>NW_019167849.1:3968638-4437716 GCF_002303985.1 Durio zibethinus | reverse complement strand
ACCCACGAAACCAGCGTGCTGGCGCTCAGACGGCCATAGGGGCAGGATGTGCAAGCCGAGGATCGACTGGGTCACCCTCTGCGTGCTGCCAATCCTACAACCGTAACCCTCGGTCCGGTCGAATCTTAGACTGGGAATGAACTCCGTATGCCTAAGCCAACCGACGAAACAAGCAGGCAGGCAGGCAGACGGGCGGGCACTACGTCGGCCAGGGAGGCAGGATGCGCAAGCCGTGGATCGATAGGGTGGTAGGTGGGTTTAGACACATCTTCATATTTCTACATGCCAATTCCATTTTTATGGCTTGTAAATTCATACAAAGGTCCCTTAAGCCTTCACGTGAAGTTTCATGGCAAGACACTCGTTTTCTACTTTTCACGATTTTTGAAACTTTTTATGGTTCGGGATTTTTAAAAATTTTTTGGGATGGATTTTTGGGCCCAAACTTGGTAGACGTGATCCTTGTATTTTTTTTGGCATGCACAAAAAAATTCAGCTAAAACTCGAAGTGTACAAGATTTGTGACCATTTGAAAAAAGTGTCCCCTTTTAGACACTTTATGGCTACTTGGCAGCAAACCTGTAAAATCTCAAATGCTCTTTAGGGGGTGTGAGTTCTCGAGGTTTGATGAGTGATAGGGGGCCAATATAAGGGCCAAGTACCAGCACCCATCGCACATCATGTGCACACACCCCCCGGCCCCCCCGATCGTCGGAACCCCAAAGCCGCCGGTCAGGTTCTCCGGTGATGCTCCGATGTTGGTGCCCTGGCGAAGAAAAATGCAGCAACAGCACATGCCCGAGCCTAGCATGTGCTGTCGCAACCCTCGGTCTGGTCCGATCTTAGACTGGGAATGAGCTTGATAAGCTTAGACTGGGAATGAACTCCGTATGCCTAAGTCAACCCACGAAACGAGCGTGCGGGCGCTCAGACGGCCATAGGGGCAGGATGTGCAAGCCGAGGATCGACTGGGTCACCCTCTGCGTGCTGCCAATCCTACGACCGTAACCCTCGGTCCGGTCAAATCTTAGACTGGGAATGAAGTCCGTATGCCTAAGCCAACCGACGAAACAAGCAGGCAGGCAGACGGGCGGGCACTACGTCGGCCAGGGAGGCAGGATGCGCAAGCCGTGGATCGATAGGGTGGTAGGTGGGTTTAGGCACATGTTCATATTTCTGTGTGCCAATGTGATTTTTATGCCTTGTAAAATCATACAATGGTCCCTTAAGACTTCACGTGAAGTTTCATGGCAAGACGACTCATTTTCTATTTTTCATGATTTTGAAAACTTTTTAAGGTTCGGCATTTTTTGAAATTTTTTCAGAAGGAGTTTCGGCCCCAAACTTGGTAGATGTGATCCATGTATTTTTTTTTGGCATGCAAGAAAAAATTCAGCTAAAAACTCAAAGTGTACAAGATTTTGTGACCATTTGAAAAAAGTGTCCCCATTTTAGATACTTTAATGGCTACTGGCAGCAAACCTGTAAAATCTCAAATGATCATTAAGGGGCTGTGAGTTCTCAAGGTTTGACGAGGGATAGGGGGCCAATATAAGGGCCAAGTACCAGCACCCATCGCACATCATGTGCGCACATCCCCCGACCCCCCCGATCGTCGGAACCCTAATGTCGTCGATCAGGTTCTCCGGCGATGCTCCGGTGATGGTGCCCCGACGAAGAAAAATGCGGCACCAGCACATGCCTGAGCCTAGCATGTGCTGCCGTAACCCTCGGTCCTGTTTGATCTTAGACTGGGAATGAACTTCGTATGCTTAGACTGGGAATGAACTCCGTATGCCTAAGTCAACCCATAAAACGAGCGTGCGGGGGCTCAGCCGGCTAGAGGGCAGGATGCATAAGTCGGGGATCAGTCGGGTCCCTCTCTGCGTGCTGCCAATGTTGCTGCTACAACCCTTGGTCCGGTCTGATCTTAGACTGAGAATGTACTCCGTATGCCTAAGCCAATCCACGAAACGAGCGGTCGGGCGGGCACTACGCCGGCCAGAGAGACAGGATGCGCAGCCAGTGGATCGATAGGGGTGGTAGGTGGGTTTAGGCACATCATTCATATTTACTAGTGTGCCCAAGCCCATTTTTATGACTTTTAAATTCATACAATGGTCCCATAAGCCTTCACGTAAGTTCATGGCAATGATGACTCATTTTCTATTTTTCAAATTTTAAAACTTTTTACGGTTCGGGATTTTTTAAAAATTTTTACAGAAGGAGTTTGGGCCCCAAACCTTGGTAGACGTCATACTTGATATTTTTGTTGGCATGCACAAAAAAATTCAGCTTAAAAGCTCGAAGTTACAAGATTTGTGACCAATTTTGAAAAAACTGTCCCCATTTCAGACACTTTAATGGCTACTGACAGCAAACCTGTAAAATCTCAATGCTCTTAAGGGGGTTGAGTTCTCAAGGTTTGATGAGGGATAGGGGGCCAATATAAGGGCCAAGTACCAGCACCCTTCGCACGTCATATGCGCACACCCCCTGACCCCCCGATAGATGGAACCACAATGCCTCCAATCAGGTTCTCCGGCGATGCTCCGATGATGGTGCTTCGGTAAAGAAAAATGCAGCACCAGCACATGTCCGACCCAGCATGTGCTGCCTCATCCCTTGGTCCAGTCCGATCTTAGATTGGGAATGAACTTCGTATGCTTAGACTGGTAACGAACTCCGTATGCCTAAGTCAACCCATGAAACGAACGTGTGGGCGCTCAGTCGGCCAGAGGGGCGGGATGCGCAAGTCGGGGATCAGCCAGGTCCCCCTCTGCGTGCTGCCAATCCTGCTGCCACAATCCTCGATCTGGTCTGATCTTAGATTGGGAATAAACTCCGTACGCCTCAGCCAACCGACAAAACAAGAGGGCGGGCGGGCACTACGTCGGCCAGAGAGACGGGATGCACAAGCCGTGGATCGATAGGGTGGTAGGTGGGTTTAGGCACATCTTCATATTTCTACCTGCCAATGCCATTTTTATGGCTTGTAAATTCATACAATTGTCCCTTAAGCCTTCACATGAAGTTTCATGGCAAGACGACTCGTTTTCTATTTTTAACGATTTTTGAAACATTTTACGGTTTGGGATTTTTTAAAATTTTTTTAGAAGGAGTTTTGGATCCAAACCTGGTAGACGTGATCCTTTTATTTTTTTTGGCATGCATAAAAAAATTCAGCTAAAAACTCGAACTGTATAAGATTGTGTGACCATTTGAAAAAAATGTCCCCATTTCAGACACTTTAATGGCTACTGGTAGCAAACCTGTAAAATCTCAAATGCTCTTTAAGGGGGTGTGAGTTCTCGAGGTTAGATGAGGGATAGGGGCCCAATATAAGGGCCAAGTACCAGCACCCATCGGACCTCATGTGCTCATACCCCCCGGCCCCCCCGATCGTCGGAACCCCAATGCCGTCGGTCAGGTTCTCCAGCGATGCTGCCCTAGCGAAGAAAAATGCGGCACCAGCACATGCTCGAGCCCAGCATGTGCTACCGCAGCCCTCAGTCCGATCTGATCTTAGACTTGGAATGAACTCCGTATGCTTAGACTGGGAATGAACTCCGTATGCCTAAGTCAACCCACGAAACGAGCGTGCGGGCGCTCAACCGGCCAGAAGGGCGGGATGCGCATGTCGGGGATTGGTCGGGTCCCCCTATGCGTGCTACAGATCTTGCTGCCACAACCCTCGGTTCAGTCCAATCGTAGACTGGGAATGAACTCCGTATGCCTAAGCCAACCGACGAAATGAGCGGGCGGGTGAGCGGGCACTACGCTGCCAGAGAGACAGGATGCGCAAGCCTTGGATCGATAGGGTGGTAGGTGGGTTTAGGCACATCTTCATATTTTTGAGTGCCAATGCCATTTTTATGGCTTGTAAATTCATACAATGGTCCCTTAAGTCTTCACGTGAAGTTTCATGGAAAGACAACTCGTTTTTTATTTTTCACAATTTTTGAAACCTTTTGCGGTTCAGGATTTTTTAAAATTTTTTCAGAAGGAGTTTTGGCCCCAAACTTCATAGACGTGATCTTGTATTTTTGTTGGCATGCATAAAAAAATTCAGCTAAAAAATCGAAGTGTATAAGATTTTGTGACCATTTGAAAAAAGTGTCCCCATTTCATACACTTTAAACCTGTAAAATCTCAAATGCTCGTTAAGGGGGTGTGAGTTCTCGAGGTTTGATGAGGGATAAGGGGATATTATAAGGGACAAGTACCAGCACCCATCGTACATCATGTGCGCACCCCCCCGCTCGGCCCCCCCGATCGTCGGAACCCCAATGCCGTCGGTCAGGTTCTCCGACGATGCTCCGGTGATGGTGCCCCGGCGGAGAAAAATGCGGCACCAGCACATGCCTGAGCCTAGCATGTGCCACCGCAACCCTCGGTCTGGTCCGATCTTAGGTTGGGAATGAACTCCGTATGCTTAGACTGGAAATGAACTCTGTATGCCTAAGTCAACCAATGAAACGAGCGTGCGAGCGCTCAGCCGGCCAGAGAGGCAAGATGCAACCATTAGTCTGGGTCGATCTTAGACTGGGAATGAACTTCGTATACCTAAGCCAACCGACGAAATGACTGGGCGGGTGGGCAGGCAGGCACTACGCCGGTAGAGAGACGGGATGCACAAGCCATGGATCGATAGGGTAGTAGGTGGGTTTTGGCACATCTTCATATTACTGCGTGCCAATGCCATTTTTCTGGCTTGTAAATTCATGCAATGGTCCCTTAAGCCTTCACGTGAAGTTTCACGGCAAGACGACTCGGTTTCTATTTTTCACAATTTTTGAAATTTTTACGGTTCGAGATTTGTCAAAATTTTTTCGGTGGGAGTTTTGACCCCAAGCTTGTTTGACGCGATCCACGTATTTTTGTTGGCATGCACAAAAAAATTCAGCTAAAAACTCGAAGTGTACAAGATTTTGAGACCATTTGAAAAAAGTGTCCCCATTTCGGACACTTTAATGGCTACTAGCAGGAAACCTGTAAAATCTCAAATGCTCGTTAAGGGGGTGTGAGTTCTTGAGGTTTGATGAGGGATAGGGGGCCAATATAAGGGACAAGTACCAGCACCCATCGTACATCATGTGTGAACCCCAATGCCGCCGGTCAGGTTCTCTGATGATGCTCCGACGATGGTGCCCTGAGGAAAAAAAATGCGGCACCAGCACATGCTCGAGCCCAGCATGTGCTACCGCAACCCTCGGTCTGGTCCAATCTTAGACTGGGAATGAACTCCGCATGCTTAGACTGGGAATGAACTTCGTATGCCTAAGTCAACCCACGGAACGAGCGTACGAGCGCTCCCCCGGCCAGAGGGGCAGGATGCGCAAGTCGAGGATCGGCTGGGTCCCCCTCTGTGTGGTGCCGATCCTGCTACCACAACCTTCAATCTGGTCTGATCTTATACTGAGAATGAACTCCGTATGCCTAAGCCAATCGATGAAATGAGCGGGCGGGCGGGCGGGCACTATGCCGGCCAGAGAGACAGGATGCGCAAGCCGTGGATCGATAGGGTGGTAGGTGGGTTTAGTCACATCTTCATATTTCTGTGTGCCAATGCCATTTTTATGGCTTGTAAATTCATACAATGGTCCCTTAAGCCTTCACGTGAAGTTTCATGGCAAGACGACTTGTTTTCTATTTTTCGTGATTTTTGAAACTTTTTGCGGTTTGAGATTTTTTAAAATTTTTTCGGAAGGAGTTTTGGCCCCAAGCTTGGTAGACGTGATCCTTGTATTTTTTTTTGGCATGCACAAAAAAATTCAGCCAAAAACTCGAAGTGTACAAGATTTTGTGACCATTTGAAAAAAGTGTCCCCTTTTCAGAGACTTTAATGGCTACTGGCAACAAACCTGTAAAATCTCAAATGCTCTTTAAGGGGGTGTGAGTTCTCGAGGTTTGGTGAGGGATAGGGGGCCAATATAAGTGCCAAGTACCAGCACCCATCGCACATCATGTGCGCGCACCCCCGGGCCCCCCGATCACCAGAACCCCAATGTTGTCGGTCAGGTTCTCCGGTGATGGTGCCCCGGTGAAGAAAAATGTGGCACCAGCACATGCTCGAGCCCAGCATGTCCTATCGCAACCCTCGATCCAGTTCGATCTTAGACTGGGAATGAATTCCGTATGCTTAGACTGGGAATGAACTCCGTATGCCTAAGTCAACCCATGAAACGAGTGTGCGGACGCACAGCCGACCAGAGGGGCGGGATGCGCAAGCCGAGGATCGATCGGGTCCCCCTCTACGTGCTGCCGATCTTGCAGTCGCAACCCTTGGTTCGGTTCGATCTTAGACTGGGAATGAACTCTGTATGCCTAAGCCAACCGACGAAACGAGCGGGCGGGCGGGCACTATGCCGGCCAGAGAAATGGGATTCGCAAGCCGTGGATCGATAGGGTGGTCAGTGGGTTTAGGCACATCTTCATATTTCTGCATGCCAATGCCATTTTTATGGCTTGTAAATTCATACAATGGTCCCTTAAGCCTTCACGTGAAGTTTCATGGCAAGATGACTCATTTTTTATTTTTCATGATTTTTGAAACTTTTTGCGGTTTGGGATTTTTTAAAATTTTTTCAGAAGGATTTTTGGCCCCAAACTTGGTAGATGTGATCCTTGTATTTTTGTTGGCATGCATAAAAAAATCAGCTAAAAACTCGAAGTGTACAGGATTTTGTGACCATTTCAACAAAGTGTCCCATTTTAGACACGTTAATGGCTACTGGCAGCAAACCTGTAAAATCTCAAATGCTCTTTAAAGGGCTGTGAGTACTCGAGGTTTGATGAGGGATAGGGGCCCAATATAAGGGCCAAGTACCAGCACCCATCGCACATCATGTGCGCACACCCCCCGGCCCCCCCGATCGCAGGAACCCCAATGCCGTCGGTCAGGTTTTCTGACGATGGTGCCCCAGCGAAGAAAAATATGGCACCAGCACATGCCCGAGCCCAGCATGTGCTGTCATAACCCTCGGTCCGATCTGATCTTAACTACGAATGAACTCCATATGCTTAGACTGGGAATGAACTCCGTATGCCTAAGTCAACCCACGAAACGAGCGTGCGGGCGTTCAGTCGGACAGAGAGACGGGATGCGCAAGCCAGGGATCGGTCGGGTCCCCCTCTGTGTGCTACCGATCCTGCTGTCACAACCCTCGGTCCGGTCCGATCTTAGACTAGGAATGTACTCCGTGTACCTAAGCCAACCGACGAAATGAGCGGGCGGGCAGCCGGGAGGGCACTACGTCGGCTAGAGAGACGGGATGCGCAAGCCGTGGATCGATAGGGTGGTAGGTGGGTTTAGGCACATCTTCATATTTCTGCATGCCAATGCCATTTTTATGGCTTGTAAATTCATACAATGGTCCCTTAAGCCTTCACATGAAGTTTCATGGCAAGACGACTCGTTTTCTATTTTTCATGATTTTCGAAACTTTTTGTGGTTCGAGATTTTTTTAAAATTTTTTTGGAAGGAGTTTTGGCCCTAAACTTGGTAGATGTGATCCTTGTATTTTTGTTGGCTTGCACAAAAAAATTCAGCTAAAAACTCGAAGTGTACAAGATTGTGTGACCATTTCAAAAAAGTGTCCCCATTTCAGACACTTTAATGGCTACTGGTAGCAAACCTGTAAAATCTCAAATGCTCTTTAAGGGGGTGTGAGTTCTCAAGGTTAGATGAGGGATAGGGGGCCAATATAAGGGCCAAGTACCAGCACCCATCGCACATTATGTATGCATACCCCCCGGGCCCCCCGATCGTCGGAACCCCAATGCCGCCGGTCAGGTTCTCAAGCGATGCTCCGGCGATGGTGCCCCGGCGAAGAAAAATGTGGCACCAGCACATGCTCGAGCCCAACATGTGCTGCTGCAGCACTCGGTCTGATCTGATCTTAGACTGGGAATGAACTTCGTATGCTTAGACTGGGAATGAACTCTGTATGCCTAAGTCAACCCACGAAATGAGCGTGCGGGTGCTCAGCCGGCCAGAGGCGCGGGATGCGCTTGCTGGGGATCGGTCGGGTCCCCCTCTGCGTGCTGCCAATCTTACTGCCACAACCCTCGGTTCAGTTCGATTGTAGACTGGCAATGAACTCCGTATGCCTAAGCCAACCGACGAAATCAGCGGGCGGGCGGGCACTACATCGGCCAGAGAGACGACATGCGCAAGCCGTGGATCGATAGGGTGGTAGGTGGGTTTAGGCACTTCTTCGTATTTTTGAGTGCCAATGCCATTTTTATGGCTTGTAAATTCATACAATGGTCCCTTAAGCCTTCACGTGAAGTTTCATGGAAAGACAACTCGTTTTTTATTTTTCACAATTTTTGAAACTTTTTACGGTTCGGGATTTTTTAAAATTTTTTCGGAAGGAGTTTTGGTCCCAAACTTGGTAGACGTAATCCTTGTATTTTTGTTGGCATGCATAACAAAATTCAGCTAAAAACTGGAAGTGTACAAGATTTTGTGACCATTTGAAAAAAGTATCCCCATTTCAGACACTTTAATGGCTGCTGGCAGCAAACCTGTAAAATCTCAAATGCTCTTTAAGGGGGTGTGAGTTCTCGAGGTTTGATGAGGGATAGGAGGCCAATATAAGGGCCAAGTACCAGCACCCATCGCACATCATGTGCGCACACCCCCCCGACCCCCCGATTGCCGTAACCCCATTGCCGTCAGTCAGGTTCTCCGGCTATGCTCCGACGATGGTGCCCCGACGAAGAAAAATGCGACACCAGCACATGCCCGAGCTCAACATGTGCTGCCTCAACCCTCGGTCCAGTCCGATCTTAGATTGGGAATGAACTCCGTATACTTAGAATGGGAATGAACTCTGAATGCCTAAGTCAACCCACGAAACGAGCGTGCGTGCACTCAGCCGGCCAGAGGGGTGGGATGCGCAAGCCGGGGATCGACAGGGTCCCCCTCTACGTGCTGCTGATCCTACTGCCGCAACCCTCAGTCCGATCCAATCTTACACTGGAAATGAACTCCGTATGCCTAAGCCAACCGACGAAATGAGCGGGCGGGCGGATGGGCACTAAGCTGGCCAGAGAGACGGGACGCGCAAGCCGTGGATCGATAGGATGGTAGGTGGGTTTAGGTACATCTTCATATTTCTACGTGCCAATGCCATTTTATGGCTTGTAAATTCATACAATGGTCCCCTAAGCCTTCACGTGAAGTTTCATGGCAAGACGACTCATTTTTTATTTTTCATGATTTTCGAAACTTTTTGCCGTTCAGGATTCATACAATGATCCTTGTATTTTTGTTGGCATGCACAAAAAAATTCAGCTAAAAACTTGAAGTGTACAAGGTTTTGTTACCATTTGAAAAAAGTGTCCCTATTTCAGACACTTTAATGGCTACTGGCAGCAAACCTGTAAAATCTCAAATGCTCTTTAAGGGGCTATGAGTTCTCGAGGTTTGATGAGTGATAGGGGGCCAACATAAGGGCCAAGTACCAGCACCCATCGCACATCATGTGCGCTCAGCCCCCCGACCCCCCGATCGTCGGAACCCCAATGCCGCCGGTCAGGTTTTCTGACGATGCTCTGGTGATGGTGCCCCGACGAAGAAAAATGTGGCACCAGCACATGCCCGAGCCCAGCATGTGCTACCGTAACCCTTGGTCCGATCCGATCTTAGACTGGAAATGAACTTTATATGCCTAAGCCAACCGACCAAAGATGCGAGCGGGCGGGCGTGCGGGCACTACGACGGCCAGAAAGACGGGATGCGCAAGCCATGGATTGATAGGGTGGTAGGTGGGTTTAGGCACATCTTCATATTTCTTCATGCCAATGCCATTTTTATGGCTTGTAAATTCATACAATGGTCCCTTAAGCCTTCACATGAAGTTTCATGGCAAGACGACTCGTTTTTCATTTTTCACGATTTTTAAAACTTTTTGCGGTTTGGGATTTTTTTAAAATTTTCTTGGAAGGAGTTTTGGCCCCAAACTTTGTAGATGTGATCCTTGTATTTTTGTTGGCATGCATAAAAAATTCAGCTAAAAACTTGAAGTGTACAAGATTTTGTGACCATTTGAAAAAAATGTCCCCATTTCAGACACTTTAATGGCTACTGGCAACAAACCTCTAAAATCTCAAATGCTCTTTAAGGGGGTGTGAGTTCTAGAGGTTTGATGAGGGATAGGGGGCCAATATAAGGGCCAAGTACCAGCACCCATTGCATATCATGTGTGCACACCCCCCGACCCCCTGATCGCCGGAACCTCAATGCCATTGGTCAGGTTCTCCGACGATGAAAAATGCGGCACCAGCACATGCCCGAGCCCAGCATGTGCTACCGCAACCCTCGGTCCGGTCTAATCTTAGACTGGGAATGAACTCCGTAAGGTTAGTCTGGGAATGAACTCCGTATGCCTACGTCAACCCACGAAATGAACGTGCGGGCGCTCAACCGGCTAGAGGGGTGGGATGCGTAAGTTGGGGCTCGGTCGATCCCCCTCTGTGTGCTGTCAATCCTCCTGCTACAACCCTTGGTCTAGTCTGATCTTAGACTGGGAATGAACTCCGTATGCCTAAGCTAACCGACGAAACGAGCGGGTGGGTGCTACGCCGGCCAGAGAGACGGGATGCGCAAGCCGTGGATCGATAGGGTGGTAGGTGGGTTTAGGCACATCTTCATATTTCTGAGTGCCAATGCCATTTTTATGGCTTGTAAATTCATACAATGGTCCCTTAAGCCTTCACGTGAAGTTTCTTGGCAAGATGACTCGTTTTCTATGTTTCACGATTTTCAAAACTTTTTACAGTTCGGGATTTTTTAAAATTTTTTCAAATGGATTTTTGGCCCCAAACTTGGTAGATGTGATCCTTGTATTTTTTTTGGCATGCAAAAAAAAATCAGCTAAAAACTCGAAGTGTACAAGATTTTTTGACCATTTGAAAAAACTGTCCCCATTTCAGACACTTTAATTGCTACTGGCAGCAAACCTGTAAAATCTCAAATGCTCTTTAAGGGGTGTGAGTTCTTGAGGTTTGATGAGGGATAAGGGGCCAATATAAGGGCCAAGTACCAGCACCCACCACACACCCCCCGGCCCCCCGATCGTCGGAACCCAAATGGCACTGGTCAGGTTCTCCGGCGATACTCCGACGATGGTGCCCCATCGAAGAAAAATGTGGCACCAGCACATGACCGAGCCCAGCATGTGCTACCGTAGCCCTTAGTCCGGTCTGATCTTAGACTGGGAATGAACTCCGTACGCTTAGACTAGGTATGAACTCCGTATGCCTAAGTCAACCCACGAAACAAGCATGCGGCGCTCATATAGCCAGAGGGGCGAGATGCGCCAGCTGGGGATCGGCCGGGTCCCCCTCTGCGTGCTGTCGATATTGCTACCGCATCCCTTGGTCCGGTCTGATCTTAGACTGGGAATGAACTCCGTATGCCTAAGCCAACCGACGAAACGAGCAGGTGGGCGGGCGGGGGCGCACTACGACGGCTAGAGAGACGGGATGCGCAAGCCGTGGATCGATAGGGTGGTAAGTTAGTTTAGGCACATCTTCATATTTCTACATGCCAATGGCATTCTTATGGCTTGTAAATTCGTACAATGGTCCCTTAAGCCTTCACGTGAAGTTTCACGGCAAGACGGCTCGCTTTCAATTTTTCACGATTTTTGAAACTTTTTACGGTTTGAGATTTTTTAAAAAATTTTTGAAAGGATTTTTGGCCCCAAGCTTGGTAGACGTGATCCTTGTATTTTTTTTGGCATGCACAAAAAAATTCAGCTAAAAACTCGAAGTGTACAAGATTTTGTGACCATTTGAAAAAAGTGTCCCCATTTCAGACACTTTAGTGGCTACTGGCAGCAAACCTGTAAAATCTCAAATGCTCTTTAAGGGGGTGTGAGTTCTTGAGGTTTGATGAGGGATAAGGCCCCAATATAAGGGCCAAGTACCAGCACCCATAGTACATCAAGTGCGCACACCCCCCCGGCCCCTCCGATCACCGGAACCCCAATGCCGCCGGTTAGGTTCTCCGATGATGCTCCGACGATGGTGCCCCGACGAAGAAAAATTCGACACCAACACATGCCCGAGCCCAGCATGTGCTGCCGCAGCCCTCAGTCTGGTCTGATCTTAGACTGGGAATGAACTCCGTATGCTTAGACTGGGAATGAACTCCGTATGCCTAAGTCAACCCACGAAACGAGCGTGCAGGCGCTCAGCCGGCCAGAGGGGCGGGATACGCAAGCTAGGGATCGATCAGGTCCCCCTCTGCATGCTGCTGATCTTGCTGCTGCAACCCTCGATCTGGTCTGATCTTAGATTGGGAATGAACTCTGTATGCCTAAGCCAACCGACGAAACGAGTGGGCGGGCAGGCAGACAGGCACTACGACGACTAGAGAGACGGGATGCGCAAGCCGTGGATCGATAGGGTGGTAGGAGGGTTTTGGCACAACTTCATATTTTTGCATGCCAATGCCATTTTTATGGCTTGTAAATTCATACAATGGTCCCTTAAGCCTTCACGTGAAGTTTCATGGTAAGATGACTCGTTTTCTATTTTTCACGATTTTCAAAAATTTTTGCGATTCAAGATTTTTTAAAATTTTTTCGGAAAGATTTTTGGCCCCAAACTTGGTAGCTGTGATCCTTGTATTTTCACTGGCATGCACAAAAACATTCAGCTAAAAACTCGAAGTGTACAATATTTTGTGACCATTTGAAAAAGTGTCCCCATTTCAGACACTTTAACGGCTACTCCCAGCAAACCTGTAAAATCTCAAATGCTCTTTAAGGGGGTGTGAGTTCTCGAGGTTTGATAAGAGATAGGGGGCCAATATAAGGGCCAAGTACCAGCACCCATCCACATCATGTGCGCACACCCCCCGGCCCCCCCGATCGTCGGAACCCCAATGCCGCCGGTCAGGTTCTTCGGGGATGCCCCGGCGATGGTGCCCCGACGAAGAAAAATGCGACACCGGCACTTGCCCGAGCCCAGCATGTGCTGCTGCAACCCTCGGTCCGGTCTGATCTTAGACTGGGAATGAACTCCGTATGCTTAGACTGGGAATGAACTCCGTATGCCTAAGTCAACCCACGAAACGAGCATGCATGCGCTCAGTCGCCCAGAGGGGCGGGATACGTAAGCTAGGGATCGATCAGGTCCCCCTCTGCGTGCTGCTGATCTTGCTGCTGCAACCCTCGATCTGGTCTAATCTTAGATTGGGAATGAACTCCGTATGCCTAAGCCAACCGACGAAATGAGTGGGCGGGCAGGCAGACAGGCACTACGACGACTAGAGAGACGGGATGCGCAAGCCGTGGATCGATAGGGTGGTAGGAGGGTTTTGGCACAACTTCATATTTTTGCATGCCAATGCCATTTTTATGGCTTGTAAATTCATACAATGGTCCCTTAAGCCTTCACGTGAAGTTTCATGGCAAGATGACTCGTTTTCTATTTTTCACGATTTTTGAAACTTTTTACGGTTTGAGATTTTTTAAAATTTTTTCGGAAGGTGTTTTGGTCCCAAACTTGGTAGACGTGATCCTTCTATTTTTGTTGGCCTGCACAAAACAAATCAGCTAAAAACTCAAAGTGTACAAGATTTTGTGACCATTTGAAAATGTGTCGCCATTTTAGACACTTTAATAGCTAATGGCAGCAAACCTATAAATTCTCAAATGCACTTTAAGGAGGTGTGAGTTCTTGAGGTCTGATGAGAGATAGGGGGCCAATATAAGGGCCAAGTACCAGCACGCATCGCACATCATGTGCGCACACCCTCCCGACCCCCCCATCGTCAAAACCCCAATGCGTCGCTCAGGTTCTCCGGTGATGCTCCGGCGATGGTGCCCTGGCTAAGAAAAATGCGGCACCAGCACATGCTCGAGCCCAGCATGTGCTGCCGCAACCCTCGGTCCGGTCCGATCTTAGACTGAGAATGAACTCCGTATGCCTAAGTCAACCCATGAAACGAGCGTGCGGGCGCACAGCCGACCAGAAGGGCGGGATGCGCAAGTCGGGGATCGACCGTATCCCCCTCTACGTGCTACCGATCCTACTGCCACAACCCTCGATCCGGTCAGATCTTAGACTGGGAATGAACTCCGTATGCCTAATCCAACCGATGAAACGAGCGGGCTGGCGGGCGGACGGGCACTACGTCGGCCAGAAAGGCGGGATGCGCAAGCCGTGGATCGATAGGGTGGTAGGTGGGTTTCAGTACATCTTCATATTTCTACGTGCCAATGCCATTTTTATGGCTTGTAAATTTGTACCTTAAGCCTTCACGTGAAGTTTCATGGCAAGATGACTCATTTTTTATTTTTCACAATTTTTGAAACTTTTTGCGATTCAGGATTTTTTAAAATTTTTTCGGAAGGAGTTTTGGCCCCAAACTTGGTAGACGTGATCCTCTTATTTTTGTTGGCATGCACAAAAACATTCAGCTCAAAAGTCGAAAGTGTACAAGATTTTGTGACCATTTGAAAAAAGTGTCCCCATTCCAAACACTTTAATGGCTACTGGCAGCCAACCTATAAAATCTGAAATGCTCTTTAAGGGGGTGTGAGTTCTTGAGGTTTGATGAGGGATAGGGGGCCAATATAAGGGCCAAGTACTAGCACCCATCGCACATCATGTGCGCACACCCCCTGGCCCCCCATCGTCAGAACCCCAATGCGTCGCTCAGGTTCTCCGGTGATGCTCCGACGATGGTGCCCTGGCAAAGAAAAATGCGGCACCAGCACATGCCCGAGCCCAGCAGGTGCTGTCGCAACCCTCGGTCTGGTCCAATCTTAGACTGAGAATGAACTCCGTATGCCTAAGTCAACCCATGAAACGAGCGTGCGGGCGCACAACCGACCAGAGGGGCGGGATGCGCAAGCCGGGGATCGACCGCATCCCCCTCTGCGTGCTGTCGATCCTACTACCTTAACCCTCAGTCCGGTCCGATCTTAGACTGGGAATGAACTCCGTATGCCTAAGCCAACCGACGAAATGAGCGGGCGAGCGGGCACTACGTCGGCCAGAGAGGCGGGATACGCAAGCCGTGGATCGATTGGGTGGTAGGTGGGTTTAGGCACATCCTCATATTTCTGCATGCCAAAGCCATTTTTATGCTTGTAAATTCATACAATGGTCCCTTAAGCCTTCAGGTAAAGTTTCATGGGAAGACGACTCATTTTCTATTTTTCATGATTTTTGAAACTTTTTACGGTTCAAGATTTTTTAAATTTTTTTCGGAAGGAGTTTTGGCCCCGAACATGGTAGACGTGATCCTTGTATTTTTGTTGGCATGCACAAAAAAATTCAGCTAAAAACTCAAAGTGTACAAATTTTGTGACCATTTGAAAAAAGTATCCCCATTTAAGACACTTTAATGGCTACTGGCAGCAAACCTGTAAAATCTCAAATGCTCTTTAAAAGGGTGTGAGTTCTCGAGCTTTGATGAGGGATAGGGGGCCAATATAAGGGCCAAGTACCAGCACCCATTGCACATCATGTGCGCAACCCCCTCGGACCCCCCGACCGTCAGAACCCCAAAGCCGCTGGTTAGGTTCTTCGGCGATGCTCCAGTGATGCTGCACCGACGAAGAAAAATGCAACACCAGCACATGCCTGAGCCTAGCATGTGCTGTCGTAACCCTCAGTCCGGTCTGATCTTAGACTGGGAATGAACTCCGTATGCCTAAGTCAACTCATGAAACGAGCGTACGGGCGCTCAGCCAGCCAGAGGGGCGGGATGCGCAAGCCGGGGATCGACAGGGTCCCCCTCTGCGTGCTGCCAATCTTGCTGCCACAACCCTTGATCTGGTCTGATCTTAGACTGGGAATGAACTCTGTATGCCTAAGCCAAGCGATCAAACGAACGAACGGGCGGGCGGGCAAGTACTACGTCGGCCAGAGAGGCAGGATGCGCAAGCAGTGGATAGATAGGGTGGTAGGTGGGTTTAGGCACATCTTCATATTTCTGTGTGCCAATGCCATTTTTATGGCTTGTAAATTCATACAATGGTCCCTTAAGCCTTCACATGAAGTTTCATGGCAAGACGACTCGTTTTCTATTTTTTATGATTTTTGGAACTTTTTGTGGTTAGGGATTTTTTAAAATTTTTTCAGAAGCAGTTTTGGGCCCAAACTTGGTAGACGTGGTCCTTGTATTTTTGTTGGTGTGCATAAAAAAATTCAGGTAAAAGATCGAAGTGTACAAGATTTTGTGACCATTTGAAAAAAGTGTCCCCATTTCAGACACTTTAATGGCTATGGCAGCAAACCTATAAAATCTCAAATGTTCTTTAAGGGGGTGTGAGTTCTCGAGGTTTGATGAGGGATAGGGGGTCAATATAAGGGCCAAGTACCAGCACCCATCGCACATCATGAGCGCACACCCCCCCGGCCCCCCGATCGCCGGAACCCTAATGTCGCAGGTCAGGTTCTCCGGCGATGGTGCCCCGGCGAAGAAAAATACGGCACCAGCACATGCTCGAGCCCAACATGTGCTGTCGTAACCCTCGGTCCGGTCTGATCTTAGACTAGGAATGAACTCCGTATGCTTAGGCTGGGAATGAACTCCGTATGCCTAAGTCAAGCCACGAAATGAGCATGCGGGTGCTCAGCCGGCCAGAGGGGCGGGATGCGCAAGCTGGAGATCGATCGGGTCCCCCTCTGCGTGCTGCCGATCCTACTGCCGTAACCCTTGGTCCGCTCTGATCTTAGACTGGGAATGAACTCCGTATGCCTAAGCCAACCGAAAAAACGAGCAGGTGGGCGAGCGGGCGGGCGGGCTCTACGCCGACCAGAAAGACGGGATACAGAAGCCGTGGATCGAGAGGGTGGTAGGTGGGTTTAGGCACATCTTCATATTTCTGTGTGCCAATGCCATTTTTATGGCTTGTAAATTCATACAATGGTCCCTTAAGCCTTCACGTGAAGTTTCATGGCAAGACGACTCGTTTTCTATTTTTCACGATTTTGGAAACTTTTTGCGGTTCAGGATTTTTTAAAATTTTTTTGAAAGGTGTTTTGACCCCAAACTTGGTAGACATGATCCTTGTATTTTTTTTGGTATGCACAAAAAAATTCAGCTAAAAACTTGAAGTGTACAAGATTTTGTGACCATTTGAAAAAAGTGTCCCCATTTCAGACACTTTAATAGCTACTGATAGCAAACCTGTAAAATCTCAAATGCTCTTTAAGGAGGTGTAAGTTCTCGAGGTTTGATGAGGGATAGGGGGCAAATATAAGGGCCAAGTACTAGCACCCATCGCACATCATCTGTGCACACCCCCCGTCCGAACCCCAATGCCGTCGGTCAGGTTTTCCGGCGATGCTCCGGTGATGGTGCCCCGACGAAGAAAAATGTGACACCAGCACATGCCCGACCCCAGCATGTGCTGCCACAACCCTCGGTCTGGTCCGATCTTAGACTGGGAATGAATGTGCGGGCGCTCAGCCAACCAGAGGGGCGGAATGCACATGCCGGGGATCGGCCGGGTCCCCCGCTGCGTACTGCTAATCCTGCTGTCGTAACCCTCGGTCCTGTCTGATCTTAGACTGGGAATGAACTCCGTATGCCTAAGCAAACCGACGGAACGACTAGGTAGGCAGGCGGGCTACGGGCAATACGCCGGCCAGAGAGATGGGATGCGCAAGCCGTCGATCGATAGGGTGGTTGGTGGGTTTAGGCACATCTTCATATTTCTGCATGCCAATGCCATTTTTATGGCTTGTAAATTCATACAACAGTCCCTTAAGCCTTCACGTAAAGTTTCATGGCAAGACGACTCATTTTCTATTTTTCATGATTTTCAAAACTTTTTGGGGTTCAGGATTTTTTAAAATTTTTTCGAAAAGAGTTTTTGCCCCAAACTTGGTAGACATGATCCTTGTATATTTTTATTGGCGTGCACAAAAAAATTCAGCTAAAAACTCGAAGTGTACAAGATTTTGTGACCATTTGAAAAAAGTGTCCCCATTTCAGACACTTTAATGGCTACTGGCAGCGAACCTGAAAAATCTGAAATGCTCTTCAAGGGGGTGTGAGTTCTCGAGGTTTGATGAGGGATAGGGGGCCAATATAAGCACCAAGTACCAGCACCCATCGCACATATGTGCGCACAACCTCACCGGCCCCCCCGATCACTGGAACCCAAATGCCGCCGGTCAGGTTCTCCGGCAATGCTCTGGCGATGGTGCCCCGATGAAGAAAAATACGGCACTAGCACATGCCTGAGCCCAGCATGTGCTGTCGTAACCCTCGGTCCGGTCTGATCTTAGACTGGGAATGAACTCGTATGCTTAGACTGGGAATGAACTCCGTATGCCTAAGTCAACCCACGTAACGAGCGTGCGGGCACTCAGCCGGCCAGAGGGGCGGGATGCACAAGTCGGGGATCGGCTGAGTCCCCCTCTATGTGCTACCAATCCTGCTGCCACAACCCTCGGTCTTGCCCGATCTTAGACTGGGAATGAACTCCGTATGCCTAAGCCAACCGACGAAACGAGCGGGCAGGCGGGCGGGCGGGCACTACGTCGGCCAGAGAGACAGGATGCGCAAGCCGTGGATCGTTAGGGTGGTAGGTGGGTTTAGGCACATCTTCACATTTCTACATGCCAATGCCATTTTTATGGCTTGTAAATTCATACAATGGTCCCATAAGCCTTCACGTGAAGTTTCATGGCAAGACAACTCGTTTTCTATTTTTCACGATTTTTGAAACTTTTTACGATTTTTTAAAACTTTTTCTGAAGGATTTTTGGCCCCAAACTTGGTAGACGTGATCCTTGTATTTTTGTTGGCATGCACAAAAAAATTCAGCTAAAAACTCGAAGTGTACAAGATTTTGTGACCATTTGAAAAAAGTGTCCCCATTTCTGATACTTTATGGCTACTGGCAGCAAACCTGTAAAATATCAAATGCACTTTAAGGGTGTGTGAGTTCTCGAGGTTTGATGAGGGATAGGGGGCCAATATAAGGGCCAAGTACCAGCACCCATCGCACATCATGTGCGCACACCCCCCGGCCCCGCCGATCGTCGGAACCCCAATGCCGCCGGTCAAGTTCTCCGACGATGCTCCGGCGATGGTGCCCGGGCGAAGAAAATGCGGCAACAGCACATGCCCAAGCCCAGTATGTGCTGCCGCAACCCTCGGTCCGATCCGATCTTAACTGGGAATGAACTCCGTATGCTTAGACTAGGAATGAACTCCGTATGCCTAAGTCAACCCATGAAACGAGCGTACGGGAGCTCAGCTGGCCAAAGGGGCGGGATACGTAAGCCGAGGATCAACCGGGTCCCCCTCTACGTGCTGCCGATCCTGCTACCGCAACCCTCGGTCCGGTTCGATCTTAGACTAGGAATGAACTCCGTATGCCTAAGGCAACCGATGAAACGAGCGGGCGGACGGGCAGGCGGGCCCTACGTTGGCCAGAGAAACGGGATGCGCAAGCCGTGGATCGATAGGGTGGTAGGTGGGTTTAGGTAGATCTTTATATTTGTGCATGCCAATGCCATTTTTATGGCTTGTAAATTCATACAATGGTCCGTTAAGTCTTCACATGAAGTTTCATGGCAAGACGACTCGTTTTCTATTTTTCACGATTTTTGAAACTTTTTGGGGCTCGACATTTTTTAAAATTTTTTTGAAAGGATTTTTGACCCCAAACTTGGTAGACGTGATCCTTATATTTCTGTTGGCATGCACAAAAAAATTCAGCTAAAAACTTGAAGTGTACAAGATTTTGTGACCATTTGAAAAAAGTGTCCCCATTTTAGACATTTTAATAACTACTGGCAGCAAACCTGTAAAATCTCAAATGCTCTTCAAGGGGGTGTGAGTTCTTGAGGTTTGATGAGGGATAGGGGGCCAATATAAGGGCCAAGTACCAGCATCCATCACAGATCATGTGCGCACACCACCCCTGGCCCCCCCGATCGCCGGAACCCCAAAGCTGTCAATCAGGTTCTCCGGTGATGCTCCGACGATGGTGCCCCAGCGAAGAAAAATGCAGCACCAGCACATGCCCGAGCCCAGCATGTGCTGTCGCAACCCTCGGTCCAGTCCGATCTTAGACTGGGAATGAACTCCGTATGCTTAGACTAGGAATGAAGTCTGTATGCCTAAGTCAACCCACGGAACGAGCGTGCGGGCGCTCAGCCGACCAGAGGGGCGGGATGCGCAAGTCAGGGATCAGCCAAGTCCCCCTCTGCATGGTGCCGATCTTGCTGCCGTAACCCTCAGTCTGGTCCGATCTTAGGCTGGGAATGAACTCTGTATGCCTAAGCCAACCGACGAAACGAGCAGGCTGGCGGGCAGGCAGGCACTACGCTGGCCAGAGAGACGGGATGCGCAAGCCATGGATCGATAGGGTGGTAGGTGGGTTTAGGCACATCTTCATATTTGTGCATGCCAATGCCATTTTTATGGCTTGTAAATTCATACAATGGTCCGTTAAGCCTTCACGTGAAGTTTCATGGCAAGACGACTCATTTTCTGTTTTTCATGATTTTTGAAACTTTTTACGGTTCAGGATTTTTTAAAATTTTTGCCCCAAACTTGGTAGACGTGATCCTTGTATTTTTGTTGGCATGCACAAAAAAATTCAGCTAAAAACTCAAAGTGTACAAGATTTTGTGACCATTTGAAAAAGGTGTCCCCATTTCAGACACTTTAATGGGTACTGGCAGCAAACCTGTAAAATCTCAAATGCTCTTTAAGGGGGTGTGAGTTCTCGAGGTTTGATGAGGGATAGGGGGCCAATATAAGGGCCAAGTACCAGCACCCATCGCATATCATGTGCGCACACCCGCAGCCCCTCGATCGCCTGAACCCCAATGCCGCCAGTCAGGTTCTCCGACGATGCTCCGACGATGGGGCCCCGACAAAGAAAAATGCGACACCAGCACATGCCCGAGCCCAGCATGTGCTGCCGTAACCCTCAATCTGGTTCGATCTTAGACTAGGAATGAACTCTGTATGCTTAGACTGGGAATGAACTCTTGATGCGCAAGTCGAAGATCGGTTGGGTCCCCCTCTGCATGCTGCCGATCCTACTACCGCGACCCTCGGTCTGATCCGATTATAGACTGGGAATGAACTCCATATGCCTAAGCCAACCGACGAAACAAGCAGGCGGACGGGCGGACGGGCACTGTGTCGGCCAAAGAGACGGGATGCGTAAGCCGTGGATCGATAGGGTGGTAGGTGGGTTTAGGCACATCTTCATATTTCTACGTGCCAATGCTATTTTTATGGCCTGTAAATTCATACAATGGTCCCTTAAGTCTTCACGTGAAGTTTCATGGCAAGACGACTCGTTTTTTATTTTTCACGATTTTTAAAACTTTTTACGTTTCAAGATTTTTTAAATTTTTTTGAAAGGAGTTTTGGCCCCAAACTTGGTAGACGTGATCCTTGTATTTTTTTTGGCATGCACAAAAAAAGTCAGCTAAAAACTCGAAGCGTACAAGATTTTGTGACCATTTGAAAAAAGTGTCCCCATTTCAGACACTTTAATGGCTACTGGCAGCAAACCTATAAAATCTCAAATGCTCTTTAAGGGGTGTGAGTTCTCGAGGTTTGATGAGGGATAGGGGGCCAATATAAGGGCCAAGTACCAGCACCTATCGCACATCATGTGCGCACACCCGCCCCGGCCCCCCGATCATCGAAACCCCAATGCCGCCGGTAAGGTTCTCCGACGATGCTCCAGCGATGTTCCCCCGACAAAGACAAAATGGGGCACCAGCAAATGCCTGAGCCCAGCATGTGCTGCCGTAACCCTCGGTCCAGTCCGATCTTAGACTGGGAATGAACTCCGTATGCTTAGACTGAGAATGAACTCCGTATGCCTAGGTCAACCCATGAAATGAGCGTACGGGCGCTCAGTTGGCCAGAGGGGCGGGACGCGGAAGCCGGGGATCGGTTGGGTCCCACTCTGCGTGCTATCGATCCTGTTGCCGCAACCGTCGGTCTGGTTAGATCTTAGACTGGGAATGAACTTCGTATGCCTAAGCCAACCGACGAAATGAGCGGACGGGCGGGCGGACACTACATCGGCCAGAGAGACGGGATGCGCAAGCCGTGGATCGGTAGGATGGTCGGTGGGTTTAGGTACATCATCATATTTTTGTGTGCCAATGCCATTTTTATGGCTTGTAAATTCATACAATGGTCCCTTAAGCCTTGACGTGAAGTTTCATGGCAAGACGACTCGTTTTCTATTTTTAATGAAGAATAGGGGACCAAAATAAGGGCCAAGTACCAGCACCCATCGCACATCATGTGCGCACACCCCCCCGGCCCCCTGATCGTCGGAACCTCAATGCCGTCGGTCAGGTTCTCCGACGATGCTCCGACGATGGTGCCCCGACGAAGAAATATGCGGCACCAGCACATGCCTGAGCCCAGCATGTGCTACTGCAACCCTCGGTCCGGTCTGATCTTAGACTGGGAACGAACTTCGTATGCTTAGATTGGGAATGAACTCCGTATGCCTAAGTCAACCCACGAAATGAGCATGCGGGCGCTCAGCCGGCCAGAGGGGCGAGATGCGCAAGCTGGGGATCGATCGGGTCCCCCTCTACGTGCTGCCGATCCTGCTGCCGCAACCCTCGGTCCGGTCTGATCTTAAACTGGGAATGAACTTCGTATGCCAAAGCCATCCAACGAAACGAGCGGGCGGGCGGGCACTATGTCGGCCAGAGAAACGGGATGCGCAGCTGTGGATCGATAGCGTGGTAGGTGGGTTTAGGCACATCTTCATATTTCTATTTGCAAATGCCATTTTTATAGCTTGTAAATTCATACAATGGTCCTTTAAGCCTTCACATGAAGTTTCATGGTGAGACGACTCGTTTTCTATTTTTCATGATTTTTAAAACCTTTTACGGTTCGGGATTTTTTAAAATTTTTTTGGGAAGAGTTTTGACCCCAAACATGGTAGACATGATCCCTGTATTTTTGTTGGCATGCACAAAAAATTCAGCTAAAAACTCGAAGTGTACAAGATTTTGTGACCATTTGAAAAAAGTGTCCCCATTTTAGACACTTTAATGGCTACTGGCAGCAAACCTGAAAAATCTCAAATGCTCTTTAAGGGGGTGTGAGTTCTAGAGGTTTGATGAGGGATAGGGGGCCAATATAAGGGGCAAGTACCAGCACCCATCGCACATCATGTGCGCACACCCCCTGGCCCCCCGATCGCCAGAACCCAAATCCGTTGTTCAAGTTCTCCGGTGATGCTCCGACGATGGTGCCCGATGAAGAAAAATGTGGCACCAGCACATGCACGAGCCTAGCATGTGCTACCGCAACCCTCGATCCGGTCTGATCTTAGACTGGGAATTTACTCTATATGCCTAAGCCAACCGACGAAATGAGCAGGTGGGAGGGCGGGCACTACGTCGGCCAGAGAGATGGGATGCGGAAGCTGTGGATCGATAGGGTGGTAGGTGGGTTTAGGCACATCTTCATATTACTGCATGCGAATTCCATTTTTATGGCTTGTAAATTCATACAATGGTCCCTTAAGCCTTCACGTGAAGTTTCATGGCAAGACGACTCGTTTTCTATTTTTCATGATTTTTAAAACTTTCTACGGTTCGAAATTTTTTAAAATTTTTTCGGAAGGAGTTTTGACCCCAAACTTGGTAGACGTGATCCTTGTGTTTTTGTTGGCATGCACAAAAAAATTCAGTTAAAAAGTCAAAGTGTACAAGATTTTGTGACCATTTGAAAAAAGTGTCCCCATTTCAGACAGTTTAATGGCTACTGGCAGCAAACCTATAAAATCTCAAATGCTCTTTATGGGGTTGTGAGTTCTTGAGGTTTGATGAGGGATTGGGGGCCAATATAAGGGCCAAGTACCAGTACCCATCGAACATCATGTGTGCACACCCGCCCTGGCCCCCCCGATCGTCGGAACCCCAATGCCGTCGGTCAGGTTCTCCGACGATGCTCTGGCGATGGTGCCCCAGCGAAAAAAAATGTGGCACCAGCACATGCTCGAGCAGAGCATGTGCTGCCGTAACCCTCGGTCTGGTCCAATCTTAGACTGGGAATGAACTTCGTATGCTTAGACTGGGAATGAACTCCATAAGCCTAAGTTAACCACGAAACAAGTGTGCGGGCGCTCAACAGGACAGAGGGGTGGGATGCGCAAGCCGGAGATCGGCCGAGTCATCGTGTGCGTGCTGCCGATCTTGCTACCGCAACCCTTGGTCTGGTCTGATCTTAGACTGGGAATGAACTTCGTATGCCTAAGCCAACCGACGAAATGAACGGGCAGGCGGGCACTACGCCGGCCAGAGAGACGGGATGCGCAAGCCGTGGATCGATTGGGTGGTAGGTGGGTTTAGGCACATCTTCATATTTCTATGTGCCAATGCCATTTTTATGGCTTGTAAATTCATACAATGGTCCCTTAAGCCTTCACGTGAAGTTTCATGGCAAGACGACTTGTTTTCTATTTTTCATGATTTTTGAAACTTTTTGCAGTTCAGGATTTTGTGACCATTTGAAAAAAGTGTCCCCATTTTAGACACTTTAATGGCTATTGGCAGCAAACCTGTAAAATCTCCAATGCTCTTTAAGGGGGTGTGAGTTCTCGAGGTTTGATGAGGGATAGGGGGCCAATATAAGGGCCAAGTACCAGCACCCATCGCACATCATTTGTGCACACCCCCCCGGCCCCCTGATCGCCGGAACCCAAGTGCTACTGTTCAGGTTCTCCGACGATGCTCCGACGAAGGTGCCCGGCGAAGAAAAATGCGGCACCAGCACATGCACGAGCCCAGCATGTGCTGTCACAACCCTCGGTCTGGTCTGATCTTAGACTGGGAATGAACTCTGTATGCTTAGACTCAGAATGAACTCCGTATACCTAAGTCAACCCATGAAACAAGCGTTCGTGTGCTCAGCCGTCCTACTTCTGCAACCCTCAATCCAGTCCGATCTTAGATTGGGAATGAACTCCTTATGCCTAAGCCAATCGATGAAATGAGCGGGTAGGCGAGCGGGCACTATGTCAGCCAGAGAGACGGGATGCGCAAGCCGTGGATCGATAGGGTGGTTGGTGGGTTTAGGCACATCTTCATATTTCTATGTGCCAATGCCATTTTTATGGCTTGTAGATTCATACAATGGTCCCTTAAGCCTCCATGTCAAGTTTCATGGCAAGACGACTCGTTTTTTATTTTCACGATTTTTGAAACTTTTTGCAGTTCGAGATTTTTGAAACTTTTTGTAGTTTGTCGATTTTTGAAACTTTTTGCAGTTCGAGATTTTTTAAAATTTTTTCGGAAGGAGTTTTAGCCCCAAACTTGGTAGACGTGATCCTTGTATTTTTTTGGCATGCACAAAAAAAATCAGCTAAAAACTCGAAGTGTACAAGATTTTGTGACCATTTGAAAAAAGTTTCCCTATTTCAGACACTTTAATGGCTACTGGCAGCAAACTTGTAAAATCTCAAATGCTCTTTAAAGGGGTGTGAGTTCTCGAGGTTTGATGAGGGATAGGGGGCCAATATAAGGGCCAAGTACCAACACCCATCGCACATCACGTGCGGACACCCCCTCGGCCCCCCCGATCGTCGGAACCCCAATGTCGTCGGTCAGGTTCTCCGGCGATGGTCTGACGATGTTGCCCCGACGAAGAAAAATGCGACACCAGCACATGCTCGAGCCTAGCATGTGGTGCCGTAAACCTTGGCCCGGTCTGATCTTAGACTGGGAATGAACTCTGTATGCTTAGACTGGGAATGAACTCCGTATGCTTAAACTGGGAATGAACTCCGTATGCCTAAGTCAACCCACAAAACATGCGTGCGGGTGCTCAGCGGACCAGAGGGGCGGGATGCGCAAGCCGGGGATCGATCGGGTCCCCTTCTACGTGCTACCGATCCTGCTATCGCAACCCTTGGTCCGATCCAATCTTAGACTGGGAATGAACTCCGGACGCATAAGCCAACCGATGAAACGAGCGGGCAGGCAGGCGAGCGGGCGGGCATTACGCCGGCCAAAGAGACAGGATGTGCAAGTCGTGGATCGATAGGGTGGTTGGTGGGTTTAGGCACATCTTCATATTTCTATGTGCCAATGCCATTTTTATGGCTTGTAAATTCATACAATGGTCCCTTAAGCCTTCACGTGAAGTTTCATGGCAAGACGACTTGTTTTCTATTTTTCATGATTTTTGAAACTTTTTACAGTTCAGGATTTTGTGACCATTGGAAAAAAGTGTCCCCATTTTAGACACTTTAATGGCTATTGGCAGCAAACCTGTAAAATCTCCAATGCTCTTTAAGGGGGTGTGAGTTCTCGAGGTTTGATGAGGGATAGGGGGCCAATATAAGGGCCAAGTACCAGCACCCATCGCACATCATGTGCGCACACCCCCCAGCCCCCCCAATCGCCGAAACCCCAGTGCCGCCGGCCAATTTCTCCGGTGTTGGTGCCCCGCCGAAGAAAAATGTGGCACCAGCACATGCCCAAGCTCAGCATTAGCTGCCGCAACCCTCGGTCTGATCCGATCTTAGACTGGGAATGAACTTCGTATGCTTAGACTGGGAATGAACTCTGTATGCCTAAGTCAACCCACGAAACGAGTGTGCGGGCGCTCAGTCGGCCAGAGGGGCGGGATGCACAAGCCGGGGATCGGCTGGGTCCCCCTTTGCGTGCTGTCGATCCTGCTGTTGCAAACCTAGGTCTGGTCCGATCTTAGACTGGGAATGAAATCTGTATTCTTAGACTGGGAATGAACTTCGTAAGCCTAAGTCAACCCACGAAACGAGTGTGCGGGCGCTCAGCCGGCCAGAGGGGCGGGATGCGCAAGTCGGGGATCGACTGGGTCCCCCTTTGCGCGCTGTCGATCCTGCTACCGCAACCCTATGTCCGGGCCAATCTTAGACTAGGAATGAACTCTGTATACTTAGATTGGGAATGAACTCCGTATACCTAAGTCAACCCACGAAACGAACGTGCGGGCACTCAGCCGACCAAAGGGGCGGGATGCGCAAGCCGAGAATTGGTCGGGTCCCCCTATTCCTGCTACAGATCCTGCTGCCGTAACCCTTGGTCTGGTCCAATCTTAGACTGGGAATGAACTCCGTATGCCTAAGCCAACCAACAAAACGAGAGGGCGGGCGGGCACTACGCCGGCCAGAGAAACGGGATGCGCAAGCCGTGGATCGATAGGGTGGTAGGTGGGTTTAGGCACATCTTCATATTTCTGCGTGCCAATGCCATTTTTATGACTTGTAAATTCATATAATGGTCCCTTAAGCCTTCACATGAAGTTTCTTGGCAAGACGACTCGTTTTCTATTTTTCAAGATTTTTGAAACTTTTTATGGTTCAGGATTTTTTAAAATTTTTTCAGAAGGAGTTTTGGCCCCAAACTTAGTAGACGTGATCCTTGTACTTTTGTTGGCATGCACAAAAAAATTCAGCTAAAAACTCGAAGTGTACAAGATTTTGTGACCATTTGAAAAAAGTGTCCCCATTTCAGACACTTTAATGGCTACTGGCAGCAAACCTGTAAAATCTCAAATGCTCTTTAAGGGGGTGTGAGTTCTTGAGGTTTGACGAGGGATAGGGGGCCAATATAAGTGCCAAGTACTAGCACCCATCGCATATCATGTGCGCACACCCCCCGGGCCTCCCGATCGTCGGAACCCCAATGCCGTCAGTCAGGTTCTTCGGCGATGCTCCGACGATGGTGCCCCAGTGAAGAAAAATGTGACACCAGCACATGCTCGAGCCCAGCTTGTGCTGCCGCAACCCTCAATCCAATCTGATCTTAGACTGGGAATGAACTCCATATGCTTAGACTGGGAATGAACTCTGTATGCCTAAGTCAACCCATGAAACGAGCGTGCGGGTGCTCAGTCGGCCAGAGGCGCAGGATACGTAAGCCAGGGATCGACTGGGTCCCCCTCTGCTTGCTACCGTAACCCTCGATCTGGTCCGATCTTAGACAGGTAATGAACTCCATATGCCTAAGCCAACCGATGAAATGAGAGGGCGGGCGGGCGGGCAGGCACTGCGCCGGCCAGAGAGGCATGATGCGCAAGCCGTGGATCGATAGGGTGGTAGGTTAGTTTTGGCACATCTTCATATTTCTGTGTGCCAATGCCATTTTTATGGCTTGTAAATTCATACAATGGTCCCTTAAGCCCTCACGTGAAGTTTGATGGTGAGATGAGTCGTTTTCTATTTTTCTCGATTTTTGAAACTTTTTACGGTTCGGGATTTTTTAAAATTTTTTTCAGAAGGAGTTTTGGCCCCAAACTTGGTAGACGTGATCCTTGTATTTTTTTTTTGGCATGCACAAAAAAATTAAGCTAAAAACTCGAAGTGTACAAGATTTTGTGACCATTTGAAAAAAGTGTCCCCATTTCAGGCACCTTAATGGCTACTGGCAGCAAACCTGTAAAATCTCAAATGCTCTTTAAGGGAGTGTGAGTTCTCGAGGTTTGATGAGGGATAGGGGGCCAATATAAGGGCCAAGTACCACCACCCATCGCACATCATGTGCGCACACCCCCCCCGGCCCCTTAATCTTCGGAACCCCAATGCCGCCGGTCAGGTTCTCCGGTGATGCTCCAGCGATGGCACCCCGACGAAGAAAAATGTGAAACCAACACATGCCCGAACCCAACATGTGCTGCCATAACCCTGGATCCGGTCCAATCTTAGACTGGGAATGAACTCCATATGCTTAGACTGGGTATGAACTCTGTATGCCTAAGTCAACCCATGAGACGAGCGAACGGGTGCTCAGTAGGCTAGAGGGGAAGGATGCGTAAGCCGAGGATCAACCGGGTCCCTCTCCACATGCTATCGATCCTACTACTGCAACCCTCGGTCCAGTCTGATCTTAGACTGGGAATGAACTACATATGCCTAAGCCAACCAACGAAACGAGCGTGCGGGCGAGCGGGCGGGCCGGCACTTCGTCGACCAGAGAGACGGGATGCGCAAGCCGTGGATCGATAGGGTTGTAGGTGGGTTTAGGCACATCTTCATATCTCTGTGTGCCAATGCCATTTTTATGGCTTGTAAATTCGTACAATGGTCCCTTAAGCATTCACGTGAAGTTTCATGCCAAAATGACTCGTTTTGTATTTTTCATGATTTTTGAAACTTTTGGTGGTTCGGGATTTTTTATAATTTTTTCGGAAGGAGTTTTGGCCCCAAACTTGGAAGACGTGATCCTTGTATTTTTTTTGGCATGGACAAAAACATTCAGCTAAAAACTCGAAGTGAACAACATTTTGTGACCAATTGAAAAAAGTGTCCCCATTTCAGACACTTTAATGGCTACTGGCAGCAAACCTATAAAATCTCAAATGCTCTTTAAAGGGGTGTGAGTTCTCGAGGTTTGATGAGGGATAGGGGGCCAATATAAGGCCCAAGTACCAGCAACCACATCCACATCGTGTGCGCACACCCCCCGGCCCCCGATCGTCGGAACCCCAATGCCGTCGATCAGGTTTTTCGCGATGGTGCGCTCAACGAAGAAGAATGGCGGCACTAGCACATTCCTAAGCCAGCATGTGCTGTCGCAACCCTTGGTTCAGTCCGATCTTGGACTAGGAATGAACTCTGTATGTTTAGACTGGGAATGATCTCCGTATGCCTAAGTCAACCCACGGAACGAGCGTGCGGGTGCTCAGTCGGCCAGAAGGGCGAGATGCGTAAGCTGGGGATCGGTCGGGTGCTCCTCTACATGCTGCCTATCCTGCTGCTGCCTATCCTGCTGCTGCACCCTTCGGTTTGGTCCAATCTTAGAGTGGGAATGAACTCCGTATACCTATGCCAACCGACGAAACGAGCGGGCGGGCACTATACCGGCCAGAGAAGCGGGATGCTCAAGCCGTGGATCGATAGGGTGTTAAGGTACATCTTCATATTTCTACATGCCAATGCCATTTTCATGGCTTGTAAATTCATACAATGGTCCCTTAAGCCTTCACATGAAGTTTCATGGCAAGACGACTCATTTTCTATTTTTCATGATTTTCAAACTTTTTACGGTTCAAGATTTTTTAAAATTTTTTCAAAAGGAGTTTCGACCCCAAACTTGGTAGACGTGATCCTTGTATTTATTTTTTTTGGTATGCACAAAAAAATACAGCTAAAAACTTGAAGTGTACAAGATTTTGTAACCATTTGAAAAAAGTGTCCCCATTTTAGACGCTTTAATGGCTAATGGCATCAAACCTGTAAAATCTCAAATGCTCTTTAAGGGGGTGTGAGTTCTTGAGGTTTGATGAGGGTTAGGGGGCCAATATAAGGACCAAGTACCAGCACCCATCGCACATCATTTGCGCACACCCCCCCCGGCTCCCCCAATCTCCGAAACCCCAATGCCGTCAGTTAGGTTCTCCGGAGATGCTCCGACGACGGTGCCCCGATGAAGAAAAATGTGGCACCAGCACATGCCCGAGCCCAGCATGTGCTGTCGCAATCCTTGGTCCAATCCGGTCTTAGACTGGGAATGAACTCCGTATACTTAGACTGGGAATGAACTCCGTATGCTTAAGTCAACCCACGAAACGAGCATGCGGGCACTCAACCGGCCAGAGGGGCAGGATGCGTAAGTCGGGGATCGACCGGGTCCCCCTCTGCGTGTTATCAATCCTGCTGCTGCAACCCTTGGTCTGGTCCAATCTTAGACAGGGAATGAACTCCGTATGCCTAAGCCAACCGACTAAAGGAGCGGGCGGGTAGGCGGGCGAGCATTACTCCAGCCAGAGAGGCGGGATGCACAAGCCGTGGATCGATAGGGTGGTAGGTGGGTTTAGGCACATCCTCATATTTCTGTGTACCAATGCCATTTTTATGGCTTGTAAATTCATACAATGGTCCCTTAAGCTATCACGTGAAGTTTCATGGCAAGACTACTCGTTTTCTATTTTTCACGATTTTTAAAACTTTTGCGGTCCCAAGATTTTTTAAAATTTTTTCGGATGGTGGTTTGGTCCCAAACTTGGTAGACGTGATCCTTGTATTTTTGTTTGGCAAGCACAAAAAAATTCAGCTAAAACTCAAAGTGTACAAGATTTTGTGACCAATTTGAAAAAGTATCCCATTTTAGACACTTTAATGGCTACTGGCAGCAAACATGTAATCACAAATGCTCTTTAAGGGGGGTGTGAGTTCTTGAGGTTTGATGAGGGATAGGGGCCAATATAAGGGCCAAGTACCAGCACCCATCAAACATCATGCGCGCCACACCCCCCTGGCTCCCCTGATAGTCGGACCCAATGCCGGCCGGTCAGGTTTCTCCGACGATGCTCTGGCGACGAAAAATCGCGCACAAGCCATGCCTGAGCCCAGCATGGTGCTGGCCACAAACCCTCGGTCCAGTCCGATCTTAGACTGGGAATGAACTTCGTATGCTTCGGCTGGGAATGAACTCCGTATGCCTAAGTCAACCCATGAAACGAGCCTGCGGGTGCTCAGCAGGCCAGGGGGCGGGATGCACAAGTCGGGGATCGATCGGGTCCCCCTTTGCGTGCTGTTGATCTTGCTACCACAACCCTCGGTCCGGTCTGATCTTAGACTATGAATGAACTCTGCATGCCTAAACCAATCGACGAAACGAGCGGGCGGGCGGGCGGGCAGTACGCCGGCCAGAGAGGCAGGATGCACAAGCCATGGATCGATAGGGTGGTAGGTGGGTTTAGGCACATCTTCATATTTCTGCATCCCAATGCCATTTTTATGGCTTGTAAATTCATACATTGGTCCCTTAAGCCTTCACGTCAAGTTTCATGGCAAGACGACTCATTTTCTATTTTTCATGATTTTTAAAACTTTTTGCAGTTCAGGATTTTCTAAATTTTTTTCAGAAGGATTTTTGGCCTCAAACTTGGTAGACGTGATCTTTGTATTTTTGTTGGCATGCACAAAAACATTCAGCTAAAAACTCGAAGTGTACAAGATTTAGTGACCATTTGAAAAAAGTGTCCCCGTTTTAGATACTTTAATGGCTACTGACAGCAAACCTATAAAATCTCAAATGCTCTTTAAGGGGGTGTGAGTCCTCAAGGTTTGATGAGGGATAGGGGGACAATATAAGGGTCAAGTACCAGCACCCATCGCACATCATGTGCGCACCCCTGATCCCCTAAACCCCAATGCTGCCGGTCAGGTTCTCCGATGATGCTCCGGTGATGGTGCCCCGATGAAGAAAAATACGGCACCAGCACATGCCCGAGCCCAGAATGTGCTATCACAACCCTTGGTCCGGTCCGATCTTAGACTGGGAATGAACTCCGTATGCCTAAGTCAACCCACAAAACGAGCGTACGGACGCTCAGCGACCAGAGGGGCGGGATGCGCAAGTTGGGGATCGACTGGGACCCCCTCTGCGTGCTGGCAATCCTGTTGTCGCAACCCTCGGTCTGGTCTGATCTTAGACTGGGAATGAACTCCGTATGCCTAAGCCAACTGACGAATCGAGCGGGCGGGCGGGTGGGCGGGCACTATGTCGGCCAGAGAGGCGGGATACGCAAGCCGTGGATTGATAGGGTGGTCGGTGGGTTTAGGCACATCTTCATATTTCTACGTGCCAATGCCATTTTTATGGCTTGTAAATTCATACAATGGTCCCTTAAGCCTTCACGTAAAGTTTCATGGCAAGACGACTCGTTTACTATTTTTCACGATTTTTGAAACTTTTTACGGTTCGAGATTTTTTAAAACTTTTTCGGAAGGAGTTTTGGCCCCAAACTTGGTAGACGTGATCCTTGTATTTTTCTTGGCATGCACAAAAAAATTCAGCTAAAAACTTGAAGTTTACAAGATTTTGTGACCATTTGAAAAAAGTGTGCCCATTTAAGACACTTTAATGGCTACTGGCCGCAAACCTGTAAAATCTCAAATGCTCTTTAAGGGGGTGTGAGTTCTCGAGGTTTCATGAGGGATAGGGGGCGAATATAAGGGCCAAGTACCAGCACTCATTGCACATCATGTGCGCACACCCCCCCGGCCCCCCAGATCGTCGGAACCCCAATGCCGCCGGTCAGGTTCTCTGGCGATGGTGCCCTGACGAAGAAAAATACGGCACCAACACATGCTGGAGCCCAGCATGTGCTGCCGCAACCCTCGGTCTGATCCGATCTTAGACTGGGAATGAACTTCATATGTTTAGATTGGGAATGAACTCCGTATGCCTAAGTCAACCCACGAAACGAGCGTGCGGGCGCTCAGCCGGCCAGAGGGGCGGGATCCCAAGGTGGGTTTAGGCATTTCTTCATATTTTTGTGTGCCAATGCCATTTTTATGGCTTGTAAATTCATACAATGGTCCCTTAAGCCTTCACCTGAAGTTTTATGGCAAGACGACTCATTTTCTATTTTTCATGATTTTTGAAATTTTTGCGGTTCAGGATTTTTTAAAATTTTTTAGGAAGGGGTTTTCACCCCAAACTTTGTAGAGGTGATCCGTGTATTTTTGTTGGCATTCAAAAACAAATTTAGCTAAAAATTCGAAGTGTACAAGATTTTGTGACCATTTGAAAAAAGTCTCCCCATTTCAGACACTTTAATGGCTACTGGCAGGAAACCTATAAAATCTCAAATGCTCTTTAAGGGGGTGTGAGTTCTCGAGGTTTGATGCGGGATAGGGGGCCAATATAAGGGCCAAGTACCAGCACCCATTGCACATCATGTGTGCACACCCCCCCAGCCCCCCCGATCGTCGGAACCCCAATGCCTTCGGTCAGGTTCTATGGCGATGCTCCCGCAATGTTGCCCCGTCGAAGAAAAATATGGCGCCAACACATGCCCGAGCCCAGCATGTGCTGCCACAACCCTCGGTCTGGTCAAATCTTAGACTGGGAATGAACTCCGTATGCTTAGACTAGGAATGCACTCTGTATGCCTAAGTCAACCAATAAAACGAGCGTACGGGTGCTCAGCCGGCCAGAGGGGCAGGATGCATAAGCCGGGGATCGGTCGGGTCCTCCTCTGGATGCTGCCTATCCTGCTGCCGCAACCCTTGGTCTGGTCTCATCTTAGACTGGGAATGAACTCCGTATGCCTAAGCCAATCGATGAAATTAGCGAGTGGGCGGGCGAGCGGGCACTACGTCGGCCAGAGAGAAGGGATGCGCAAGTCGTGTATCATTAGGGTGGTAGGTGGGTTTAGGTACATCTTCATATTTCTGCATGCCAATGCCATTTTTATGGCTTGTAAATTCATACAATGGTCCCTTAAGCCTTCACGTGAAGTTTCATGGCAAGACGACTCGTTTTCTATTTTTCATGATTTTTAAACCTTTTTGCGGTTCGGGATTTTTTAAAATTTTTTGGAAGGAGTTTCGGCATACACAAAAAAATTCAGCTAAAAACTCGAAGTGTACAAGATTTTGTGACCATTTGAAAAAAGTGTCCCATTTCAGACACTTTAATGGCTACTACCAGCAAACCTGTAAAATCTCAAATTCTCTATAAGGGGGTGTGAGTTCTCGAGGTTTGATGAGGGATAGGGGGCCAATATAAGGGCCAAGTACTAGCACCCGTTGCACATCATGTGCGCACACCCCCACGATCCCCTTGATCGTCGGAACCCCAATGTTGTCGGTCAGGTTCTCCGGTGATGGTGCCCCGACGAAGAAAAATACGGCATCAACACATGCCAGAGCCCAGCATGTGCTGCCGCAACCCTTGGTCTGATCCGATCTTAGACTGGGAATGAACTTCGTATGCCTAAGTCAACCCACGAAACGAGCGTGCGGGTGCTCAGCCAGCCAGAGGGAAGGGATGCGTAAGCCGGGGATCGACCGGGTCCCCCTATACATGCTGTCGATCTTGCTGCCGCAACCCTCGATTCGGTCTGATCTTAGACTGGGAATGAACTCTGTATGCCTAAGCCAACCGACGAAATGAGCGGACGGACTGGCGAGCGGGCGGGCACTACGCCGGCCGGAGAGACGGGATGCGTAAGCCATGGATCGATAGGGTGGTAGGTGGGTTTAGGCACATCATCATATTTCTACGTGCCAATACCATTTTTATGGCTTGTAAATTCATACAATGGTCCCTTAAGCCTTCACGTGAAGTTTCGTGGCAAGACAACTCGTTTTTTATTTTTCATGATTTTTGAAACTTTTTTTGATTCGAGATTTTTAAAAATTTTTTCGAAAGGATTTTTTGCCCCAAACTTGATAGTCGTGATCCTTGTATTTTTGTTGGCATGCACAAAAAAATTGAGCTAAAAACTCGAAGTGTACAAGATTTTGTGACCATTTGAAAAAAGTGTCCCCATTTCAGACACTTTAATGGCTACTGGCATCAAACCTGTAAAATCTCAAATTCTCTTTAAGGGGGTGTGAGTTCTCGAGGTTTGATGAGGGATAGGGGGCCAATATAAGGGCCAAGTACCACCACCCATCGCACATCATGTGCGCACACCCCCCGGCCCCCCCGATCGTCAGAACCCTAATTCCGTCGATCGGGTTCTCCGACGATGCTCCGGTGATGGTGCATCGACGAAGAAAAATGCGGCACCAACACATGCCCGAGTCCAGCATGTGCTACCGTAACCCTCGGTCCAGTCCGATCTTAGACTGGGAATGAACTCCGTATGCTTAGACTGGGAATGAACTCCATATGCCTAAGTCAACCGGCGAAACGAGCGTGCGGGTGCTCAGCTGACAAGAGGGGTAGGATGCGTAACCCGGGGATCGGCCGGGTCCTCCTCTACGTGCTGCCGATCCTGCTACCGTAACCTTCAGTCCGATCTGGTCTTAGATTGGAATGAACTCCGTATGCCTAAGCCAACCGACGAAACGAGCTGGCGGGCACTACGTCGGCCAGAGAGACGGGATGCGCAAGCCATGGATCGGTAGGGTGGTAGGTGGGTTTAGGCACATCTTCATATTTCTACATGCCAATGCCATTTTTATGGCTTGTAAATTCATACAATGGTCCCTTAAGCCTTCACGTGAAGTTTCATGGCAAGACGACTCGTTTTTAGTTTTCATGATTTTTGAAACTTTTTACGGTTCGAGATTTTTTTAAATATTTTCAGAAGGACTTTGGCCCCAAACTTGGTAGACGTGATCCTTGTATTTTTGTTGGCGTGCAAAAAAAAATTCAGCTAAAAACTCGAAGTGTACAAGATTTTGTGACCATTTGAAAAAAGTGTCCCCATTTCAGACACTTTAATGGCTACTGGCTGTAAACCTGTAAAATCTCAAACGCTCTTTAAGGGGGTGTGAGTTTTGGAGGTTTGATGAGGGATAGGGGGCCAATATAAGGGCTAAGTACCAGCACCCATCGCACATCATGTGCGCACACCCCCCGGCCCACTCGATCGTCGGAACCCCAATGCCGCCAGTCAGGTTCTCCGGCGATGCTTCGGCGATGGTGCCCCGGCGAAGAAAAATGCGGCACCAACACATGCCCAAGCCCAACATGTGCTGCCGCAACCCTCAGTCCGGTCTGATCTTAGACTGGGAATGAACTCCATTTGCTTAGACTAGGAATGAACTCCGTATGCCTAAGTCAACCCGCGAAACGAGCGTGCGAGTGCTCAGTCGGCCAGATGGGTGGGATGCGCAAGCTGAGGATCGACTGGGACCCCCTCTGCGTGCTGTCGATCCTGCCCTCGCAACCCTCGGTCCGGTCTGATCTTAGACTGGGAATGAACTCCGTATGCCTAAGCCAATCGACGAGCGTGCGGGCGGGCAGGCGGGCACTATGTCGGCCAGAAAGACGAGATGCGCAAGCCGTGGATTGATAGGATGGTAGGTGGGTTTAGGCTCATCTTCATATTTCTGTGTGCCAATGCCATTTTTATGGCTTGTAAATTCATACAATGGTCCCTTAAGCCTTTACGTGAAGTTTCATGGCGAGATGACTCGTTTTCTATTTTTTACGATTTTCAAAACTTTTTGTGGTTCGTGATTTTTTAAATTTTTTCGAAAGGGGTTTTGGCCCCAAACTTGGTAGACGTGATCCTTGTATTTTTTTTGGCATGCACAAAACAATTCAACTAAAAACTTGAAGTGTACAAGATTTTGTGACCATTTGAAAAGTGTCCCTCTTTCATACACTTTAATGGCTACTGTAGCAAAACTGAAAAATCTCAAATGTTCTTTAAGGGGTGTGAGTTCTCGAGGTTTGATGAGGGATAGGGGGCCAATATATGGGCCAAGTACCAGCACCCATCGCACATCATGCGCGCACACCCCCTGGCCCCCCCGATCGTCGAAACCCCAATGCCGCCGGTCAGGTTCTCCTGTGATGGTGCCCCGACGAAGAAAAATACGACACCAACACATGCCCGAGCCCAGCATGTACTGTCGCAACCCCCGATTCGGTCTGATCTTAGACTGTGAATGAATTCTGTATGGTTAGACTGGGAATGAACTCCGTATGCCTTAGTCAACCCACGAAATGAGCGTACGATTGCTCAGCCGACCAGAGGGGCGGGACGCGTAAGCCGGGGATCGGTCGGGTCCCTCTCTGGGTGTTGTCCATCCTGCTGTCGTAACCCTCGGTCTGATCTAATCTTAGCCTGAGAATGAACTCCGTATACCTAAGCCAACGGATGAAACGAGCAGGAGGGTGGACGGACGGGCACTACGCCGGCCAGAGAGACGGGATGCGCAAGCTGTGGATCGATAGGGTGGTAGGTGGGTTTAGGCACATCTTCATATTTCTGCATGCCAATGCCATTTTTATGGCTTGTAAATTCATACAATGGTCCCTTAAGCCTTCACATGAAGTTTCAAGGCTAGACGACTTGTTTTCTATTTTTCACGATTTTTGAAACTTTTTACGGTTCGAGATTTTTTAAAATTTTTTCGAAAAGAGTTTTGGCCCCAAACTTGGTAGACGTGATCCTTGAATTTTTGTTCGCATGCACAAAAACAATTAGCTAAAAACTCGAAGTGTATAAGATTTTGTGACCATTTGAAAAAAGTGTCCCCATTTCAAACACTTTAATGGCTACTGACAGCAAACCTGTAAAATCTCAAATTCACTTTAAGGGGGTGTGAGTTCTTGACGTTTGATGAGGGATAGGGGGCCAATATAAGGGCCAAGTACCACCACCCATCGCACATCATGTGCGCACACCCCCCGGCCCCCCCGATCGCCAGAACCCTAATTTTGTCGGTCAGGTTCTCCGGTGATGCTCTGGCGATGGTGCATCGGCGAAGGAAAATGCGGCACCAACACATGCCCGAGTCCAGCATTTGCTGTCGTAAACCTCGGTCCAGTCTGATCTTAGACTGGGAATGAACTCCGTATGCCTAAGTCAACCCACGAAACGCGCGTGCGGGTGCTCAGCTGACCAGAGGGGTAGGATGCGTAAGCCGAGGATCGGTCGGGTCCCCCTCTACGAGCTATCGATCTTGCTACTGCAACCTTCGATCCGGTCCAATCTTAGACTGGAATGAACTCCGTATGCCTAAGCCAACCGACGAAACGAGCAAGTGGGCACTACGTCGACCAGAGAGACGGGATGCGCAAGCCGTGGATCGGTAGGGTGGTAGGTGGGTTTAGGCACATCTTCATATTTCTGCATGCCAATGCCAAATTTATGGCTTGTAAATTCATACAATGGTCCCGTAAGCCTTCACGTGAAGTTTCATGGCAAGACGACTCATTTTCTATTTTTCATGATTTTTGAAACTTTTTACGGTTCGAGACTTTTTTAAATATTTTCAGAAGGACTTTGGCCCCAAACTTGGTAGACGTGATCCTTGTATTTTTGTTGGCGTGCACAAAAAAATTCAGCTAAAAACTCGAAGTGTACAAGATTTTGCGACCATTTGAAAAAAGTGTCCCCATTTCAGAGACTTTAATGGCTACTGGCTGCAAACCTGTAAAATCTCAAACGCTCTTTAAGGGGGTGTGAGTTCTGGAGGTTCGGTGAGGGATAGCGGGCCAATATAAGGGCTAACTACCAGCACCCATTGCACATCATGTGCGCACACCCCCCTGGCTCGCCCGATCATCGGAACCCCAAGGCCGCCGGTCAGGTTCTCCGGCGATGCTTCGGCGATGGTGCCCTGACGAAGAAAAATGCTGCACCAACACATGCCCAAGCCCAGCATGTGCTGCCGTAACCCTCGGTCCGGTCCGATCTTAGACTGGGAATGAACTCCGTATGCCTAAGCCAACTGACAAAACAAGCGGGCGGGCGGGCGGACGGGCACTATGTCGGCTAGAAAGACGAGATGCGCAAGCCGTGGATCAATAGGGTGGTAAGTGGGTTTAGGCACATCTTCATATTTCTGTCTGCCAATGCCATTTTTATGGCTTGTAAATTCATACAATGGTCCCTTAAGCCTTCACTTGAAGTTTCATGGCAAGACGACTCGTTTTCTATTTTTCATGATTTTCAAAACTTTTTGTGGTTCGGGATTTTTTAAAATTTTTTGGAAAGGAATTTTGGCCCCAAACTTGGTAGACGAGATCCTTGTATTTTTGTTGGCATGCACAAAAAAATTCAGCTAAAAACTCAAAGTGTACAAGATTTTGTAACCATTTGAAAAAAGTGTCCCCTTTTAAGACACTTTAATGGCTACTGGCAGCAAACCTGTAAAATCTCAAATGCTCTTTAAGGGGGTGTGAGTTCTCGAGGTTTGATGAGGGATAGGGGGCCAATATAAGGGCCAAGTACCAGCACCCATCGCACATCATGTGTGCACACCCCCGGCCCCCCCGATCGCCAGAACCCTAATGCCGCCGGTTAGGTTTTACGACGATGCTCCGGTGATGGTGCCCTAACGAAGAAAAATGCGGCAGCAACACATGCCCGAGTCCAGCATGTGCCACTGTAACCCTTAGTCCAGTCCAATCTTAGACTGGAATTGAACTCTGTATGCTTAGACTAGGAATGAACTCCTTATGCCTAAGTCAACCCACGAAACGAGCGTGCGGGTGCTCAGTCGGCCAGAGGGGCGGAATGCGCAAGCCGAGGATCGGCCGGGTCCCCCTCTGTGTGCTGTTGATCCTACTACTGCAACCCTCAGTCTATTCTGATCTTAGACTAGGAATGAACTCCGTATGCCTAAGCCAACCGACGAAACGAGAGGGCAGGCGGGCGGGCACTACGTTGGCCAGAAAGACGGGATGCGCAAGTCGTGGATTGATTGGGTGGTAGGTGGGTTTAGGCACATCTTCATATTTCTGTGTGCCGATGCCATTTTTATGGCTTGTAAATTCATACAATGGTCTCTTAAGCCTTCACATGAAGTTTCATGGCAAGACAACTCGTTTTCTATTTTTCATGATTTTTGAAACTTTTTAAGGTTCGAGATTTTTTAAAATTTTTTCGGTAGGAGTTTTGGCCCCAAACTTGGCAGATGTGATGCCTGTACTTTTTTTGGCATGCACAAAAAAATTCAGCTAAAAACTCATAGTGTACAAGATTTTGCGACCATTTGAAAAAAGTGTCCCCATTTTAGACACTTTAATGCCTACTGGCAGCAAACCTATAAAATCTCAAATGCTCTTTAAGGGGGTGTGAGTTCTTGAGGTTTGATGTGGGATAGGGGGCCAATATAAGGGCCAAGTACCAGCACCCATCGCACATCATGTGCGCACACCCCCCGGGCCCCCGATTACCGGAACCCCAATGCCGCCGGTCAGGATCTCCGGTGATACTCCGACGATGGTGCCCCGACGAAGAAAAATGCGACACCAAGACATGCCCGAGCCCAGCATGTGCTACCGCACCCTCGATCTGATCTGATCTTAGACTGGGAATGAACTCCGTCTGCTTAGACTAGGAATGAACTCCGTATGCCGAAGTCAACCTACGAAACGAGCGTACGGGTACTCAGCCGGCCAGAGGGGATCGGCCAGGTCCCCCTCTACGTGCTACTGATCCTGCTACCACAAGCCTCGGTCTGGTCTGATCTTAGATGGGGAATAAACTTCGTATGCCTAAGCCACCTGACGAAACAACCAGGCGGGTGGGCAGGCGGGCACTGCACCGACCAGAGAGACGGGATGCGTAAGCCGTGGATCGATAGGGTGGTAGGTGGGTTTAGGCACATCTTCATATTTCTACGTGCCAATGCCATTTTTATGGCATTTAAATTCATACAATGGTCCCTTAAGCCTTCACGTGAATTTTCATGCCAGGACGACTCGTTTTCTATTTTTCACAATTTTTAAAAGTTTTTACGGTTCGAGATGTTTTAAAATTTTTTCGGAAGGAGTTTTGGCTCCAAACTTGGTAGACATGATCCTTGTATTTTTGTTGGCATGCACAAAAAGATTCAGCTTAAAACTCAAAGTGTACAAGATTTTGTGAACCATTTGAAAAAAGTGTCCCCATTTCAGACACTTTAATGGCTACTGGCAGCAAACCTGTAAAATCTCAAATGCTCTTTAAGGGGGTGTGAGTTCTCAAGGTTTGATGCGGGATAGAGGGCCAATAAAAGGGCCAAGTACCAGTACCCATCGCACATCATGTGCGCACACCCCCCCGGCCACCCCGATTACCAGAACCCCAATGCCGTCGGTCAGGATCTTCGGTGATGCTCCGACGACGGTGCCCCGATGAAGAAAAATACGACACCAACAGATGCCCGAGCCCAGCATGTGCTACTGCAACCCTCGATCTGGTCTGATCTTAGACTGGGAATGAACTCCGTCTGCTTAGACTGGGAATGAACTCCGTATGCCTAAGTCAAGCCACGAAACGAGCGTGCGGGTGCTCAGTCGGCCAGAGGGGTGGGATGCGCAATCCGGGATCGGTAGGGTGGTAGGTGGGTTTAGGACATCTTTATATTTCCGCATGCCAATGCCATTTTTATGGCTTGTAAATTCATACAGTGGTCCCTTAAGCTTTCACGTTAAGTTTCATGGCAAGACAACTCGTTTTCTATTTTTCACGATTTTTGAAACTTTTTACGGCTCGAGATTTTTTAAAAATTTTTTTGGAAGGAGTTTTGGCCCCAAACTTGGTAGACGTGATCCTTGCATTTTTTTTGGCATGCACAAAACAATTCAGCTAAAAACTCGAAGTGTACAAGATTTTGTGACCATTTGAAAAATGTGTCCCCATTTAAGACACTTTAATGGCTACTAGCAGCAAACCTGTAAAATCTCAAATGCTTTTTAAGGGGGTGTGAGTTCTTGAGGTTTGATGAGGGATAGGTGGCCAATATAAGGGCCAAGTACCAGCACCCATCGCACATCATGTGCGCACACCCCCCCGGCCCCCCGATCGCCGGAACCCCAATGCCGCCGGTCAGGTTCTCCGACGATGCTCCAGTGATGGTGCCTCGACGAAGAAAAATACGGCACCAGCCCATGCCCGACCCTAGCATGTGCTGCCGCAACCTTCAATCCGATCTGATCTTAGACTGGGAATGAACTCTGTATGCTTAGACTAGGAATGAACTCCGTATGCCTAAGTTAACCCACGAAATGAGCTTGCGGGCGCACAGCCGGCCAGAGGGGCGGGATGCGCAAGCCGGGGATCAGCCGAGTCCCCCTCTGCGTGCTGCCAAACCTGCTGCCATAACCCTCGGTGTGATCCAATCTTAGACTTGGAGTGAACTCCGTATGCCTAAGCCAAACAACGAAATGAGCAGGCGGGCGGACGGGCGGGCACTATGCCGGCCAGAGAGACGAGATGCGCAAGCTGTGGATCGATAGGGTGGTAGGTGGGTTTAGTCACATCTTCATATTTCTGCATGCCAATGCCATTTTTATGGCTTGTAAATTCATAAAATGGTCCCTTAAGCCTTCACGTGAAGTTTCATGGCAAGACGACTCGTTTTCTATTTTTTCACGATTTTTGAAACATTTTACGGTTCAGGATTTTTTTAAATTTTTTTGGAACGAGTTTTGGCCCCAAACTTGGTAGACGCGATCCTTGTATTTTATTTGGCATGCACAAAAAAATTCAGCTAAAAACTCGAAGTGTACAAGATTTTGTGACCATTTGAATAAAGTGTCCCCATTTAAGACACTTTAATGGCTACTGGCAGCAAACCTGTAAAATCTCAAATGCTCTTTAATGGGGTGTGAGTTCTAAAGGTTTCATGAGGGATAAGGGGCCAATATAAGGGCCAAGTACCAGCACCCATCGCACATCATGTGCGCACACCCCCCCGGCCACACTGATCGCCGAAACCCCGATGCCGTCGGTCAGGTTCTCCGACGATGCTTCGGTGATGGTGCCCCGGTGAAGAAAAATGTAGCACCAGCACATGCCCGAGCCCAGCATGTGCTGCCACAACCCTTGGTCTGGCTCGATCTTAGACTGGGAATAAACTCCATATGCCTAAGTCAACCCACGAAACGAGCGTGTGGGCGCTCAACCGGGCAGAGGGGCGGGATGCGCAAGCCGGGGATCGGTTGGGTCCCCCTCTACGTGCTGCCGATCTTGCTATTGCAACCCTCGATCTGGTCTGATCTTAGACTGGGAATTAACTCTGTATGCCTAAGCCAACCGACGAAAAGAGCAGGCGGGCGGACGGATGAGCACTACACCGGCCAGAGAGATGGGATGCGCAAGCCGTGGATCGATAGGGTGGTAGGTGGGTTTAGGCACATCTTTATATTTCTGCATGCCAATGCCATTTTTATGGTTTGTAAATTCATACAATGGTCCCTTAAGCCTTCACATGAAGATTCATGGCAAGACGACTCGTTTTCTATTTTTCATGATTTTTGAAACTTTTTTTGCTTCAGGATTTTTTAAAATTTTTTCGAAAAGAGTTTTGGCCCAAAACTGGGTAAACATGATCCCTGTATTTTTTTTGGCATGCACAAAAAAATTCAGCTAAGAACTCAAAGTGTACAAGATTTTGTGACCATTTTAAAAAAGTGTCCCCATTTCAGACACCTTAATGGCTACTGACAGCAAACCTATAAAATCTCAAATGCTCTTTAAGGGGGTGTGAGTTCTCGAGGTTTGATAAGGGATAGGGGGCCAATATAAGGGCCAAGTACCAGCACCCATCGCACATCATGTGCGCACCCCCCCCGGCCCCCCCATCGTCGGAACCCTAATGCCGACGATCAGGTTCTCCGGCGATGCTACGACGATGGTGCCCTGACGAAGAAAAATGCGGCACCAGGACATGCCTGAGCCTAGCATGTGCTACCACAACCCTCAGTCCAGTCTGATCCTAGACTGGGAATGAACTCCGTATGCTTAGACTAGGAATGAACTCAGTATGCCTAAGTCAACCCACGAAACGGGCGTGCGGGTGCTCAGTCGGCTAGAGGGGTGGGATGCAGAAGTCGGGGATCGACCGGGTCCCCCTCTACGTGCTACCGATCCTGCTGCCACAACCCTCAGTCCACCCTGATCTTAGACTGGGAATGAACTCCGTATGCCTAAGCCAACCGATAAAATGAACGGGTGGGCGGGCAGGCGGGCACTACGCCGGCCATAGAGATGGGATGCACAAGCAGTGGATCGATAGGGTGGTAGGTGGGTTTAGGCACATCTTCATATATCTGCAAGCCAATGCCATTTTTATGGCATTTAAATTCATACAATGGTCCCTTAAGCCTTCACGTGAAGTTTCATGGCAAGACGACTCGTTTTCTATTTGTCATGATTTTTGAAACTTTTTACGGTGCGGGATTTCTTAAAATGTTTTCAGAAGGAGTTTTTGCTTCAAACTTGGTAGACATTATCCTTGTATTTTTGTTGCCATGCACAAAACAATTCAGCGAAAAACTCGAAGTGTACAAGATTTTGTGATCATTTGAAAAATGTGTCCCCATTTCAGACACTTTAATGGCTACTGGCAGCAAACGTATAAAATCTCACATGCTCTTTAAGGGGGTGTGAGTTCTCGAGGTTTGATGAGAGATAGGGGGCCAATATAAGGGCCAAGTACCAGCACCCATCACACATCATGTGCGCACACCCCCCCGGCCCCCCCGATCGTCGGAACCCCAATGCCGCCGGTCAGGTTCTCCGACGATGCTCTGGCAATGGTGCCCTGGCGATGAAAAATACGGCACGAACACAAGCCCGAGCCCAGGATGTGCTGCGGCAACCCTTGGTCCGGTCCAATCTTAGACTAGGAATGAACTCCGTATGCTTAGACTGGGAATGAACACCGTATCCCTAAGTCAACCAACGAAACGAGCGTGTGCATGCTCAACTGGCCAAAGGGGCAAGATGCACAAGCCGGGGATCGGCTGGGTACTCCTCTTTGTGCTACCGATCTTACTGCCGCAACCCTTGGTTTGGTCTGATCTTAGATTGGGAATGAACACTGTATGTCTAAGCCAACCGACGAAACGAGTGGGCGGGCGGGCGGGCACTACGCCGGCCAGAGAGACGGGACGCACAAGCCGTGGATCGATAGGGTGGTAGGTGGGTTTAGGTACATCTTCATATTTCTGCATGCCAATGCAATTTTTATGGCTTGTAAATTCATACAATGGTCCCTTAAGCCTTCATGTGAAGTTTCATGGCAAGACGACTCGTTTTCTATTTTTCACGATTTTTGAAACTTTTTGCGGTTTCAGATTTTTTAGAATTTTTTTTGAAGGAGTTTTGGCCCCAAACTTGGTAGACGTGATCCTTGTATTTTTTTTGGCGTGCACAAAAAAATTCAGCTAAAAACTCAAAGTGTACAAGATTTTGTGACCATTTGAAAAAAGTGTCCCCATTTCAGACACTTTAATGGCTACTTGAAGCAAACCTATAAAATCTCAAATGCTCTTTAAGGGGGTGTGAGTTCTCTAGGTTTGATGAGGGATATGGGGCCAATATAAGGGCCAAGTGCTAGCACCCATCACACATCATGTGCGCACACCCCCCCGGCCCCCCCGATCGTCAAAACCCCAATGCCACCGATCAGGTTCTCCGGCGATGCTCCGGCGATGGTGCCCCGACGAAGAAAAATGCGGCACCAACACATGCCTGAGCCCAGCATGTGCTACCGCAACCCTTGATCCGATCTGATGTTAGACTGGGAATGAACTCCATATGCTTAGATTAGGAATGAACTCCGTATGCCTAAGCAAACCCACAAAACGAGGGTACGGGTGCTCAGCCGACCAGAGGGGCGGGATGCGCAAGCCGGGGATTGACCGGGTCCCCCTCTACGAGCTACCGATCCTGCTGCCACAACCCTTTGTTCGGTCTAATCTTAGACTGGGAATGAACTCTGTATGCCTAAGCCAACCGACGAAACGAGCGTGCGGGCGGGCGGGCGGGCACTACGCCGACCAGAGAGACGAGATGCGCAAGCCGTAGATCGATAGGGTGGTAGGTGGGTTTAGGCACATCTTCATATTTTTGTGTTCCAATGCAATTTTTATGGCTTGTAAATTCATACAATGGTCCCTTAAGCCTTCACATGGAGTTTCATGGCAAGACGACTCATTTTTTTATTTTTCACGATTTTTGAAACTTTTTGTGATTCGAGATTTTTTAAAATTTTTTTAGAAGGAGTTTTGGCCCGTAACTTGGTAGACGTGATCCTTGTATTTTTGTTGGCAAGCATAAAAAAATTCAGCTAAAAACTCGAAGTGTACAAGATTTTGTGAGCCTTTGAAAAAAGTGTCCCCATTTCAGACACTTTAATGGCTACTGGTAGCAACCTGTAAAATCTCAAATGCTCTTTAAGGGGGTGTGAGTTCTCGAGGTTTGATGAGGGATACGGGGCCAATATAACGGCCAAGTACCAGCACATATCGCACATCATGTGCGCACACCCCCCCGGGCCCCCCGATCGTCGGAACCCCAATGCCACCGGTCAGGTTCTCCGATGATCATCTGACGATGGTGCCCCAACGAAGATAAATGCGGCACCAACACATACCCGAGCCCAGCATGTGCTGCCGAAACCCTTGGTCCGATCCAATCTTAGACTGGGAATTAACTTCGTATGCTTAGACTGGGAATGAACTCCGTATGCCTAAGTCAACCCACGAAACGAGCGTACGGGTGCTCAACCGGCCAGAGGGGCGGGATGCGCAAGCTAGGGATCAACCGGGTCCCCCTCTACGTGCTGCCGATCCTGATGCCACAACCCTCGGTCCGGTCTGATCTTAGACTGGGAATGAACTCCGTATGCCTAAGCCAACCGACGAAATGAGCGGACGGGTGGGCGGGCACTACGCCGGCCAGAGAGACGGGATGCGCAAGCCATGGTTCGATAGGGTGGTAGGTGGGTTTAGGCACATCTTCATATTTCTGTGTGCCAATGCTATTTTTATGGCTTGTAAATTCATACAATGTTCCCCTAAGCATTCACGTGAAGTTTCATGGCAAGACGACTCGTTTTCTATTTTTCATGATTTTTGAAACTTTTTACGGTTCGGGACTTTTTAAAATTTTTTCAAAAGGCATTTTTGCCCCAAACTTGGTAGATGTGATCCTTGTATTTTTGTTGGCATGCACAAAAAAATTCAGCTAAAAACTCGAAGTGTACAAGATTTTGTGACCATTTGAAAAAAGTGTCCCCATTTCAGACACTTTAATGGGTACTGGCAGCAAACCTGTAAAATCTCAAATGCTCTTTAAGGGGGTGTGAGTTCCCGAGGTTTGATGAGGGATAGGGGGCCAATATAAGGGCCAAGTACCAGCACCCATTGCACATCATGTGCGCACACCCCCCCGGTCCCCCCGATTGTCGGAACCCCAATGCCGCCGGTCAGGTTTTTTGATGATGCTCTGGCGATGGTGCCCCGACGAAGAAAAATATGGCACCAACCCATGCCCGAGCCCAGCATGTGCTGCTGCAACCCTCAGTCCGGTCCGATCTTAGACTGGGAATGAACTCCGTATGCTTAGACTGGGAATGAACTCCGTATGCCTAAGTCAACCCACGAAATGAACGTGCGGGTGCTCAATCGGCCAGAGGGGCAGGATGCGCAAGAAGGGGATCGATCGGGTCCCCCTCTGTGTGCTGCCATCCTGCTGCCGCAACCCTCGGTCTGGTCCGATCTTAGACTGGGAATGAACTCCGTATGCCTAAGCCAACCGATGAAACGAACGGGCGGGCAGGCGGGCACTACGCCGGCCAGGGAGACGAGATGCGCAAGCCGTGGACCGATAGGGTGGTAGGTGGGTTTAGGCACATCTTCATATTTCTATGTGCCAATGCTATTTTTATGGCTTGTAAATTCATACCATGGTCCCCTAAGCATTCACGTGAAGTTTCATGGCAAGATGACTCATTTTCTATTTTTAATGATTTTTGAAAATTTTTGCGGTTCGGGATTTTTTAAAATTTTTTCGGATGGAGTTTTGTCCCCAAACTTGGTAGAGGTGATCCTTGTATTTTTTTTGGCATGCACAAAAAAATTCAGCTAAAAACTATAAGTGTACAAGATTTTGTGACCATTTGAAAAAAGTGTCCCCATTTCAAACACTTTAATGGCTACTGGCAGCAAACCTGTAAAATCTCAAATGGTCTTTAAGGGGGTGTGAGTTCTCGAGGTTTGATGAGGGATAGGGGGCCAGTATAAGGGCCAAGTATCAGCAGCCATCGCACATCATGTGTGCACACCCCGGCCTCCCCGATCGTCGGAACCCAAATGCCGTCGGTCAGGTTCTCCGATGATTCTCTGGCGATGGTGCCCCGACGAAGAAAAATGTGGCACCAGCACTTGCTCGAGCCCAGCATGTGCTGCCGCAACTTGCGGTCCGGTCTGATCTTAGACTGGGAATGAACTCCGTATGCTTAGACTGGGAATGAACTCTGTATGCCTAAGTCAACCCACGAAACGAGCGTGCAAGCGCTCAGCCGGCCAGAGGGGCAGAATTCGCAAGTCGGGGATCGGTCGGGACCCCCTTTGCATGCTGTCGATCCTGTAGCCACGACCCTCGGTTTGGTCCGATCTTAGATTGGGAATGAACTCGGTATGCCTAAGCCAACCGACGAAACGAGCGTGCGAGCGGGTGGGTGGGCACTACGTTGGCCAGAGAGACAGGATGTGCAAGCTGTGGATCGATAGGGTGGTAGGTGGGTTTAGGTACATCTTCATATTTCTACGTGCCAATGCCATTTTTATGGCTTGTAAATTCATACAATGGTCCATTAAGCATTCACGTGCAGTTTCATGGCAAGATGACTCGTTTTCTATTTTTCACAATTTTTGAATCTTTTTCTGGAAGGAGTTTTGGCCCCAAACTTGGTAGACGCGGTCAGGTTCTCCGGTGATGCTCCGACGATGGTCACCCGACAAGGAAAAATGCGACACCAGCACATGCCCGAGCCTAGCATGTGCTGTCGCAACCCTCGGTCCGGTCCGATCTTAGACTGGGAATGAACTCCGTATGCTTAGATTGGGAATGAACTTTGTATGCCTAAGTCAACCAATGAAACGAGCGTGCGGGCGCTCAGCCGACCAGAGGGGTGGGATACGCAAGCCGAGGATCGGTTGGGTGGTAGGTGGGTTTAGGCACATCTTCATATTTCTACGTGCCAATGCCATTTTTATGGCTTATAAATTCATGCAATGGTCCCTTAAGCCTTCACGTGAAGTTTCATGGCAAGATGACTCATTTTCTATTTTTCATGATTTTCGAAACTTTTTTCGGTTCAAGATTTTTTAAAATTTTTTCGGAAGGAGTTTTTGCCCCAAACTTGGAAGATGTGATCCTTGTATTTTTCTTGGCATGCATAAAACAATTCAGCTTGCACCCATGAAACTTTTTGTATTTTTGTTGGCATGCTTAGACTGGGAATGAACTCCGTATGTCTAGGTCAACCCACGAAACTAGCGTCCGGGCGCTCAGTCGGCCAGAGGGGCGGGATGTGCAAGCCGGGGATCGACCGAGTCCCCCTTTGCGTGCTATCGGTCCTACTGCCGAAACCCTCGGTCCGGTTCGATCTTAGACCGGGAATGAACTCCGTATGCCTAAGCCAACCGATGAAACGAGTGGGAGGGCGGGCGGACACTACGTTGGCCAGAGAGATGGGTTGCACAAGCCGTGGATCGATAGGGTGGTAGGTGGGTTTAGGCACATCTTCACATTTCTGCATGCCAATGCCATTTTTAAGGCTTGTAAATTCATACAATGGTCCCTTAAGCCTTCACATGAAGTTTCATGGCAAGACGACTCGTTTTCTATTTTTCAATATTTTCAAAACTTTTTTAAAATTTTTTTAGAAGGAGTTTTGGCCCCAAACTCGGTAGACGTAATCCTTGTATTTTTGTTGGCATGCACAAAAAAATTCAGCTAAAAACTCGAAGTGTACAAGATTTTGTGACCATTTGAAAAAAGTGTCCCCATTTCAGACACTATAATGGCTACTGGCAGCAAACCTGTAAAATCTTAAATGCTCTTTAAGAGGGTGTGAGTTCTCGAGGTTTGATGAGGGATAGGGGGGCAATATAAGGGCCAAGTACCAGCACCCATTGCACATCATGTGCGCACACCCCCCGACCCCCCCGATCACTGGAACCGTGATGCCACCGATCAGGTTCTCCAGTGATACTCCGACGATGGTGCCTCGGTGAAGAAAAATGTGGCACCAGCACATGCCCGAGCCCAGCATGTGCTGCCGCAACCCTCAGTCCGGTCCGATCTTAGACTGGGAATGAACTCCATATGGTAAGACTGGGAATGAACTCCGTATGCCTAAGTCAACCCATGAAACGAGCATGTGGGTGCTCAGCCAACCAGACAGGCGGGATGCGCAAGCCAGGGATTGACCGGGTCCTCCTCTGCGTGCTGCTGATCTTGCTACCACAACCTTCGGTCCAGTCCGATCGTAGACTGGGAATGAACTCCATATGCCTAAGCCAACCAACGAAACGAGCGGGCGAGCGGGCAGGCGGCACTACGTCGGCCAGAGAGATGGGATGCGCAAGCCATGGATCGATAGGGTGGTAGGTGGATTTAGGCACATCTTCATATTTCTGCATGCCAATGCCATTTTTATGGCTTGTAAATTCATACAATCGTCCCTTAAGCCTTCACCTGAAGTTTCATGGCAAGACGACTCATTTTCTATTTTTCACGATTTTGGAACCCTTTTATGGTTCGAGATTTTTTAAAATTTTTTCGAAAGGGTTTTGGGCCCCAAACTTTGTAGACGTGATCCTTGTATTTTTGTTGGCATGCACAAAAAAATTCAGCTAAAAACTCGAAGTGTACAAGATTTTGTGACCATTTGAAAAAAGTGTCCCCATTTCAGACACTTTAATGGGTACTGGCAGCAAACCTGTAAAATCTCAAATGCTCTTTAAGGGGGTGTGAGTTCTCGAGGTTTGATGAGGGATAGGGGGCCAATATAAGGGCCAAGTACCAACACCCATCGCACATCATGTGCGCACACCCCCTGGCCCCCTAATCGTCGGAACCCCAATGCCGTCGGTCAGGTTCTCCAGCGATGCTCTGGCGATGGTGCCCCGACGAAGAAAAATAAGGCACCAGCACATGCCCGAGCCCAGCATGTGCTGCCGTGACCCTCGATCCGATCGATCTTAGACTGGGAATGAACCCCGTATGCCTAAGCCAACCGACGAAATGAACGGCGGACCGGCGGGCACTACGCCGGCCAGAGAGACCGGATGTGCAAGCCATTGATCGATAGGGTGGTAGGTGGGTTTAGGCACATCCTCATATTTCTATGTGCCAATGCCATTTTTATGGCATGCAAATTCACACAATGGTCCCTTAAGCCTTCACGTGAAGTTTTAAGGCAAGACGACTCGTTTTCTATTTTTCACGATTTTTAAAACTTTTTGCGGTTCCAAATTTTTTAAAATTTTTTCGAAAGGCGTTTTGGCCCCAAACTTGGTAGACGTGATCCTTGTATTTTTATTCGCATGCACAAAAAAAGTCAGCTAAAAAATTGAAGTGTACAAGATTTTGTGACCATTTAAAAAAGTGTCCCCATTTCAAACACTTTAATGGCTACTAGCAGCAAACCTGTAAAATCTCAAATGCTCTTTAAGGAGGTGTGAGTTCTCGAGGTTTGATGAGGGATAGGGGGCCAATATAATGGCCAAGTACCAGCACCCATCGCACATCATGTGTGCACACCCCCTTGGCACCCCCGATCATCGAACCCCAATGCCGTAGGTCAGGTTCTCCAGCGATGCTCCGGCGATGGTGCCCCGACGAAGAAAAATGCGGCACCAGCACATGCCCGGGCCCAGCATGTGCTGCTGCAACCCTCGGTTTGGTCCGATCTTAGACTGGGAAATGAACTCCGTATGCCTAAGCCAACTGACGAAATGAGCGGGCGGCGGGGCACTATGCCGGCCAGAGAGACGGATGCGCAAGCCGTGGATCGATAGGGTGGTAGGTGCGTTTAGGCACATCTTCATATTTCTACGTGCCAATGCCATTTTTATGGCTTGTAAATTCATACAATGGTCCCTTAAGCCTTCACGTGAAGTTTCATGGCAAGACGACTCGTTCTCTATTTTTCATGATTTTTGAAACTCTTTGCGGTTCAGGATTTTTTAAGCTTTTTTGGAAGGAGTTTTGCCCCCAAACTTGGTAGATGTGAACCTTGTATTTTTGTTGGCATGCAAAAAAAATTCAGGTAAAAACTCGAAGTGTACAGGATTTTGTGACCATTTGAAAAAAGTGTCCCCATTTAAGACACTTTAATGGCTACTGGCAGCAAACCTATAAAATCTCAAATGCTCTTTAAGGGGGTGAGAGTTCTTGAGGTTTGATGAGGGATAGGAGGCCAATATAAGGGCCAAGTACCAGCACCCATCACACATCATGTGCGCACACCCCCTCTCAGCCCCCACGATCGCCAGAACCCTAATGCCGCCGGTCAAGTTCTCTGACGATGCTCCGACGATGGTGCCCCGACGAAGAAAAATGCGGCACCAGCACATGCCCGAGCCCGGCATGTGCTGCCACAACCCTCGGTCCATTCTGATCTTTGACTGGGAATGAACTCTGTATGCTTAGACTGGGAATGAACTCCGTATGCCTAAGTCAAGCCCTGAAAAGAACATGCGGGTGCTCAGTCAGCCAGAGGGGCGAGATGCACAAGCCGAGGATCGACCGAGTCCCTCGGTCTGGTCTAATCTTAGACTGGGAATGAACTCCGTATGCCTAAGCCAACCGATGAAATGAGCGGACGGGCAGGTGGGCACTTGCCGGCCAGAGAGACGGGATGTGCAAGTTGTGGATCGATAGGGTGGTAGGTGGGTTTAGGCACATCTTCATATTTCTGTGTGCCAATGCCATTTTTATGGCTTGTAAATTCATACAATGGTCCCTTAAGCCTTCACGTGAAGTTTCATGGCAAGACGACTCGTTTTCTATTTTTCACGATTTTCAAAACCTTTCACGGTTCGAGATTTTTTAAAATTTTTTCAGAAGGAGTTTTGGCCCCAAACTTGGTAGACATGATCCTTGTATTTTTATTGGCACGCACAAAAAAATTCAGCTAAAAACTCTAAGTGTACAAGATTTTGTGACCATTTGCAAAAAGTGTCCCCATTTCAGACACTTTAATGGCTACTGGTAGCAAACCTGTAAAATCTCAAACGCTCTTTAAGGGGATGTAGTTCTTGAGGTTTGATGAGGGATAGGGGGCCAGTATAAGTGCCAAGTGCCAGCACCCATCGCACATCATCTGCGCACACCCCCGGCCCCCCGATCGTCAGAACCCCAATGCCGCCGGCCAGGTTCTCCGACGATGCTCCGGTGATACTACCCCGGCAAAGAAAAATGCGGCACCAGCACATGCTCAAGCCCAGCATGTGCTGCCGCAACACTCGGTCTGGTCCGATCTTAGACTGGGAAGGAACTCCGTATGCTTAGACTGCGAATGAACTCTGTATGCCTAAGTCAACCCATGATGAGCGTGTGAGTGCTCAGTTGGCTAGAGGGGCGGGATGCGCAAGGCGGGGATCGGCTGTGTCCCCCTCTACGCGTTGCCGATCCTGCTGCCACAATGCACAGTCCGGTCTGATCTTAGATTGGGAATGATCTCTGTATGGCTAAGCCAACCAACAAAACAAGCAGACGGGCGGGCGGGCACTATGCCGGCCAGAAAGACGGGATGCGCAAGCCGTGAATCGATAGGGTGGTAGGTGGGTTTGGGGACATCTTCATATTTCTGCATGCCAATGCCATTGTTATGGCTTGTAAATTCATACAATGGTCCTTAAGCCTTCACGTGAAGTTTCATGGCAAGATGACTCGTTTTCTATTTTTCATGATTTTTGAAACTTTTTACGGTTCGGGATTGTTTAAAATTTTTTCAGAAGGAGTTTTTATCCCAAACTTGGTAGACATGATCCTTGTATTTTTGTTGGCCTACACAAAAAAATTCAGCTAAAAACTCGAAGTGTACAAGATTTTGTGACCATTTGAAAAAAGTGTCCCCATTTCAGACACTTTAATGGCTACTGGCAGCAAACCTATAAAATCTCAAATGCTCTTTAAGGGGGTGTGAGTTCTCGAGGTTTGATGAGGGATAGGGGGCCAATATAAGGGCCAAGTACCAGCACCCATCGCACATCATGTGTGCACACCCCCCGGCCCCCCGATCGACGGAACCCCAATGCCGCCTGTCAGGTTTTCCGGTGGTGGTGCCCCGGCGAAGAAAAATGCGGCACCAGCACATGCCCGAGCCCAACATGTGCTGCTGCAAGCCTCGGTCTGGTCCGATCTTAGACTGGGAATGAACTCCGTATGCTTAGACTGCGAATGAACTCCGTATGCCTAAGTCAACCCACGAAACGAGCGTGCGAGTGCTCCGCCGGCCAAAGGGGCGAGATGCGTAAGTCGGGGATCGGTCGGGTCCCCCTCTACGTGTTGCCGATCCTGCTGCCGTAACCCTCGATCTGGTTTGATCTTAGACTGGGAATTAACTCTATATGCCTAAGCCAACTGACGAAATGAGCGGGCGGGCAAGCAGGCACTACACCGGCCAGAGAGATGGGATGCGCAAGCCGTGGATCGATAGGGTAGTAGGTGGGTTTAGGCACATCTTCATATTTCTGCATGCCAATGACATTTATATGGCTTGTAAATTCATACAATGGTCCCTTAAGCCTTCGCGTGAAGTTTCATGGCAAGACGACTCGTTTTCTATTTTTCATGATTTTTGAAAGTTTTTGCGGTTCGGGATTTTTTAAAATTTTTTCAGAAGGATTTTTGGCCTGAAACTTGGTAGATGTGATCCTTGTATTTTTCTTGGCATGCCAAAAAAATTCAGCGAAAAAATCAACGTGTACAAGATTTTGTGATCATTTGAAAAAAGTGTCCCCATTTCAAACACTTTAATGGCTACTGGCATTAAACCTGTAAAATCTCAAATGCTCTTTAAGGTGGTGTGAGTTCTCGAGGTTTGATGAGGGATAGGGGGCCAATATAGGGGCCAATATAAGGGCCAAGTACCAGCAGCCATCGCACATCATGTGTGCACACCCCCCTGGCCCCCCCGATCGACGGAACCCCAATGCCGTCGGTCAGGTTTTCGGTGGTGGTGCCCCGGCGAAGAAAAATGCGGCACCATCACATGCCCGAGCCCAACATGTGCTGCTGCAAGCCTCAGTCTGGTCCGATCTTAGACTGGGAATGAACTCCGTATGCTTAGACTGCGAATGAACTCCGTATGCCTAAGTCAACCCACGAAACGAGCGTGCGAGTGCTCCGCCGGCCAGAGGGGCGAGATGCGCAAGTCAGAGATCGGTCGGGTCCCCCTCTACGTGTTGCTGATCCTACTGCCACAACCCTCGATCTGGTTTGATCTTAGACTGGGAATGAACTCTATATGCCTAAGCCAACTGACGAAATGAGCGGGCGGGCAGGCAGGCACTACGTCAGCCAGAGAGATGGGATGCGCAAGCCGTGGATCGATAGGGTAGTAGGTGGGTTTAGGCACATCTTCATATTTCTGCATGCCAATGCCATTTATATGGCTTGTAAATTCATACAATGGTCCCTTAAGCCTTCGCGTGAAGTTTCATGGCAAGACGACTCGTTTTTTATTTTTCATGATTTTTGAAACTTTTTGCGGTTTGGGATTTTTTTAAATTTTTTCAGAAGGATTTTTGACCTGAAACTTGGTAGATGTGATCCTTGTATTTTTGTTGGCATGCTCAAAAAAATTCAGCTAAAAAATCAAAGTGTACAAGATTTTGTGATCATTTGAAAAAAGTGTCCCCATTTCAAACACTTTAATGGCTACTGGCATTAAACCTGTAAAATCTCAAATGCTCTTTAAGGTGGTGTGAGTTCTCGAGGTTTGATGAGGGATAGGGGGCCAATATAGGGGCCAATATAAGGGCCAAGCACCAGCACCCATCGTACATCATGTGCGCACACTCCCCTGGCCCCCTCGATCGTCGGAACCCCAATGCCACCGGTCAGGTTCTTCGGTGATGCTCCGGCGATGGTGCCCCTGCGAACAAAAATACGGCACCAGCACATGCTCGAGCCCAGCAAGTGCTACCGCAACTCTCAGTCTGGTCCGATCTTAGACTGGGAATGAACTCTGTATGCTTAGACTGGGAATGATCTCTGTATGCCTAAGTCAACCCACGAAACGAGCGTACGGGCGCTCAGCCGGCCAGAAGGGGTGATGCGTAAGCCGGGGATCGATCGGGTCTCTCTCTGCGTGCTACTGATCCTGCTGCCACAACCCTCAGTCCGGTCTGATCTTAGACTGTGACTGAACTCCGTATGCCAAAGCCAACCGACGAAACGAGCGGGCGGGAGGGCGGGCGGGCACTATGTCGGCCAGAGATACGGGATGCGCATGCCGTCTCTCGATAGGCTGGTAGGTGGGTTTAGGCACATCTTCATATTCCTGCATGTCGATGCCATTTTTATGGCTTGTAAATTCATACAATGGTCCCTTAAGCCTTCACATGAAGTTTCATGGCAAGACGACTCGTTTTCTATTTTTCACGATTTTTGAAACTTTTTAAGCCTCGAAATTTTTCAAAATTTTTTCGGAAGGAGTTTTCACCCCAAACTTGGTAGACTTGATACTTGTATTTTTGTTGGTATGCACAAAAAAATTCAGCTAAAAACTCAAAGTGTACAAGATTTTGTGACCATTTGAAAAAAATGTCCCCATTTCAGACACTTTAATGGCTACTGGCAGCAAACCTGTAAAATCTCAAGTGCTCTTTAAGGGGGTGTGAGTTCTCGAGGTTTGATGAGGGATAGGGGGCCAATATAAGGGCAAGTACCAGCACAAATCGGACATCATGTGCACACACCCCCCGACCCCTTTGATTGTCGGAACCCCTATGCCGCCGATCAGGTTATCCGGCGATGCTCCGATGATGGTGCCCCGACGAAGAAAAATGCGACACCAGCACATGCCCGAGCCCAGCATGTGCTACCGCAACCCTTGGTCCGGTCTGATCTTAGACTAGGAATGAACTCCGTATGCTTAGATTTGGAATGAACTCCGTATGCCTAAGTCAACCTACGAAATGAGCGTACGGGCGCTCAGCTGGCCAGAGGGGCTGGATGCGCAAGCCGAGGATTGGCCAGGTCCCCCTCTGCATGCTGCCAATCTTGCTACTGCAACCCTCAGTTTGGTCCGATCTTAGATTGGGAATGATCTCTGTACGCCTAAGCCAACTGACGAAACGAACGGGTGGGTGGGAGGTTGGGAACTACGTCGGCTAGAGATATGGGATGCGCAAGCTGTGGATCGGTAGGGTGGTTGGTGGGTTTAGGCACATCTTCATATTTCTGCATGCCAATGCAATTTTTATGGCTTCTAAATTCATACAATGGTCCCTTAAGCCTTCACGTGAAGTTTCATGGCAACACGACAGGTTTTCTATTTTTCACGATTTTTGAAACTTTTTACGGCTCAGAATTTTTCAAAATTTTTTCAGAAGGAGTTTTGGCCCCAAACTTGGAAGATGTGATCCTTGTATTTTTTTTGGCATGCACAAAACAATTCAGCTAAAAACTCGAAGTGTACAAGATTTTGTGACCATTTGAAAAAAGTGTCCCCATTTCAGACACTTTAATGGCTACTGGCAGCAAACCTGTAAAATCTCAAATGCTCTTTAAGGGGTGTGAGTTCTCAAAGTTTGATGAGGGATAGGGGGCCAATATAAGGGCCAAGTACCAGCACCCACCGCACATCATGTGCACACAACCCCGGCCCCCTCGATCGTCGGAACCTCAATGCCGTCGGTCAGGTTCTCCGGCGATGCTTCGACGATGGTGCCCTGGCGAAGAAAAATGCGACACCAGCACATGTCCGAGCCCAGCATGTGCGATCGCAACCCAAGATCTGGTCTAATCTTAGACTGGGAATGAACTCCGTATGCTTAGACTGGGAATGAACTCTGTATGCCTTAGTCAACCCACGAAACGAAAGTGCGGGCGCTCAGTCGGCCAAAGGGGCGAGATGCCCAAGCCGAGGATCGGTTGGGTCCCCCTCTGCGTGCTACCGATCCTACTACCAAAACACTCAGTCTGGTCTGATCTTAGACTGGGAATGAACTCCGTATGCCTAAGCCAACCGACGAAACGAGCGAGCGGGCGGTCGGGCGGGCACTACGCCGGCCAGAAAGACGAGATGCGTAAGCCGTGGATCGATAGGTGGTAGGTGGGTTTACGCACATCTTCATATTTTTGCATGCCAATGCCATTTTTATGGCTTGTAAATTCATAGAATGGTCCCTTAAGCCTTCACTGAAGTTTCATGGCAAGACAACTCGTTTTCTATTTTTCATGATTTTTGAAACTTTTTACGATTCGGGATTTTTAAAAATTTTTTCGGAAGGAGTTTTGGCCCCAAACTTGGTAGACGTGATCCTTGTATTTTTGTTGGCAAGCACAAAAAATTCAGCTAAAAAATCGAAGTGTACAATATTTTGTGACCATTTGAAAAAAGTGTCCCCATTTCAGACACTTTAATGGCTACTGGCAGCAAACCTGTAAAATCTCCAATGCTCTTTAAGGGGGTGTGAGTTCTCGAGGTTTGATGAGGGATAGGGGCCCAATATAAGGGCCAAGTACCAGCACCCATCGCACATCATGTGCGCACACCCCCCCGGCCCCCTCGATAGCCGGAACCCTAATGCCGCCAATCAGGTTCTCCTGCGATGCTCCGACGATGGTGCCCCGACGAAGAAAAATACGGCACCAGCACATGCCCGAGCCCAGCATGTGCTGCCACAACCCTTGGTCCAGTCTGATCTTAGACTAGGAATGAACTCCGTATGCTTAGACTGGGAATGAACTCCGTATGCCTAAGTCAACCCACGAAATAAGCGTACTGGCGCTCAGCTGGCCAGAGGGGCTGGATGCGCAAGCCGAGGATTGGCCGGGTCCCCCTCTGCATGCTGCCGATCTTGCTGCTGCAACCCTCAGTTCGGTCCGATCTTAGATTGGGAATGATCTCCGTATGCCTAAGCCAACTGACGAAACGAACGGGCGGGTGGGAGGCCGGGAACTACGCCGGCTAGAGAGACGGGATGCGCAAGCTGTGGATCGATAGGGTGGTTGGTGGGTTTAGGCACATCTTCATATTTCTGCATGCCAATGCAATTTTTATGGCTTCTAAATTCATACAATGGTCCCTTAAGCCTTCACGTGAAATTTCATGGCAACACGACTCGTTTTCTATTTTTCACGATTTTTGAAACTTTTTGCGGTTCAGGATTTTTTAAAATTTTTTCGAAAGGAGTTTTGGCCCCAAACTTGGTAGACGTGATCCTTGTATTTTTGTTGGCAAGCACAAAAAAATTCAGGTAAAAACTTGAAGTGTACAAGATTTTGTGACCATTTGAAAAAAGTGTCCTCATTTCAGACACTTTAATGGCTACTGGCAGCAAACCTGTAAAATCTCAAATGCTCTTTAAGGGGGTGTGAGTTCTCGAGGTTTGATGAGGGACAGGGGGCCAATATAAGGGCCAAGTACCAGCACCCATCGCACATCATGTGCGCACCCCTCCGGCCCCCCCGATCGCCGGAACTTCAATGCCGTCGGTCAGGTTCTCCGGTGATGCTCCGGCGATAGTGCCCTGGCGAAGAAAAATGTGGCACCAGCACTTGCCTGAGCCCAGCATGTGCTGCCGCAACCCTCGGTCTGGTTCGATCTTAGACTGGGAACGAACTCCGTATGCTTAGACTGGGAATAAACTCTGTATGCCTAAGTCAACCCACGAAACGAGCGAGCGGGAGCTCAGTCGGCCAAAGGGGTGGGATGCGCAAGTCAGGGATCGGCCGGGTCCCCCTCTGCATGCTGCTGATCCTGCTGTCGCAACCCTTGATCTGATCGGCCTTAGACTAGGAATGAACTCCCTAAGCCAACCGATGAAATGAGCGGGTGGGCGGGCGGGCACTACGTCGGCTTGAGAGGCGAAATGCACAAGCCATGGATCGATAGGGTGGTAGGTGGGTTTAGGAACATCTTCATATTTCTATGTGCCAATGTCATTTTTATGGCTTGTAAATTCATACAATGCTCCCTTAAGCCTTCACGTGAAGTATCACGGTCAGACGACTCTTTTTCTATTTTTCACAATTTTTGAAACTTTTTGTGGTTTGGGATTTTTTAAAATTTTTTCGAAAGGATTTTGGCCCTAAACTTGGTAGACGTGATCCTTGTATTTTTGTTGGCATGCACAAAAGAATTCAGCTAAAAACTCGAAGTGTACAAGATTTTGTGACCATTTGAAAAAAATGTCCCTATTTCAGACCCTTTAATGGCTACTGGCAGCAAACCAGTACAATCTCAAAAGCTCTTTAAGGGGGTGTGAGTTCTCGATATTTGATGAGGGATTGGGGGCCAATATAAGGGCCAAGTACCAGCACCCATCGCACATCATGTGCGCACACCCCCCCGGCCCCTCCGATCGCCGGAACCACTATGCCGTCGGTCAGGTTCTTCGGTGATGCTCCGGTGATGGTGCCCCGAGGAAGAAAAATGTGGCACCAGCACAAGCACAAGCCTAGCTTGTGCTACCACAACCCTTGGTCTGGTCCTATCTTAGACTGGCAATGAACTCCATATGCTTAGACTGGGAATGAACTCCATATGCCTAAGTCAACCCACGACACGAGCATAAGGCCGCTCAGCCGGCCAGAGGGGCGGGATGCTCAAGCCGGGGATCGACCGGGTCCCCTTTTGTGTGCTGCTGATCCGACTATGGCAACCCTCAGTCTGGTCCGATCTTAGACTGGGAATAAACTCCGTATGCCTAAGCCAACCGACGAAACGAGTAGGCGGGCACTACGCTGGCCAGAGAGATGGGATGCGCAAGCCGTGGATCGATAGGGTGCTAGGTGGGTTTACGCACATCTTCATATTTTTGTGTGCCAATGCCATTTTTATGGCTTGTAAATTCATACGATGGTCCCTTAAGCCTTCACGTGAAGTGTCATGGCAAGACGACTCGTTTTCTATTTTTCACGATTTTTGAAACTTTTTGTGACTCGGGATTTTTTAAAATTTTTTTGGAAGAATTTTTGGCCCCAAACTTGGTAGACGTGATCCTTGTGTTTTTGTTGGGATGCACAAAAAAATTCAGGCTAAAACATGAAGTGTACAAATTTTGTGACCACTTGAAAAAAGTGCCCCATCCAAGCACTTTAAGCTACTGGCAGCAAACCCTGTAAAATCTCAATGCTCTTTAAGGGGGTGTGAGTTCAGGTTTGATACAGTAGAGGCCAATTTAAGTTACCACACACCTCACACATACGTGCACACCACCTTTGCCCCCCGATCGTGAAGCCGTCGATCAGGTTCTCCGGTGATGGCACCCCGGCGAAGAAACATGCGACAGCAACACATGCCTGAGCCCAGCATTTGCTGTCGCAATCTCAGTCCGTCTGATCTTAGATTGGGAATGACTCCGTATCTTAACTGGGAATGAATTCCATATGCCTAAGTCACCATGAAAAGCTGCGGGGCTTAGCCAACCAGAGGGGCGGGATGCGCAAGCCAGGGATCGGTCAGGTCCTCCTCTGCGTGCTGCCGATCCTCCTACCGCAACCCTCAATCCTGTCTGATCTTAGATCAGGAATGAACTCCGTATGCCTAAGCCAACCAACGAAATGAGTAGGCAGGCGGGCACTACGCCGGCCAGAGAGACGGGATGCGCAAGCAGTGGATCGATAGGGTGGTAGGTGGGTTTAGGGACATCTTCATATTTCTGCGTGCCAATGCCATTTTTATGCCTTGTAAATTCATACAATGCTCCCTTAAGCCTTCACGTGAAGTTTCATGGCAAAACGACTCGTTTTCTATTTTTTACGATCTTTGAAACTTTTTGTGGTTCACCCCAAACTTATTAGACGTGATCCTTGTATTTTTTTTGGCATGCACAAAAAAATTCAGCTAAAAAAGTGTCCCCAATTCAGACACTTTAATGGCTACTGGCAGCAAAACCTGTAAAATCTCAAACGCTCTTTAAGGGGTTTGAGTTCTCGAGGTTTGATGAGGGATAGGAGGCCAATATAAGGGCCAAGTACCAACACCCATCGCACATCATTTAAGGGGTTTGAGTTCTCCGACGATGCTTCAGCGATGGTGCCTCGACGTAGAAAAATACGGCACTAGCACATGCAAGAGCCCAGCATGTGCTGCCACAACCCTCGGTCCGGTCCGATCTTAGACTGGGAATGAACTCTATATGCTTAGACTGGGAATGAACTCCGTATGCCTAAGTCAACCCACGAAACGAGCGTACGGGCGCTCCACCGGCCAGAGGGGCGAGATGCGCAAGTCGGGGATCGCCCGGGTCCCCCTCTGCATGCTCCCTATCCTGCTACCGCAACCATCAGTCCAGTCCAATTTTGGACTGGGAATGAACTCCGTATGCCTAAGCCAATCGATGAAACGAGCGGATGGGTGGGCGGGCGGGCACTACGTCGGCCAGAGAGACGGGATGCGCAAGCCGTGGATCGATAGGGTGGTAGGTGGGTTGAGGCACATCTTCATATTTCTGCGTGCCAATGCCATTTTATGGCTTGTAATTTCTTACAATGGTCCCTTAAGCCTTCACGTGAAATTTCTTACGGTTCGGGATTTTTTAAAATTTTTTCGGAAATAGTTTTGGCCCCAAACTTGGTGAACGTGATCCTTGTATTTTTGTTGGCATGCACAAAACAATTCAGCTAAAAACTCGAAGTGTACAAGATTTTGTGACCTTTTGAAAAAAGTGTCCCCATTTCAAACACTTTAATGGCTACTGGCAGCAAACCTGTAAAATCTCAAATGCTCTTTAAGGGGGTGTGAGTTTTCGAGGTTTGATGAGGGATAGGGGGCCAAAATAATGGCCAAGTACCAGCACCCATCGCATATCATGTGCTCACGTGCTGGTACTTGGCCCTTAGACTGGGAATGAACTCTATATGCCTAGGTCAACCCACGAAACGAGCGTGCGGGCGCACAATCGGCCAGAGGGGCAAGATGCGCAAGCCGAGAATCGACCAGGTCCCCCTCTATGTGCTGTCGATTCTGCTACAGCAACCCTCAGTCCAGTGCAATCTTAGAATGGGAATGAATTTCGTATGCCTAAGCCAACCGACAAAACGAGCGGGCGAGCGGGCGGGCACTACCCCGGCCAGAGAGACGGGATGCGCAAGCCGTAGATCGATAGGGTGGTAGGTGGGTTTAGGCACATCTTCATATTTTTGAGTGCCAATGCCATTTTTATGGCTTGTAAATTCATACAATGGTCCCTTAAGCCTTCACGTGCAGTTTCATGGGAAGACGACTCATTTTCTAATTTTCTTGATTTTTGAAATTTTTGCAGTTCGGGATTTTTAAAAATTTTTTCAGAAGGAGTTTTGGCCCCAAACTTGGTAGACATGATCCTTGTATTTTTTTTGGCATGCATAAAAAAATTCAGCTAAAAACTCAAAGTGTACAAGATTTTGCGACCATTTGAAAAAAGTGTCCCCATTTGAGACACTTTAATGGCTACTGGCAGCAAACCTGTAAAATCTCAATTGCTCTTTAAAGGGGTGTGAGTTCTCGAGGTTTGATGAGGGATAGGGGGCCAATATAAGGGCCAAGCACCAGTACCCATCGCATATCATGTGCGCACACCCCCCCCGGCCCCCCCGATCGTCGGAACCCCAATGCCGCTTGTCAGGTTCTCCGATGATGCTCCGGCGATGGTGCCCCAGCGAAGAAAAATGCGGCACCAGCACATGCCTGAGGCCAGCATGTGCTGCCGCAACCTTCAATCTGGACCAATTTTAGACTGGGAAAGAACTCCGTATGCTTCGACTGGGAATGAACTCCGTATGCCTAAGTCAACCCACGAAATGAGCGTGCGGGCGCTCAGTCGGCCAGTGGGGCGGGATGCGCAAGTCGGTGATCGGCCGAGTCCCCCTCTGCATGCTGCCGATCTTGCTGCCGTAATCCTCAGTCTGTTCTGATCTTAGACTAGGAATGAACTCCATATGCCTAAGCCAACCGATAAAACGACCGGGCGGGCGGGCGGGTGGGCACTACGCCGGCCAAAGAGACGGGATGCACAAACTGTGTATCGATAGGGTGGTGGGTGGGTTTAGGCACATCTTCATATTTCTACAGGCCAATGCCATTTTTATGGCTTGTAAATTCATACAATGGCCCTTAAGCCTTCACGTGAAGTTTCATGGCAAGACGACTCGTTCTCTATTTTTCACGATTTTTGAAACTTTTTACGGTTCGAGATTTTTTAAAATTTTTTTGGAAAGAGTTTTGGCCCAAAACTTGGTAGACGTGATCCTTGTATTTTTGTTGGCATGCACAAAAACATTCAGCTAAAAACTCAAACTGTAAAAGATTTTGGGACCATTTGAAAAAAGTGTCCCCATTTTAGACACTTTAATGGCTACTGGTAGCAAACCTGTAAAATCTCAAATGCTCTTTAAGGGGGTGTGAGTTCTCAAGGTTTGATGAGGGATAGGGGGCCAATATAAGGGCCAAATACCAGCACCCACTGCACATCATTTAAGGGGTTTGAGTTCTCCGACGATGCTCCAGCGATGGTGCGTCGACGTAGAAAAATACGGCACTAGCACATGCAAGAGCCCAGCATGTGCTGCCACAACCCTCGGTCCGGTCCGATCTTAGACTGGGAATGAACTCTATATGCTTAGACTGGGAATGAACTCCGTATGCCTAAGTCAACCCACGAAACGAGCGTACGGGCGCTCAGTCGGCCAGAGAGGCGGGATGCGCAAGCCGGGGATCGACCCGGTCCCCCTCTGTGTGCTGTTGATCTTGCTGCTGCAACCCTCAGTCTGATCTAATCTTAGACTGGGAATGAACTCCGTATGCCTAAGCCAATCGATGAAACGACCGAGTAGGCAGGTGGGTAGGCACTATGCCGACCAGAGAGACGGGCTGCGCAAGTCGTGGATCGATAGGGTGGTAGGTGGGTTTAGGCACATCTTCATATTTATGCATGCCAATGCCATTTTTATGGCTTGTAAATTCATACAATTGTCCCTTAAGCCTTCACGTGAAGTTTCATGGGAAGACGACTCATTTTCTAATTTTCTTGATTTTTGAAATTTTTGCGGTTCGGGATTTTTAAAAATTTTTTGAGAAGGAGTTTTGGCCCCAAACTTGGTAGACATGATCCTTGTATTTTTGTTGGCATGCACAAAAAAATTCAGCTAAAAACTCAAAGTGTACAAGATTTTGTGACCATTTGAAAAAAGTGTCCCCATTTAAGACACTTTAATGGCTACTGGCACCAAACCTGTAAAATATCAAATGCTCTTGAAGGGGGTGTGAGTTCTCGAGGTTTGATGAGGGATACGGGGCCAATTTAAGGGCCAAGTACCAGCACCCATTGCACATCATGTGTGCACACCCCCCTCGGCCCCCTCGATCGCCGGAACCCCAATGCTGCCTGTTAGGTTCTCCGGTGATGCTCCGGCGATGGTGCCCCAGCGAAGAAAAATGCGGCACCAGCACATGCCTGAGGCCAGCATGTGCTGCCGCAACCTTCAATCTGGTCCGATTTTAGACTGGGAAAGAACTCCGTATGCTTAGACTGGGAATGAACTCCGTATGCCTAAGTCAACCCATGAAATGAACGTGCGGGCGCTCAGTCGGCCAGTGGGGCGGGATGCGCAAGCCGGTGATCGGCCGAGTCCCCCTCTGCATGCTGCCGATCTTGCTGCCGTAATCCTCAGTCTATTCTGATCTTAGACTAGGAATGAACTCCATATGCCTAAGCCAACCGATAAAACGACCGGGCGGGCGGGCGGGTGGGCACTACGCCGGCCAAAGAGACGGGATGCACAAACTGTGTATCGATAGGGTGGTGGGTGGGTTTAGGCACATCTTCATATTTCTACAGGCCAATGCCATTTTTATGGCTTGTAAATTCATACAATGGCCCTTAAGCCTTCACGTGAAGTTTCATGGCAAGACGACTCGTTCTCTATTTTTCACGATTTTTGAAACTTTTTACGGTTCGAGATTTTTTAAAATTTTTTTGGAAAGAGTTTTGGCCCAAAACTTGGTAGACGTGATCCTTGTATTTTTGTTGGCATGCACAAAAACATTCAGCTAAAAACTCAAACTGTAAAAGATTTTGGGACCATTTGAAAAAAGTGTCCCCATTTTAGACACTTTAATGGCTACTGGTAGCAAACCTGTAAAATCTCAAATGCTCTTTAAGGGGGTGTGAGTTCTCAAGGTTTGATGAGGGATAGGGGGCCAATATAAGGGCCAAGTACCAGCACCCATCGCACATCATGTGCGCACACCCCCCGGTCCCTCCGATCAACGGAACCCCAATGCTGCCGGTCAGGTTCTTCGGCGATGCTCCGACGATGGTGCCCCGGTGAAGAGAAATGAGGCTCCAACACATGCTCGAGCCCAGCATGTGCTGCTGTAACCTTCGGTCCAGTCCGATCTTAGACTGGGAATGAACTTCATCTGCTTAGACTAGAAATGAACTACGTATGCCTAAGTCAACTCACAAAACGAGCGTGCGTACGCTCAGCCGACCAGAGGGGTGGCATGCGTAAGTATGGGATCGGCCGGGTCCCCCTCTGCGTGCTGCCGATCCTGCTTTCTCAACCCTCGGTCTGGTCTAATCTTAGACTGGGAATGAACTCGTATGCCTAAGCCAACCGACGAAACGAGCGGGCGGGCGGGCGGGCACTACACCGGCCAGAGAGACGGGATGCGCAAGCCGTGGATCGATACGATGGTAGGTGGGTTTAGGCACATCTTCATATTTTTGCATGCCAATGCCATTTTTATGGCTTGTAAATTCATACAATCGTCCTTTAAGCCTTCACATGAAGTTTCATGGCAAGACGACTCGTTACTTATTTTTCAATATTTTTGAAACTTTTTGCGGTTCGGGATTTTTTAAAATTTTTTCTAAAGGATTTTTCAACCAAAACTTGGTAGACGTGATCCTTGTATTTTTGTTGGCATGCACAAAAAAATTTAACTAAAAACTCGAAGTCTACAAGATTTTGTGACCATTTGAAAAAAGTGTTCCCATTTTAGACATTTTAATGGCTACTGGCAGCAAACCTATAAAATCTCAAATGCTCTTTTAGGGTGTGTGAGTTCTCGAAGTTTGATGAGGGATAGGGGGCCAATATAAGGGCCAAGTACCAGCACCCATCGCACATCATGTGCGAACACCTCCCACGCCCCCCCAATCGCTAGAACCCCAATGCCGTCGGTCAGGTTCTCCGACGATGCTCCGACGATGGTGCCCCGACGAAGAAAAATGCGGCACCAGCACAGGCCCGAGCCCAGCATGTTCTGCCGTAACTCTCGGTTCGGTCCGATCTTAGACAGGCAATGAACTCTGTTTGCTTAGACTGGGAATGAACTTCGTATGCCTAAGTCAACTCATGAAACGAGCATGCGGGCGCTCAACCGACCAGAAGGACGGGATGCGCAAGCCGGGGATCGGTCGGGTCCTCCTCTGCGTGCTGTCGGTCCTGCTACCGCTTCCCTCAGTCTGGTCCAATCTTAGACTGGGAATGAAATCCGTATGCCTAAGCCAACCGACGAAATGTGCGGACGGGCAGACGGGTGGGTAGGCACTACGTCGGCCAGAGAGACGGGATGCGCAAGCCGTGGATCGATAGGGTGGTAGGTGGGTTTAGGCACATCTTCATATTTCTGTGTGCCAATTCCAATTTCATGGCCAGTAAATTCATACAATGGTCCCTTAAGCCTTCACGTGAAGTTTCATGGGAAGACGACTCATTTTTTGTTTTTCACGATTTTTGAAACTTTTTGCTGTTCGGGATTTTTTTAAATTTTTTCGGAAGGAGTTTTGGCCCCAAACCTGGTAGACATGATCCTTGTATTTTTGTTGGCTTGCACAAAACAATTCAGCTAAAAACTCGAAGTGTACAAGATTTTGTGACCATTTGAAAAAATTGTCCCCATTTCAGAGACTTTAATGGCTACTAGCAGCAAACCTGTAAAATCTCAAATGCTCTTTAAGGGGGTGTGAGTTCTCGAGGTTTGATGAGGGATAGGGAGCCAATATAAGGGCCAAGTACCAGCACCCATCGCACATCATGTACGCACACCCCCCGGCCCCCCGATCACCGGAACCCCAATGCCGCCGGTTAGGTTCTCCAATGATGCTCCTGCGATGGTGCCCCAACGAAGAAAAATACGGCACCAGCACATGCCCAAGCCCAGCATGTGCTGCCGCAACCCTCGGTCCGGTCCGATCTTAGACTGGGAATCAACTCCATATGCCTATGTCAACCCATGAAACGAGCGTGCGGGCGCTCAGCCGGCCAGAGGGGCGGGATGCTCAAGCCGGGGATCGGCCAGGTCCCCCTTTGCGTGCTGCCGATCTTGCTGCCGCAACCCTCAGTCTGGTCTAATCTTAGACTGGGAATGAACTTCGTATTCCTAAGCCAACCGACGAAACGATCGGGCAGGCACGCGGGTGGGCACTACGTCAGCCAGAGAGATGGGCTACGCAAGCCGTGGATCGATAGGGTGGTAGGTGGGTTTAGTCACATCTTCATATTTCTACATGCCAACGCCATTTTTATGGCTTGTAAATTCATACAATTGTCCCTTAAGCCTTCACGTGAAGTTTCATGGCAAGACGACTCGTTTTCTATTTTTCACAATTTTTGAAACTTTTTACGGTTTGGGATTTTTAAAATTTTTTCGGAAGGAGTTTTGGCCCCAAACTTGGTAGACATAATCCTTGTAATTTTGTTGGCATGCACAAAAAAATTCAGCTAAAAACTCGAAGTGTACAAGATTTTGTGACCATTTGAAAAAAGTGTCCCCATTTCAGACACTTTAATGGCTACTGGCAATAAACCTGTAAAATCTCAAATGCTCTTTAAGGGGGTGTGAGTTCTCGAGGTTTGATGAGGGATAGAGGGCCAATATAAGGGCCAAGTACCAGTACCCATCACATATCATGTGCGCACACCCCCCCACGCCCCCCCAATCGCCAAACCCCAATGCCGTCGGTCAGGTTCTCCGAAGATGCTCCGGCGATGGTGCGTCGACGAAGAAAAATGCGACACCAGCACATGCCCGATCCCAGCATGTGCTACCACAACTCTCGGTCCGGTCCGATCTTACTCTGGCAATGAACTCCGTATGCTTAGACTGGGAATGAACTCCGTATGCCTAAGTCAACCCACGGAACGAGCATACGGGTGCTCAGCCGACCAGAGGGGCGGGATGCGCAAGCCGGGGATTGGTCGGGTCCCCCTCTGCATGCTGTCGGTCCTACTGCCGCATCCCTCGGTTCGGTCCAATCTTAGACTGGGAATAAACTCCGTATGCCTAAGCCAACCGACGAAATGAGCGGGCGGGTGGGCGGGCAGGCATTACGCCGGCCAGAGAGACGGGATGCGCAAGCCGTGGATCGATAGGGTGGTAGGTGGGTTTAGGCACATCTTCATATTTCTGTGTGCCAATGCCAATTTCATGGCTTGTAAATTCAAACAATGGTCCCTTAAGCCTTCACGTGAAGTTTCATGGCAAGACGACTCATTTTTTATTTTTCACGATTTTCGAAACTTTTTACGGTTCGAGATTTTTTAAAATTTTTTCGAAAAGAGTTTCGGCCCCAAACTTGGTAGACATAATCCTTGTATTTTTGTTGGCATGCACAAAAACTCAAACCTAAAATCTAAAATGCTCATTAAAGGGGTGTGAGTTCTCGAGGTTTGATAAGGGATAGGAGGCCAATATAAGGGCCAAGTACCAGCACCTATCGCACATCATGTGCGCACACCCCCCGGCCCCCCCGATCACCGAAACCCAATGCCACCTATCAGGTTCTCCGGTGATGCTCCGACGATGGTGCTCCGGTGAAGAAAAATACGACACCAGCACATGCTCGAGCCCAGCATGTGCTGTCGGAACCCTCGATCTGGTCCGATTTTAGACTGGGAAAGAACTCCATATGCTTAGACTGGGAATGAACTCCGTATGCATAAGTCAACCCATGAAACGAGCATGCGGGCGCTCAGTCGGCCAGAGGGGTGGGATGCGTAAGCCGGGGATCGACCGGGTCCCCCTCAGCGTGCTGTTGATCTTACAGTTGCAACCCTCGGTCCGGTCTGGTCTTAGACTGGGAATGAACTCCATATGCCTAAGCCAACCGATGAAACGATCGGGTGGGCAGACGGGTGCGCACTACGTCGGTCAGAGAGACGGGATTCGCAAGCTATGGATCGATAGAGTGGTAGGTGGGTTTAGGCACATCTTCATATTTCTGCATGCCAATGCCATTTTTATGGCTTGTAAATTCACACAATGGTCCCCTAAGCCTTCACGTGAAGTTTCATGGCAAGACGACTCGTTTTCTATTTTTCACGATTTTTGAAACTTTTTACGGTTCGAGATTTTTTAAAATTTTTTCGGAAAGAGTTTTGGCCCCAAACTTGGTAGCCGTGATCCTTGTATTTTTGTTGGCATGCACAAAAACATTTAGCTAAAAACTCAAAGTGTACAAGATTTTGGGACCATTTGAAAAAAGTGTCTCCATTTTAGACACTTTAATGGCTACTAGCAGCAAACCTGTAAAATCTGAAATGCTCTTTAAGGGGGTGTGAGCTCTGGAGGTTTGATGAGGGATAGGGGGCCAATATAAGGGCCAAGTACCAGCACCCATCGCACATCATGTGCGCACCCCCCCAGTCCCCCCGATCGACGGAACCCCAATGCCGTCGGTCAGGTTGTTCAGCGATGCTCTGACGATGGTGCCCCAGTGAAGAAAAATGTGGCTCCAACAAATGCCCGAGCCTAGCATGTGCTGCTGCAACCCTCGGTCTGGTCCGATCTTAGACTGGGAATGAACTCCGTATGCTTAGACTGGGAATGAACTCTATATGCCTAAGTCAACCCATGAAACGAGCGTGCGTGTGCTCAGCCGGCAAGAGGGGCAAGATGCGTAAGTCGGGGATCGGTAGGGTCCCCCTCTGCGTGCTGCCTATCCTGCTACCCCAACCCTCGATCCAGTCCGATCTTAGACTGGGAATGAACTCGTATGCCTAAGCCAACCAACAAAACGAGCGGACGGGCGGGCGGGCACTACGCCGGCCAGAGAGACGGGATGCGCAAGCCGTGGATCGATAGGGTGGTAGGTGGGTTTAGGCACATCTTCATATTTCTGTATGCCAATGCCATTTTTTTGGCTTGTAAATTCATACAATGGTCCCTTAAGCCTTCACATGAAGTTTCATGGCAAGATGACTCGTTTTCTATTTTTCAAGATTTTCAAAACTTTTTACGATTCGGGATTTTTTAAAATTTTTTCGGAAGGAGTTTTGGCCCCAAACTTAATTGACGTGATCATTGTATTTTTGTTGGCATGTACAAAAAAATTCAGCTAAAAACTCAAATTCTACAAGATTTTGTGACCATTTGAAAAAAGTGTCCCCATTTCAGACACTTTAATGGCTACTGGCAGCAAACCTGTAAAATCTCAAATGCTCTTCAAGGGGGTGTAAGTTCTCAAGATTTGATGAGGGATAGGGGGCCAATATAAGGGCCAAGTACCAGCACCCATCGCACATCATGTGCGCACACCCCCCACGCCCCCCAATCGCTAGAACCCCAATGCCGTCGGTCAAGTTCTCCGACGATGCTCTGGTGATGGTGCCTCGGTGAAGAAAAATACAGTACCAGCACATGCCCGAGCCCAACATGTGCTGCTGTAACTCTTGGTCCGGTCTGATCTTAGACTGGCAATAAACTCCGTATGCTTAAACTGGGAATGAACTCCGTATGCCTAAGTCAACCAACGAAACGAGCATGCGGGCGCTCAGCCGACCAGAGGGCCGGGATGCATAAGCCGGGGATCGATCGGGTCCCCCTCTGTGTGCTGCCGATCATACTGTCACATCCCTCAGTTCGGTCCAATCTTAGACTGGGAATGAACTTCGTATGCTTAGACTAGGAATGAACTCCGTATGCTTAGACTGGGAATGAACTTCGTATGCCTAAGCCAACCGACGAAATGACCGGGCGGGTAGGCGGGTGGGCACTACACCGACCAGAGAGACGGGCTGCACAAGCATTGGATTGATAGGGTGGTAGGTGGGTTTAGGCACATCTTCATATTTCTGCATGCCAACGCCATTTTTATTGCTTCTAAATTCATACAATTGTCCCTTAAGCCTTCACGTGAAGTTTCATGGCAAGATGACTCGTTTTCTATTTTTCATGATTTTTGAAACTTTTTACGATTTGGGATTTTTAAAAATTTTTCTGGAAGGAGTTTTGGCCCCAAACTTGGCAGACATGATCCTTGTATATTTGTTGGCATGCACAAAAAAATTCAGCTAAAAACCTGAAGTGTACAAGATTTTGTGACCATTTGAAAAAAATGTCCCCATTTCAGACACTTTAATGGCTACTGGCAGCAAACTTGTAAAATCTCAAATGCTCTTTAAGGCGGTGTGAGTTCTCGAGGTTTGATGAGGGATAGGGGGCCAACATAAGGGCCAAGTACCAGCACTCATCACACATCATGTGCACACACCCCCCCGGCCCCCTCAATCGCCGGAACCCCAATCCCGCCTGTCAGGTTCTCCGGTGATGCTCCGACGATGGTGCCCCGACGAAGAAAAATGTGGCACCAGCACATGCCTGAGCCCAGCATGTGTTGCCGCAACGCTCGATCTGGTCTGATTTTAGACTGGGAAAGAACTCCGTATGCATAGACAGGGAATGAACTCCGTATGCCTAAGTCAACCCACGAAACGAGTGTGCGGGCGCTTTGTCGGCCAGAGGGTGGGATGCGCACGTCGGGTATCGACCGGGTCCCCCTCTGCGTGCTGTCGATCTTGCTACCGTAACCCTCAGTCCGGTCTGATCTTAGACTGGGAATGAACTCCGTATGCCTAAGCCAACCGACGAAACGACCGGGCGGGCGGGCGTGTGGGCACTACGCCGGCCAGAGAGACGGGATGCGCAAGCTGTGGATCGATAGGGTGGTAGGTGGGTTTAGGCACATCTTCATATTTCTGCATGCCAATGCCATTTTTATGGCTTGTAAATTCATACAATGGTCCCTTAAGCCTTCACGTGAAGTTTCATGGCAAGACGACTCGTTTTCTATTTTTCATGATTTTCAAAACTTTTTACGGTTCGGGATTTTTTAAAATTTTTTCGGAAAGAGTTTTGGCCCCAAACTTGGTAGACGTGATCCTTGTATTTTTTTTGGCATGCACAAAAACATTCAGCTAAAAACTCAAAGTGTACAAGATTTTGCGACCATTTGAAAAAAGTGTCCCCATTTTAGACACTTTAATGGCTACTGGCAGCAAACCTGTAAAATCTCAATTGCTCTTTAAGGGGGTGTGAGTTCTCGAGGTTTGATGAGGGATAGGGGGCCAATATAAGGGCCAAGCACCAGTACCCATCGCATATCATGTGCGCACACCCCCCATGCCCCCCAATCGCCAGAACCTTAATGCTGTCCTTTAGGTTCTCCGACGATGCTCGACGATGGTGCCCCGACGAAGAAAAATGTGACACCAGCACATGCCCGAGCCCAGCATGTGCTGCTGCAACTATCGGTCTAGTCCGATCTTACACTGGCAATGAACTCCGTATGCTTAGATTGGGAATGAACTCCGTATGCCTAAGTCAACCCACGAAACGAGCATGCGGGCGCTCAGCCGACCAGAGGGGCAAGATGCGCAAGCCGGGGATTGGTCGAGTTCCCCTCTGCATGCTGCCAGTCCTACTGCCACATCCCTCAGTCCGATCCAATCTTAGACTGGGAATGAACTCCGTATGCCTAAGCCAACCGACGAAATGAGCGGGCGGGCGGGCACTACACCGGCCAGAGAGGCGGGATGCGCAAGCTGTGGATCGATAGGGTGGTAGGTGGGTTTAGGCACATCTTCATATTTCTATGTGCCAATGCCAATTTCGTGGCTTGTAAATTCAAACAATTGTCCCTTAAGCCTTCACGTGAAGTTTCATGGCAAGACGACTCGTTTTTTATTTTTCACGATTTTTAAACTTTTTGCTGTTTGGGATTTTTTAAAATTTTTTCAGAAGGAGTTTTGACCCCAAACCTAGTAGACGTGATCCTTGTATTTTTTTTGGCTTGCACAAAACAATTCAGCTAAAAACTCGAAGTATACAAGATTTTGTGACCATTTGAAAAAATTGTCCCCTTTTCTGACACTTTAATGGCTACTGGCAGCAAACCAGTAAAATCTCAAATGCTCTTTAAGGGGGTGTGCGTTCTCAAGGTTTGATGAGGGATAGGGGGCCAATATAAGGGCCAAGTACCAGCACCCATCGCACATCATGTGCGCACACCCCCCGGCCCCCCCGATCGTCAGAACCCCAATGCCGTCGGTCAGGTTCTCCGGTGATGCTCCGAAGATGGTGCCCTGGCGATGAAAAATGCGGCACCAGCACATGCTCGAGCCCAGCATGTGCTATCGCAACCCTCGGTCCGGTCCGATCTTAGACTGGGAATGAACTCCGTATGCTTAGACTGGGAATGAACTTCATATGCCTAAGTCAACCCACAAAACGAGTGTGCGGGCGCTCAACCGGCCAGAGGGGTGGGACGCGCAAGCTGGGGATCGATCGGGTCCCCTTCTGTGTGCTACCGATCCTGCTGTCACAACCCTCAGTCCGGTCTAATCTTAGACTAGGAATGAACTCTGTATGCCTAAGCCAACCGATGAAACGAGCAGGCGGGTGGGCGAGCACTACTCCGACCAGAGAGACGAGATTCACAAGCCGTGGATCGATAGGGTGGTTGGTGGGTTTTGGCACATCTTCATATTTCTACGTGCCAATGCCATTTTTATGGCTTGTAAATTCGTACAATGTTCCCTTAGGCCTTCATGTGAAGTTTCATGGCAAGACAACTCGTTTTCTATTTTTCACAATGTTCAAAAGTTTTCCCAGTTCGGGATTTTTTACAATTTTTTCGGAAGGAGTTTTGGCCCCAAACTTGGAAGACGTGATCCTCGTATTTTTGTTGGCATGCATAAAAAATTCAGCTAAAACCTCGAACTGTACAAGATTTTGTGACCATTTGAAAAAAGTGTCCCCATTTCAGACACTTTAATGGCTACTGGCAGCAAACCTGTAAAATCTCAAATGCTCTTTAAGGGGGTGTGAGTTCTCGAGGTTTGATGAGGGATAGGGGGCCAATATAAGGGCCAAGTACCAGCACCCATCGCACATCATGTGCGCACACCCCCTCGGCCCCCCCGATCGTCGAAACCCCAATGCCGTCGGTCAGGTTCTTCGGTGATGCTACGATGATGCTGCCCTGGCGAAGAAAAATGCGGCACCAGCACATGCTTGAGCCCAGCATGTGCTGCTGCAACCGTCGGTCCGATGCAAGCTTAGACTGGGAATCAACTCCGTATGCTTAGACTGGGAATGAACTTCATATGCCTAAGTCCACCCACGAAACGAGCGTGCGGGCACTCAGCCGGTTAGAGGGGCGGGATGCACAAGCTGGGGATCGACCGGGTCCCCCACCGCGTGCTGTCGATCCTGCTGCCACAACCTTCGGTCCGATCCGATCTTAGAATGGGAATGAACTCCGTATGCCTAAGCCAACCGACGAAACGAGCGGGCGGGCGTGCGGGTGGGCACTATGCCAGCCAGAGAGACGGGATGCGCAAGCTGTGAATCGATAGGGTGGTAGGTGGGTTTAGGCACATCTTCATATTTCTGCATGCCAATGCCATTTTTATGGCTTGTAAATTCATACAATGGTCCCTTAATTCTTCACGTGAAGTTTCATGGCAAGACGACTCGTTTTCTATTTTTCATGATTTTTGAAACTTTTTGCGGTTCGAGATTTTTTGAAATTTTTTCGAAAGGATTTTTTGCCCCAAACATTTTAGACATGATCCTTGTATTTTTGTTGGCATGCACAAAAAAATTCACCTAAAAACTCAAAGTGTACAAGATTTTGTGACCATTTGAAAAAAGTGTCCCCATTTTAGACACTTTAATGGCTACTGGCAGCAAACCTGTAAAATCTCAAATGCTCTTTAAGAGGGTGTGAGTTCTCGAGGTTTGATGAGGGATAGGGGGCCAATGTAAGGGCCAAGTACCAGCACCCATCGCACATCATGTGCGCACACCCTCCCCGGCCCCCCCGATCGTCGAAACCCCAATGTCGTTGGTCAAGTTCTCCAACGATGCTCCGACGATGGTGCCCCGACGAAGAAAAATACGGCACCAGCACATGCTCGAGCCTAGCATGTGCTGCTGCAACTTTTGGTTCGATTTGATCTTAGACTGGGAATGAACTCCGTATGCTTGGACTAGGAATGAACTCTTAATGCCTAAGTGAACCCACTAAACGAGCGTGCGGGCGCTCAGTCGGCCAGAGGGGTGGGATGCGGAAGCCAGGGATCGGTCGGGTCCCCCTCTACGTGTTGCTGATCCTAGTACCACAACCCTCGGTCTGGTTTGATCTTAGACTGGGAATGAACTCCGTATGCCTAAGCCAACCGACAAAACAAGTGGGCGGACGGGCGGGCAGGGACTTCGTCGGCCAGAGAGACAGGATGCGCAAGCCCCGGATCGATAGGGTGGTAGGTGGGCTTAGGCACATCTTCATATTTCTGTGTGCCAATGCCATTTTTATGGCTTGTAAATTCATACAATGGTCCCTTAAGCCTTCACGTGAAGTTTCACGGCAAGACGACTTCACGATTTTTGAAACTTTTTGTGGTTCCTGATTTTTTAAAATTTTTTCATAAGGAGTTTTGGCCCCAAACTTGGTAGACATGATCCTTGTATTTTTTTTGGGATGCACAAAAAAATTTAGCTACAAACTCGAAGTGTACAAGATTTTGTGACCATTTGAAAAAAATTTCCCCATTTTAGACACTTTAATGGCTACTGGCAGCAAACCTGTAAAATCTCAAATGCTCTTTAAGGGGGTGTGAGTTCTCGAGGTTTGATGAGGGATAGGGGGCCAATATAAGGGCCAAGTACCAGCACCCATCGCACATCATGTGCGCACACCCCTCCGGCCCCCCCGATCGTCAGAACCCCAATGCCGCCGATCAAGTTCTCTGACGATGCTCCGGTGATGGTGCCCCGGTGAAGAAAAATGCGGCACCAGCAGATGCCCAAGCCCAGCATGTGCTGCCGCAACCCTCGATCTGGTCTGATCTTAGACTGGGAATGAACTCCGTATGCTTAGACTGGGAATGAACTCCGTATGCCTAAGTCAACCCATGAAACAAGCGTGCGGGCACTCAGCCGGCCAGAGGGGTGGGATGCGCAAGCCGAGGATCGGCCGGGTCCCCCTCTGCGTGCTGTCGATCCTACTACTGTAACCCTCGGTCCGGTCTGATCATAGACTGGGAATGAACTCCGTATGCCTAAGCCAATCGACGAAACGAGCGGGCGGGCTGGCGGGTGGGCTCTACGTCGGCCAAAGAGACGGGATGCGCAAGACGTGGATTGATAGGGTGGTAGGTGGGTTTAGGCACATCTTCATTTTTCTGCATGCCAATGCCATTTTTATGGCTTGTAAATTCATACAATGGTCCCTTAAGCCTTCACGTGAATTTTCATGGCAAGACGACTCGTTTTCTATTTTTCATGATTTTTGAAAGTTTTTACGGTTCAGGATTTTTTAAAATTTTTTTGGAATGTGTTTTGGCCCCAAACATGGTAGATGTGATCCTTGTACTTTTTTTGGCATGCACAAAAAAATTCAGCTAAAAACTCGAAGTGTACAAGATTTTATGACCATTTGAAAAAAGTGTCCCCATTTTAGACACTTGAATGGCTACTGGCAACAAACCTGTAAAATCTCAAATGCTCTTTAAGGGGGTGTGAGTTCTGGAGGTTTGATGGGGGATACAGGGCCAATATAAGGGCCAACTACTAGCACCCATCGCACATCATGTACGCACACCCCCCGGCCTCCCCGATTGCCGGAACCCCAATGCCGCCGGTCAGGTTCTCCTACGATGCTCCGACGATGGTGCCCCGACAAAGAAAAATGCGGCACCAGCACATGCCCAAGCCCAGCATGTGCTACCGCAACCCTCGGTCCGGTCTGATCTTAGATTGGGAATGAACTCCGTATGCTTAGTCTTGGAATGAACTCCGTATGCGTAAGTCAACCCATGAAACGAGCGTGCGAGCACTCAGCCAGCCAGAGGGGCGGGATGCGCAAGCCGGGGATCGACCGGGTCCCCTTCTGTGTGCTACTGATCTTACTACCATAACCCTCATCCGGTCTGATCTTAGACTGGGAATGAACTCCGTATGCCTAAGCCAACCGATGAAACGAGCGAGCGGGCGGATGGGCGGGCACTACGTCGGCCAGAGAGACAGGATGCGCATACCGTGGATCGATATGGTGGTAGGTGGGTTTAGGCACATCTTCATATTTCTGTGTACCAATGCCATTTTATGGCTTGTAAATTCATACAATTGTCCCTTAAGCCTTCACGTGAAGTTTCATAGCAAGACGACTCGTTTTTTATTTTTCATGATTTTTGAAACTTTTTACGATTTGGGATTTTTTAAAATTTTTTTGGAAGGAGTTTTGGCCCCGAGCTTGGTAGATGTGATCCTTGTATTTTTATTGGCATGCAAAAAAAAATTAAGCTAAAAACTAGACGTGTACAAGATTTTGTGACCATTTGAAAAAAGTGTCCCCATTTCAGACACTTTAATGGCTACTGGCAGCAAACCTGTAAAATCTCAAATGCACTTTAAGGGGGTTTGAGTTCTCGAGGTTTGATGAGGGATAGGAGGCCAATATAAGGGCCAAGTACCAGCACCCATCGCACATCATGTGCACACAGACCCTCTGCCCCCCGATCGTCGAAACCCTAATGCCGTCGGTCAGGTTCTCCGGTGATGCTCCGACGATGGTGCCCCGACGAAGAAAAATGTGGCACCAGCACATGCCCGAGCCTAGCATGTGCTGTCGTAACCCTCGGTCCGGTTCGATCTTAGACTAGGAATGAACTTCATATGCTTAGACTGGGAATGAACTCCGTATGCTTAAGTCAACCCATGGAACGAGCGTGCAGGCGCTCAGTCGGCCAGAGGGGCGGGATGCGGAAGCCGTGGATCAGCCGGGTCCCCCTCTGCATGCTGCCGATTGTGCTGCCACAACGCTCGGTCCGGTCCAATCTTAGACTGGGAATGAATTCCGTATGCCTAAGCCAACCGACGAAACGAGCGGGCAGGCGGGCACTACACTGGCCAGAGAGACAGGATGCGCAAGCCGCAGATCGATAGGCTGGTAGGTGGGTTTAGGCACACCTTCATATTTCTATGTGCCAATGCCATTTTTTTGGCATGTAAATTCATACAATGGTCCCTTAAGCCTTCACGTGAAGTTTCATGGCAAGACGACTCATTTTCTATTTTTCACGATTTTTAAAACTTTTTACGGTTTGAGATTTTTTAAAATTTTTTTGGAAGGAGTTTTGGCCCCGAGCTTGGTAGATGTGATCCTTGTATTTTTATTGGCATGCATGAAAAAATTAAGCTAAAAACTCGAAGTGTACAAGATTTTGTGACCATTTGAAAAAGTGTCCCCACTTAAGACACTTCAATGGCTACTGGCAGCAAACCTGTAAAATCTCAAATGCACTTTAAGGGGTGTGAGTTCTCGAGGTTTGATGAGGGATAGGGGGCCAATATAAGGGCCAAGTACTAGCACCCATCGCATATCATGTTTGCACACCCCCCGGCCCCCCCAATCGCCGGAACCCCAATGCCATCGGTTAGGTTCTCCGACGATGCTCCGACGATGGTGCCCCGACGAAGAAAAATGCGGCACCAGCACATGCCCGAGCCTAGCATGTGCTGCCGTAACCCTCGGTTTGGTCCGATCTTAGACTGGGAATGAACTTCGTCTGCCTAACCCAACGGACGAAATGAGCGGGCAGGCGGCCGGGCGGGCACTACGCCGGCCAGAGAGACGGGATACGCAAGCTGTTGATCGATAGGGTGGTAGGTGGGTTTAGGAACATCTTCATATTTCTACGTGCCAATGCCATTTTTATTGCTTGTAAATTCATACAATGGTCCCTTAAGCCTTCACGTGAAGTTTCATGGCAAGACGACTAGTTTTCTATTTTTCACGATTTTCAAAACTTTTTACGGTTCGGGATTTTTTAAAATTTTTTCAGAAGGAGTTTTGGCCCCAAACTTGGCAGACATGATTCTTGTATTTTTGTTGGCATGTACAAAACAAATCAGCTAAAAACTCGAAGTGTACAAGATTTTGTGACCATTTGAAAAAAGTGTCCCCATTTCAGACACTTTAATGGCTACTGGCAGCAAACCTGTAAAATCTCAAATGCTCTTTAAGGGGGTGTGAGTTCTCGAGGTTTGATTAGGGATAGGGGGCCAATATAAGGGCCAAGTACCAGCACCCATCGCACATCATGTATGCACACCCCGCCCGGCCCCCCCGATCATCAGAACCCCAATGGCGTCAGTCAGGTTCTCCGGCGATGCTTCGACGATGGTGCCCCGACGAAGAAAAATGCGGCACCAGCACATGCCCGAGCCCAGCATGTGCTGCTGTAACCCTTGGTCTGGTCCTATCTTTGACTGGGGATGAACTCCGTATGCTTGACTAGTAATGAACTCCGTATGCCTAAGTCAACCCATGAAACGAGCTTGCGGGCGCTCAGCCAGCCAGAGGGGCGGGATGCGCAAGCCGGGGATCGACTGGGTCCCCCTCTGTGTGCTACCAATCCTGCTACCGTAACCCTCGGTCTGGTCCAATCTTAGACTGGGAATGAACTCCGTATGCCTAAGCCAACCGACGAAACGAGCGGACGGGCGGGCACTACGCCTGCTAGAGAGGCGGGATGCGCGTGCCGTGGGTCGATTGGGTGGTAGGTGGTTTAGGCACATCTTCATATTTCTGCATGCCAATGTCATTTTTATAACTTGTAAATTCATAGAATGGTCCCTTAAGCCTTCACGTGAAGTTTCATGGCAAGACAACTCGTTTTCTATTTTTCATGATTTTTGAAAGTTTTTGCGGTTCAGGATTTTTTAAAATTTTTTCGGAAGGTGTTTTGGCCCCAAACATGGTAGATGTCATCCTTGTACTTTTTTTGGCATGCACAAAAAAATTCAGCTAAAAACTCAAAGTGTACAAGATTTTGTGACCATTTGAAAAAAGTGTCCCCATTTTAGACACTTGAATGGCTACTGGCAACAAACCTGTAAAATCTCAAATGCTCTTTAAGGGGTGTGAGTTCTCGAGGTTTGACAAGGGATAGGGGGCCAATATAAGGGCCAAGTACCAGCACCCATTGCACATCATGTGCGCACACCCGCCCGGCCCCCCCGATCGCCGAAACCCCAATGCCGCGATCAGGTTCTCCGACGATGCTCCGACGATGGTGCCCCGACGAAGAAAATGTGGCACCAGCACATGCCCAAGCCCAGCATGTGCTGCTGCAACCCTCGATCCAGTTCGATCTTAGACTGGGAATGAACTCTGTGTGCCTAAGTCAACCCACGAAACGAGCGTGCGGGCACTCAGCCGGCCAGAGGGGCGGAATGCGCAAGCCGGGGATCGACCGGGTCCCGCTCTGCATGCTGCTGATCCTGCTGCCACCATCGTCAGTCTGGTCCAATCTTAGACTGAGAATGAACTCCATATGCCTAAGCCAACCGACGAAACGAGTGGGCGAGAGGGCGGGCGGGCACTACGCCGGCAAGAGAGGCGGGATGCGCAAGTCGTGGCTCGATAGGGTGGTAGGTGGGTTTAGGCACATCTTCATATTTCTGCATGCCAATGCCATAATTATGGCTTGTAAATTCATGCAATGGTCCCTTAAGTCTTCAGGTGTAGTTTCATGGCAAGACGACTCGTTTTCTATTTTTCATGATTTTTGAAAGTTTTTGCGGTTCAGGATTTTTTAAAATTTTTTCGGAGGGAATTTTGGCCACAAACTTGGTAGACGTGATCCTTGTATTTTTGTTGGCATGCAAAAAAAATTCAGCTAAAAACTCGAAGTGTACAAGATTTTGTGACCATTTGAAAAAAGTGTCCCCATTTTAGACACTTTAATGGCTACTGGCAGCAAACCTGTAAAATCTCAAATGCTCTTTAAGGGGGTGTGAGTTCATGAGGTTTGATGAGGGATAGGGGACCAATATAAGGGCCAAGTACCAGCACCCATCGCACATCATGTTCGCACACCCCCCGACCCCTCCGATCACCGGAACCCCAATGCCGTCAGTCAGGTACTCCGGTGATGCTCCGACGATGGTGCCCCGACGAAGAAAAGTTCGGCGCCAGCACATGCACGAGCCCAGCATGTGCTGCTGCAACCCTCGGTCTGATCTTAGACTGGGAATGAACTCCGTATGCCTAAGTCAACCCATGAAATGAGCGTATGGGCGCTCAGCCGGCCAGAGGGGCGGGATGCAAAAGCCAGGGATCGGTTGGGTCACCCTCTGCGTGCTGCCGTAACCCTCGGTCTGGTCTGATCTTGGACTGGGAATGAACTCCGTATGCCTAAGCCAACCGACAAAACGAGCGGGTGGGTGGGCGGGCACTACGTCGGCCAGAGAGACGGGATGCGCAAGCCGTGAATCGATAGGGTGGTAGGTGGGTTTAGGCACAACTTCATATTTTTGTGTGGCAATGCCATTTTTATGGCTTGTAAATTCATTCAATGGTCCCTTAAGCCTTCACATGAAGTTTTATGGCAAGACGACTCATTTTCTATTTTTCATGATTTTCAAAAATTTTTGCGATTCGATATTTTTTAAAATTTTTTCGGAAGGAGTTTTGGCCGCAAACTTGGTAGACGTGATCCTTGTACTTTTTTTGGCATGCATAAAAAAATTCAGCTAAAAACTCGAAGTGTACAAGATTTTGTGACCATTTGAAAAAAGTGTCCCCATTTTAGACACTTTAATGGCTACTGGCAGTAAACCTGTAAAATCTCAAATGCTCTTTAAGGGGGTGTGTGTTCTCGAGGTTTGATGAGGGATAGGGGGCCAATATAAGGGCCAAGTAACAGCACCCATCACACATCATGTGCGCACACCCCCCCGGCCCCCCCAATGCCGTCTGTCAGGTACTCCGACGATGCTCCGATGATGGTGCCCCAGCGAAGAAAAATGCGACACCAGCACATGCCCGAGCCCAGCATGTGCTGCCGCAACACTCGGTCTAGTTCGATCTTAGTCTGGGAATGAACTCCGTATGCTTAGACAGGGAATGAACTCCGTATGCCTAAGTCAACCCACGAAACGAGCGTGCGGGCGATCAGCCGGCCAGAGGGGTAGGATGCATAAGCCCGGGGATCGATCGGGTCCCTCTCTGCGTGCTACCAATCCTGCAGTCGCAACCTTTGGTCCGGTTCGATCTTAGACTAGGAATGAACTCCATATGCCTATGCCAACCGATGAAACAAGCAGGCGGGTGGGCGGGCGGGCGGGCACTACACCGGCCAGAGAGACGAGATGCGCAAGCCATGGATCGATATGGTGGTAGGTGGGTTTAGGCACATCTTTAATTTTTGCATGCCAATGCCATTTTTATGGCTTGTAAATTCATAGAATGGTCCCTTAAGCCTGCACGTGAAGTTTCATGGCAAGATGACTCGTTTTCTATTTTACATGATTTTTGAAACTTTTTACGGTTCAGGATTTTTTAAAATTATTTCGGAAGGAGTTTTGGCCCCAAACTTTGTAGACATGATCCTTGTATTTTTGTTGGCATGCACAAAAAATTCAGCTAAAAACTCGAAGCGTACAAGATTTTGTGACCATTTGATAAAAGTGTCCCCATTTCAGATACTTTAATGGCTACTGGTAGCAAACCTGTAAAATCTCAAATGCTCTTTAAAGGGGTGTGAGTTCTCGAGGTTTGATGAGGGATAGAGGGCCAATATAAGAGCCAAGTACCAGCACCATCGCACATCATGTGCGCACACCCCCCGAACCCCCGATCCCCGAAACCCTAATGCCGTCGATCAGGTTCTCCGGTGAAGCTCCGACGATGGTGCCCCGACGAAGAAAAATGCGGCACCAACACATGCCCGAGCCCAGCATGTGCTGCCGCAACCCTCGATCCGGTCTGATCTTAGACTGGGAATGAACTCCGTATGCTTAGACTGGGAAATGAACTTCGTGTGCCTAAGTCAACCTACGAAACGACCGTGCGGGCGCTCAGCCGGCCAGAGGGGCGAGATACGGAAGCCGGTGATCGGCTGGGTCCCCCTCTATGTGCTACCGATCCTACTGCCGCAACCCTCGGTCGGGTCTGATATTAGACTGGGAATGAACTCCGTACGCCTAAGCCAACCGATGAAACGAGTGTCCCCATTACAGACATTTTAATGGCTACTGGCAGCAAACCTGTAAAATATCAAATACTCTTAAAGGGGGTGTGAGTTCTCGAGGTTTGATGAGAGATAGGGGGCCAATATAAGGGCCAAGTACCAACACCCATCGCACAACAGGTGCGCACACCCCCCGACCCCCCGATCGCCGGAACCCCAATGCCGCCGGTCAGGTTCTCTGGCGATGGTGCCCCGACGAAGAGAAATGTGGCACCAACACATGCCCGAGCCCAGCATGTGCTGCCGCAACCCTCGGTCCGATCCGATCTTAGCCCATGGAATGAGCGTGCGGGTGCTCAGCTGGCCAGAGGGGCGAGATGCGCAAGCCAGGGATCAACCGGGTCCCCCTCTACATGCTGCCGATCCTGCTGTCGTAACCCTTGATCTGGTCTGATCTTAGACTGGGAATGAACTCCGTATGCCTAAGCCAACCGACGAAATGAGTGGGGGGCGGGCGGGCACTACGCCGGCCAGAGAGACGGGATGCGCAAGCCGTGGATCGATAGGGTGGTAGGTGGGTTTAGGCATATCTTCATATTTGTGTGTGCCAATGCCATTTTTAGGGCTTGTAAATTCATACAATTGTCCGTTAAGCCTTCACGTGAAGTTTCATGGCAAGACGACTCGTTTTCTATTTTTCACGATTTTTGAAACTTTTTGTGGTTTGGGATTTTTTAAAATTTTTTTAGAAGGGGTTTTGGCCCCAAACTTGGTAGACATGATTCTTGTATTTTTTTTGGCATGCAAAAAAAAATTCAGCTAAAAACTCAAAGTGTAAAAGATTTTGTGTCCATTTGAAAAAAGCATCCAAATTTCAAACACTTTAATGGCTACTGGCAGCAAACCTGTAAAATCACAAATGCTCTTTAAGGGGGTGTGAGTTCTCAAGGTTTGATTAGGGATAGGGGGCCAATATAAGGGCCAAGTACCAGCACCCATCGCACATCATGTGCGCACACGCCCCCCGGCTCCCCCGATCGCCAGAACCCCAATGCCACCGGTCAGGTTCTTCGGCGATGCTCCGGTGATGGAGCCCCGACGAAGAAAAATACGGCACCAGCACATGCCCGAGCCCAGCACGTGCTGCCGCAACCCTCAGTCTGGTCCGATCTTAGATTGGGAATGAACTCTGTAAGCTTAGACTGGGAATGAACTCCGTATGCCTAAGTCAACCCACGAAACGAGCGTGCGGGCGCTCAGCCGGCCAGAGGGGCGGGATGCGCAAGCCGGGGATCGGTCGGGTCCCCCTCTACGTGCTACGATCCTACTGTCGCAACCCTCAGTCCAGTCGGATCTTATACTGTGAATGAACTCCGTATGCCTAAGCCAACCGACGAAACAAGCGAGAGGGCGGGCGGGCGGGCGGGCACTACGTCGGCCAGAGAGACGAGATACGCAAGCCGTGGATCGATAAGGTGGTAGGTGGGTTTACGCACATCTTCATATTTCTGCGTGCCAATGCCATTTTTGTGGCTTGTGAATTCATACAATGGTCCCTTAAGCCTTCATGTGAAGTTTCATGGCAAGACGACTCGTTTTCTATTTTTCATGATTTTCGAAACTTTTTGGGGTTCGGGATTTTTTAAAATTTTTCGAAAAGAGTTTTGGCCTCAAACTTGGTAGACATGATCCTTGTATTTTTGTTGGCATGCACAAAAGAATTCAGGTAAAAACTTGAAGTGTACAAGATTTTGTGACCATTTGAAAAAAGTGTCTTCATTTTAGACATTTTAATGGCTACTGGCAGCAAACCTGTAAAATCTGAAATGCTCTTTAAGGGGGTGTGAGTTCTCAAGGTTTGATGAGGGATAGGGGGCCAATATAAGGTCCAAGAACCAGCACCCATCGCACATCATGTGCGCACCCGCCGGCCCCTCCGATCGTCGGAACCCCAACACCGTCGGTCAGTTTCTCCGACGATGCTCCGACGATGGTGCCTCGGTAAAGAAAAATGTGGCACCAGCACATGCCCGACCCTAGCATGTGCTACCGCAACCCTCGATTTGGTACAATCTTATACTGGGAATGAACTCCGTATGCTTAGACCAGGAATGAACTCTATATGCCTAAGTCAACCCATGAAACGGGCGTGCGGGCGCTCAGCCGGCCAGAGGGGCGGGATGCGCAAGCCGGGGATCAACCGGGTCCCCCTCAACGTGCTGCCGATCTTGCTGCCACAACCCTCAGTTCGGTCTGATCTTTGGCTAGGAATGAACTTCGTATGCCTAAGCCAACCGATGAAATGAGCGGACGGGAGGACGGGCGGGCGGGGGCACTACGTCGGCCAGAGAGACAGGATGCGCAAGCCGTGGATCGATAGGGTGGTTGGTTGGTTTAGGCACAACTTCATATTTCTGCATGCCAATGCAATTTTTATGGCTTGTAAATTCATACAATGGTCCATTTTTATGGTTTAGGCACATCTTCATATTTGTGTGTGCCAATGCCATTTTTATGGCTTTTAAATTCATACAATGGTCCGTTAAGCCTTCACGTGAAGTTTCATGGCAAGACGACTCGTTTTCTATTTTTCACGATTTTGGAAACTTTTTGCAGTTCGAGATTTTTTAAAATTTTTTCAAAAGGAGTTTTGGCATCAAACTCAGCAGACATGATCCTTGCATTTTTGTTGGCATGCACAAAAAAATTCAGCTAAAAACTCGAACTGTACATGATTTAGTGACCATTTGAAAAAGGTGTCCCCATTTCAGACACTTGAATGGCTATTGGCAGCAAACCTATAAAATCTCAAATGCTCTTTAAGGGGGTGTGAGTTCTCCAGGTTTGATGAGGACTAGGGGGCCAATATAAGGGCCAAGTACCAGCACCCATCGCACATCATGTGCGCACACCCCCCGGCCCCCCCGATCGCCGGAACCCCAATGGCGTCGGTTAGGTTCTCCGACGATGCTCCAGCGATGGTGCCTCGACGAAGAAAAATGTGGCACCAGCACCAGCCCGAGCCCAGCATATGTTGCCGCAACCCTCGGTCTGGTCCGATCTTAGACTGGGAATGAACTCTGTATGCCTAAGTCAACCCATGAAACGAACGTGCGGGCGCTCAGCCGACCAGAGGGGTGGGATACGCAAGCCGAGGATCGACCGGGTCCCCTTTTGCATGCTACAGATCCTGCTACCGTAACCCTCTATCCGATCCAATCTTAGACTGGGAATAACTCTGTATGCCTGAGCTAACCGATGAAACGAGCGCGCGGGCGGGCGGGCACTACGCCGGCCAGAGAGACGGAATGCGCAAGCCGTGGATCGATAGGGTGCTAGGTGGGTTTAGGCACATCTTCATATTTTTGCATGCCAATGCAATTTTTATGGCTTGTAAATTCATACAATGGTCCCTTAAGCCTTCACGTGAAGTTTCATGGCAAGACGACTCGTTTTCTATTTTTCACGATTTTTGAAACTTTATGCGGTTTGAGATTTTTTAAAATTTTTCGGAAGGAGTTTTGGCATCAAACTTGGTAGACGTGATCCTTGTATTTTTGTTGGCATGCACAAAAAAAATTAGCTAAAAACTCGAAGTGTACATGATTTTGTGACCATTTGAAAAAAGTGTCCCCATTTTAGACACTTTAATGGCTACTGGCAGCAAACCTGTAAAATCTCAAATGCTCTTTAAGAGGGTGTGAGTTCTCGAGGTTTGATGAGGGATAGGGGCCAATATAAGGGCCAAGTACCAGCACCCATCGCACATCCGGTGATGGTGCCTCGATGAAGAAAAATGAGGCACCAGGATATGCCCGAGCCCAGCATGTGCTGTCACAACCCTCAGTCTAGTCCCATCTTACACTGGGAAAGAACTCCGTATGCTTAGACTGGGAATGAACCCCGTATGCCTACATCAACCCACGAAATGAACGTGCGGGCGTTCAGCCGGCCAGAGGGGCGGGATACGCAAGCCGGGGATCGATCGGGTACCCCTCAACGTGCTACCGATCTTGCTGCCACAACCCTCGGTCTGGCCTGATCTTAGACTGGGAATGAACTCCATATGCCTAAGCCAACCCACGAAACGAGCGGGCGGGCACTACGCCAGCCAGAGAGAAGGGATGCACAAGCCGCGGATCGATAGGGTGGTGGGTGGGTTTAGGCACATCTTCATATTTCTGCATGCCAATGACATTTTTATTTCTTGTAAATTCATACAATGGTCCCTTAAGCCTTCACGTGAAGTTTCATGGCAAGAAGACTCGTTTTCTATTTTTCATGATTTTTAAAACTTTTTGCGGTTCAAGATTTTTTAAAATTTTTTCGGAAGGAGTTTTGTCCCCAAACTTTTTAGACGTGATCCTTGCATTTTTTTTGGCATGGAAAAAAAATTCAGCTACAAATTCGAAGTGTACAAGATTTTCTGACCATTTGAAAAAAGTAGCCCCATTTCAGACACTTTAATGGCTACTGGCAGCAAACCTGTAAAATCTCAAATGCTCTTTAAGGGGGTGTGAGTTCTCGAGGTTTGATGAGGGATAGTGGGCCAATATAAGGGCCAAGTACCAGCACCCATCGCACATCATGTCCGTACACCCCCCCGGCCCCTCAGATCGTCGAAACCCCAATGCCGTCGATCAGGTTCTCCGGTGATGCTCCGACGATGGTGCCTCGATGAAGAAAAATGCGGCACCAGCACATGCCCGAGCCTAGCATGTGCTGTCGTAACCCTCGGTCTAGTCGAATCTTAGACTGGGAATGAACTCCGTATGCTTAGACTGGGAATGAACTCCGTATGCCTAAGTCAACCGACGAAATGAGCGTGCGGGCGCTCATCCTGCCAGAAAGGCGGGATGTGTAAGCCGGGGATCGATTGGGTCTCCCTCTACATGTTGTCGATCCTGCTGCCACAACCCTCGGTCTGGTCCGATCTTAGATTTAGGCACATCTTAATATTTCTGCATGCCAATGCCATTTTTATGGCTTGTAAATTCATAAAATGGTCCCTTAAGCATTCACGTGAAGTTTAATGGCAAGACGACTCGTTTTCTATTTTAAACGATTTTTGAAACTTTTTGTGGTTCGGGATTTTTTAAAAATTTTTTCAGAAGGATTTTTGGCCCCAAGCTTGGTAGATGTGATCCTTGTATTTTTGTTGGCATGCACAAAAAAATTCAGCTAAAAACTCAAAGTGTACAAGATTTTGTGACCATTTGAAAAAAGTGTCCCCATCTTAGACACTTTAATGGCTACTGGCAGCAAACCTATAAAATCTCAACTGCTTTTTAAGGGGGTGTGAGTTCTTGAGGTTTGATGAGGGATAGGGGGCCAATATAAGGGCCAAGTACTAGCACCCATCGCACATCATGTGCGCACACCCCCCGGCCCCCCCGATCGTCGGAACCCCAATGCCGTCGGTCAGGTTCTCCGACGATGCTCCGATGATGGTGCCCTGACGAAGAAAAATGCTGCACCAGCACATGTCTGAGCCCAGCATGTGCTGCCGCAACCCTCGGTCTGGTCCAATCATAGACTGGGAATTAACTCCGTATGGTTAGATTGGGAATGAACTCCGTATGCCTAAGTCAACCCATGAAACGAGCATGCGGGCGCTTAGCCAGCTAGAGGGGCGAGATGCGCAAGCCGGGTCCCCCTCTACGTGCTGCTGATCCTGCTACCGTAACCCTTGGTTCGGTCTGATCTTAGACTGGGAATGAACTTCGTACGCCTATGCCAACCGACGAAACGAACAGGCGGGCGGGCGGGCAATACGCCGGCCAGAGAGACGAGATGCGCAAGCCATGGATCGTTAGGGTGGTAGGTGGGTTTAGGCCCATCCTCATATTCCTACGTGCCAATGCCATTTTTATGGCTTGTAAATTCATACAATAGCCCTTAACCCTTCACGTGAAGTTTCATGGCAAGACGACTCGTTCTCTATTTTTCACGATTTTTGAAACTCTTTGCAGTTCAAGATTTTTTAAAATTTTTTGGAAGGCGTTTTGGCCCAAACCTGGTAGACGTGATCCATGTATTTTTGTTGGCATGCACAAAAAAATTCAGCTAAAAACTCGAAGTGTACAAGATTTTGTGACCATTTGAAAAAAGTGTCCCCATTTCAGACACTTTAATGGCTACTAGCAGCAAACGTGTAAAATCTCAAATGCTCTTTAAGGGGGTCTGAGTTCTGAAGGTTTGATGAGGGATAGGGGGCCAATAAAAGGGCCAAGTACCAGCACCCATCGCACATCATGTGCGCACACCCCCCCCGGCCCCCCCGATCGTCGGAACCCCAATGCCGTCGGTCAGGTTCTCCGGCGATGCTCCAGTGATGGTGCCTCGACGAAGAAAAATGTGGCACCAGCACATGCCCGAGCCCAGCATGTGCTGCACAACCGTTGGTCCAGTCTGATCTTAGATTGGGAATGAACTCTGTACGCTTAGACTGGGAATGAATTTCGTATGCCTAAGTCAACCCACGAAACGAGCGTGCGGACGCTCAGCCGGCCAGAGGGGTGGGATGCGCAAGTCGGGTCCCCCTTTGTGTGCTGTCGATCCTACTGTCACAACCCTCGGTCTAGTCTAATCTTAGACTGGGAATGAACTCCGTATGCCTAAGCCAACCGACGAAACGAGCGGGCGGGCGGGCGGGCACTACGTCGGCCAGAGAGACGGGATGCGCAAGCCATGGATCGATAGGGTGGTAGGTGGGTTTGGGCACATCTTCATATTTCTGCATGCCAATGCCATTTTTATGGCTTGCAAACTCATACAATGGTCCCTTAAGCCTTCACGTGAAGTTTCATGGCAAGATTACTCGTTTTCTATTTTTCACGATTTTCAAACTTTTTACGGTTCAAGATTTTTTAAAATTTTTTCGGAAGGAGTTTTGGCCCCAAACATGGTAGACATGATCCTTGTATTTTTTTTGGCATGCACAAAAAAATACAGCTAAAAACTTGAAGTGTACAAGATTTTGGGACCATTTGAAAAAAATGTCCCCATTTCAGACACTTTAACGGCTACTGGCAGCAAACCTGTAAAATCTCAAATGCTCTTTAAGGGGGTGTGAGTTCTCCAAGTTTGATGAGGGATAGGGGGCCAATATAAGGGCCAAGTACCAGCACCCATAGCACATCAAGTGCGCACACCCCCCGATCACCGGAACCCCAATGCCGTCGGTCAGGTTGTCTGATGATGCTCCGGCGATGGTGCCCCGACGAAGAAAAATGCGGCATCAGCACATGCCTGAGCCCAGTATGTGCTGCCGCAACCCTCAGTCCGATCCGATCTTAGATTGGGAATGAACTTCGTATGCCTAAGTCAACCCATGAAACGAGCGTGCGGGTGCTCAGCCGGCCAGAGGGGCGGGATGCTCAAGTCGAGGATCGGTCGGGTCCCCCTCTGCGTGTTGCCGATCCTGCTGCTGCAACCCTCGGTCCAATCTGATCTTAGACTGGGAATGTACTCCATATGCCTAAGCCAATCGACGAAACGAGCGGACGGGCAGGCGGGCACTATACCGGCCAGAGAGACGGGATGCGCAAGCCATGAATCGATAGAGTGATAGGTGGGTTTAGGCACATCTTCATATTTCTTTGTGCCAATGCCATTTTTATGGCTTGTAAATTCATACAATGGTCCCTTAAGCCTTCACCTGAAGTTTCATGGCAAGACGACTCGTTTTCTATTTTTCATGATTTTCGAACTTTTCACTTTTTGGGATTTTTGAAAATTTTTTCAAAAGGATTTTTGGCCCCAAACTTAGTAGATGTGATACTTGTATTGTTTTTGGCATGCACAAAAAAATTCAGCTAAAAAGTCGAAGTGTACAAGATTTTGTGACCAATTGAAAAAAGTGTCCCCATTTCAGATACTTTAATGGCTACTGGCAGCAAACCTGTAAAATCTCAAATGCTCTTTAAGGGGTGTGAGTTCTTGAGGTTTGATGAGGGATAGGGGGCCAATAGAAGGGCCAAGTACCAGCACCCATCGTACATCATGTGTGCACACCCCCCGGCCCCCCCGGTCAGGTTCTCCGGCGGTGCTCCGACGATAGTGCCCCGACAAAGAAAAATGCGGCACCAGCACATGCCCGAGCCCAACATGTGCTGCCGCAACCCTTGGTCCAGTCCGATCTTAGACTGGGAATGAACTCCGTATGCTTAGACTGGGAATGAACTCCGTATGCCTAAGTCAACCCATGAAACGAGCGTGCGTAAGTCCGGGGATCGGTCGGGTCCCCCTCTGCGTGCTACTGATCTTGCTGCCGCAACCCTCGGTCTGGTCTGATCTTAGACTGGGAATGAACTCCGTATGCCTAAGCCAACTGACGAAATGAGCGGGCAAGCGGGCACTACGTCGGGCAGAGAGACGGGATGCGCAAGCCGTGGATCGATAGGGTGGTAGGTGGGTTTAGGCACATCTTCATATTTCTGCATGCCAATGTCATTTTTATGGCTTGTAAATTCATACAATGGTCCCTTAAGCCTTCACGTGAAGTTTCATGGCAAGACGACTCGTTTTCTATTTTTCATGATTTTTGAACCTTTTTACGGTTCGTGATTTTTTAAAATTTTTTCAGAAGGAGTTTTTGTTGGCATGCACAAAACAATTCAGCTAAAAACTCAAAGTGTACAAGATTTTGTGACCATTTGAAAAAAGTGTCCCCATTTCAGACACTTTAATGGCTACTGGCAGCAAACCTGTAAAATCTCAAATGCTCTTTAAGCGGGTGTGAGTTCTAGAGGTTTGAAGAGGGATAGGGGGCCAATATAAGGGCCAAGTACCAGCACCCATCGCACATCATGTGCGCACACCCCCCCGGCCCCCCGATCGCCGAAACCCGAATGTCGTCGGTGCCCCAATGCCGTCGGTCAGGTTCTCAGGCGATGCTCCGACGATGGTGCCCCGACGAATAAAAATACGGCACCAGCACATGCCCAAGCCCAGCATGTGCTGCCGTAACCCTCGGTCTGATCTTCGACTGGGAATAAACTTCATATGCTTAGACTGGGAATGAACTTCGTATGCCTAAGTCAACCCATGAAACGAGCGTGCGGGCGCTCAGCCGGCCAAAGGGGCGGGATGCGCAAGCCGGGGATCGATCGGGTCCCTCTTGCGTGCAACCGATCCTACTGCCACAACCCTCGGTCTGGTTTGATCTTAGACTGGGAATGAACTCCGTATGCCTAAGCCAACCGAGGAAACGAGCGGGCGGACAGGCGGGCGGGCACTACGTCGACAAGAGAGACGGGATGCGTAAGCCGTGGATCAATAGGGTGGTAGGTGGGTTTAAGCACATCTTCATATTTCTGCGTGCCAATGCCATTTTTCTGGCTTGTAAATTCATACAATGGTCCCTTAAGCCTTCACGTGAAGTTTCATGACAAGACAACTCGTTTTCTATTTTTCACGATTTTTGAAACCTTTTACGGTTTGAGATTTTTTAAAATTTTTCGGAAGGAGTTTTAGCCCCAAACTTGGTAGACGTGATCCTTGTATTTTGTTGGCATGCACAAAAAAATTCAACTAAAAACTCGAAGTGTACAAGATTTTGTGACCATTTGAAAAAAGTGTCCTCATTCTAGACACTTTAATGGCTACTGGCAGCAAACCCGTAAAATCTCAAATGCTCTGTAAGGGGGTGTGAGTTCTCGAGGTTTGATGAGGGATAGGGGGCCAATATAAGGGCCAAGTGCCAGCACCCATCCCACATCATGTGCGCACACCCCACTCGGCCCCCCCGATCGTCAGAATCCCAATGCCGCCAGTCAGGTTCTCGACGATGCTCCGGTGATGGAGCCCCAACGAAAAAAAATATGGCACCAGCACATGCCCGAGCCCAGCATATGCTGTCGTAACCCTCAGTTCGATCCGATCATAGACTGGGAATGGACTCTGTATGCTTAGACAGGGAAAGAACTCCGTATGCCAAAGTCAATCCACAAAGCGAGAGTGCGGGCGCTCAGTCGGCCAGAGGGGTAGGATGCGTAAGCCGGGGATTGACCGGGTCCCCCTCTGTGTGCTGTAGATCCTGCTGGTGCAACCCTCAGTCTAGTCCGATCTTAGACTGGGAAAGAACTCTGTATGCCTAAGCCAACCGACGAAACGAGCGGGTGGGCGGACGGGAACTATGTCGGCCAGAGAGACGGGATGCGTAAGCCGTGGATCGATAGGGTGGTAGGTGGGTTTAGGCACATCTTCATATTTCTCCATGCCAATGCCATTTTTCTAGCTTGTAAATTCATACAATGGTCCCTTAAGCCTTCACGTGAAGTTTCATGGCAAGACGACTCGTTTTGTATTTTTCACGATTTTTGAAACTTTTTACGGTTCGAGATTTTTTTAAATTTTTTTGGAAGGAGTTTTGGTGCCAAACTTGGTAGACGTGATCCTTGTATTTTTATTGGCATGCACAAAAAAATTCAGCTAAAAACTTGAAGTGTAGAAGATTTTGTGACCATTTGAAAAAAGTGTCCCCATTTCAGACACTTTAAAGGCTACTGGCAGCAAACCTGTAAAATCTCAAATGCTCTTTAAGGGGGTGTGAGTTCTCGAGGTTTGATGAGGGATATGGGGCCAATATAAGGGCCAAGTACCAGCACCCATCGCACACATGTGTGCACACCCCCACGGGCCCCCCGATCGTCGGAACCCCAATGCCGTCGGTCAAGTTCTCTGGCGATGCTCCGACGATGGTGCCCCGACAAAGAAAAATGCCCGAGCCTAGCATGTGCTGCCACAACCCTCCGTCCGGTCTGATCTTAGACTGGGAATGAACTCCATATGCTTAGACTGGGAATGAACTCTGTATGCCTAAGTCAACCCACGAAAGGACCGTACGGGCGTTTAGCCAGCCAGAGGGGCGGGATGCACAAGCCGGGGATCGACCAGGTCCCCCTCTGTGTGCTGCCAATCCTATTGCCATAAACCTCGGTCTGGTCCAATCGTAGACTGGGAATGAACTCCGTTTGCCTAAGCCAACCGTCGAAATGAGCGGGCGGACGGGCACTACGTCGGCCAAGGAGGCGGGATGCGCAAGCCGTGGATGGATAGGGTGGTAGGTGGGTTTCGGCACATCTTCATATTTCTGCATGCCAATGCCATTTTTATGGCTTGTCAATTCATACAATGGTCCCTTAAGCCTTCACGTGAAGTTTCATGGCAAGATGACTCATTTTCTATTTTTCACGATTTTTGAAACATTTTAGGTTCAAGATTTTTTAAAATTTTTCGGAAGGAATTTTGGCCCCAAACTTGGTAGACGTGATCCTTGTATTTTTGTTGGCATGCATAAAAAAATTCAGCTAAAAACTCGAAGTGTACAAGATTTTGTTACCATTTGAAAAAAGTGTCCCCATTTCAGACACTTTAGTAGCTACTGGCAGCATGCCTGTAAAATCTCAAATGCTCTTTAAGGGGGTGTGAGTTCTTGAGGTTTGATGAGGGATAGGGGGCCAATATAAGGGCCAAGTACCAGCACCCATCGCACATCATGTGCGCACACCCCCGGCCCCTCCGATCGTCGGAACCCCAATGCCGCCGATCAGGTTCTCCGACGATGGTGCCCCGGCAAAGAAAAATGCGGCACCAGCACATGCCCGAGCCCAGCATGTGCTGTCGCAACCCTCGGTCCGGTCCAATCTTAGATTGGGAATGAACTTCGTATGCTTAGATTGGGAATGAACTGCATATGCCTAAGTCAACCCACGAAACGAGCATGCGGGCGTTCAGCCGGCCAGAGGGGCGGGATGCGCAAGCCGGGGATCGATCGGGTCCCCCTCAGCATGCTGCGATCCTGCTGCCGCAACCCTCAATCTGGTCAAATCTTAGACTGGGAATGAACTCCGTATGCCTAAGCCAACCGATGAAACGAGCGGGCGGGCGGACGGGCACTACACCGGCCAGAGAGACGGGATGCGCAAGCCGTGGATCGATAGGGTGGTGGGTGGGTTTAGGCACAACTTCATATTTTTACATGCCAATGGCATTTTTACGGCTTGTAAATTCATACAATGGTCCCTTAAGCCTTCACGTGAAGTTTCAAGGCAAGACGACTCGTTTTCTATTTTTCATGATTTTTGAAACTTTTTGCGGTTTGGGATTTTTAAAACTTTTTTTGGAAGGAGTTTTGGCCCCAAACTTGGTACACGTGATCCTTGTATTTTTTTTGGCATGCACAAAAAAATTCAGCTAAAAACTCGAAGTGTACAAGATTTTGTGACCATTTGAAAAAAGTGTCCCCATTTCAGACACTTTAATGGCTACTGGCAGCAAACCTGTAAAATCTCAAATGCTCTTTAAGGGGTGTGAGTTGTCGAGGTTTGATGAGGGATAGGGGGCCAATATAAGGGCCAAGTACCAGCACCCATCACACATCATGTGCGCACACCCCCCCAACCCCCCCGATCGTCGGAACCCCAATGCCGCCGGTCAAGTTCTCTGGCGATGCTCCGACGATGGTGCCCCGACGAAGAAAAATACGGCACCAGGACATGCCCGGGCCCAACATGTGCTGCTGGAACCCTCGGTCCGGTTCGATCTTAGATTGGGAATGAACTCCGTATGCCTAAGTCAACCCACGAAACGAGCGTGCGGGCGCTCAGCCGGCCAAAGGGGTAGGATGCGCAAGCCGGGGATCAGCCGTGTCCCCCTCTTCGTGCTGCCGCAATCCTTGATCCGGTCTGATCTTAGACTGGGAATAAACTCCGTATGCCTAAGCCAACCGACAAATGAGCGGGCGGGCGGGCGGGCACTACGTCGGCCAGAGAGACGGGATGCGCAAGCCGTGGATCGATAGGGTGGTAGGTGGGTTTAGGCACATCTTCATATTTCTGTGTGCCAATGCCATTTTTATGACTTGTAAATTCATACAATGGTCCCCTAAGCCTTCACGTGAAGTTTCATGGCAAGACGACTTGTTTTGTATTTTTCACGATTTTTGAAACTTTTTACTGTTCGAGATTTTTTAAAATTTTTTCGGAAGGAGTTTTGGCCCCAAACTTGGTATATGTGATCCTTGCATTTTTGTTGGCATGCACAAAACAATTCAGCTAAAAACTCGAAGTGTACAAGATTTTGTGACCATTTGAAAAAAGTGTCCCCATTTCAGACACTTTAATTCCTACTGGCAACAAACCTGTAAAATTTCAAATGCTCTTTAAGGGGGCATGAGTTCTCGAGGTTTAATGAGGGATAGGGGGCCAATAAAAGGGCCAAGTACCAGCACCCATCGCACATCATGTGCGCACACCCCCCTTGGCCCCCCGATCGTCGAAACTCCAATGCCGGCGGTTAGGTTCTTCGACGATGGTGCCCCGACGAAGAAAAATGCGACACCAGCACTTGCCTGAGCCCAGCATGTGCTACCGCAACCCTCGGTCCGATCCGATCTTACACTGGGAATGAACTCCGTATGCTTAGACTGGGAATGAACTCCGTATGCCTAAGTCAACCCACGAAACGAGCGTGCGGGCGCTCAGTCGGCCAGAAGGGCGGGATGTGGAAGCCAAGGATCGGTCGGGTCCCCCTCTGCGTGCTGCCGATCCTGTTGCTGGATCTTGATTCGGTCTGATCTTAGACTGAGAATGAACTCCATATGCCTAAGCCAAACGATGAAACGAGCCGACGGGCGGGCGGGCACTACGTCGGCCAGAAAGGCGGGATGCGCAAGCCGTGGATCAATAGGGTGGTAGTGGGTTTAGGCACATCTTCATATTTCTGCCTGCCAATGCCATTTTTATGGCTTGTAAATTCATACAATGGTCCCTTAAGCCTTCATGTGAAGTTTCATGGCAAGACGACTCGTTTTCTATTTTTCATGATTTTTGAAACTTTTTGCTGTCTGGGATTTTTTTAAATTTTTTGGAAAGGATTATTGGCCCCAAACTTGGTAGACATGATCCTTGTATTTTTGTTGGCATGCAGAAAAAAATTCAGCTAAAAACTCGAAGTGTACAAGATTTTGTGACCATTTGAAAAAACTATCCCCATTCTAGACACTTTAATGGCTACTGGCAGCAAACCTGTAAAATCTCAAATGCTCTTTAAGGGGGTGTGAGTTCTTGAGGTTTGATGAGGGATAGGGGGCCAATATAAGGGCCAAGTGCTAGCACCCATCGCACATCATTTGCGCACACCCCCGCCCCTTCGATCGTCGGAACCCCAACGTCGTCGGTGAGGTTCTCCGGCAATGCTGCCCCGACGAAGAAAAATACGACATCGGCACATGCCCGAGCCCAGCATGTGCTACCGTAACCCTCCATCTGATCTAATCTTAGACTGGGAATGAACTCCATATGCCTAAGTTAACCCACGAAACGAGCATGCGGGCGCTCAACCCGTCAGAGGGGCGAGATGCACAAGACGGGGATCGGCCGGGTCCCCCTCTGCATGCTACCGATCCTACTGCTGCAACCCTCAGTCTGGTTCGATCTTAGACTGGGAATGAACTTCGTATGCCTAAGCCAACCGACGAAACGAGCGGGCGGGCGGGCACTACGTCGGCCAGAGAGACGGGATGCGCAAGCCGTGGATCGATAGGGTGGTAGGTGGGTTTAGGCACATCTTCATATTTTTGCGTGCCAATGCTCTTTAAGATTTTGTGGCATGCACATCTTCATATTTTTGTTGGCATGCACAAAAAAATTTAGCTAAAAACTTGAAGTGTGCAAGATTTTGTGACCATTTGAAAAAAGTGTCCCCATTTCAGACACTTTAATGGCTACTGGCAGCAAACCTGTAAAATCTCAAATGCTCTTTAAGGGGGTGTGAGTTCTCGAGGTTTGATGAGGCATAGGGGCCAATATAAGGGCCAAGAATGAGCACCCATTGCACATCATGTGCGCACACCCCCCGGACCCCCGATCGTCGGAACCCCGATGCCGTCGGTCAGGTTCTCCGACGATGCTCTGACGATGGTGCCCCGACGAAGAAAAATGCGACACCAGCACATGCCCGAGCCCAGCATGTGCTACCGTAACCCTCAGATTCGGTCCAATCATAGACTGGGAATGAACTCCATATGCTTAGACTGGGAATGAACTCCGTATGCCTAAGTCAACCCACGAAACGAGCGTGCGGGTGCTCAGCCGGCTAGAAGGGCGGGATGCGCAAGCCAGGGATCGACTGGGTCCCCTTTTGCGTGCTATCGATCCTGCTGCCACAACCCTCGGTCTGGTCCAATCATAGACTGGGAATGAACTCCGTATGCCTCAACCAACCGACGAAACGAACGGGCGGTCAGACGGGCGGGCACTACGTCGGACAGAGAGACGGGATGCGCAAGCCGTGGATCGATAGGGTGGTAGGTGGGTTTAGGCACATCTTCTTGTTTCTGCATGCCAATGCCATTTTTATGGCTTGTAAATTCATACAATGGCCCCTTAAGCCTTCACGTGAAGTTTCATGGCAAGATGACTCGTTTTCTATTTTTCATGATTTTGAAAACTTTTTGCGATTCGAGATTTTTTAAAAATTTTTCAGAAGGAGTTTAGGCCCCAAACTTGGTAGACATGATCTTTGTATTTTCATTGGCATGCATAAAAAAATTAGCTAAAAACTCGAAGTGTACAAGATTTTGTGACCATTTGAAAAAAGTGTCCCATTTTAGACGCTTTAATGGCTACTGGCAGCAAACCTGTAAAATCTCAAATGCTCTTTAAGGGGGTGTGAGTTCTCAAGGTTTGATGAGGGATAGGGGGCCAATATAAGGGCCAAGTACCAGCACCCATCGCACATCATGTGCGCACACCCCCCGGCCCCCCGATCGTCGAAACCCCAATGCTGCCGGTTAGGTTCTCCAGCGATGCTCCGACGATGGTGCCCCGAGGAAGAAAAATGTGGCACCAGGACATGCCCGAGCCCAGCATGTGCTACCGAAAGCCTCAGTCTGGTTCGATCTTTCACTGGGAATGAACTCCGTATGCTTAGACTGGGAATGAACTCCGTATGCCTAAGTCAACCCACGAAACGAGCGTGCGGGCGCTGAGCCGGCTAGAAGGGCGGGATGCGCAAGCCAGGGATCGACTGGGTCCCCCTTTGCGTGCTATCGATCCTGCTGCCACAACCCTCGGTCTGGTCCAATCATAGACTGGGAATGAACTCCGTATGCCTAAGCCAACCGACGAAACGAACGGGCGGTCAGACGGGCGGGCACTACGTCGGACAGAGACGGGATGCGCAAGCCGTGGATCGATAGGGTGGTAGGTGGGTTTAGGCACATCTTCTTGTTTCTGCATGCCAATGCCATTTTTATGGCTTGTAAATTCATACAATGGTCGCTTAAGCCTTCACGTGAAGTTTCTTGGTAGGATGACTCGTTTTTTATTTTTCATGATTTTTGAAACTTTTTGTGTTTTGGGATTTTTTAAAATTTTTTCGGAAGGAGTTTGGTAACAAACTTGGTAGACATGATCCTTTTATTTTTCTTGGCATGCACAAAAAAATTCAGCTAAAAACTCAAAGTGTACAAGATTTTGTGACCATTTGAAAAAAGTGTCCCCATTTCAAACACTTTAAAGGCTACTGGCAGCAAACCTGTAAAATCTCAAATGCTCTTTAAGGAGGTGTGAGTTCTCGAGGTTTGATGAGGGATAGGGAGCCAATATAAGGGCCAAGTGCCAGCACCCATCGCACATCATGTGGGCACACCCCCCGCCCCCCCAATCGTCGGAACCGCAAAGCCACCAGTTAGGTTCTCCGATGATGCTCTGGCGATGGTGCCCCGACGAAGAAAAATGGGGCACCAGCACATGCCCGAGCCCAGCATGTGCTACCGCAACCCTCGGTCCAGTCCGATCTTAGACTGGGAATGAACTCTATATGCTTAGACTGGGAATGAACTTCGTATGCCTAAGTCAACCCACGAAACGAGCGTGAGGGCGCTCAGCTGGCCAGAGGGGCGGGATGCGCAAGTCGGGGATCGGTCGGGTCCCCCTCTACGTGCTGTCTATCTTGCTACCAAAACCCTCGATATGATCCGATCTTAGATTGGGAATGAACTCCGTATGCCTAAGCCAACCGACGAAACAAGCGGGAGGGCGGATGGGCGGACAATACGTCGGCCAGAGAGACAGGATGCCCAAGCCGTCGATCGATAGGTTGGCAGGTGGGTTTAGGCACATCTTCATATTTCCGCATGCCAATGCCATTTTTATGGCTTGTAAATTCACACAATGGTCCCTTAAGCCTTCACGTGAAGTTTCATGGCAAGACGACTCATTTTCTATTTTTCAAGATTTTTGAAACTTTTTACGGTTCAAGATTTTTTAAAATTTTTTCGGAAGGAGTTTTGGCCCCAAACTTGGTAGACATGATCCGTGTATTTTTGTTGGCATGCACAAAAAAATTCAGCTAAAAACTCGAAGTGTACAACATTTTGTGACCATTTGAAAAAAGCGTCAACATTTTAGACACTTTAATTGCAACTGGCTGCAAACTGTAAAATCTCAAATGCTTTTAAGGGGGTGTGAGTTCTCGATGTTTGATGAGGGATAGGGGGCTAATATAAGGGCCAAGTACCACCACCCATTGCACATCATGTACGCACACCCCCCCGGGCCCCCCGATCGCCAGAACCCCAATGCCGCTGGTCAGGTTCTCCGGTGATGCTCCGACGATGGTGCCCCGACGAAGAAAAATGCAGCACCAGCACATGCCCAAGCCTAGCATGTGCTACCACAACCCTCGATCTGGTTCGATCGTAGACTGGGAATGAACTCCATATGCTTAGACTGGGAATGAACTCTGTGTGCCTAAGTGAAACTACGAAATGAGCGTGCGGGCGCTCAGCCGACCGGAGGGGCGAGATGCGTAAGCCGGGGATCAACCCTCGGTCCGGTCTGATCTTAGATTGGGAATGAACTCTGTATGCCTAAGCCAACCGACGAAACGAGCGGGCGGGCGGGCACTACGCCGACCAGAGAGACGGGATGCGCAAGCCGTGGATCGATAGGGTGGTAGGTGGGTTTAGGCACATCTTCGTATTTCTGTGTGCCAATGCCATTTTTATGGCTTTTAAATTCATACAATGGTCCCTTAAGCCTTCACGTGAAGTTTCATGGCAAGACGACTCGTTTTCTATTTTTCATGATTTTCAAAACTTTTTGCGGTTCGGGATTTTTTAAAATTTTTCCAGACTGGTAGACGTGATCCCTGTAATTTTTTTGGCATACACAAAAACATTCAGCTAAAAACTCGAAGTGTACAAGATTTTGTGATCATTTGATAAAAAGTGTCCCCATTTCAGACACTTTAGTAGCTACTGGCAGAAAACCTGTAAAATCTCAAATGCTCATTAAGGGGGTGTGAGTTCTCGACATTTGATGAGGGATAGGGGGCCAATATAAGGGCCAAGTACCAAAACCCATCGCACATCATGTGCGCACACCCCCTGGCCCCCCGATCGTCGGAACCCCATTGCTGCCGGTCAGGTTCTCCGACGATGGTGCCCCGACGAAGAAAAATGTGGCACCAGCACATGCCCGAGCCCAGCATGTGCTACCGTAACTCTCGATCCGATCCGATCTTAGACTGGGAATGAACTCCGTATGCTTAGACTGGGAATGAACTCCGTATGCCTAAGTCAACCCACGAAATGAGCGTGGGGGCGCTCAGTCAGCCAGAGGGGCAGGATGTACAAGCCGGGGATTGGCTGGGTCCCCCTCTGCGTGCTGCCGCAACCCTCAGTCTGGTCCAATCTTAGACTGGGAATTAACTTCGTATGCTTAAGCCAATCGACGAAACGAGCAAGCGGACGGGCGGGCGGGCACTACGCCGGCCAGAGAGACGGGATGCGCAAGCCGTGGATCGATAGGGTGGTAGGTGGGTTTAGGCACATCTTCTTATTTCTATGTGCCAATGCCATTTTTATGGCTTGTAAATTCATAGAATGGTCCCTTAAGCCTTCACGTGAAGTTTCATGGCAAGATGACTCGTTTTCTATTTTTCATGATTTTCAAAACTTTTTACGGGTTCGGGAATTTTTAAAATTTTTTCAGAAGGAGTTTTGGCCCCAAACTTGGTAGACGTGATCCCTGTGTTTTTTTTGGCATACACAAAAAAATTCAGCTAAAAACTCGAAGTGTACAAGATTTTGTGATCATTTGAAAAAAGTGTCCCCATTTCAGACACTTTAATAGCTACTGGCAGAAAACCTGTAAAATCTCAAATGCTCATTAAGGGGGTGTGAGTTCTCGACATTTGATGAGGGATAGGGGGCCAATATCAGGGCCAAGTACCAGCACCCATCGCACATCATGTGCGCACAACCCCCGGCCCCCCGATCACCGGAACCCCAATACCGCCGGTCAGGTTCTCCGACGATGCTCCGGCGACGGTGCCTCGACGAAGAAAAATGTGGCACCAGCACATGCCTGGGCCCAGCATGTGCTGCCACAACCCTCGGTCCGGTCCGATCTTAGACTGGGAATGAACTCCGTATGCCTAAGCCAACCGATGAAACGAGCGGGTGGGCAGGCACTACATCAGCCAGAGAGACGGGATGCGTAAGCCGTGGATCGATAGGGTGGTAGGTGGGTTTAGGTACATTTTCATATTTTTGTGTGCCAATGCCATTTTTATGGCTTGTAAATTCATACAATGGTCCTTTAAGCCTTCACGTGAAGTTTCATTGGCAAGACGACTCGTTTTCTATTTTTTACGATTTTAAAATTTTTTAGAAAGAGTTTTGGCCCCAAACTTGGTAGCTGTGATCCTTGTATTTTTTTTGGCATGCACAAAAAAATTCAGCTAAAAAGTTGAAGTGTACAAGATTTTGTGACCATTCGAAAAAAGTGTCCCCATTTCAGACACTTTAATGGCTACTGGCAGCAAACCTGTAAAATCTCAAATGCTCTTTAAGGGGGTGTGAGTTCTCGAGGTTTGATGAGGGATAGGGGGCTAATATAAGGGCCAAGTACGAGCACCCATGGCACATCATGTGCGCACACCCCCCGACCCCCCGATCGTCGCGACCCCATTGCCATCGATCAGGTTCTTCGATGATGCTCCGACGATTGTGCCCAGACGAAGAAAAATGAGGCACCAGCACTTGCTCGAGCCCAGCATATGCTGCCGCAACCCTCAGACCGGTCTGATCTTAGACTGGGAATGAACTCCGTATGCTTAGACTGGGAATGAACTCCGTATGACTAAGTAAACCCACGAAACGAGCGTACGGGCGCTCAACCGGCCAGAGGGGCGGGATGCACAAGCCGAGGATCGACCGGGTCCCCCTCTACGTGTTACGGATCCTGCTACCGCAACCTTCAGTCTAGTTTGATCATAGACTGGGAATGAACTCCGTATGCCTAAGCCAACCGATGAAACGAGTGGGCGGGCGGGCGGGCACTACGCCGACCAGAGAGATGGGATGCGCAAGCCGTGGATCGATAGGGTGGTAGGTGGGTTTAGGCACATCTTGATATTTTTGCGTGCCAATGCCATTTTTATCGCTTGTAAATTTATGCAATGGTCCCTTAAGCCTTCACGTGAAGTTTCACGGCAAGACGAGTCCTTTTGTATTTTTCAAGATTTTTGAAACTTTTTGCGGATCAGGATTTTTTAAAATTTTTTCGGAAGGAGTTTTAGCCCCATACTTGGTAAACATGATCCTTGTATTTTTGTTGGCATGCACAAAAAAATTCAGCTAAAAATTCGAAGTGTACAAGATTTTGTGACCATTTGAAAAAAGTGTCCCCAATTCAGACACTTTAATGGCTACTGACAGCAAACCTGTAAAATCTCAAATGCTCTTTAAGGGGGTGTGAGTTCTCGAGGATTGATGAGGGATAGGGGGCCAATTTAAGGGCCAAGTACCAGCACCCATCACACATCATGTGTGCACACCACCCCCGGCCCCCTCGATCACCGGAACCCCAATGCCGTCAATCAGGTTCTCTGGCGATGCTCCGGTGATGGTGCCCCGGTGAAGAAAAATGCGGCACCGGCACATGCCTGAGCCCAGCATGTGCTGCCACAACCCTTGGACTGGTCGGATCTTAGACTGGGAATGATCTCCGTATGCTTAGACTGGGAATGAACTCCGTATGCCTAAGTCAAACCACGAAACGAGCGTACGAGCGCTCAGCCGGCCAGAGGGGCGGGATGCGTAAGCCAGGGATCGGTCGGGTCCCCCTCTACATCCTGCCGATCCTGCTGCCACAACCCTTAATCCGGTCCAATCTTAGACTGGGTATGAATTCCGTATGCCTAAGCCAACCGACGAAACGAGCGGACGGGCGGGCGGGCTCTACGCCGGCCAGAGAGACGGGGTGCGCAAGCCGTGGATCGATAGGGTGGTAGGTGGGTTTAGGCACATCTTCATATTTCTGCATGCCAATACCATTTTTATCGCTTGTAAATTCATACAATGGTCCCTTAAGCCTTCAGGTGAAGTTTCATGGCAAGACGATTCGTTTTCTATTTTTGATGATTTTTCAAACTTTTTACGGTTCGGGATTTTTTAAAATTTTTTCAGAAGGATTTTTGGACCCAAACTTGGTAGACATGATCCTTGTATTTTTGTTGGCATGCACAAAAACAATCAGTGAAAAACTCGAAGTGTACAAGATTTTGTGACCATTTGAAAAAAGTGTCCCCATTTCAGACACTTTAATGGCTACTAGCAGCAAACCTGTAAAATCTCAAATGCTCTTTAAGGGGGTGTGAGTTCTCGAGGTTTGATGAGTGATAGGGAGCCAATATAAGGGCCAAGTACCAGCACCCATCGCACATCATGTGCGCACACCCCCCGATCGCCGGAACCCCAATGTCGTCCGTCAGGTTCTCCAGCGATGGTGCCCCGGCGAAGAAAAATACGGCACCAGCACATGCTTGAGCCCAGCATGTGCTGCTGCAATCCTCGGTCCGGTCTGATCTTAGACTAGGAATGAACTCCGTATGCTTAGACTAGGAATGAACTTGGTAAGACTAAGTCAACCCACGAAATGAGCATGCAGGCGCTCAGCCGGCCAGAGGGGCGGGATGCGTAAGACAGGGATCGGTCGGGGCCCCCTTTGCGAGCTGTCGATCCTGCTGCCACAACCCTCTATCTGGTCTGATCTTAGATTGGGAATGAACTCCGTATGCCTAAGCTAACCGACGAAATGAGCGGGCGGGCGGGCACTACGTCGGCCAGAGGGACGGGATGCACAAGCCGTGGATCGATAGGGTGGTAGGTGGGATTAGGTACATCTTCATATTTCTGCATGCCAATGCCATTTTTATGGCTTGTAAATTCATACAATGGTCCCTTAAGCCTTCACGTGAAGTTTCATGGCAAGACAACTCGTTTTCTATTTTTCATGATTTTTGAAACTTTTTACAGTTCGAGATTTTTTAAATTTTTTCGGAAGGAATTTTGCCCCAAACTTGGTAGACATGATCCTTCTATTTTTTTTTGCATGCACAAAAAAAATCAGCTAAAAACTCGAAGTGTACAAGATTTTGTGACCATTTGATAAAAGTGTCCCCATTTTAGACACTTTAATGGGTACTGGCAGCAAACCTGTAAAATATCAAATGCTCCTTAAGGGTGTGTGAGTTCTCAAGGTTTGATGAGGGATAGGGGGCCAATATAAGGGCCAACTACCAGCACCAATCACAAATCATGTGCGCACACCCCCCGGCCCCCCTGATCGCCGGAACATAATGCTGTCGGTCAGGTTCTCCGGTGATGCTCCGACGATAGTGCCCTGGAGATGAAAAATGCAGCACCAGCACATGCCTAAGCCCAGCATGTGCTACCGCAACCCTCGGTCTGGTCTAATCTTAGACTGGGAATCAACTCCGTCTGCCTAAGCCAACCGACGAAACGAGCGGGTGGGCGGGCGGGCGGGCACTACGTTGACTAGAGAGACAGGATGCGCAAGTCGTGGATTGGTAGGGTGGTAGCTGGGTTTAGGTACATCTTCATATTTCTGTGTGTCAATGCCATTTTTATGGCTTGTAAATTAATACAATGGTCCATTAAGCGTTCACGTGAAGTTTCATGGCAAAACGACTCGTTTTTTATTTTTCAAGATTTTTGAAACTTTCTGTGGTTTGGGATTTTTTAAAATTTTTTCAGAAGGAGTTTTGGCCCCAAACTTGGTAGATGTGATCCTTGTATTTTTTTTGGCATGCACAAAAAAAATCAGCTAAAAACTCAAAGTGTACAAGATTTTGTGACCATTCGAAAAAAGTGTCCCCATTTCAAACACTTTAATGGGTACTGGGAGCAAACCTGTAAAATCTCAAATGCTCTTCAAGGGGGTGTGAGTTCTTGAGGTTTGATGAGGCATAGGGGGCCAATATAAGGGCCAAGTAGCAGCACCCATCGCACATCATGTGTGCACACCCCCCCAGCCCCCCCGATTGTCGGAAGCCCAATGCCGCCGATTAGGTTCTTCGACGATGCTCCAGTGATGGTGCCCCGACAAAGAAAAATACGGCACCAGCACATGCCCGAGCCCAGCATGTGCTGTCGCAACCCTTGGTCCGGTCTGATCTTAGACTGGGAATGAACTCCGTATGCTTAGACTAGGAATGAACTCTGTATGCCTAAGTCAACCAACGAAACGAGCGTGCGGGCGCTCAGCTGGCCAGAGGGGCGGGATGCGCAAGCTGGGGATCGGTTGGGTCCCCCTCTACGTGCTGCCGATCCTACTATTGCAACGCTCGGTTTGGTCCAATCTTAGACTGGGAATGAACTCCGTATGCCTAAGCCAACTGATGAAACGAGCTGGCGGGTGAGCGGGTGGGCACTACACCGGCCAGAGAGAAGGGATGCGCAAGCCGCGGATCGATAAGGTGGTAGGTAGGTTTAGGCAGATCTTCATATTTCTGCATGCCAATGCCATTTTTATGGCTTGTAAATTCATACAATGGTCCCTTAAGCCTTCACGTGAAGTTTCATGGCAAGACGACTCGTTTTCTATTTTTCATGATTTTTGAAACTTTTTGCGTTTCAAGATTTTTTAAAATTTTTTCGGAAGGAGTTTTGGCCCCAAACTTGGTAGATGTGATCCTTGTATTTTTATTGGCATGCACAAAAAAAATCAGCTAAAAACTCGAAGTGTACAAGATTTTGTGACCATTTGAAAAAAAAGTCCCCATTTCAGACACTTTAATAGCTACTAGCAGCAAACCTGTAAAATCTCAAATGCTCTATAAGAGGGTGTGAGTTCTCAAGGTTTGATGAGGGTAGGGGCCCAATATAAGGGCCAAGTACCAGCACCCATCGCACATCATGTGCGCACACCCCCCTCGGCCCCCCCGATCGTCGGAACCCCAATGCCGTTGATCAGGTTCTCTGGCGATGCTCCGATGATGGTGCCCCGATGAAGAAAAATGCGGCACCAGCACATGCCCGAGCCCAGCATGTGCTGCCGCATCCCTCGGTCCAATCTGATCTTAGACTGGGAATGAACTCCGTATGCATAGACTGGGATTGAACTTCGTATGCCTAAGTCAACCCACGAAATGAGCGTGCAAGCGCTCAGTCGACCAGAGGGGCGAGTTACACAAGCCGGGGATCGGCCGGGTCCCCCTCTACGTGCTACCAATCCTCCTACCGCAACCCTCAGTCTGGTCCAATCTTAGACTGGGAATGAACTCCATATGCCTAAGCCAATCGATGAAACAAGCGGGCGGGCGGACGGGCACTATGCTGGGCAGAGAGACGGGATGCGCAAGCCGTGGATCGATAGGGTGGTAGGTGGGTTTAGGCACATCTTCATATTTTTATGGCTTGTAAGTTCATACAATGGTCCCTTAAGCCTTCCCGTGAAGTTTCATGGCAAGACGACTCGTTTTCTATTTTTCAAGATTTTCAAAACTTTTTGAGGTTCAGGATTTTTTAAAATTTTTTCTGAAGGAGTTTTGGCCCCAAACTTGGTAGACGTGTTCCTTGTATATTTGTTGGCATGCACAAAGACATTCAGCTAAAAACTCGAAGTGTACAGGATTTTGTGACTATTTGAAAAAAGTGTCCCCATTTCAGACACTTTAATGGCTACTGGCAGCAAACCTGTAAAATCTCACATGCACTTTAAGGGGGTGTGAGTTCTTGAGGTTTGATGAGGGATAAGGGGCCAATGTAAGGGCCAAGTACTAGCACCCATTGCACATCATGTGCGCTCACCCCTCGACCCCCCCGATCGCCGAAACCCCAATGCCGTCGATCAGGTTCTCCGACAATGCTCAAGCGATCGTGCCCCGACGAAGAAAAATGCCCAACCAGCACATGCCCGAGCCTAGCATGTGCTGCCATAACTCTTGGTCCGGTCTGATCTTAGACTGGGAATGAACTCCGTATGCTTAGACTGGGAATGAACTCCGTATGCCTAAGTTAACCGACGAAACGAGCGTGTGGGCGCTCAGCCGACCAGAGGGGCGGGATGTGCAAGCCGGGGATCGACAGGGTCCCCCTCTGCGTGCTACCGATATTGTTGCCACAACCCTCGGTCTGGTCCAATCTTAGATTGGGAATGAACTCCGTATTTCTACGCCAACCGACAAAACGAGCGGGCGGGCGGAAGGGCACTACGCCGACCAGAGAGACGAGATGCGGAAGCCGTGGATCGATAGGGTGGTGGGTGGGTTTAGGCACATCTTCATATTTCTGCATGCCAATGCCATTTTTATGGCTTGTAAATCCTTACAATGGTCCCATAAGCCTTCACGTGAAGTTTCATGGCAAGGCGACTCATTTTCTATTTTTCACGATTTTCAAAACTTTTTACGGTTCAGGATTTTTAAAAATTTTTTCAGAAGGAGTTTTGGCCCCAAACTTGGTAGATGTGATCCTTGTATTTTTGTTGGCATGCACAAAATAATTCAGCTAAAAACTCGAAGTGTACAAGATTTTTGTGACCATTTGAAAAAAGTGTCCCCATTTCAGACACTTTAAAGGCTACTGGCAGCAAACCTGTAAAATCTCAAATGCTCTTTAAGGGGGTGTGAGTTCTCGAGGTTTGATGAGGGATAGGGGGCCAATATAAGGGCCAAGTACCAGCACCAATCACACATCATGTGTGCACACCCCCCCAGCCCCTCCAGTCACCGGAACCCCAATGCTGTCGGTCAGGTTCTCCGGCGATGCTCCGACGATGGTGCCCCGGTGAAGAAAAATCTGGCACCAGCACATACTCGAGCCCACCATGTGCTGTCGCATCCCTTGGTCTGATCCAATCTTAGACTGGGAATGAACTCCGTATGCCTAAGTCAACCCACGAAACAAGCGTGCGGGCGCTCAGCCGGCCAGAGGGACGGGATGCGCAAGTCGGGGATCGATCGAGTCCCCCTCTGCGTTCTACCGATCCTACTACCGTAACCCTCAGTCTGGTCCAATCTTAGACTGGGAATGAAGTCTGTATGCCTAAGCCAACTGACAAAACGAGTGGGCGGGTGGGTGGGCGGGCACGACATCGGCCAGAGAGACGGGATGCGCAAGCCGTGATCGATAGGGTGGTAGGTGGGTTTAGGCACGTCTTCATATTTCTACATGCCAATGCCATTTTTATGGCTTGTAAATTCATACAACGGTCCCTTAAGCCTTCACGTGAAGTTTCATGGCAAGACGACTCGTTTTCTTTTTTTCATAATTTTCGAACCTTTCTGCGGTTCGGAATTTTTAAAAATTTTTTTGGATGGAGTTTTGGCCGAAAAAACTTCTTAGACGTGATACTTGTATTTTTGTTGGCATGCACAAAAAAATTCAGCTAAAAACTCGATATGTACAAGATTTTGTGACCATCTGAAAAAAGTGTCCCCATTTTAGACACTTTAATTGCTACTGGCAGCAAACCTATAAAATCTCAAATGCTCTTTAAGGGGGTGTGAGTTCTCGAGGTTTGATGAGGGATAGGGGGCCAATATAAGGGCCAAGTACTAGCACCAATCGCACATCATGTGCGCACACCCCCCAGCCCCCCCGGTCACCGGAACCCCAATGCCGTCGGTCAGGTTCTCCGACGATGCTCCGACGATGGTGCCCCGACGAAGAAAAATACGGCACCAGCACATGCTCGAGGCTAGCATGTGCTGCCGCAACCCTCGGTCCGATCCGATCTTAGACTAGGAATGAACTCTGTATGCTTAGACTGGGAATGAACTCCGTATGCCTAAGTCAACCCACGAAACGAGCGTACAGGCGCTCAACCGACCAGAGGGGATGCGTAAGCCGAGGATCGACGGGTCCCTCTCTGCGTGCTACTGATCCTGCTATCGTAACCCTCACTCCGGTCTGATCTTAGAATGGGAATGAACTCCGTATGCCTAAGCCAACCGATGAAATGAGCGATCGGGCAGGCGGGCGGGCACTATGCCATCCAGAGAGACGGGATGCGCAAGCCGTGGATCGATAAGGTGGTAGGTGGGTTTAGGCACATCTTCATATTTCTGCATGCAAATGCCATTTTTATGGCTTGTAAATTCATCCAATGGTCCCTTACGCCTTCCCGTGAAGTTTCATGGCAAGACGACTCGTTTTCTATTTTTCACGATTTTTGAAACTTTTTGCGATTCGGGATTTTTTAAAATTTTTTCGGAAGGAGTTTTGGCCCCAAACTTGGTAGACGTGATCCTTGTATTTTTGTTGGCATGCACAAAAAATTCAGCTAAAAACTCGAGTGTACAAGATTTTGTGACCATTTGAAAAAAGTGTCCCCATTTTAGACACTTTAATGGCTACTGGCAGCAAACCTGTAAAATCTCAAATGCTCTTTAAGGGGGTCTGAGTTCTCAGGGTTTGATGAGGGATAAGGGGCCAATATAAGGGCCAAGTACCAGCACCCATCGCACATCATGTGCACGATCGCCGAAACCCCAATCCCGTCGGTCAGGTTCTCCGGTGATGCTCCGATGATGGTGCCCTGGCAAAGAAAAATGCGGCACCAGCACATGCCTGAGCCCAGCATGTGCTGCCGCAACCCTCAACCCGGTCCGATCTTAGACTAGGAATGAACTCTGTATGCTTAGACTGGGAATGAACTTCGTATGCCTAAGTCAACCCATATAATGAGCGACCGGGCAGGCGGGCAGGCACTGCGCCGGCCAGAGAGACGGGATGCGCAAGCCATGGATCGATAGGGTGGTAGGTGGGTTTAGGAACCTCTTCACATTTCTGCATGCCAATGCCATTTTTATGGCTTGTAAATTCTTACAATGGTCCCTTAAGCCTTCACGTGAAGTTTCATGGCAAGACGACTCGTTTTCTATTTTTCAGGATTTTTGAAACTTTTTGCGGTTCGAGATTTTTTAAAATTTTTTTGGAAGGTGTTTTAGCCCCAAACATGGTAGATGTGATCCTTGTATTTTTGTTGGCATGCACAAAAATATTCAGCTAAAAACTCGAAGTGCACAAGATTTTGTGACCATTTGAAAAAAATGTCCCCATTTCAGACACTTTAATGGCTATTGGTAGCAAACCTGTAAAATCTCAAATGCTCTTTAAGGGGGTGTGAGTTCTTGAGGTTTGATGAGGGATAAGGGGCCAATATAAGGGCCAAGTACCAGCACCCATCGTACATCATGTGCGCACACCCCCCGGCCCCCCCGATCGTCGGAACCCTAATGCCGCCGGTCAGATTCTCTGGCGATGCTCCGAGGATGGCACCCTGACGAAGAAAAATACGACACCAGTGAATGCCCGAGCCCAGCATGTGCTGCTGTAACCCTCGGTCCAGTCCGATCTTAGATTGGGAATGAACTCCATATGCTTAGACTGGGAATGAACTCCGTATGCCTAAGTCAACCCACGAAACTAGCGTGCGGGCGCTCAGCCGGTCGGAGGGATGGGATGCGCAAGCCGGGGATCGGTCGAGTCACCGTCTACGTGCTGTCGATCCTGCTGCTGTAACCCTCGGTCCGGTCTGATCTTAGACTGGGAATGAACTCCGTATGCTTATGCCAACCGACGAAACGAGCAGGCGGGCGGGCACTACGCCGGCTAGAGAGACGGGATGCGCAAGCCGTGGATCGATAGGGTGGTAGGTGGGTTTAGGCCATCTTCATATTTCTATGTGCCAATGCCTTTTTTATGGCTTGTAAATTCATACAATGGTCCCTTAAGCCTTCACGTGAAGTTTCTTGGCAAGACGACTCGTTTTCTATTTTTCACGATTTTGAAAACTTTTTGGGGTTCAGGATTTTTTAAAATTCTTTTGGAAGGAGTTTTGGCCCAAACTTGGTAGACGTGATCCTTGTATTTTTGTTGGCATGCACAAAAAAATTCAGCTAAAAAATCGAAGTGTACAAGATTTTGTGACATTTTGAAAACTGTGTCCCCATTTCAAACACTTTAATGGCTACTGGCAGCAAACCTGTGAAATCTCAAATGCTCTTTAAGGGGGTGTGAGTTCTCGAGGTTTGATGAGGGATAGGGGGCCAATATAAGGGCCAAGTACCAACACCCTTCGCACATCATGTGCACACACCCCCCCGACCACCCTGATCGTCGGAACCCCAATGCCGCCGGTCAGGTTCTCCGGCGATGCTCCGGCGATGGTGCCCCGGTAAAGAAAAATGTGGCACCAGCACATGCCCGAGCCCAGCATGTGCTACCTTAACCCTCGGTTCGGTCCGATCTTAGACTGGGAATGAACTTCGTACGCTTAGACTGTGAATGAACTCTGTATGCCTAAGTCAACCCACGAAACGAGCGTGCATCCTAGGGATCGATCGGGTCTCCCTATGCATGCTGTCGATCCTGCTATCACAACCCTCTGTCCGGTCTGATCTTAGATTGGGAATGAACTCCGTATGCCTAAGCCAACCGGCAAAACGAGCAGGTGGGCGGGCGGGCACTATGCCAGCTAGAGAGACGGGATGCGCAAGCCGTGGATTGATGGGTGGTAGGTGGGTTTAGGCCCATCATCATATTTTTGCATGCCAATGCCATTTTTGTGGCTTGTAAATTCATACAATGGTCCCTTAAGCCTTCACGTGAAGTTTCATGGCAAGATGACTCGTTTTCTATTTTTCACGATTTTCAAAACTTTTTGCTGGTTTGGGATTTTTTAAAATTTTTTTGGAAGGATTTTTGGCCCCAAACTTGGTAGACGTGATCCTTGTATTTTTGTTGGCATGCACAAAAAAAATCAGCTAAAAACTCGAAGTGTACAAGATTTTGTTACCATTTGAAAAAAGTGTCCCCATTTCAGACACTTTAATGGCTACTGGCAGCAAACTTGTAAAATCTCAAATGCTTTTTAAGGGGGTGTGAGTTCTCAAGGTTTGATGAGGGATAGAGGGCCAATATAAGAGCCAAGTACCAGTACCCATCGCACATCATGTGGGCACACACCCCCCGGCCCCTCTGATTGTTGGAACCCCAATGCCGCCAGTCAGGTTCTCCAGCGATGCTCCGGCGATGGTGCCCTGACGAAGAAAAATGCGGTACCAGCATATGCCAGAGCCCAGCATGTGCTGCCACAACCCTCGGTCTGGTCCGATCTTAGACTGGGAATGAACTCCGTATGCCTAAGTCAACCCACCAAACGAACGTGCAGGCACTCAGCCGGTTAGAGGGACAGGATGCACAAGTTGGGGATCGGTCGGGTCCCCCTCTACATGCTGCCGATCCTACTGCCACAACCCTCAATCCGGTCCAATCTTCGACTGGGAATGAACTCCGTATGCCTAAGCCAACTGACGAAATGAGCGGGCGGCGGGCGGGCGGGCAGGCATTACTCCCGCCAGAGAGATGGGATGTGCAAGCCGTGGATCAATAGGGTGGTAGGGGATTTAGGCACATCTTCATATTTCTGCATCCCAATGCCATTTTTATGGCTTGTAAATTCATACAATGGTCCCTTAAGCCTTCACCTGAAGTTTCATGGCAAGACGACTCATTTTCTATTTTTCACGATTTTCAAAACTTTGTGCAGTTCGAGATTTTTTAAAATTTTTTCAAAAGGAGTTTTGGCCCCAAACATTTTAGACATGATCCTTGTTTTTTTGTTGGCGTGCACAAAAAATTCAGCTAAAAACTCGAAGTGTACAAGATTTTGTGACCATTTGAGAAAAGTGTCCCCATTTCAGACACTTTAATGGCTACTGGCAGCAAACTTGTAAAATCTGAAATGGTCTTTAAGGGGGTGTGAGTTCTCGAGGTTTGATGAGGGATAGGGGGCCAATACAAGGGCCAAGTACCAGTACCCATCGCACATCATGTGGGCACACACCCCTCGGCCTCTCTGATCGCTAGAACCCAAATGTCGCTAGTCAGGTTCTCTGGTGATGCTCCGGCGATGGTGCCCCGATTATGAAAAATGTGGTACCAGCACATGCCGTATGCTTGGACTGGGAATGTTTGATCCTAGACTGGGGATGAACTCCGTATGCTTGGACTGGGGATGAACTCGTATGCCTAAGTCAACCCATGAAACGAGCGTGCGGACGCTCAGCCGGTCGGAGGGGCAGGATGCGCAAGCCAGGGATTAACCGGGTCCCTCACTTTGTGCTGTCGATCCTGCTGCCGCAACCCTCTATCCGATCCGATCTTAGACTGGGAATAAACTCCGTATGCCTAAGCCAACTGACGAAATGAGCGGGCGAGCGGGCGGGCAGGCACTATGCCGGCCAGAGAGACGGGATGCGTAAGCCGTGGATCGATAGGGTGGTAGGTGGGTTTAGGCACATCTTCATATTTCTGTGTGCCAATGCCATTTTTATGGCTTGTAAATTCATACAATGGTCCCTTAAGCCTTCACATGAAGTTTCATGGCAAGACGAGTCGTTTTCTATTTTTCATGATTTTCGAAACTTTTTACGGTTCAGGATTTTTTAAAATTTTTTTAGAAGGATTTTTGGCCCCAAACTTGGTAGACGTGATCCTTGTATTTTTGTTGGCATGCTCAAAACAATTCAGCTAAAAACTCGAAGTGTACAAGATTTTGTGACCATTTGAAAAAAGTGTCCCCATTTCAGACACTTTAATGGCTACTGGCAGCAAACCTGTAAAATCTCAAATGCTCTTTAAGGGGGTGTGAGTTCTCGACATTCGATGAGGGATAGGGGGACAATATAAGGGCCAAGTACCAGCACCCATCGCACATCGTGTGCGCACACCCCCCGGCCCCCCGATCGTCGGAACCCCAATGCCATCGGTTAGGTTCTCCTGCGATGCTTCGGCGATGGTGCCCCAGCAAAGAAAAATGCGGCACCAGCACATGCCTGAGCCCAGCATGTGCTACCCTAACCCTCGGTCTGGTCTGATCTTAGACTAGGAATGAACTCCGTATGCTTAGACTGGGAATGAATTCCATATGCCTAAGTCAACCCATGAAACGAGCGTGTGGGCGCTCAGCCGACCAGAGGGGCAGGATGTGCAAGCTGAGGATCGGCTGGGTCCCCCTCCGTGTGCTGCCGATCCTGCTGCCACAACCCTCGATCCGGTCTGATCTTAGATTAGGAATGAACTCCGTATGCATAAACCAACCGACGAAACGAGCGGGCGGGCGGGCGGGCACTATGCCGGCCAGAGAGACGGGATGCACAAGCCGTGGATCAATAGGGTGGTAGGTGGGTTTAGGCACACCTTCATATTTCTGCATGCCAATGCCATTTTTATGGCTTGTAAATTCATACAATGGTCCCTTAAGCCTTCACGTGAAGTTTCATGGCAAGACGACTCGATTTCTATTTTTCACGATTTTTGAAACTTTTTATGGTTTGAGATTTTTTAAAATTTTTTCAGACGGCGTTTTGGCCCCAAACCTGGCAGACGTGATCCTTGTATTTTTGTTGGCATGCACAAAAAATTTCAGCTAAAAAGTCGAAGTGTACAAGATTTTGTGACCATTTGAAAAAAATGTCCCCATTTTAGACACTTTAATGAGAATTGGTAGCAAACCTGTAAAATCTCAAATGCTCTTTAAGGGGGTGTGAGTTCTCGAGGTTTGATGAGGGATATGGGGCCAATATAAGGGCCAAGTACCAGCACCCATCGCACATCATGTGCGCACACCCCCCTGGCCCCCCCGATCGTCGGAACCCCAATGCCACCGGTCAGGTTCTCCAGCGATGCTCCGATGATGGTGCCTCGACGAAGAAAAATCTGGCACCAGCACATGCCGAGCCCAGCATGTGCTGTCGCAACCCTCGGTCCGATCCAATCTTAGACTGGGAATGAACTCCGTATGCTTAGATTGGGAATGAACTTCGTATGCCTAAGTCAACCCACGAATCGAGCGTGCGGGCGCTCAGCCGGCCATAGGGGCGGGATGCGCAAGCCGTGGATCGGTCGGGTCCCCCTCTGCGTGCTGCCGATCCTGCTGCCACAACCCTCGGTCCGGTCCAATCTTAGATGGGGAATGAACTCCGTATCCCTAAGCCAACCGAAGAAACGAGCGGCCGGGCGGGTGGGCGGGCACTACGTCGGCCAGAGAGACAGGATGCGCAAGCCACGGATCGATAGAATGGTAGGTGCATTTAGGCACATCTTTATATTTCTATGTGCCAATGCCATTTTTAATGGCTTGTAAATTCATACAATGGTCCCTTAAGCCTTCGCGTGAAGTTTCATGGCAAGACGACTCGTTTTCTATTTTTCATGATTTTTGAAACTTTTTCTGGTTCAGGATTTTTTAAAATTTTTTCGGAAGGAGTTTTGGCCCCAAACTTGGTAGACATGATCCTTGTATTTTTTTTGGAATGCACAAAAAAATTCAGCTAAAAACTCGAAGTGTACAAGATTTTGTGACCATTTGAAAAAAGTGTCCCCATTTCAGACACTTTAATGGCTACTGGCAGCAAACCTGTAAAATCTCAAATGCTCTTTAAGGGGGTGTGAGTTCTCAAGGTTTGATGAATAGGGATCCAATATAAGGGCCAAGTACCAGCACCCATCACACATCATGTGCGCACCCCCCCCGGCCCCCCGATCACCGGAACCCAATGTCGCCGGTCAAGTTCTCCGACGATGCTCTGACGATGGCGCCCCGACGAAGAAAAATGTTGCACCAGCACATGCCCGAGCCCAGCATGTGCTGCCGCAACCCTCGGTCCGGTCCGATCTTAGACTGGGAATGAACTCCGTATGCTTAGACTGGGAATGAACTCCGTACGCCTAAGTCAACCCACGAAACAAGCCTGTGGACGCTCAACCGACCAGAGGGGCGGGATGCGCAAGCCGAGGATCGGCCGGGTCCCCCTCTCGTGCTGGATATCCTGCTACCGAAAACCTCTTGGTCCGATCCGATCTTACACTAGGAATGAACTCCGTATGCCTAAGCCAACCGATGAAACGAGCGGGCGGGCGGGCACTACGCCGACCAGTGAGAGACGGGATGCGCAAGCCGTGGATCGATAGAGTGGTACGTGGGTTTAGGCACATCTTCATATTTCTGCATGCCAATGCCATTTTTATGGCTCGTAAATTCATACAATGGTCCCTTAAGCCTTCACGTGAAGTTTCATGGTAAGACGACTCGTTTTCTATTTTTCATGATTTTCAAAACTTTTTCCAGTTCAGGATTTTTTAAAATTTTTTGGGAAGGAGTTTTGGCCCCAAACTTGGTAGATGTGATCCTTGTATTTTTTTTGGCATGCACAAAAAAATTCATCTAAAATCTCGAAGTGTACAAGATTTTGTGACCATTTGAAAAAGGTGTCCCCATTTCAGACACTTTAATGGCTACTGGCAGCAAACCTATAAAATCTCAAATGCTCTTTAAGGGGGTGTGAGTTCTCGAGGTTTGATGAGGGATAGGGGGCCAATATAAGGGCCAAGTACCAGCACCCATCGCACATCATGTGCGCACACCCCCCCGGCCCCCCGATCGTCGGAACACCAATGCCGTCGGTCTGGTTCTCCGATGATGCTCCGACGATGGTGCCCCGACAAAGAAAAATGTGATACCAGCACATGCCTGAGCCCAACATGTGCTGCCGTAACCCTTGGTCTGGTCCGATCCTAGACTGGGGATGAACTCCGTATGCTTAGACTGGGAATGAACTCGTATGCCTAAGTGAATCCACGAAACGAGCGTGCGGGCGCTCAGTCGGCCAGAGGGGCGGGATGCGTAAGCCGGAGATCGACCGTGTCCCCCTCTGTGTGCTACCGATTTTGCTATCGGAACCCTCAGTCTGATCCAATCTTAGACTGGGAATGAACTCCATATGCCTAAGCCAACCGACGAAACGCGTGGGCAGGCGGGCGGGAGGGCACTACGCCGGCCAAAGCGACGGGATGTGCAAGCCGTAGATCGATAGGGTGATAGGTGGGTTTAGGCACATCTTGATGGCTTGTAAATTCATACAATGGTCCCTTAAGACTTCACGTGAAGTTTCATGGCAAGACGACTTGTTTTCTATTTTTCACGATTTTCAAAACTTTTCACGGTTCAGGATTTTTTAAAATTTTTTTGGAAGGAGTTTTGGCCCCAAACTTGGTAGACATGATCCTTGTATTTTTTTTGGCATGGACAAAAAAATTCAGCTAAAAACTCAAAGTGTACAAGATTTTGTGACCATTTGAAAAAAGTGTCCCCATTTCAGACACTTTAATGGCTACTGGCAGCAAACCTGTAAAATCTCAAATGCTCTTTAAGGGGGTGTGAGTTCTCGAGCCTTGATGAGGGATAGGGGGCCAATATAAAGGGCCAACTACTAGCACCCATCGCACATCATGTGCGCACACCCCCTGGCCCCCGGTCGTCGGAACCCCAATGCCGTCGGTCAGGTTCTCCAGTGATGCTCCGGTGATGGTGCCCTGACGAAGAAAAATGTGACACCAGCACATGCTCGAGCCCAACATGTGCTGTCGCAACCCTCGGTCTGGTCCGATCTTAGACTGGGAATGAACTCCGTATGCCTAAGCCAACCAATGAAACGAGTGGTTGGACGGGCGGGAGGGCACTACGCCGGCCAGAGAGACGGGATGCGAAGCCGTAGATCGATAGGGTGATAGGTTGGTTTAGGCGCATCTTCATATTTTTGCATGCCAATGCCATTTTTAGGGTTTGTAAATTCATACAATGGTCCCTTAAGCCTTCACGTGAAGTTTCATTGCAAGACGACTCGTTTTTTATTTTTCACGATTTTCAAAACTTTTCACGGTTCGGGATTTTTTAAAATTTTTTCGGAAGGAGTTTTGGCCCCAAACGTGGTAGACATGATCATTGTATTTTTGTTGGCATGCATAAAAAATTCAGCTAAAAACTCGAAGTGTACAAGATTTTGCGGCCATTTGAAAAAAGTGTCCCCATTTCAGACACTTTAATGGCTACTGGCAGCAAACCTGTAAAATCTCAAATGCTCTTTAAGGGGGTGTGAGTTCTCAAGGTTTGATGAGGGATAGGGGGCCAATATAAAGGGCCAAGTACCAGCACCCATCGCACATCATGTGTGCACACCCCCCTGGCCCCCCCGATCGCTGGAACCCTAATGCCGTCGGTCAGGTTCTCCGGTGATGCTCCGATGATGGTGCCCCGATGAAGAAAAATGCGGCACCAGCACATGCTCGAGCCCAGTATGTGCTGTTGCAATCCTCGGTCTGGTCCGATCTTAGACTGGGAATGAACTCCATATGCTTACACTGGAATGAACTCCGTATGCCTAAGTCAACCCACGAAACAAGCGTGTGGGCACTCAGCCGGCAAGAGGGGCGGGATGCGCAAGCCAGGGATCGGTTGGGTCCCCCTCCGTGTGCTACCGATCCTACTGCTGCAACCCTCGATCTGGTCCGATCTTAGACTGGTAATCAACTCTGTATGCCTAAGCCAACCGACGAAAAGAACGGGCGGGCGGGCGGGTGCTACACCGACCAGAGAGACGGGATGCGCAAGCCGTGGATCGATAGGGTGGGAGGTGGGTTTGGGCACATCTTCATATTTCTACATGCCAATGTCATTTTTATGACTCGTAAATAATTTTCCCTTAAGCCTTCACGTGAAGTTTCATGGCAAGACGACTCGTTTTCTATTTTTCATGATTTTTGAAACTTTTTATGGTTCGAGATTTTTTTAAAATTTTTTTGGAATGAGTTTTGGTTCCAAACATGGTAGACGTGATACTTGTATTTTTGTTGGCATGCACAAAAAAATTCAGCTAAAAACTCGAAGTGTACAAGATTTTGTGACCATTTGAAAAAAGTGTCCCCATTTCAGACACTTTAATGGCTACTGGCAGCAAACCTGTAACATCTCAAATACTCTTTAAGGGGGGTGGGTTCTCGAGGTTTGATGAGGGATAGGGGGCCAATATAAGAGCCAAGTACCAGCACCCATCGCACAGCATGTGCGCACACCCCCCTTGCCCCCCCGATCGTCGGAACCCTAATGCCGCTGGTCAGGTTCTCCGACGATGCTCCGACGATGCTCCGACGATGGTACCCCGACGAAAGAAAATGCGGCACCAGCACATGCCCGAGCCCAGCATGTGCAGCCGCAACCCTCGGTCCGGTCCGATGTTAGGCTGGGAATGAACTCCGTATGCTTAGACTGGGAATGAACTCCGTATGCCTAAGTCAACCCACGAAACGAGCGTGCGGGCGCTCAGCCGGCCAGAGGGACGGGATGCGCAAGCCGGGGATCGATCGCATCCCCCTCTGCATGCTGTCGATCCTGCTGCCACAACCCTCGGTCGGGTCCGATCTTAGACTGGGAATGAACTCTGTATGCCTAACCAAAAGAACGAAACGAGCGGGTGGGCTGGCAGGCGGGCACTACGCCGGCTAGAGAGACGGGATGCGCAAGCCGTGGATCGATAGGGTGGTAGGTGGGTTTAGGCACATCTTCATATTTTTGTGTGCCAATGCCATTTTTATGGCTTGTAAATTCATACAATGGTCCCTTAAGCCTTCACGTGAAGTTTCATGGCAAGATGACTCATTTTCTATTTTTCATGATGTTCGAAACTTTTTGTGGTTCGGGATTTTTTAAAATTTTTTCGGAAGGAGTTTTGGCCCCAAACTTATTGGACGTGATCCTTGTATTTTTGTTGGCATGCACAAAAATATTCAGCTAAAAACTCGAAGTGTACAAGATTTTGTTACCATTTGAAAAAAGTGTCCCCATTTCGGACACTTTAATGGCTACTGGTAGCAAACATGTAAAATCTCAAATGCTCTTTAAGGGAGTGTGAGTTCTCGAGGTTTGATGAGGGATAGGGGGCCAATATAAGGGCCAAGCACCAGCACCCATCCACATCATGTGCGCACACCCCCCCGGCCCCCTAATTGTCGGAACCCCAATGCTGCCTGTTAGGTTCTCCGACGATGCTCTGGCGATGGTGCCCCGACGAAGAAAAATACGACACCAGCACATGCCCGAGCCCAGCATGTGCTGCCGCAACCCTCGGTTTGGTCCGATCTTAGACTGGGAATGAACTCCGTATGCTTAGACTGGAATGAACTCCATATGCCTAAGTCAACCCATGAAACGAGCGTGCGGGCGCTCAGCCGACCAGAGAGGCGGGATGCGCAAGCCGGGGATCGGTCGGGTCCCCCTATACATGCTATCAATTCTGTTACCATAACCCTGGATTTCGTCTGATCTTATACTGGGAATGAACTCCGTATGCCTAAGCCAACTGATGAAATGAACGGGCAAGCGGGCGGGCACTATGCCGAGCAGAGAGACGGGTTGCGCAAGCCGTGGATCGATAGGGTGGTAGGTGGGTTTAGGCACATCTTCATATTTCTGCTTGCCAATGCCATTTTTAGGGCTTGTAAATTCATACAGTGGTCCTTTAAGCCTTCACGTGAAGTTTCATGGCAAGACGACTCATTTTCTATTTTTCATAATTTTTGAAACTTTTTATGGTTCGGGATTTTTTTAAAATTTTTTCGGAAGGAGTTTTTGCCCCAAACTTGGTAGATATGATCCTTGTATTTTTGTTGGCATGCATAAAAAAATTCAGCTAAAAACTAGAAGTGTACAAGATTTTGTGACCATTTGAAAAAAGTTTCCCCATTTCAGACACTTTAATGGCTACTGGCAGCAAACCTGTAAAATCTCTAATGCTCTTTACGGGGGTCTGAGTTCTCGAGGTTTGATGAGGGATAGGGGGCCAATATAAGGGCCAAGTACCAGCACCCATCGCACATCACGTGCACACACCCCCCGGCCCCCCTAATTGTCGGAGCCCCAATGCCGCATGTCAGGTTCTCCGACGATGCTTTGGCGATGGTGCCCCGACGAAGAAAAATACAGCACCAGTACATGCTCGAGCCCAGCATGTGCTGCCGCAACCCTCGGTCCGATCCGATCTTAGACTGGCAATGAACTCCGTATGCTTAGACTGGAATGAACTCCATATGCCTAAGTCAACCCATGAAACGAGCGTGCGGGCGCTCAGCCGACCAGAGGGGCGGGATGCACAAGCCAGGGATCGGTCGGGTCCCCCTATACGTGCTATCGATTCTACTGCCGTAACCCTCGGTTCGGTCTGATCTTAGACTAGGAATGAACTCCATATGCCTAAGCCAACTGACAAAACGAACGGGCAGGCGGGCGGGCGGGCACTACGCCAGGCAGAGAGACGGGATGCGCAAGCCGTGGATCGATAGGGTGGTAGGTGGGTTTAGGCACATCTTCATATTTCTGCTTGCCAATACCATTTTTAGGGCTTGTAAATTCATACAGTGGTCCTTTAAGCCTTCACGTGAAGTTTCATGGCAAGACGACTCGTTCTCTATTTTTCACAATTTTTGAAACTTTTTACGGTTCAGGATTTTTTTAAAATTTTTTCGGAAGGATTTTTGGCCCCAAACTTGGTAGACATGATCCTTGTATTTTTGTTGGCATGCATAAAAAAATTCAGCTAAAAACTCGAAGTGTACAAGATTTTGTGACCATTTAAAAAAAGTGTCCCCATTTCAGACACTTTAATGGCTACTGGCAACAAACCTGTAAAATCTTAGATGCTCTTTAAGGGGGTGTGAGTTCTTGAGGTTTGATGAGGATAGGGGGCCAATATAAGGGCCAAGTACCAGCACCCATCGCACATCATGTGCGCACACCCCCCCGGCCCCCCCGATCGCTGGAACCCCGATGTCGTCGGTCAGGTTCTCCGGCGATGGTGCCCCGACGAAAAAAAATGCGGCACCAGCACATGCCCAAGCCCAGCTTGTGCTGCCACAACCCTTGGTCCGGCTGATCTTAGACTGGGAATTAACTCCGTTTGGCTAATCCAACCGACGAAACGAGCGGGCGAGCGGGCGGGCACTAAGCCGGCCAGAGAGACGGGATGCGCAAGCCGTGGATCGATAGGGTGGTTGGTGGGTTTAGGCACATCTTCATATTTCTATGTGCCGATGCCATTTTTATGGCTTGTGAATTCATACAATGGTCTCTTAAGCCTTCACGTGAAGTTTCATGGCAAGACGACTCATTTTTTATTTTTGATGATTTTCAAAACTTTTTGCGGTTCGGGATTTTTTAAATTTTTTTGGAAGGATTTTTGGCCCCAAACTTGTTCGACGTGATCCTTATATTTTTGTTGGCATGCACAAAAAAATTCAGCTAAAAACTCAAAGTGTACAAGATTTTGTGACCATTTGAAAAAAGTGTCCCCATTGTAGACACTTTAATAGCTACTGGTAGCAAACCAGTAAAATCTCAAATGCTCTTTACGGGGGTGTGAGTTCTCAAGGTTTGATGAGGGATATGGGGCGAATATAAGGGCCAAGTACCAGCACCCATCGCACATCATGTGCGCACACCCCCAGCCCCCCGATCGTCGCAACCCCAATGTCACCGGTTAGGTTCCCCAGCGATGCTCCGGCGATGGTGCCCTGGTGAAGAAAAATTTGGACCAGCACATGCCCGAGGCCAGCATGTGCTGCCGCAACCCTCGGTCCGATCCGGTCTTAGATTGGGAATGAACTCCGTATGCCTAAGTCAACACACGAAATGAGCGTGCGGGCGCTCAGCCGGCCAGAGGGGCGGGATGTGCAAGTCGGGGATCGGTCGGGTCCCCCTCTATGTGCTACCGATCCTACTACCGCAACCCTCAGTCTGGTCTGATCTTAGACTGGCAATGAACTCCGTATGCCTAAGCCAACCGACGAAACGAGCGAGCAGGTGGGCGGGCGGGTGGGCACTACGCCGGCTAGAGAGACGGGATGCGCAAGCCGTGGATCGATAGGTTAGTAGGTGTGTTTAGGCACATCTTCATATTTCTGCATGCCAATGCCATTTTTATGGCTTGTAAATTCATACAATGGTCCCTTAAGCCTTCACGAGAAGTTTCATGGTAAGACGACTCGTTTTCTATTTTTCATGATTTTCAAAAATTTTTGCGGTTCCAGATTTTTTAAAATTTTTTCGAAAGGAGTTTTGGCCCCAACTTGGTAGATGTGATCCTTGTATTTTTGTTGGCGTGCACAAAAAATTCAGCTAAAAAGTCAAAGTGTACAAGATTTTGTGACCATTTAAAAAAGTGTCCCCAATTCAGACACTTTAATGGCTACTTGCAACAAACCTGTAAATTCTCAAATGCTTTTTAAGGGGGTGTGAGTTCTCGAGGTTTGATGAGGGATAGGGGGTCAGTATAAGGGCCAAGTACCTGTACCCATCGTACATCATGTGCGCACACCCCCCGCCCCCCGATCGTCGGAACCCCAATGCCGTCGGTCAGGTTCTCCAGCTATGCTCCGACGATGGGCCCCCAACGAAGAAAAATGCGGCACTAGCACATGCCTGAGGCCAGCATGTGCTGCCGCAACTCTTGGTCTGATCCGATCTTAGACTGGGAATGAACTCCGTATGCTTAGACTGGGAATGAACTCTGTATGCCTAAGTCAAACCACGAAACGAGCGTGCGGGCGCTCAGCCGGCCAGAAGGGCGGGATGCGCAAGTCGGGGATAGGCTGGGTCCCCCTCTGCATGCAGTTCGGGATTTTTTAAAATTTTATCAGAAGGAGTTTTGGCTACAAACTTGGTAGACGTGATCCTTGTATTTTTGTTGGCATGCACAAAGAAAAATCAGCTGAAAACTCGAAGTGTACAAGATTTTGTGACCATTTGAAAAAAGCATCCCCATTTCAGACACTTTAATGGCTACTGGCAGTAAACCGGTAAAATCTCAAATGCTCTTTAAGGGGGTGTGAGCTCTCGAGGCTTGATGCGGGATAGGGGGCCAATATAAGGGCCAAGTACCAGCACCCATCGCACATCATGTGCGCACACCCCCCGGCCCCCCCGATCGCCTGAACCCCAATGCCACCGGTCAAGTTCTTCGACGATGCTCCAGCGATGGTGCCCCAACGAAGAAAAATGCATCACCAGCACATGCCTGAGCCTAGCATTTGCTGCCGCAACCCTATGTCTGATCCGATCTTAGACTGGGAATGAACTCCGTATGCTTAGACTGGGAATGAACTCTGTATGCCTAAGTCAACCCACGAAACGAGCGTACGGGTACCCAGTCGGCCAGAGGGGAGGGATGGGCAAGCCGGGGATCGGTCGGGTCCTCCTCTGCATGCTGTCGATCCTACTACCATAACCCTCGGTCTGGTCTGATCTTAGATTGAGAATGAACTCCGTATGCCTAAGCCAACCGACGAAACGAGCGGGCGGGCTGGCGTGCGAGCACTATGCCGGCCAGAGAGACGGGATGCACAAGCTGTGGATCGATAGGGTGGTAGGTGGGTTTAGGCACATCTTCATATTTCTGCATGCCAATGCCATTTTTATGGCTTGTAAATTCATACAATGGTCCCTTAACCTTCACGTGAAGTTTCATGGCAAGACGACTCGTTTTCTATTTTTCATGATTTTTGAAACTTTTTACGGTTCGGGATTTTTTTTAAATTTTTTCGGAAGGATTTTTTTCTCCAAACTTAGTAGACGTGATCCTTGTATTCTTGTTGAAGTGCACAAAAAAATTCAGCTAAAAACTCGAAGTGTACAAGATTTTGTGACCATTTGAAAAAAGTGTCCCCATTTCAGACACTTTAATGGCTACTGGCAGCAAACCTGTAAAATCTGAAATGCTTTTTAAGGGAGTGTGAGTTCTCGAGGTTTGATAAGGGATAGGGGGCTAATATAAGGGCCAAGTACTAGCATCCATCGAACATCATGTGCGCTCAGCCGGAACCCCAATGCCGTCTGTTAGGTTCTCCGACGATGCTCCGACGATGGTGCCTCGGGGAAGAAAAATATGGCACCAGCACATGCTCGAGCCCAGCATGTGCTGTCGCAACCCTCGGTCTGGTCCAATCTTAGACTGGGAATGAACTCCGTATGCTTAGACTGGGAATGAACTCCGTATGCCTAAGTCAATCCACGAAACTAGCGTGCGGGCGCTCAGTCGGCCAGAAGGGCAGGATGCACAAGCCGAGGATCGATCGAGTCCCCCCCTGCGCGCTGTCGATCCTGCTGCCGCAACCCTCGATCTGGTCTAATCTTAGACTGGGAATGAACCCCGTATGCCTAAGCCAATCGACAAAACGAGCGGGCAGACGGGCGGGCAGGCACTACATCGGCCAGAGAGACGGGATGCGTAAGCCGTGGATCGATAGGGTGGTAGTTGGGTTTAGGCACATCTTCATATTTTTGCGTTCCAATGCCATTTTTATGGCTTGTAAATTCGTACAATGGTCCCTTAAGCCTTCACGTGAAGTTTCATGGCAAGGCAACTCGTTTTTTATTTTTCATGATTTTTGAAACTTTTTACGGTTCGGGATTTTTTAAAATTTTTTCGGAATGAGTTTTGGCCCCAGACTTGGTAGACGTGATCCTTGTATTTTTGTTGGCATGCACAAAACAATTCAGCTAAAAACTCGAAGTGTACAAGATTTTAAGACCATTTGAAAAAAGTGTCCCCATTTCAGACACTTTAATGGCTACTGACAACAAACTTGTAAAATCTAAAATGCTCTTTAAGGGGGTGTGAGTTCTCGAGGTTTGATGAGGGATAGGGGGCCAATATAAGGGCCGAGTACCAGCAGCCATCGCACATCATGTGCGCACACCCCCCGACCCCCGATCATCGAAACCCCAATGTCGCCAGTCAGGTTCTCCGGCGATGCTCCAACGATGGTGCCCTGACGAAGAAAAATGCGACACCAGCACATGCCTGAGCCCAGCATATACTGCCGTAACCCCCAGTCCGATCCGATCTTAGACTAGGAATAAACTTCGTATGCCTAAGTCAACCCACGAAACAAGCGTGTGGACGTTCAGTCGGTCAGAGGGGCAGGATGCCAAGTCGGGGATCAACCGGGTCCCCCTCTGCATGTTGTCGATCCTGCTGTCGCAACCCTCAATCCGATCCAATCTTAGACTGGGAATGAACTCCGTATGCCTAAGCCAACCGACGAAACGAGCGGACGGGCAGGCGAGCGGGCACTACGTTAGCCAGAGAGACGGGATACGCAAGCCGTGGATCGATAGGGTGGTAGGTGGGTTTAGGCACATCTTCATATTTCTGTGTGCCAATGCCATTTTTATGTCTTGTAAATTCATACAATGGCCCCTTAAGCTTTCATGGTAAGACGACTCATTTTCTATTTTTCATGATTTTTGAAACTTTTTACGGTTCAAGATTTTTTAAAATTTTTTCGAAAAAGTTTTGGCCCCAAACTTGGTAGACATGGTCCTTGTATTTTTGTTGGCATGCATAAAAAAATTCAGCGAAAAACTCGAAGTGTACAAGATTTTGTGACCATTTGAAAAAGGTGTTATCATTTCAGACACTTTAATGGCTACTGGCAGCAAACCTGTAAAATCTCAAATGATCTTTAAGGGGGTGTGAGTTCCCGAGGTTTGATGAGGGATAGAGGGCCAATATAAGGGCCAAGTAGCAGCACCCATCACACATCATGTCCGCACTCCCCCCCGGCCCCATCGATCATCGAACCCCAATGCCGTCGGTCAGGTTCTCCGACGATGGTGCCCCGGTGAAGAAAAATGCGACACCAACATATGCCCGAGCCCAGCATGTGCTGCTGCAACCCTCGGTCCGGTCCGATCTTAGACTGGGAATGAACTCCGTATGCTTAGACTGGGAATGAACTCTGTATGCCTAAGTCAACCCACGAAACGAGCGTGCGAGCACTCAGTCGGCCAGAGGGGCAGGATACGCAAGCCGAGGATCGGTCGGGTCCCCCTCTGCGTGCTGCCGATCCTGCAGCCACAACCCTCGATATGGTCTGATCTTAGACTGGGAATGAACTCTGTATGCCTAAGCCAACTGACAAAACGAGCGGACGGAGGACGGACGGGCGGACGACGGGCACTACGTCGGCCAGAGTGACGGGATGCGCAAGCCGTGGATCGATAGGGTGGTAGGTGGGTTTAGGCACATATTCATATTTCTGTGTGCCAATGCCATTTTTATGGCTTGTAAATTCATAAAATGGTCCCTTAAGCCTTCACGTGAAGTTTCATGGCAAGACGATTCATTTTCTATTTTTCATGATTTTTGAAACTTTTTGCGGTTCAGGATTTTTTAAAATTTTTTCGAAAGGAGATTTGGCCCAAGACTTGGTAGACGTGATCATTGTATTTTTGTTGGCATGCTAAAAAAATTCAGCTAAAAAGTCGAAGTGTACAAGATTTTGTGACCATTTGAAAAAAGTGTCCCCATTTCAGACACTTTAATGGCTACTGGCAGCAAACCTGTAAAATCTCAAATGCTCTTTAAGCGGGTGTGAGTTCTCGAGCTTTGATGAGGGATAGGGGGCCAATATAAGGGCCAAGTACCAGCACCCATTGCACATCTTGTGCGCACACCCCCCCGGCCCCCACGATCGTCGGAACCCGAATACCACCAGTCAGGTTCTCCGGTGATGGTGCCCCGGTGAAGAAAATTACGGTACCAGCACATGCCCGAGCCCAGCATATGCTACCGCAACCCTCGGTCCGGTCTGATCTTGGTCTGGGAATGAACTCCATATCCTTAGACTGAGAATGAACTCCGTATGCCTAAGTCAACCCAAGAAACGAACGTACGGGCGTTCAGCCGGCCAGAGGGGTGGGATGCACCAGTCGGGGATCGATCGGGTCACCCTCTACGTGCTGCTGATCTAAAACTAGGAATGAACTCCGTATGCCTAAGCCAACAGACGAAACGAGCGGGCGAGCGAGCGGGCGGGCACTACGTCGGCCAGAGAGACGGGATGCGCAAGCTGTGGATCGATAGGGTGGTAGGTGGGTTTAGGCACATTTTCATATTTCTGCATGCCAATGCCATTTTTATGGCTTGTAAATTCAAACAATGGTCTCTTAAGCCTTCACGTGGAGTTTCATTGCAAGACGACTCGTTTTCTATTTTTCATGATTTTTGAAACTTTTTGCGGTTTGGGATTTTTTAAAATTTTTTCGGAACGAGTTTTGGCCCCAAACATGGTAGAAGTGATCCTTGTATTTTTGTTGGCATGCACAAAAAAATTTAGCTAAAAACTCGAAGTGTACAAGATTTTGTGACCATTTGAAAAAGTGTCCCCATTTCAGACACTTTAATTGCTACTGGCAGCAAACCTGCAAAATCTCAAATGCTCTTTAAGGGGGTGTGAGTTCTCGAGGTTTGATGAGGGATAGGGGGCCAATATAAGGGCCAAGTACCAGCACCCATCACACATCATGTGCGGACACCCCCCTCGGCCCCCTGATCACCGGAACCCCAATGCCGCTGGTCAGGTTCTCCGACGATGCTCCGACGATGGTGCCCCGACGAAGAAAAATGCGGCACCCGCACATCCCGAGCCCAGCATGTGCTACCGCAACCCTCGATCCGGTCCGATCTTAGACTGGGAATGAACTCCATATGCCTAAGACAACCGACGAAACGAGCGGGCGGGCGGGCGATCGGGCACTACGTCGACCAGAGAGACAGGATGCGCAAGCCGTGGATCGATAGGGTGGTAGGTGGGTTTAGGCACATCTTCATAATTCTGCATGACAATGCCATTTTTATGGCTTGTAAATTCATACAATGGTCCCTTAAGCCTTCACGAGAAATTTCATGGCAAGACGACTCGTTTTCTATTTTTCACGATTTTTGAAACTTTTTGTAGTTCGAGATTTTTTAAAACTTTTTCGGAAGGAGTTTTGGCCCCAAACTTGGTAGACGTGATACTTGTATTTGTTTTGGCACGCACATAAAAAAATCAGCTAAAAACTCGAAGTGTACAAGATTTTGTGACCTTTTGAAAAAAGTGTCCCCATTTTGAGACACTTTAATGGCTACTGGCGGCAAACCTGTAAAATCTCAAATGCTCTTTAATGGGTGTGAGTTCTCAAGGTTTGATGAAGGATAGGGGGCCAATATAAGAGCCAAGTATCAGCACCCATCGCACATCATGTGTGCACACCCCCCCGACCCCCCCGATCATCGGAACCCTAATGCCGCCTGTCAAGTTCTCCGGCGATGCTCCAGCGATGGTGCCCCGAGGAAGAAAAATGCGGCACCAGCAGATGCCCGAGCCCAGCATGTGCTGCTGCAACCCTCGGTCTGGTCTAATTTTAGACTGGGAATGAACTCTATATGCCTAAGCCAACCGACGAAATGAAGGGGCGGGCGGGCCGGCGGGCACTACGCTGGCCAGAGAGACGGGATGCGCAAGCCGTGGATCAATAGGGTGGTAGGTGGGTTTAGGCACATCTTCATATTTCTACGTGCCAATGCCATTTTTATGGCTTGTAAATTCATACAATGGTCCCTTAAGCCTTCATGTGAAGTTTCATGGCAAGACGACTCGTTTTCTATTTTTCACAATTTTCAAAACTTTTTGTGGTTCGGGATTTTTCAAAATTTTTTCGAAAGGATTTTTGGCCTCAAACTTGGTAGACGTGATCCTTGTATTTTTCTTGACATGCACAAAAGAAATCAGCTAAAAATTCGAAGTGTACAAGATTTTGTGACCATTTGAAAAAAGTGTCCCCATTTCAGACACTTTAATGGCCACTGGCAACAAACCTGTAAAATCTCAAATGCTCTTTAAGGGGGTGTGAGTTCTCAAGGTTTGATGAGGGATAGCAGGCCAATATAAGGGCCAAGTACCAGCACCCATCGCACATCATGTGCGCGCACCCCCGGCCCCCTCGATCGTCGGAACCCCAATGCCGCCGGTCAGGTTCTCCGGCGATGCTCCAGTGATGGTGCCCCGACGAAGAAAAATGCGGCACCAGCACATGCCCGAGCCCAGCATGTGCTGCCACAACCCTCGGTCTGGTCCGATCTTAGACTGGGAATGAACTCCGTATGCCTAAGTCAACCGACGAAACGAGCGGGCGGGCAGGCGGGCGGGCACTACGCGGGCCAGAGAGACGGGATGCGCGAGCCGTGGATTGATAGGGTGGTAGGTGGGTTTAGGCACTTCTTCATATTTTTGCATGTCGATGCCATTTTTAATGCTTGTAAATTCATACAATGGTCCCTTAAGCCTTCTCGTGAAGTTTCATGGCAAGACGACTCGTTTTCAATTTTTCATGATTTTCAAAACTTTTTACAGTTCGAGATTTTTTAAAATTTTTTCGGAAGGAGTTTTGGCCCCAAACTTGGTAGACTTGATCCTTGTAATTTTGTTGGCATGCACAAAAAAATTCAGCTAAAAACTCAAAGTGTACAAGATTTTTTGACCATTTGAAAAAAGTGTCCCCATTTCAAACACTTTAGTGGCTACTGGTAGCAAACCTGTAAAATCTCAAATGCTCTTTAAGGGGGTGTGAGTTCTCGAGGTTTGATGAGGGATAGGGGGCCAATATAAGGGCCAAGTACCAGAACCCATCGCACATCATGTGCGCACACCCCCCGACCTCCCGATCGTCGGAACCCCAATACCGTCAGTCAGGTTCTCTGGCGGTGCTCCGGCAATGGTGCTCGACAAAGAAAATTACGGTACCAGCACATGCCTGAGCCCATCATGTGCTGCCGCAACCCTCGGTCCGATCTGATCTTAGACTGGACTGAACTCCATATGCCTAAGCCAACCGAAGAAACGAGCGGGCGAACGGGCGGGCGGGCACTACGTCGGCCAGAGAGAGGGGATGCGCAAGCACTGGATCGATAGGGTGGTAGGTGGGTTTAGGCACATATTCATATTTCTACGTGCCAATGCCATTTTTATTGCTTGTAAAATCATACAATGGTCCCTTAAGCCTTCACGTGAAGTTTCATGGAAAGACGACTCGTTTTCTATTTTTCATAATTTTTGAAATTTTTGCGGTTCAAGATTTTTTAAAATTTTTTCGAAAGGAGTTTTGGCCCCAAACTAGGTAGATGTGATCCTTGTATTTTTTTTGGCATGCTCAAAAACATTCAGCTAAAAACTCGAAGTGTACAAGATTTTGTGACCATTTGAAAAAAGTGTCCCCATTTCAGACACTTTAATGGCTACTGGCAGCAAACCTGTAAAATCTCAAATGCTCTTTAAGGGGTGTGAGTTCTCGAGGTCTGATGAGGGATAGGGGGCCAATATAAATGCTGGGAATGAACTCCATATGCTTAAACTGGGAATGAACTTCGTATGCCTAAGTCAACCCACGAAATTAGAGGGCGAGCGCTCAGCCGGCCAGAGGGGTGGGATGCGCAAGCTGGGGATCGACCGGGTCCCCCTCTGCGTGCTACCGATCCTGCTGCCACAACCCTCAGTCTGATGCGATCTTAGACTGGGAATGAACTCCGTATGCCTAAGCCAACCGACGAAATGAGCGGGCGGGTGGGCACTATATCGGCCGGAGAGGAGGGATGCGCAAGCCGTGGATCGATAGGGTGGTAGGTGGGTTTAGGCATATCTACATATTTCTGCGTGCCAATGCCATTTTTATGGTTTGTAAACTCATACAATGGTCCCTTAAGCCTTCACGTTAAGTTTAATGGCAAAACGACTCGTTTTCTATTTTTCACGATTTTTGAAACTTTTTACGGTTCGAGATTTTTTAAAATTTTTTCAAAAGGAGTATTGGCCCCAAATTTAGTAGACGTGATCCTTGTATTTTTGTTGGCATGCACAAAAAAATTCAGCTAAAAACTGAAAGTGTACAAGATTTTTTGACCATTTGAAAAAAGTATCCCCATTTCAAACACTTTAGTGGATACTGGCAGCAAACCTGTAAAATCTCAAATGCTCTTTAACGGGGTGTGAGTTTCGAGGTTTGATGAAGGATAGGAGGCCATTATTAGAACCAAGTACCAGCACCCATCGCACATCATGTGCGCACACCCTCCCGACCGCCCCGATCGTCGGAACCCCAATGTCATCGGTCAGGTTCTCCGACGATGCTCCGAAAATGGTGGCCCGACGAAGAAAAATGTGGCAGCAGCACATGCCCGAGCCCAGCATGTGCTCCCGCAACCTTTGGTCCGGTCCGATCTTAGACTGGGAATGAACTCCGTATGCTTAGACTGGGAATGAACTCCATATCCCAAAGTCAACCCATGAAACGAGCGTGCGGGTGCTCAGCCGGCCAGAGGGGCAGGATGCGCAAGCCGGGGATCGCCAATTAGGTTCTCCGACGATGCTCCGACGAAGAAAAATACGACACCAGCACACGTCCGAGCCTAGCAGGTACTGCCGCAACCCTTGCTCCGGTCCGATCTTAGACTGGGAATGAACTCCGTATGCTTAGACTGGGAATGAACTCCGTATCCCTAAGTCAGCCCATGAAATGAGCGTGCGGGCGCTCAGCCGGCCAGAGGGGCGGGACGCGTAAGTCGAGGATCGATCGGGTCCCCCTCTGCGTGCTGTCGATCCTGCTACCGTAACCTTCAGTCTGGTCTGATCTTAGATTAGGAATGAACTCCGTATGCCTAAGCCAACCGACTAAACGAGCTGGCGGGCGGGCGGGCACTACATCGGCTAGAGAGACGGGATGCGCAAGCTGTGGATCGATAGGGTGGTAGGTGGGTTTAGGCACATCTTCATATTTCTATGTGCCAATGCCATTTTTATGGCTTCTAAATTCACACAATGGTCCTTGAAGCCTTAACATGAAGTTTCATGGCAAGACGACTCGTTTTCTATTTTTCATGATTTTTGAAACTTTTTGCGGTTCGGGATTTTTTAAAATTTTTTTGAAGGGGTTTTGGCCCCAAACTTGGTAGACATGATCCTTGTATTTTTGTTGGCATGCACAAAAAAATTCAGCTAAAAAGTCGAAGTGTACAAGATTTTGTGACCATTTGAAAAAAGTGTCCCCATTTCAGACACTTTAATGGCTACTAGCAGCAAACCTGTAAAATCTCAAATGCTCTTTAAGGGGGTGTGAGTTCTCGAGGTTTGATGAGGGACAGGGGGCCAATATAAGGGCCAAGTACCAGCACCCATCGCACATCATGTGCGCACACCCCTCCGACCCCCCGATCGTCGGAACCCCAATGCCGTCAGTCAGGTTCTCCAGTCATGCTCCAGCAAAGAAAAATACGGCACCAGCACATGCTTGAGCCCAGCATGTGCTGTCGCAACCGGTGGTCCGGTCCGATCTTAGACTAGGAATGAACTCCATATGCTTAGATTGGGAATGAACTCCGTATCGCTAAGTCAACCAACGAAACTACCGTGCGGGTGCTCAGTCGGCCAGAGGGGCGGGACGCGCAAGCCGGGGATCGGCCTGGTCCCCCTCTGCGTGCTGCCGATCCTGCTGCCGCAACCCTCGGTCCGGTCTGATCTTAGACTGGGAATGAACTCTGTATGCCTAAGCCAACCGACGAAATAAGCGGGCGGGCGGGCGGGCGGGCACTACACCGGCCAGAAAGACGGGATGCACAAGCCTTGGATCGATAGGGTGGTAGGTGGGTTTAGGCACATCTTCATATTTCTGCCTGCCAATGCCATTTTTATGGCTTTTAAATTCATACAATGGTCCTTTAAGCCTTCACATGAAGTTTCATGGCGAGATGACTCGTTTTCTATTTTTCATGATTTTTAAAACTTTTTACGGTTCGGGATTTTTTAAAATTCTTTCGGAAGGAGTTTTGTCCCCAAACTAGGTAGACGTGCTCATTGTATTTTTGTTGGCATGCACAAAAAAATTCAACTAAAAACTCGCAGTGTACAAGATTTTGTGACCATTTCAAAAAAGTGTCCCCATTCAAGACACTTTAATGGCTACTGGCAACAAACCTGTAAAATCTCAAATGCTCTTTGAGAGGGTGTGAGATCTTGAGGTTTGATGAGGGATAAGGGGCCAATATAAGGGCCAAGTACCAGCACTCATCGCACATCAAGTGTGCACACCTCCCTCGGCCCCTCGATCGTCGGAACCCCAAAGTCGTCTGTCAGGTTCTCCGGTGATGGTGCCCCGATGAAGAAAAATATGGCACCAGCACATGCCTGAGACCAGCATGTGCTACCGCAACCCTCGGTCCAGTCCGATCTTACACTGGGAATGAACTCCGTATGCTTAGACTGGGAATGAACTCCGTATGCCTAAGTCAACCCATTAAACGAGCGCGCGAGCGCTCAGCCGGCCAGAGGGGAGGGATGCGCAAGCCAGGGATCGGCCGGGTCCCCCTCTGCGTACTGCCGATCCTGTTGCCACAACTCAGTTTGGTCCAATCTTAGACTGGAAATGAACTTCGTATGCCTAAGCCAACCGACGAAACGAGCGAGCCGGCGAGCGGGCGGGCACTACGCTAGCCAGAGAAGCGGGATGCGCAAGCCGTGGATCGATAGGGCGGTAGGTGGGTTTAGGCACATCTTCATATTTATGTGTGCCAATGCCATTTTTATGGCTTGTAAATTCATACAATGGTCCCTTAAGCCTTCACGTGAAGTTTCATGGCAAGACGACTCGTTTTCTATTTTTCACGATTTTTAAAACTTTTTACGGTTCAAGATTTTTTTAAATTTTTTCGAAAGGATTTTTGGTGCCAAACTTGGTAGACGTGATCCTTTTATTTTTCGTGGCATGCACAAAAAAATTCAGCTAAAAACTCAAAGTGTACAAGATTTTGTGACCATTTGAAAAAAGTGTCCCCATTTCAGACACTTTAATGGCTACTAGCAGCAAACCTGTAAAATCTCAAATGCCCTTTAAGGGGGTGTGAGTTCTCGAGGTTTGATGAGGGACAGGGGGCCAATATAAGGGCCAAGTACCAGCACCCATCGCACATCATGTGTGCACACACCCCCGGCCCCCCCGATCGTCGGAACCCCAATGCCGTCGGTCAGGTTCTCCGGCGATGCTCCGACGAAGAAAAATACGGCACCAGCACATGCTTGAGCCAAGCATGTGCAGCAGCAACCCTTGCTCCGGTCCAATCTTAGATTGGGAATGAACTCCGTATGCTTAGACTGGGAATGAACTACGTATCCCTAAGCCAACTGACGAAATGAGCGGGCGGCGGGCGGGCACTACGCCGGCCAGAAAGACGGGATGCGCAAGCCGTGGATCGATAGGGTGGTAGGTGGGTTTAGGCACATCTTCATATTTCTGCCTGCCAATGCCATTTTTATGGCTTCTAAATTCATACAATGGTCCTTTAAGCCTTCACATGAAGTTTCATGGCAAGACGACTCGTTTTCTATTTTTCATGATTTTTGAAACTTTTTGCAGTTTCGGATTTTTTAAAATTATTTCGGAAGGAGTTTTGGCCCCAAACTAGGTAGATGTGCTCATTGTATTTTTATTGGCATGCACAAAAAAATTCAGCTAAAAAGTCACAGTGTACAAAATTTTGTGACCATTTGAAAAAAGTGTCCCCATTCAAGACACTTTAATGGCTACTGGAAGCAAACCTGTAAAATCTCAAATGCTCTTTAAGGGGGTGTCAGATCTCGAGGTTTGATGAGGGATAAGGGGCCAATATAAGGGCCATGTACCAGCACCCATCGCACATCATGTGCGCACACCCCCCCGGCCCCCTCGATCATCGTAACCCTAATGCCGTCGGTCAAGTTCTCCGGCGATGCTTCGACGATGGTGCCCCGACGAAGAAAAATGTAGCGCCAGCACATGCCTGAGCCCAGCATGTGCTGTCGTAACCCTCGGTCTGGTCTGATCTTAGACTGGGAATGAACTCCGTATGCTTAGACTGGGAGTGAACTCCGTATGCCCAAGTCAACCCACGAAATGAGCGTGCGGGTGCTCAGCCGGCCAGAAGGGCGGGATACGCAAGCCGGGGATCGGCCAGGTCCCCCTCTGCGTGCTACTGATCCTGCTACTGCAACCCTCCATCTGGTCTGATCTTAGATAGGGAATGAACTCCATGTGCCTAAGCCAACCGACGAAACGAGCGGACGGGCGGGCGGGCACTACGTCGGCCAGAGAGACGGGATGCGCAAGCCATGGATCGATAGGGTTGTAGGTGGGTTTAGGCACATCTTCATATTTCTGCATGCCAATGCCATTTTTATGGCTTTTAAATTTGTACAATGGTCCCTTAAGCCTTCACGTGAAGTTTCATGGCAAGTCGACTCGTTTTCTATTTTTCATGATTTTTGAAACTTTTTACGGTTCAGGATTTTTTAAAATTTTTTTGGAAGGAGTTTTGGCCCCAAACTTGGTAGACGTGATCCTTATATTTTTGTTGGCATGCACAAAACAATTCAGCTAAAAACTCGAAGTGTACAAGATTTTGTGACCATTTGAAAAAAGTGTCCCCATTTCATACACTTTAATGGCCACTGGCAACAAACCTGTAAAATCTCAAATGCTCTTTAAAGGGGTGTGAATTCTCAAAGTTTGATGTGGGATGGGGGGCCGATATAAGGGCCAAGTACCAGCACACATCGCACATGATGTGCGCACACCCCCGGCCCCCCGATCGTCGAAACCCTAATGCCATTGGTCAGGTTCTCCGACGATGCTCCGACGAAGAAAAATGCGACACCAGCATATGCCTGAGCCCAGCATGTGCGGCCACAACCCTCGATCCGATCCGATCTTAGACTGGGAATGAACTCCGTCTGCTTAGACTAGGAATGAACTCCGTATGCCTAAGTCAACCCACGAAACGAGCATGCGGGCGCTCAGCCGGCCAGAGGGGCGGGATGCGCAAGCTGGGGATCGACCGGGTCCCCCTCTGCGTGCTGTCGATCCTGCTACCATAACCCTCGGTCTGGTCCGATCTTAGACTGGGAATGAACTTTGTATGCCTAAGCCAACCGACGAAATGAGCGGGCGGGCGGGCGGGCACTGCGCCGGCCAGAGAGACGAGATGCGCAAGCTGTGGATCGATAGGGTGGTAGGTGGGTTTAGGCACATCTACATATTTCTGCATGCCAATGCCATTTTTATGGCTTGTAAATTCATACAATGGTCCCTTAAGCCTTCACGTGAAGTTTCATGGCAAGACGACTCGTTTTTTATTTTTCACGATTTTCAAAACTTTTTGTAGTTCGAGATTTTTTAAAATTTTTTTGGAAGGAGTTTTAGCCCCAAACTTGGTAGATGTGATCCTTGTATTTTTTTTGGCATGCACAAAAAAATTCAGCTAAAAACTTGAAGTGTACAATATTTTGTGACCATTTGAAAAAAGTGTCCCCATTTTAGACACTTTAATGGCTTATGGCAGCAAACCTATAAAATCTCAAATGCTCTTTAAGGGGGTGTGAGTTCTCGAGGTTTGATGAGGGATAGGGGGACAATGTAAGGGCCAAATACCAGCACCCATCGCACATCATGTGCGCACACCCCCCCTGGCCCCCCGATCATCGAAACCCCAATGTCGTCGGTCAGGTTCTCTGGCGATGCTCCGACGAAGAAAAATACGGCACCAGCACATACCCGAGCCCAGCATGTGCTACCGCAACCCTCGGTCTGATCTGATCTTAGACTGGGAATGAACTCCGTATGCCTAAGTCAACCCACAAAATGACCTTGCGGGCGTCAGCCAGCCAGAGGGGTAGGTTACGTAAGTCAGGGATCGACTAGGTCCCCATCTGCGTGCTACCGATCCCGTGCTGCAACCCTCGGTCTGCTCCGATCTTAGACTAGGAATGAACTCCGTATGCCTAAGCCAACTGACGAAACGAGCGGGCCAGAGAGACGGGATGCGCAAGCCGTGGATCGATAGGGTGGTAGGTGGGTTTAGGCACATCTTCATATTTCTATGAGCCAATGCCATTTTTATGGCTTGTAAATTCATACAATGGTCCCTTAAACCTTCACATGAAGTTTCATGGCAAGACGACTCGTTTTTTATTTTTCACGATTTTTGAAACTTTTTACGGTTCAAGATTTTTTAAAATTTTTTCGAAAGCAGTTTTGGCCCCAAACTTGGTAGACGTGATCCTTGTATTTTTGTTGGCATGCAAAAAAAATTCTGCTAAAATCTCAAAGTGTACAAGATTTTGTGACCATTTGAAAAAAGTGTCCCCATTTCAGACACTTTAATGGCTACTAGCAGCAAACCTGTAAAATCTCAAATGCTTTTTAAGGGGGTGTGAGTTCTCAAGGTTTGATGAAGGATAGGGGGCCAATATAAGGGCCAAGTACCAGCACCCATCGGACATCATGTGCGCACAGCCCCCCGGGCCCCCCGATCGTCGGAACACCAATGCCACCGATCAGGTTCTCCAACGATGCTCCGGTGGTGGTGCCCCGACGAAGAAAAATGCGGCACCAGCACATGCCCGAGCCCAGCATGTGCTACCACAACCCTCGATCTCGGTCTGATCTTAGACTGGGAATGAACTCCGTATGCTTAGACTGGGAATGAACTCCGTATGCCTAAGTCAACCCACGACACGACCGTGCGGGCGCTCAGTCGGCCAGAGGGGTGGGATGCGCAAGCCGGGGATCGATCGAGTCAATCTGCATGCTGCCAATCTTGCTGCCGCAACCCTCGGTCTAATCCGATCTTAGACTGGGAATGAACTCCGTATGCTTAGACTGGGAATGAGCTCCGTATGCCTAAGTCAACCCATGAAACAAGCGTACGGGCACTCAGCCGGCCAGAGGGGCGGGATGCACAAGTCAGGGATCAACCATGTCTCTCTCTATGTGTTATCGATCCTCACCGCAACAGTCAGTCCGATCCAATCTTAGACTAGGAATGAACTCCGTATGCCTAAGCCACCCGACGAAACGAGTGGGTGGGCAGGCGGGCGGGCACTACGCCGGCCAGAGAGATGGGATGCGCAAGCCATGGATCGATAGGGTGATAGGTGGGTTAAGTCACATCTTCATATTTCTACGTGCCAATGCCATTTTTATGGTTCGTAAAATCATACAATGTTCCCTTAAGCCTTCACGTGAAGTTTCATGGCAAGACAACACATTTTCTATTTTTCATGATATTTGAAACTTTTTGCGGTTTGGGATTTTTTAAAATTTTTTTGGAAGGAGTTTTGGCCACAAACTTTGTAGACATGATCCTTGTATTTTTGTTGGCATGGACAAAAAAATTCAGCTAAAAACTCAATGTGTACAAGATTTTGTGACCATTTCAAGGCAGTAAACCTGTAAAATCTCAAATGCTCTTTAAGGGGGTGTGAGTTCTCGAGGTTTGATGAGGGATAGGCGGCCAATATAAGGGCCAAGTACCAGCACCCATTGCACACCCCCCGATCCCCTTGATCACCGAAACCCTAATACCGACAGTCAGGTTCTCCGACGAAGCTCCGACGATGGTGCCCGACAAAGAAAAATGCGGCACCAGCACATGCCTGAGCCCAGCATGTGCTGTCGCAACCTTCGGTCCGATCCGATCTTAGACTGGGAATGAACTCTGTATGCTTAGACTGGGAATGAACTTCGTATGCGTAAGTCAACCCACGAAATGAGCGTACGGGCGCTCAGCCGGCCAGAGGGGCAGGATGTGCAAGTCGGGGATCGGTCGGGTCCCCCTCTACGTGTTGCATATCCTGCTGCCGTAACCCTCAGTCCTGTCCGATCTTGGACTGGGAATGAACTCTGTATGCCTAAGCCAATTGATGAAACGAGTGGGCAAACGGGCAGGCGGGCGGGCACTACACCGGCCAGAGAGACAGGATAAGCAAGCCGTGGATCGATAGGGTGGTAGGTGGGTTTAGGCACACCTTCATATTTCTATATGCCAATGCCATTTTTATGGCTTGTAAATTCATACTATGGTCCCTTAAGCCTTCACATGAGTTCAATGGCAAGACGACTCATTTTCTATTTTTCATGATATTTGATCCTTTCTGCGGTTTGGGATTTTTCAAAATTTTTTCAGGAGTTTTGGCCCCAAACTTGGTAGACTTGATCCTTGTATTTTTGTTCGCATGCACAAAACAATTCAGCTAAAAACTCGAAGTGTATAAGATTTTGTGACCATTTGAAAAAAGTGTCCCCATTTCAGACACTTTAATGGCTACTGGCAGAAAACCTGTAAAATCTCAAATGCTCTTTAAGGGGGTGTGAGTTCTCGAGGTTTGATGAGGGATAGGGGGCCAATATAAGGGCCAAGTACCAGCACCCAATGCCACCGGTCAGGTTCTTCGGCGATGCTCCGACGAAGAAAAATACGGCACCAGTACATGCCCTAGCCCAACATGTGCTGCCGTAACCCTCGGTCCGGTCTGATCTTAAATTGGGAATGAACTTCATATGCTTAGGCTGGGAATGAACTCCGTATGCCTAAGTCAACCCACGAAACGAGCGTACGGGCGCTCAGCCGACCAGAGGGGCAGGATGCGTAAGCCGGGGATCGATCGGGTCCCCTCTGCGTGCTATCGATCCTGCTTCCGCAACCCTTGGTCTGGTCCGATCTTAGACTGGGAATGAACTCCATATGCCTAAGCCAACCGACGAAACGAGTGGGCGGGCAGGCACTACGCCGGCCAGAGAGACAGGATGTGCAAGCCGTGGATCGATAGGGTGGTAGGTTGGTTAAGGCACATCTTCATATTTCTATGTGCCAATGCCATTTTTATGGATTGTAAATTCATACAATGGTCCCTTAAGCCTTCATGCGACGTTTCATGGCAAGACGACTCGTTTTTTATTTTTTACGATTTTTGAAACTTTTTACGGTTCGACATTTTTTAAAATTTTTTCAGAAGGAGTTTCAGCTGCAAACTTGGTAGACGTGATCCTTGTATTTTTGTTGGCATGCACAAAAAAATTCAGCTAAAAACTCGAAGTGTACAAGATTTTGTCACCATTTGAAAAAAGTGTCCCCATTTCAGACACTTTAATGGCTACTGGCAGCAAACCTGTAAAATCTCAAATGCTTTTTAAGGGGGTGTGAGTTCTCAAGGTTTGATGAATGATATGGGGCCAATATAAGGGCCAAGTACTAGCACCCATCACACATCATGCGCGCACACCCCCCCGGCCCCCTCGATCGTCGGAATGCCAATGCCGCTGGTCAGGTTCTCCGCTGATGCTCCGGTGATGGTGCCCCGGTGAAGAAAAATGTGGTACCAGCAGATGCCCAAGCCCAGCATGTGCTGTTGCAACCCTCGGTCTGGTCTGATCTTAGACTGGGAATGAACTCCGTATGCTTAGACTGAGAATGAACTCCGTATGCCTAAGTCAACCCATGAAACAAGCATACAGGCACTCAGTCGGTCAGAGGGGTGGGATGCGCAAGCTGGGGATCGATCGGGTCCCCTTCTGCGTGCTGCCACAACCCTCGGTCCGGTCCGATCTTAGACTGGCAATGAACTCCGTATGCTTAGACTGGGAATGAACTCCGTGTGCCTAAGTCAACCCACGAAACGAGCGTGCAGGCTCTCAGCCGGCCAGAAGGGCGGGATGCGCAGGTCGGGGATCGACCAGGTCCCCCTCTGCGTGCTGCCATAACCCTCGGTCCGGTCCGATCTTAGACTGGGAATACACTCCGTATGCTTAGACTGGGAATGAACTCAGTATGCCTAAGTCAACACACGAAGCGAGCGTGCGGGCGCTCAACCGACCAGAGGGGAGGGATGCGTAAGCCGGGGATCGACCGGGTCCCCCTCTACGTGCTATCGATCCTACTACCGCAACCCTCAGTTCGGTCTGATCTTAGACTGGGAATGAACTCTGTATGCCTAAGCCAACCGACGAAACGAGCGGGCGGGCGGGCAGGCGGGCACTATGCCGGCCAGAGAGACGGGATGCGCAAGCCGTCGATCGATAGGGTGGTCGTTGGGTTTAGGCACATCTTCATATTTCTGCATGCCAATGCCTTTTTTATGGCTTGTAAATTCATACAATGGTCCCTTGAGCCTTCACGTGAAGTTTCATGGCAAGACGACTCATTTTATATTTTTCATGATTTTTGAAACTTTTTACGGTTCGGTATTTTTTAAAAATTTTTCGGAAGGAGTTTTGGCCCCAAACTTGGTAGACATTATCCTTTATTTTTGTTGGCATGCACAAAAAAAGTCAGCTAAAAACTTGAAGTGTACAAGATTTTGTAACCATTTGAAAAAAGTGTCCCTATTTCAGACACTTTAATGGCTACTGGCAGCAAACTTGTAAAATCTCAAATGCTCTTTAAGGGGGTGTGAGTTCTCGAGGTTTGATGAGGGATAGGGGGCCAATATAGGGCCAAGTACCAGCACCATCGCATATCATGTGCGCACACCCCCCGGCCCCCTCGATCGTCCGAAACCCCATGCCGCCGGTTAGGTTCTCCGGTGATGGTGCCCCGACGGCCAGAGAGACGGGATGCCGCAAGCTGTGGATCGATACGGTGGTAGGTGGGTTTAGGCACATCTTCATATTTCGGCTGCCATGCCATTTTTATGGCTTGTAAAGTCATACCAATGGTCCCTTAAGCCTTCACGTGAAGTTTCATGGCAAGACGACTCGTTTTCTATTTTTCACAGATTTTTGAAACTTTTTACGGTTCGGGATTTTTTAAAATTTTTTCGAAAGGATTTTTGGCCCCAAACTTGGTAGACTTGATCCTTGTATTTTTTTGGCATGCACAAAAAAATTCAACTAAAAACTTGAAGTGTACAAGATTTTGTGACCTTTAGAAAAAAGTGTCCCCATTTCAGACACTTTAATGGCTATTGGCAGCAAACTTGTAAAATCTCAAATGCTCTTTAAGGGGGTGTGAGTTCTCGAGGGTTGATGAGGGATAGGGGGCCAATAAAAGGGCCAAGTGCCAACACCCACCACACATCATGTGCGCACACGCCCCCGATCTCCGGAACCCCAATGCCGCCAGTCAGGTTCTCCGGCGATGCTCCGACGATGGTGCCCCAACGAAGAAAAATGCGGCACCAGCACATGCCCGAGCCCAGCATGTGCTGCCATAACCCTCAGTCCGGTCCGATCTTAGATTGGGAATGAACTCCGTACGCTTAGACTGGGAATGAACTCCATATGCCTAACTCAACCCACGAAATAAGTGTGCGGGCACTCAGCCGGCCAGAGGGGCGGGATGCGCAAGCAGGGGATCGATCGGGTCCCCCTCTGCGTGCTACTGATCTTGCTGCCACAACCATCATTCCGGTCTGATCTTCGACTGGGAATGAACTCCGTATGCCTAAACCAACCGACGAAACGAGCGGGCGGGCGGGCGGGCACTACATCGGCCAGAGAGACGGGATGCGTAAGCCGTGGATCGATAGGGTGGTAGGTGGGATTGGGCACATCTTCATATTTCTGCATGCCAATGCCATTTTTATGGCTTCTAAATTCATACAATGCTAACTTAAGCCTTCACGTGAAGTTTCATGGCAAGACGACTCGTTTTCTATTTTTCATGATTTTTGAAACTTTTTACGATTTAGGATTTTTTAAAATTTTTTCAGAAGGAATTTTGGCCCTGAACTTGGTAGATACAATCCTTGTATTTTTGTTGGCATGCACAAAACAATTCGACTAAAAACTCGAAGTGTACAAGATTTTGTGACCATTTGAAAAAAGTGTCCCCATTTCAGACACTTTAATGGCTACTGGCAGCAAACCTGTAAAATCTCAAATGCTCTTTAAGGGGTGTGAGTTCTCGAGGGTTGATGAGGGATAGGGGGCCAATAAAAGGGCCAATTCCCAACACCCACCACACATCATGTGCGCACACGCCCCCCGAGCCCCCGATCTCCGGAACCCCAATGCCGCCAGTCAGGTTCTCCGACGATGCTCCGACGATGGTGCCCCAACGAAGAAAAATGCGGCACCAGCACATGCCCGAGCCCAGCATGTGCTGCCATAACCCTCGGTCCGGTCCGATCTTAGATTGGGAATGAACTCCGTACGCTTAGACTGGGAATGAACTCCATATGCCTAACTCAACCCACGAAATAAGTGTGCGGGCACTCAGCCGGCCAGAGGGGCGGGATGCGCAAGCAGGGGATCGATCGGGTCCCTCTCTGCGTGCTACCGATCTTGCTGCCACAACCATCATTCCAGTCTGATCTTCGACTGGGAATGAACTCCGTATGCCTAAACCAACCGACGAAACGAACGGGCGGGCAAGCGGGCACTACATCGGCCAGAGAGACGGGATGCGTAAGCCGTGGATCGATAGGGTGGTAGGTGGGATTGGGCACATCTTCATATTTCTGCATGCCAATGCCATTTTTAATGGCTTCTAAATTCATACAATGCTAACTTAAGCCTTCACGAGAGTTTCATGGCAAGACGACTCGTTTTCTATTTTTTTCCCATGATTTTTGAACTTTTTTACGATTTAGGATTTTTAAAATTTTTTCAGAAGGAATTTTGGCCCTGAACTTGTAGACTACAATCCTTGTATTTTTGGTTGGGCATGCACAAAACAATTCGACTAAAAACTCAAGTGTACAAGATTTTGTGACCATTTGAAAAAAAGTGTCCCATTTCAGACACTTTAATGGCTATTGGTCAGCAAACTTGTAAAATTCAAATGCTCTTTAAGGGGGTGTGAGTTCTCGAGGTTGATAGGGATAGGGGGCCAATGAAAGGGCCAAGTCCTAACACCCACCACAACATCATGTGCGCACACCCCCCCCGAGCCCCCGATCTCCGGAACCCCAATGCCGCCAGTCAGGTTCTCCGGCGATGCTCCGACGATGGTGCCCCAACGAAGAAAAATGCGGCACCAGCACATGCCCGAGCCCAGCATGTGCTGCCATAACCCTCGGTCCGGTCCGATCTTAGATTGGGAATGAACTCCGTACGCTTAGACTGGGAATGAACTCCATATGCCTAACTCAACCCACGAAATAAGCGTGCGGGCACTCAGCCGGCCAGAGGGGCGGGATGCGCAAGCAGGGGATTGATCGGGTCCCCCTCTGCGTGCTACCGATCTTGCTGCCACAACCATCATTCCGGTCTGATCTTCGACTGGGAATGAACTCCGTATGCCTAAGCCAACCGACGAAACGAGCGGGCGGGCGGGCGGGCACTACATCGGCCAGAGAGACGGGATGCGTAAGCCGTGGATCGATAGGGTGGTAGGTGGGATTGGGCACATCTTCATATTTCTGCATGCCAATGCCATTTTTATGGCTTGTAAATTCATACAATGGTCCCTTAAGCCTTCACGTGAAGTTTCATGGCAAGACGACTCGTTTTCTATTTTTCACGATTTTCAAAACTTTTTATGGTTCAGGATTTTTTAAAATTGTTTTCGAAGGAGTTTTGGCCCCAAACTTGGTAGACGTGATCCTTGTCTTTTTGTTGGCATGCACAAAAAAATTCAGCTAAAAACTCGAAGTGTACAAGATTTTGTGACAATTTGAAAAAAGTGTCCCAATTTCAAACACTTTAATGGCTACTGGCAGCAAACCTGTAAAATCTGAAATGCTCTTTAAGGGGGTGTGAGTTCTCGAGGTTTGATGAGGGATAGGGGGCCAATATAAGGGCCAAGTACCAGCACCCATCGCATATCATGTGCGCACACCCCCCGGCCCCCTCGATCGTCGAAACCCCAATGCCGCCGGTTAGGTTCTCCGGTGATGGTGCCCCGACGGCCAGAGAGATGGGATGCGCAAGCTGTGGATAGATACGGTGGTAGGTGGGTTTAGGCACATCTTCATATTTCGGCCTACCAATGCCATTTTTATGGCTTGTAAAGTCATACAATGGTCCCTTAAGCCTTCACGTGAAGTTTCATGGCAAGACGACTCGTTTTCTATTTTTCACGATTTTTGAAACTTTTTACGGTTCGGGATTTTTTAAAATTTTTTCGAAAGGATTTTTGGCCCCAAATTTGGTAGACTTGATCCTTGAATTTTTTTTGGCATGCACAAAAAAACTCAACTAAAAACTTGAAGTGTACAAGATTTTGTGACCTTTAGAAAAAAGTGTCCCCATTTCAGACACTTTAATGGCTATTGGCAGCAAACTTGTAAAATCTCAAATGCTCTTTAAGGGGGTGTGAGTTCTCGAGGGTTGATGAGGGATAGGGGGCCAATAAAAGGGCCAAGTCCCAACGCCCACCACACATCATGTGCGCACACGCCCCCCGAGCCCCCGATCTCCGGAACCCCAATGCCGCCAGTCAGGTTCTCCGACGATGCTCCGACGATGGTGCCCCAACGAAGAAAAATGCGGCACCAGCACATGCCCGAGCCCAGCATGTGCTGCCATAACCCTCGGTCCGGTCCGATCTTAGATTGGGAATGAACTCCGTACGCTTAGACTGGGAATGAACTCCATATGCCTAACTCAACCCACGAAATAAGTGTGCGGGCACTCAGCCGGCCAGAGGGGCGGGATTCGTAAGCAGGGGATCGATCGGGTCCCCCTCTGCGTGCTACCGATCTTGCTGCCACAACCATCATTCCGGTCTGATCTTCGACTGGGAATGAACTCTGTATGCCTAAACCAACCGACGAAACGAACAGGCGGGCGGGCGGGCACTACATCGGCCAGAGAGACGGGATGCGTAAGCCGTGGATCGATAGGGTGGTAGGTGGGATTGGGCACATCTTCATATTTCTGTATGCCAATGCCATTTTTATGGCTTCTAAATTCATACAATGCTAACTTAAGCCTTCACGTGAAGTTTCATGGCAAGATGACTCGTTTTCTATTTTTCATGATTTTTGAAACTTTTTACGATTTAGGATTTTTTAAAATTTTTTCAGAAGGAATTTTGGCCCTGAACTTGGTAGATACAATCCTTGTATTTTTGTTGGCATGCACAAAACAATTCGACTAAAAACTCGAAGTGTACAAGATTTTGTGACCATTTGAAAAAAGTGTCCCCATTTCAGACACTTTAATGGCTACTGGCAGCAAACCTGTAAAATCTCAAATGCTCTTTAAGGGGGTGTGAGTTCTCGAGGGTTGATGAGGGATAGGGGGCCAATAAAAGGGCCAAGTCCCAACACCCACCACACATCATGTGCGCACACGCCCCCCGAGCCCCCGATCTCTGGAACCCCAATGCCGCCAGTCAGGTTCTCCGGCGATGCTCCAACGATGGTGCCCCAACGAAGAAAAATGCGACACCAGCACATGCCCGAGCCCAGCATGTGCTGCCATAACCCTTAGACTGGGAATGAACTCCGTACGCTTAGACTGGGAATGAACTCCGTACGCTTAGACTGGGAATGAACTCCGTATGCCTAAGTCAACCCACGAAATGAGCGTGCATGCGCTCAGCCGGCCAGAGGGGCGGGATGTGCAAGCCGAGGATCGATCGGGTCCCCCTCTACGTGCTATCGATCTTGCTGCCAGAACCATCATTCCGGTCCAATCTTAGATTGGGAATGAACTCCGTATGCCTAAGCCAACTGACGAAACGAGCAGGCAGGCGGGTGAGCGGGCGGGCACTAAGCCGGCCAGAGGGACGGGATGCGCAAGCCGTGGATTGATAGGGTGGTAGGTGGGATTGGGCACATCTTCATATTTCTGCATGCCAATGCCATTTTTATGGCTTGTAAATTCATACAATGCTCCCTTAAGCCTTCACGTAAAGTTTCATGGCAAGACGACTCGTTTTCTATTTTTCACGATTTTCAAAACTTTTTTCGATTTGGGATTTTTTAAAATTTTTTCGGAAGGCGTTTTGGCCCCAAACTTGGTAGACATGATCCTTGTATTTTTATTGGCATGCAAAAAAAAATTGAGCTAAAAAATCGAAGTGTACAAGATTTTGTGACCATTTGAAAAAAGTGTCCCCATTTGAGACACTTTAATGGCTATTGGCAGCAAACTTGTAAAATCTCAAATGCTCTTTAAGGGGGTGTGAGTTCTCGAGGTTTGATGAGGGATAGGGGGCCAATATAAGGGCCAAGTACCAGCACCCATTGCGCATCATGTGCGGACACCCCCCAGCCCCCTGATCGCCGGAACCCCAATGCCGTCTGCCCGCATGTTCTCCGGCGATGGTGCCTCGGTGAAGAAAAATGTGGCACCAGCACATGCCCGAGCCCAGCATGTGCTGCCGCAACCCTCGGTCCGGTCTAATCTTAGACCGAGAATGAACTCCTATGCTTAGACTGGGAATGAACTCTGTATGCCTAAGTCAACCCACGAAACGAGCTTGTGGGCGCTCAGCCGGCCAGAGGGGCGCGATCCATAAGCCAGGGATCGGTCGGGTCCCCCTCTGCGTGCTGTTGATCCTGCTGTCGTAACCTTTGATCTAGTATGATCTTAGACTGGGAATGAACTCCGTATGCCTAAGCCAACAGACGAAACGAGCGGGCGGGCAGGCGGGCGGGCACTATGCCGGCCAGAGAAACGGGATACGCAAGTCGTGGATCAAAATGGTGGTAGGTGGGTTTAGGCACATCTTCATATTACAACGTGCCAATGCCATTTTTATGGCTTGTAAATTCATACAATGGTCCCTTGAGCCTTCACGTGAAGTTTCATGGCAAGACAACTCGTTTCTTATTTTTCACGATTTTTGAAACTTTTTAAGGTTCGAGATTTTTTAAACTTTTTTTTAAAAACATTTTGGCCCCAAACTTGGAAGACGTGATCCTTGTATTTTTCTTGGCATGCACAAAAAAATTCAGCTAAAAACTCGAAGTGTACAAGACTTTGTGACCTTTTGAAAAAAGTGTCCCCATTTCAGACACTTTAATGGCTACTGGCAGCAAACCTGTAAAATCTCAATTGCTCTTTAAGGGGGTGTGAGTTCTCAAGGTTTGATGAGGGATAGGGGGCCAATATAAGGGCCAAGTACCAGCACCCATCGCACATCATGTGCGCACACCCCCCGGCCCCCCCGATCGTCGGAACCCCAATGCCATCGATCAGGTTCTCCGATGATGCTCCGACGATGGTGCCCCGACGAAGAAAAATGCGGTGCCATCACCTACCCGAACCTAGCATGGGCTGCAACAACCCTTGGTCTGATCTAATCTTAGACTCGAAATGAACTTCGTATGCTTAGACTGGGAATGAACTCCGTGTGCCTAAGTCAACCCATTAAATGAGCGTGCGGGCGCTCAGTCGGCCAGAGGGGCCGGATGCGCAAGCTGGGGATCGGTCGGATCCTCTTCTGTGTGCTACCGATCCTGCTGCTGTAACCCGTGATCCAGTCTGATCTTAGACTTGGAATGAACTCCGTATGCCTAAGCCAACTGACGAAACGAGCGGGCGGGAGGGCGGGCTGGCACTACGTCGGCCAGAGAGGCGGGATGCGCAAGCCATGGATCGATAGGGTGGTAGGTGGGTTTAGGCACATCTTCATATTTCTGTGTGCCAATGCCATTTTTATGGCTTGTAAATTCATACAATGGTCCTTTAAGCCTTCACGTGCAGTTTCATGGCAAGACGACTCGTTTTCTATTTTTCACGATTTTCAAAACTTTTTGTGGTTCAGGATTTTTTAAAATTTTTTTGGAAGGAGTTTTGGCCCCAAACTTGGTAGATGGGATCCTTGTATTTTTATTGGCATGCACAAAAAAATTCAGCTAAAAACTCGAAGTGTACAATTTTTTGTGACCTTTTGAAAAAAGTGTCCCCATTTCAGACACTTTAACGGCTACTGGCAGCAAACCTGTAAAATCTCAAATGCTCATTAAGGGGGTGTGAGTTCTCGAGGTTTGATGAGGGATAGGGGGCCAATATAAGGGCCAAGTACCAGCATCCATCGCACATCATGTGCGCCCACCCCTCGGCCCCCCCAATCGCCGGAACCCCAATGCCGTCGGTCAGGTTCTCCGATGATGCTCCGACAATGGTGCCCTGGTGAAGAAAAATGCGGCACCAGCACATGCCTGAGGTCAGCATGTGCTATTGCAACCCTCGGTTCGGTCCGATCTTAGACTGGGAATGAACTCCATATGCTTAGACTGGGAATGAACTTCGTATGCCTAAGTCAACCCACGAAACGAGCGTGCGGGCGCTCAGCCGACCAGACGGGTGGGATGCGTAAGCCGAGGATCAGCCAGGTCCCCCTCTACGTGCTATCGATCCTGCTGCTGCAAGCCTCGGTCTGGTCCGATCTTAGATTGGGAATGAACTCCATATGCTTAAGCCATCCGACGAAGCGAGCGGACGGGCGGGCGAGCAATACGCCGGCCAGAGAGGCGGGATGCGCAAGCCGTGGATCGATCGGGTGGTAGTTGGGTTTAGGCACATCTTCATATTTCTGCATGCGAATGCCATTTTTATGGCTTGTAAATTGATACAACGGTCCCTTAAGCCTTCACGTGAAGTTTCGTGGCAAGACGACTAGTTTTCTATTTTTCATGATTTTTGAAACTTTTTACGGTTTGAGATTTTTTAAAATCTTTTCGAAAGGAGTTTTTGGCTTGAACTTGGTAGACGTGATCCTTGTATTTTTGTTGGCATGAACAAAAAAATTCAGCTAAAAATTCGAAGTGTACAAGATTTTGTGACCATTTGAAAAAAGTGTCCCCATTTCAGACACTTTAATGGCTACTAGCAGCAAACCTGTAAAATCTAAAATGCTTTTTAAGGGGGTGTGAGTTCTCAAAATTTGATGAGGGATAGGGGGCCAATATAAGAGCCAAGTACCAGCACCCATTGCACATCATGTGTGCACACCACCCGGCCCCCCCGATCACCGGAACCCCAATGCCGTCGGTCAGGTTCTCCGATGATGCTCCGGCGATGGTACCCCGGTGAAGAAAAATGTGGCACCAGCACATGCCCGAGCCCAGCATGTGCTGTCGTAACCCTCGAACCAGTATGATCTTTTTACGGTTCGAGATTTTTTTAAATTTTTTCGAAAGGAGTTTTGGCTCCAAACTTGGTAGACGTGATCCTAGTATTTTTGTTGGCATGCACTAAAAAATTTTGCCAAAAACTCGAAGTGTATAAGATTTTGTGACCATTTGAAAAAAGTGACCCCATTTCAGACACTTTAATGGCTACTGGCAGCAAACCTGTAAAATCTCAAATGCTCTTTAAGGGGGTGTGAGTTCTTGAGGTTTGATGAGGGATAGGGGCCCAATATAAGGGCCAAGTACCAGCACCCATCGCACATCATGTGCGCATAGCCCCCCCGACCTGCCCGATCACTGGAACCCCAATGCTGTCGGTCAGGTTCTTCGGTGATGCTCTGGCGATGGTGCCCCAACGAAGAAAAATGCGACACCGGCACATGCCCCAGCCCAGCATGTGCTATTGTAACCCTCGGTCCGGTCTGATCTTAGACTGGGAATGAACTCCATATGCCTAAGTCAACCCATTAAAATGAGCATGCAGGCGCTCAGTCGGCCAGAGGGGCGGGATGCACAAGTCGGGGATCAGTCAGGTCCCCCTTGCATGCTGCCGTTCTTGCTGCCGCAACCCTCGATCCGATCTTGGACTGGGAATGAACTCCGTATGCCTAAGCCAACCGACGAAACGAGCGGGCAGGCAGGCGGGCACTACGTCGGCCAGAGAGACGGAATGCGCAAGCCGTGGATCGATAGGGTGGTCGGTGGGTTTAGGCACATCTTCATATTTCTCCGTGCCAATGCCATTTTTATGACTTCTAAATTCATACAATGGTCCCTTAAGCCTTCACGTGAAGTTTCCTGGCAAGATTACTCGATTTCTATTTTTCACGATTTTTGAAACTTTTTACGGTTCGGGATTTTTTAAAATTTTTTTTGAAGGAGCTTTGGCCCCAAACTTGGTAGACGCGATCCTTGTATTTTTGTTGGCATGCATAAAACAATTCAGCTAAAAACTCGAAGTGTACAAGATTTTGTGACCATTTGAAAAAAGTGTCCCCATTTTAGACATTTTAATGGCTACTGGCAGCAAACCTGTAAAATCTCAAATGCTCTTTAAGGGGGTGTGAGTTCTCGAGGTTTGATGAGGGATAGGGGGCCAATATAAGGGCCAAGTACCAGTACCCATCGCCCATCATGTGCGCACACCACCCCGGCCCCCCCAATCCCGGAACCCCAATGCTGTCAGTCAGGTTCTCCGACGATGCTCTGGCGATGCTCGGTCGATGGTGCCTCGGTGAATAAAAATACGGCACCAGCACATGCTCGAGCCCAGCATGTGCTGCCACAACCCTCGGTCTGGTCTGATCTTAGACTAGGAATGAACTCCGTATGCTTAGACTGGGAATGAACTCCGTATGCCTAAGTCAACCCACAAAACGAGCGTGTGGGTGCACAGCCGACCAGAGGGGCAGGATGCGCAAGCCAGGGATCGGCCGAGTCCCCCTCTGCATGTTGCCAATCCTGCTGCCGCAACCCTTGGTCCAGTCCAATCTTAGACTGGGAATGAACTCCGTATGCCTAAGCCAATCGACAAAACGAGCGAGCGGGCAGGCGGGCGGGCACTACGCCGGCCAGAGAGACGGGATGCGCAAGCCGTGGATCGATAGGATGGTAGGTGGGTTTAGGCACATCTTCATATTTCTACGTCCCAATGCCATTTTTATGGCTTGTAAATTTATACAATGGTCCCTTAAGCCTTCACGTGAAGTTTCATGGCAAGACGACTCGTTTTCTATTTTTCATGATTTTCAAAAATTTTTGCGATTCAAGATTTTTTAAAATTTTTTCGGAAATCGTTTTGACCCCAAGCTTGGTAGATGTGATCCTTGTATTTTTGTTGGCATGTACAAAAAAATTCAGCTAAAAACTCGAAGTGTACAAGATTTCGTGACCATTTGAAAAAAGTGTCCTCATTTCAGACACTTTAATGGCTTCTGGCAGCAAACCTGTAAAATCTCAAATGCTCTTTAAGGGAGTGTGAGTTCTCGAGGTTTGATGACGGATAGGGAGCCAATATAAGGGCCAAGTACCAGCACCCATCGCACATCATGTGCGCACAGCCCCCTCGACCCCCTCGATCGTCGTAACCCTAATGTCGTCGGTCAGGTTCTCCGACGATGGTGCCCCGACCAAGAAAAATGTGCCACCAGCACATGCCCGAGCCCAACATGAGCTGCCCCAACCCTCGGTCCGGTCCTATCTTAGACTGAGAATGAACTACGTACGCCTAAGTCAACCCACGAAACGAGCGTGTGGGTGCTCAGTCGGCCAGACGGGCGGGATACGCAAGCCGGGAATCGGCCGGGTCCCCCTCTGCATGTTGTCGATCCTGCTGCCACAACCCTCAGTCTGGTCTGATCTTGGACTAGGAATGAACTCCGTATGCCTAAGCCAACCGACGAAACGAGTGGGCGGGAGGGCGGGCAGGCACTATGCCAGCCAGAGAGGCGGGATGCGCAAGCCGTGGATCAATAGGGTGGTAGGTGGGTTTAGGCACATCTTCATATTTTTGTGTGCCAATGCCATTTTTATGGCATGTAAATTGATACTATGGTCCCTTAAGCCTTCACGTGAAGTTTCATGGCAAGATGACTCGTTTTCTATTTTTCACGATTTTCAAAACTTTTTACGGTTCGGGATTTTTTTAAATTTTTTTGAAAGGATTTTTGGCTCCAGACTTGGTAGATGTGATCCTAGTATTTTTTTTGGCATGCACTAAAACATTCTGCCAAAAACTCGAAGTGTACAAGATTTTGTGACATTTGAAAAAAGTGTCCCGTTCAGACACTTTAATGGCTACTGGCAGCAAACCGTCAAAATCTCAAAATGCTCTTTTAAGGGGGTGTGAGTTCTTCGGTTTTTGATGAGGGATAGGGGCCAATATAAGGGCCAGTACCAGCACCCATCTACAGCATGTGACCGGCACCGGCTGCGTTCCGGAACCCAATCGTCGGTAGCTCCGGCATGTCTGCGATGAGCCCGGAAGAAATGCAGCACCGAGCAACTGCCCAGCCAGATGGCTGTCGCAACCTGTCCAGTCGATGTCGACTGGGATGAGCCCTTATGCCTAAGTACCCATTAAAATATCGGGTGCTCAGGCGGTCAGAGGGGCGGGTGCGCAGGGGATCGTGGTCCCCCTTGCTGCTGCTTTTGCTACCGTCCTAGATCTGTCCATAGACTGGGAATGAACTCCGTATGCCTAAAACCGACGAAATGAGCGGCGGGCGGGCGGGCACTACGTCGGCCAGAGAGACGGAATGCGCAATGCCGTGGATCGATAGGGTGGTCGGTGGGTTTAGGCACATCTTCATATTTCTCCGTGCCAATGCCATTTTTATGGCTTGTAAATTCATACAATGGTCCCTTAAGCCTTCACGTGAAGTTTCCTGGCAAGATGACTCGATTTTATTTTTCACAATTTTTGAAACTTTTTACGATTCGGGATTTTTAAAATTTTTTTGAAGGAGCTTTGGCCCCCAAACTTGGTAAGACGCGATCCTTGTATTTTTGTTGGGATGCACAAAACAATTCAGCGAAAAACTCGAAAATGTACAAGATTTTGTGACGCATTTGAAAAAAGTGTCCCCATTTCAAAACACTTAATGGCTACTGGCAGCAAACCTGTAAAATCTCAAATGCTCTTTTAAGGGGGTTTGAGTTCTTGAGGTTTGATGAGGGATAGGGGGGCCATATAAAGGGCCAAGTACCAGTACCCTCCCCATCATGTGCGCACCTACCCCGGTCCCCTCGATCGCCGGAACCCCAAACTGCCGAGTCAGGTTCTCTGGGCGATGCTCCGGCGTACATGGTGTCTCGATCTAATGAATTAGGAGCACGCACAGCACATGCCCGAGCCCAGCATGTGCTGCTACAACCCTTAGTCTGGTCTGATCTTAGACTAGGAATGAACTCCTATGCTTAGACTGGGAATGAACTCTGTATGCCTAAGTCAACCCACGAAACGAGCATGTGGGCGCACAGCCGACTGGAGGGGTAGGATACGCAAGCTAGGGATCGATCGGGTCCCCCTCTACGTGTTGCCAATTCGACTGTCGCAACCCTTGGCCTGGTCTGATCTTAGACTGGGAATGAACTCTGTATGCCTAAGCCAACCGACGAAACGAGTGGACGGGAGGGCGGACAGGCACTACGTCGGCCAGAGAGGCGGGATGCGCAAGCCGTGGATCGATAGGGTGGTAGGTGGATTTAGGCACATCTTCATATTTTTGTTTGCCAATGCCATTTTTATGGCATGTAAATTCATACAATGGTCCCTTAAGCCTTCACGTGAAGTTTAATGGCAAGATGACTCGATTTCTATTTTTCACGATTTTCAAAACTTTTTGTGGTTTGAGATTTTTTAAAATTTTTTTGGAAGAATTTTTGGCTCCAAACTTCGTAGATGTGATCCTTGTATTTTTTTTAGCATGCACAAAAAAATTCAGCCAAAAACTCGAAGTGTACAAGATTTTGTGACCATTGGAAAAAAGTGTCCCCATTTCAGACACTTTAATGGCTACTGGCAGCAAACCTGTAAAATCTCAAATGCTCTTTAAGGGGGTGTGAGTTCTCGAGGTTTGATGAGGGATATGGTGCCAATATAAGGGCCAAGTAGTAGCCCCCCCAGCCTACCCGATTGCCGGAACCCCAATGCTGCCGGTCAGGTTCTTCGGCGATGCTCCGACGATGGTGCCTCGATGAAGAAAAATTCGGCACCAGCACATGCCCCAGCCCAGCATGTGCTGCCGAAACCCTCAGTCCGGTCTGATCTTGGACTGGGAATGAACTTCGTATGCTTAAGTCAACCTACGAAACGTGCATGCGGGCGCTCAGCCGGCCAGAGGGGAGATGCGTAAGTCGAGGATCGACCGGGTCTCGCTCTGCATCTTATCGATCCTGCTGCCACAACCCTCGATCCGGTCTAATCTTAGACTGGGAATGAACTTCGTATGCCTAAGCCAACCGACGAAATGAGTGGGCGGGCAGGCGGGCGGACACTACATCGGCCAGAGAGATGGGATGCGCGAGCGATGGATCGATTGGGTGGTAGGTGGGTTTAGGCACATCTTTGTATCTCTGCATGCCAATGCCATTTTTAGGGCTTGTAAATTCATACAATGGTCCCTTAAGCCTTCACGTGAAGTTTAATGGCAAGACAACTCGTCTTCTATTTTTCACAATTTCCAAAACTTTTTACGGTTGGGGATTTTTAAAAAAACTTTTGGAAAGAGTTTTGGCCCCAAATTTGGTAGACGTGATCCTTGTATTTTTTTTGGCATGCACAAAAAAATTCAGCTAAAAACTCGAAGTGTACAAGATTTTGTGACCATTTGAAAAAAGTGTCCCCATTTCAGACACTTTAATGGGTACTGGCAGTAAACTTGTAAAATCTCAAATGCTCTTTAAGGGGGTGTGAGTTCTCGAGGTTTGATGAGGGATAGGAGGCCAATATAAGGGCCAAGTACCAGCACCCATCGCACATCATGTGCGCACACCCCCCCGGCCCCCCGATCGTTGGAACCCCAATGCTGCCAGTCAGGTTCTCCGACGATGCTCCCATCATGGTGCCTCGGTAAAGAAAAATCCGGCACCAACACATGCCCGAGCTCAGCATGTGCTGTCGCAACCCTCAATCCGATTCGATCTTAGACTAGGAATGAACACCGTATGCTTAGACTGGGAATGAACTCCGTATGTCTAAGTCAACCCACGACACGAGCGTGCGGGCGCTTAGCCGGCCAGAGGGGTGGGATAGGCAAGCCGGGGATCGGCCGGGTCCCCCTCTGTGTGCTGCCGATCCTACTGCCGCAACCTCGATCCGGTCTGATCTTAGACTGGGAATGAACTCTGTATGCCTAAGCCAACCAATGAAACGAGCTGGCAGGCGGGTGGGCGGGCACTACCCCGGCCAGAGAGACGGGATGCGCAAGCCGTGGATCGATAGGGTGGTAGGTGGGTTTAGGCACATCTTCATACTTCTGCATACCAATGTGATTTTTATGGCTTGTAAATTCATACAATGGTCCCTCAAGCCTTCACGTGAAGTTTCATGGCAAGACGACTCGTTTTCTATTTTTCATGATTTTCAAAACTTTTTGCGGTTCGAGATTTTTTAAAATTTTTTCAGAAGGAGTTTTGGTGCCAAACTTGGTAGACCTGATCCTTGAGTTTTTTTTGGCATGCACAAAAAAAGTCAGCTAAAAACTCGAAGTGAACAAGACTTTGTGACCATTTGAAAAAAGTGTCCCCATTTCAGACATTTTATTGGCTACTGGCAGAAAACTTGTAAAATCTCATATGCGCTTTAAGGGGGTGTGAGTTCTCGAGGTTTGATGAGGGATAGGGGGCCAATATAAGGGCCAAGTACCAGCACCCATCGCACATCATGTGCGCACACCCCCCAGCCCCCGAAACGAGCTGGCGGGCGAGCGGGTGGGCACTACGTCGGAGAGAGAGACGAGATGCGCAAGTCATGGATCGATAGGGTGGTAGGTGGGTTTAGGCACATCTTCATACTTCTGCGTGCCAATACCATTTTTATGGCTTGTAAATTCATACAATGGTCCCTTAAGCCTTCACGTGAAGTTTCATGGCAAGATGACTCGTTCTCTATTTTTCATGATTTTCAAAACTTTTTGCGGTTCGAGATTTTTTAAAATTTTTTTGGAAGGAATCTTGGCTCCCAACATGGTAGACTTGATCCTTGTATTTTTGTTGGCATGCACAAAAAAAATCAGCTAAAAACTCAAAGTGTGCAAGATTTTGTGACCATTTGAATAAAGTGTCCCCATTTCAGACACTTTAATGGCTACTGGCAGCAAACCTGTAAAATCTCAAATGCACTTCAAGCGGGTGTGAGTTCTCAAGGTTTGATGAGGGACAGGGGGCTAATATAAGGTCAAGTACCAGCACCCATCACACATCTTGTGCGCACAGCCCCCGGCCCCCAGATCGCCGGAACCCCAATGCTGCCGGTCAGGTTCTCTGGCGATGCTCTGATGATGGTGCCCCGACGAAGAAAAATACGGCACCAGCACATGCTCGAGCCCGGCATGCGCTGTCGCAACCCTCGGTCCGGTCCGATCTTAGATTGGGAATGAACTCCGTATGCTTAAGCCAACCGACGAAATGAGCGGGTGGGCGGGCGGGCAGGCACAACGCCAGCCAAAGAGACAGGATGCGCAAGCCGTGGATCGATAGGGTGGTAGGTGGGTTTAGGCACATATTCATATTTCTGTGTGCCAATGCCATTTTTATGGCTTCTAAATTCATACAATGGTCCCTTAAGCCTTCACGTGAAGTTTCATGGCAAGACGACTCGTTTTCTATTTTTCACGATTTTCAAAACTTTTTGTGATTCAAGATTTTTCAAAATTTTTTCGGAAGGATTTTTGGCCCCAAACTTGGTAGATGCGATCCTTGTATTTTTTTTGGCACACACAAAAAAATTCAGCTAAAAACTCGAAGTGTACAACATTTTGTGACCATTTGAAAAAAGTGTCCCCATTTCAAACACTTTAATTGCCACTGGCAGCAAACCTGTAAAATCTCAAATGCTCTTTAAGGGGGTGTGAGTTCTTGAGGTTTGATGAGCGATAGGGGGCCAATATGAGGGCCAAGTACCAGCACCCACCACACATCATGTGCGCACACCCCCCCGGCCCCCCTGATCACCGGAACCCTAATGTCGCCGGTCAGGTTCTCCGGCGATGGTGCCTCGACGAAGAAAAATGCAGCACCAGCACATGCCCGAGCCCAGCATGTGCTGCTGCATCACTCGGTCCGGTCCGACCTTAGATTGGGAATGAACTCCGTATGCCTAAGTCAACCCACGAAACGAGCGTGCGGGTGCTCAACCGGTCAGAGGGGCGGGATGCAAAAGTCGGGGATGTCGATCCTGCTGCAGCAACCTTCGGTTCGATCTGATCTTAGACTGGGAATGAATTCTGTATGCCTAAGCCAACTGTCAAAATGAGCGGGCGAGTGGGCGGGCGGGCACTACGTCAGCCAGAGAGACGGGATGCGCAAGCCGTAGATCGATAGGGTAGTAGATGTGTTTAGGCAGATCTTCATATTTTTGCATGCCAATGCCATTTTTATGGCTTATAAATTCATACAATGGTCCCTTCAGCCTTCACGTGGAGTTTCATGGCAAGACGACTCGTTTTCTATTTTAAACGATTTTTGAAACTTTTTATGGTTTGGGATTTTTTAAAATTTTTTTGGAAGGAGTTTTGACCCCAAACTTGGTAGACATGATCCTTGTATTTTTGTTGGCATGCACAAAAAAAATTCAGCTAAAAACTAGAAGTGTACAAGATTTTGTGACCATTTGAAAAAAGTGTCACTATTTCAAACACTTTAATGGCTATTGGTAGCAAACCTGTAAAATCTCAAATGCTCTTTAAGTGGGTGTGAGTTCTTGAGGTTTGACGAGGGATAGGGGGCCAATATAAGGGCCAAGTACCAGCACCCATCGCACATCATGTGCGCACACCCCCCCGGCCCCCCCGATCGCCGGAACCCCAATTCCGTCGGTTAGGTTCTCCGGTGATGGTGCCTTTGCGAAGAAAAATGTGGCACCAGCACATGCCCCAGCCCAGCATGTGCTGCCACAACCCTCCGTCCAGTCTGATCTTAGACTGGGAATGAACTCCGTATGCTTAGACTGGGAATGATCTCTGTATGCCTAAGTCAACCCACGAAACGAGCGTGTGGGGTATGGTCGGCTGGATCCCCCTCTGTGTGCTACCGATCCTGCTACCGCAACAGTCGATCCGATTCAATCTTAGACTGGGAATGAACTTTGGATGCCTAAGCCAACTGACAGAACGAGCGGGTGTGCGGGCACTACGCTGGCCAGAGAGACGGGATGCGTAAGCCGTGGATTGATAGGGTGGTAGGTGGGTTTGGGCACATCTTCATATTTCTGCATGCCAATGCCATTTTTATGGCTTGTAAATTCGTACAATGGTCCCTTAAGCCTTCACTTGAGTTCATGACAGCACGACTCGTTTTTTTATTTTTCATGATTTTTAGATACTTTTTGGCTGGTTCGGCGATATTTTGTAAATTTTTTCAGAATGATTTTCACCGGCCAAACTTGGTTAGATGTGGATCCTTGTATTTTGTTGGCATGCACAAAAAAATTCAGATAAAAAGTCGAAGTGTACAAGATTTTGTGACCATTTGAAAAAAGTGACGCCATTTCAGACATTTTAATGGCTACTGGCAGCAAACCTGTAAAATCTCAAATGCTCTTTAAGGGGGTGTGAGTTCTCAAGGTTTGATGAGGGATAGGGGGCCAATATAAGGGCCAAGTACCAGCAGCCATCGCACATCATGTGCGCACACCCCCCTGACCCCCCCGATCGCCGGAACCCTAGTGTCGTTGGTCAGGTTCTCCGGTGATGCTTCGACGATGGTGCCCAGGCGAAGAAAAAAGTGGCACCAGCACATGCCCGAGCCAAGCATGTGCTGCCGCAACCCTCTGTCCTGTTTGACCTTAGACTGGGAATGAACTCTACAAGCATAAGTCAATGCACGGAGCGAGCGTGCGGGCGCTTAGCCAGCCAGAGGGGCGGGATCGCAAGCCAGGGATCGGTCAGGTTCATCTCTGCATGCTGCCAATCCTGCAGCCGTAACACTTGGTCCGATCTGATCTTAGACTGGGAATGAACTTCGTATGCCTAAGCCAACCGACGAAACGAGCAGGCGGACGGGTGGGCAGGCACTACGTTGGCTAGAGAAATGGGATGCGCAAGCCGTGGATCGATAGGATGGTAGGTGGGTTTAGGCACATCTTCATATTTCTGCATTCCAATGCCATTTTTATGGCTTCTAAATTCATACAATGGTCCCTTAAGCCTTCACGTGAAGTTTCATGGCAGGACGACTCGTTTTCTATTTTTCACGATTTTTGAAACTCTTTGCGGCTCAGGATTTTTTAAAATTTATTCAGATGGAGTTTTGGCCCCAAACTTGGTAGACATGATCCTTATATTTTTGTTGGCATGCACAAAAAAATTCAGCTAAAAAGTCGAAGCGTACAAGTTTTTGTGACCATTTGAAAAAAGTGTCCCCATTTTAGACACCTTAATGGCTACTGGCAGCAAACCTGTAAAATCTCAAATGCTCTTTAAGGGGGTGTGAGTTCTCAAGGTTTGATGAGGGATAGGGGGCCAATATAAGGGCCAAATACCAGCACCCATCGCACATCATGTGCGCACACCCCCAGCCCCCCTGATCGTCGAAACCCCAATGCTGCCGGTTAGGTTCTCCAGCGATGGTGCCCCGACGAAGAAAAATGTGGAACCAGCACATGCCCGAGCCCACCATGTGCTGCCACAATCCTCGGTTCGGTCCGATCTTAGACTGGGAATGAACACCGTATGCCTAAGCCAACCGACGAAATGAGCAGGCGGGCGGGCAGGCACTATGCCAGCCAGAGAGACGGGATGCGCAAGACATGGATCGATAGGGTGGTAGGTGGGTTTAGGTACATCTTCATATTTCTACGTGCCAATGCCATTTTTATCACTTGTAAATTCATACAATGGTCCCTTAAGCCTTCACGTGAAGTTTCATGGCAAGACGACTCGTTTTTTCTTTTTCATGATTTTCAAAACTTTTTGCGGTTTGGGATTTTTTAAAATTTTTTCAAAAGAAGTTTTGGTCCCAAACTTGGTAGACGTGATCCTTGCATTTTTGTTGGCATGCCCAAAAAAATTCAGCTAAAAACTCGAAGTGTACAAGATTTTGTGACCATTTGAAAAAAGTGTCCCCATTTCGAACACTTTCATAGCTACTGGCAGCAAACCTGTAAAATCTGAAATGCTCTTTAAGGGGGTGTGAGTTCTCGAGGTTTGATGAGGGATACAGGACCAATATAAGGGCCTAGTACCAGCACCATCGCAAATCATATGCGCACACCCCCCGGCCCCCCGATCACCGGAACCCCAATGACGCCGGTCAGGTTCTCTGACGATGCTCCGGTGATGGTGCCCCGACGAAGAAAAATGTGGCACCAGCACATGCCCGAGCCCAGCATGTGCTGCTGCAACCCTCGGTCCAATCTGATCTTAGCCTGGGAATGAACTCCGTATGCTTGACTGGGAATGAACTCTCTATGCCTAAGTCAACCCACGAAACGAGCGTGCGGGCGCTCAGCCGGCCAGAAGGGCGGGATGCACAAGCCGGGGATCGACTGGGTGCCCCTCTGTGTGCTACTGATCCTGCTGCGGCAACCCTCGATCCGAACCAATCTTAGACTGGGAATGAACTCCATATGCCTAACCAACCGTCGAAATGAGCGGGCAGACGGGCGGGCGGGCACTACGTCGGCCAGAGAGACGGGATGCGCAAGCTGTGGATCGATAGGGTGGTAGGTGGGTTTAGGCACATCTGCATATTTCTGTGTGCCAGTGCCATTTTTATGGCTTGTAAATTCATACAATGGGCCCTCAAGCCTTCACGTAAAGTTTCATGGCAAGACGACTCGTTTACTATTTTTCATGATTTTTGAAACTTTTTACGCTTCGGGATTTTTGAAAATTTTTTCGAAAGGAGTTTTGGCCCCAAACTTCGTAGACGTGATGCTTGTATTTTTTTTGGGATGCACAAAAAAATCAGCTAAAACCTCGAAGTATACACGATTTTGTGACCATTTGAAAAAAGTGTCACCATTTCAGACACTTTAATGGCTACTGGCAGCAAACCTGTAAAATCTCAAATGCTCTTTAAGGGGGTGTGAGTTCTCAAGATTTGATGAGGGATAGGGGGCCAATATAAGTTCCAAGTACCAGCACCCATCGCACATCATGTGCGCACACCCCCCGGCCTCCCCGATCGTCGGAACCCCAATGCCGTCGGTCAGGTTCTCCGACGATGCTCTGGCGATGGTGCCCCGAAGAAGAAAAATGCGACACCAGCACATGCCTGAGCCCAGCATGTGCTGCCACAACCCTCGGTCCGGTCTGATCTTAGACAAGGAATGAACTCCGGATGCTTAGACTGGGAATGAACTCCCTATGCCTAAGTCAACCCATGAAATGAGCATGCAGGCGCTCAGCCGGTAAGAGGGGCGGGATGCGTAAGCCGGGGATCGGTCGGGTCCCCCTCAGGCATGCTACCGATTCGGCTACCACAACCCTCGGTCTGGTTTGATCTTAGACTGGGAATGAACTCCGTATGCCTAAGCCAATCGATGAAACGAGCGGGCGGACGGGCGGGTGGGCACTACGTCGGCTAGATAGGGTGGTAGGTGGGTTTAAGCACATCTTCATATTTCTACGTGCCAATGCCATTTTTATGGCTTTTAAATTTATACAATGGTCCCTTAAGCCTTCACGTGAAGTTTCATGGCAAGACGACTCGTTTTCTATTTTTCATGATTTTTAAAACTTTTTACGGTTCAGGATTTTTTAAAATTTTTTCAGTAGGATTTTTGGCCCCAAACTTCATAGACGTGATCCTTGTATTTTTTTTGGCATGCACAAAAAAATTCAGCTAAAAACTTGAAGTATACACGATTTTGTGACCATTTGAAAAAAGAGTCCCCATTTCAAACACTTTAATTGCTACTGGCAGCAAACCTGTAAAATCTCAAATGGTCTTTAAGGGGGTGTGAGTTCTCGAGGTTTGATGAGGGATAGGGGGCCAATATAAGGGCCAAGTACCAGCACCCATCACAAATAATGTGCGCACACACCCTCGGCCCCCCAATCGTCGGAACCGTAATGCCGCCGGTCAGGTTCTCCGACGATGGTGCCCCGGCAAAGTAAAAATGTGACACTAGCACATGGCCGAGCCCAGCATGTGCTGCCGCAACCCTCGGTCCAGTCTGATCTTAGACTGGGAATGAACTCCGTATGCCTAAGTCAACCCACGAAACGAGTGTGCGGGCGCTCAGTCGACCAGAAGGGCGGGATACGCAAGCCGGGGATCGACTGGGTGCCCCTCTGTGTGCTACCTATCCGGCTACCATAACCCTCGGTTCGATCTGATCTTAGACTGGGAATGAACTCCGTATGCCTAAGCCAACCGATGAAACGAGTGGGTGGGTGGGCACTACGTCGGCCAGAGAGACGGAATGCGCAAGTCGTGGATCGATAGGGTGGTAGGGGGTTTAGGCACATTTCATATTTCTGTGTGCCAATGCCAATTTTATGGCTTGTAAATTCATACAATGGTCCTTAAGCCTTCACGTGAAGTTTCATTTCAAGACGACTCGTTTTCTATTTTTCATGATTTTTTAACCTTTTTGCGGTTCAAGATTTTTTAAAATTTTTTCGGAATGATTTTTGGCCCCAAACTTGGTAGACGTCATCCTTGTATTTTTGTTGGCGTGCACAAAAAAATTCAGCTAAAAAATCAAAGTGTACAAGATTTTGTGACCATTTGAAAAAGTGTCCCGATTTCAGACACTTTAATGGCTACTGGCAGCAAACCTGTAAAATCTCAAATGCTCTTTAAGGGGGTGTGAGTTCTCGAGGTTTGATGTGGGATAGGGGGCCAATATAAGGGCCAAGTACCAGTACCCATCGCACATCATGTGCGAACACCCCCCGGCCCCCTGATCGCCAGAACCCCAGTACCGTCGGTCAGGTTCTCCGGCGATGCTCTGGCGATGGTGCCCCGGCGAAGAAAAAAGTGGCACCAGCACATGCCCGAGCCCAGCATGTGCTACCGCAACCCTCGATCCAGTCTGATCTTAAAGTGGGAATGAACTCCGTATGCTTAGACTGGGAATGAACTCCGTATGCCTAAGTCAACCAACGAAACGAGCATGCGGGTGCTTAGCCGGCTAGAGGGGCGGGATGCGCAGGCCACGGATCCGTTGGGTCCCCCTCTATGTTTTGCCAATCCTGCTGCCGCAACCCTCGATCTGGTCCAATCTTAGACTGGGAATGAACTCCGTATGCCTAAGCCAACTGACGAAACAAGCAGGCGGGCGGGCACTACGCTGGCCAGAGAGACGAGATGCGCAAGCCGTGGATCGATAGGGTGGTAGGTGGGCTTAGGCACATCTTCATATTTCTACGTGCCAATGCCATTTTTATGGCTTATAAATTCTTACAATGGTCCCTTAAGCCTTCACGTGAAGCTTCATGGCAAGACAACTCGTTTTCTATTTTTCACAATTTTGGAAACTTTTTACGATTCGAGATTTTTTAAAATTTTTTTGAAAGTAGTTTTGGCCCCAAACTTCATAGACGTGATCCTTGTATTTTTGTTGGCATGTACAAAACAATTCAGCTAAAAACTCGAAGTGTACAAGATTTTGTGACCATTTGAATAAAATGTCCCCATTTTAGACACTTTAATTGCTACTGGCAGCAAACCTATAAAATCTCAAATGCTCTTTAAGGGGGTGTGAGTTCTGAAGGTTTGATGAGGGATAGGGGGCCAATATAAGGGCCAAGTACCAACACCCATCACACATCATGTGCGCACACCCCCCGGCCCCCCCGATCGTCGGATCCCTAATGCTGTCGATCAAGTTCTCCGACGATGCTCTGACGACAGTGCCCCGGTGAGGAAAAATACGACACCAGCACATGCCCAAGCCCAACATGTGCTGTCGTAACCCTCAGTCTGGTCTGATCTTAGACTGGGAATGAACTCCGTATGATTAGACAGGGAATGAACTCCATATGCCTAAGTCAACCCGTAAAATGAGCGTGTGGGCGTTCAGCCGGCCAGAGGGGCGGGATGCACAAGCCGGGGATCGATCGGGTCCCCCTCTGTGCGCTATCGATCCTGCTACCACAACCCTCGATCCGGTCCAATCTTAGATTGGGAATAAACTCCGTATGCCTAAGCCAATCAACGAAACAAGCGGGCGGGAGGGCACTATGCCGACCAGAGAGACAGGATGCGCAAGCCGTGGATCGATTGGGTGGTAGGTGAGTTTACGTACATCTTCATATTTCTACATGCCAATGCCATTTTTATGGCTTGTAAAGTCATACAATGGTCACTTAAGCCTTCACGTCAAGTTTCATGGCAAGGTGACTCGTTTTCTATTTTTCATGATTTTTGAAACCTTTTACGGTTCAGGATTTTTGTTAAAATTTTTTCAGAAGGAGTTTTGGCCCCAAACTTGGTAGACGTGATCCTTGTATTTTTGTTGGCATGCACAAAAAAAATCAGCTAAAAACTCGAAGTGTACAAGATTTTGTGACCATTTGAAAAAAGTGTCCGCATTTCAGACACTTTAATGGCTACTGGCAGCAAACCTGTAAAATCTCAAATGCTCTTTAGGGGGTGTGAGTTCTCGAGGTTTGATGAGGGATAGGGGGCCAATATAAGGGCCAAGTACCAGCACCAATTGCACATCATGTGTGCACACCCCCCCTCGGCCCCCCGATTGTCGGAACCCAAATGTTGCCGGTCAGGTTCTCCGGTGATACTCCGGCGATGGTGCCCCGGTGTAGAAAAATGCGACACCAGCACATGCCCGAGCCCAGCATTTGCTGCCGTAACCCTCGGTCTGGTTCAATCTTAGACTGGGAATGAACTCCGTATGCTTAAATAGGGAATGAACTCCGTATGCCTAAGTCAACCCACGAAATGAGAATGCGGGCGCTCAGCCGGCCAGAGGGGCGGGATGCGCAAGCCAAGAATCGACTGGGGCCTTCTCTATGTGCTACCGATCCTGTTGCCGCAACCCTTGGTCTGGTCTGATCTTTGACTGGGAATGAACTTCGTATGCCTAAGCCAACCGACGAAACGAGTGGGCAGGCGGGCACTACGTCGACCAGAGAGACGGGATGCGCAAGCCGTTGATCGATAGGGTGGTAGGTGGGTTTAGGTACATCTTCATATTTCTGCATGCCAATGCCATTTTTATGGCTTGTAAATTCATACAATGGTCCCTTAAGCCTTCACGTGAAGTTTCATGGCAAGACGACTCGTTTTCTATTTTTGATGATTTTTTAGACTTTTTACGGTTTGAGATTTTTTAAAATTCTTTCGGAAGGAGTTTTGGCCCCAAACTTGGTAGACATGATCCTTGTATTTTTCTTGGCACGGACAAAAAAATTCAGCTAAAAACTCGAAGTGTACAAGATTTTGTGACCATTTGAAAAAATTGTCCCCATTTCAGACACTTTAATGGCTACTGGCAACAAACCTGTAAAACCCAAATGCTCTTTAAGGGGGTGTGAGTTCTTGAGGTTTCATGAGGAATAGGGGGCAAATAAAAGGGCCAAGTACCAGCACCCTTCGCACATCTTGTGCGCACACCCCCAGCCCCCCCGATCGCCGGAACCCCAATGCCGCCGGTCAGGTTCTCCAGCGATGCTCCGGTGATGGTGCCCCGACGAAGAAAAATATGGTACCAGCACATGCCCGAGCCCAGCATGTGCTGCCCCAACCCTCGGTCCGGTCTGATCTTAGACTAGGAATGAACTCCGTATGCCTAAGTCAACCCACGAAATGAACGTACAGGCACTCAGCTGGCCAGAGGGGCGAGACGTGCAAGCCAAGGATCGCCCGGGTCCCCCTCTGCGTGCTGCCACGACCCTCGGTCCGGTCCGATATAAGATTGGGAATCAACTCCGTCTGCCTAAGCCAACCGGCAAAATGAGCAAGCGGGCGGTCGGGCTCTACGTCGGCCAGAGAGACGGGATGTGCAAGCCGTGGATCGATAGGGTGGTAGGTGGGTTTAGACACATCTTCATATTTCTGTGTGCCAATGCCATTTTTATGGCTTGTAAATTCATAAATGGTCCCTTAAGCCTTCACGTGAAGTTTCATGGCAAGACAACTCGTTTTCTATTTTTCATGATTTTTGAAACTTTTTGCGGTTACAGATTTTTTAAAATTTTTTCGGAAGGCGTTTTGGCCCCAAACTTGTTAGACATGATCCTTGTATTTTTGTTGGCATGCATAAAAAAATTCAGCTAAAAAATTGAAGTGCGGAAGATTTTGTGACCATTTGAAAAAAGTGTCCCCATTTCAGACACTTTAATGGCTACTGGCAGCAAACCTGTAAAATCTCAAATCCTCTTTAAGGGGGTGTGAGTTCTCGAGGTTTGATGAGGGATAGGGGGAAATATAAAGGCCAAGTACCAGCACCCATCGCACATCATGTGCGCACACCCCGCCGGCCCCCCCGATTGCCGGAACCCCAATGCCACCGGTCAGGTTCTCTGGTGATGCTCCGGCGATGGTGCCCACCACCAGCACATGCCCGAGCCCAGCATGTGCTACCGCAACCCTCGGTCCGGTCTGATCCTAGACTGGGAATGAACTCTGTATGCCTAAGTCAACCCATGAAACGAACGTGCGGGCGTTCAGCCGGCCAGAGGGGTAGGATGCGCAAGTCGGGGATCGATCGGGTCCCCCTCTGCATGCTACCGATCCTGCTGCCACAACCCTCGGTCCGGTCAGATCTTAGACTAGGAATGAACTCTGTATGCCTAAGCCAACCGACGAAACGAGCGGGCGGGTGGGCGTGCGGGCACTGCGCCGGCTAGAGAGGCGGGATGCGCAAGCCATGGATCGATAGGCTGGTAGGTGGGTTTCAGCGCATCTTCATATTTTTGCATGCCAATGCCATTTTTATACATTGGAAATTTGTACAATGGTACCTTGAGCCTTCACGTGAAGTTTCATGGCAAGACGACTCGTTTTCTATTTTTCACGATTTTTGAAACTTTTTACGGTTCAGGATTTTTTAAAATTTTTTCGAAAGGAGTTTTGGCCCCAAACTTGGTAGACGTGATCCTTTTATTTTTTTTGGCATGCACAAAAAAATTCAGCTAAAAACTAGAAGTGTTCAAGATTTTTTGACCATTCGAAAAAAGTGTCCCCATTTCAGACACTTTAATGGCTACTGGCAGCAAACCTGTAAAATCTCAAATGATCTTTAAGGGGGTGTGAGTTCTTGAGGTTTGATGAGGGATAGGGGGCCAATATAAGGGCCAAGTGCGAGCACCCATCGCACATCATGTGCGCACACCCCCTGGCCCCGCCATCGTCGGAACCCCAATGCACCGGTCAGGTTCTCCGGCGATGCTCCGGCGATGGTGCCCTAGTGAAGAAAAATGTGGCACCAGCACATGCTAGAGCATCGCATGTGTTGCCGCAACCCTCGGTCCGGTCCGAACTTAGATTGGGAATGAACTTTGTATGCTTAGACTGGGAATGAACTGTGTATGCCTAAGTCAACCCACAACCCTCGGTCCGATCAGATCTTAGACTAGGAATGAACTCCGTATGCCTAAGCCAACCGACGAAACGAGCGGGCGGGCAGGCGGGCGGGCGGGCACTACGTCGGCCAGAGAGACGGGATGTGGAAAGTCGTGGATCGATAGGGTGATAGGTGGGTTTCAGCACATCTTCATATTTCTGCATGCCAATGCCATTTTTATACCTTGGAAATTTGTACAATGGTACCTTAAGCCTTCACGTGAAGTTTCATGGCAAGATGACTCGTTTTCTATTTTTCACGATTTATGAAACTTTTTGTGGTTCAGGATTTTGTAAAATTTTTTCGAAAGGGGTTTTGGCCCCAAACTTGGTAGACATGAACTTTTTATTTTTGTTGGCATGCACAAAAAAATTCAGCTAAAAACTAGAAGTGTACATGATTTTGTGACCATTTGAAAAAAGTGTCCCCATTTCAGACACTTTAATTGCTACTGGCAGTAAACCGGTAAAATCTTAAATGCTCTTTAAGGGGGTGTGAGTTCTCGAGGTTTGATGAGGTATAGGGGGCCAACATAAGGGCCAAGTACCAGCACCCATCACACATCATGTACGCACACCCCCCGACCCCCCGATCGCCAAAACCCCAATGCCATCGGTCAGGTTCTCCGAGGATGCTTCAACGATGGTACCCTACGAAGAAAAATGTGACACCAGCACATGCCCGAGCCTAGCATGTGCTGTCGTAACCCTCGGTCCAATCTGATCTTAGACTGGGAATAAGTTTCGTGTGCTTAGACTGGGAATGGACTCCGTATGTCTAAGTCAACCCACAAAACGAGCTTACGAACGCTCAGCTAGCCAGAGGGGCAGGATGCATAAGTCGGGGATCGGCTGGGTCCCCCTCTGCGTGTTGCCGATCTTGCTGCCGCAACCCTCAGACCGGTTTGATCTTAGAATGGGAATGAACTCCATATGCCTAAGCCAACCGACGAAACGAGCAGGCGGGCAGATGGGCGGGTACTACACCGGTTAGAGAGATGAGATACGCAAGATGTGGATCGATAGGGTGGTAGGTGGGTTTAGGCACATCTTCATATTTCTACGTGCCAATGCCATTTTTATTGCTTGTAAATTCATATAATGGTCCCTTAAGCCTTCACGTGAAGTTTCATGGGAAGACGACTCGTTTTCTATTTTTCACGATTTTTGAAACTTTTTCCGGTTTGAGATTTTTAAAATTTTTCGGAAGGAGTTTTGGCCCCAAACTTGGTAGACGTGATTCTTGTATTTTTGTTGGCATGCATAAAAAAATTCAGCTAAACACTCTAAGTGTACAAGATTTTGTGACCGTTTGAAAAAAGTGTCCCCATTTAGACACTTTAATGGCTACTGGCAGTAAACCTGTAAAATCTCAAATGCTCTTTAAGGGGGTGTGAGTTCTTGAGGTTTGATGAGGGATAGGGGGCCAATATAAGGGCCATGTACCAGTACCCATCGTGCATCATGTGCGCACACCCCCCGGCCCCCTATCATCGAACCCCAATGCCGCTGGTCAGGTTCTCCGGCGATGCTCTGGCGATGGTGCCCCGACGAAGAAAAATGTGGCACCAGCACATGCCTGATTCCAGCATGTGCTGCCACAACCCTCGGTCTGATTCAATCTTAGACTGGGAATGGACTCCGTATGCATAGACTAGGAATGAACTCCGTATGCCTAAGTCAACATATGAAACGAGCGTGTGGGCGCTTAGCCGGCCAGAGGGGCTGGATGCACATGCCGAGGATCGGTCGTGTCCCCCTCTGTGTGCTGTCGATCCTGCAATCGCAACCCTCAGTCTGGTCCGATCTTAGAATGGGAATGAACTCCGTATGCCTAAGCCAACCGACGAAATGAGCGTGCGGGCGCTCAGTACCCATCGCACATCATGTGCGCACACCCCCGACCCCCCGATCGTCGGAACCCCAACCCTGCCGGTCAGGTTCTCCGACGATGCTCCACCGATGGTGCCCTGGTGAAGAAAAATGCAGCACCAGCACATGCCCGAGCCCAGCATGTGTAGCCAGAAACCTCGATCCGGTTCGATCTTAGACTGGATACGCAAGCTGTGGATCGATAGGGTGGTAGGAGGCTTTAGGCACATCTCATATTTCAGCTTGCCAATGCCATTTTTATGGCTTGTAAGTTCATACAATGGTCCCTTAAGCCTTCACGTGAAGTTTCATGGCAAGACGACTCATTTTATATTTTTCACGATTTTTGAAACTTTTTGTGGTTCAGGATTTTTTAAAATTTTTTCAGAAGGAGTTTTGGCCCCAAACTTGGTAGACATAATCCTTGTATTTTTGTTGGCATGCATAAAAAAATTCAGCTAAACACTCGAAGTGTACAAGATTTTGTGACCATTTGAAAAAAGTGTTTCCCCATTTCAAACACTTTAATGGCTACTGGCAGAAAACCTGTAAAATCTCAAATGCTCTTTAAGGGGGTGTGAGTTTTCAAGGTTTGATGAGCGATAGGGGGCCAATATAAGGGCCAAGTATCGGCACCCATCGCACATCATGTGCGCAGACCCCCCTCGGCCCCCTCGATCATCGAAACCCCAATGCCACCGATCAGGTTCTCCGACGATGCTCCGACGATGGTGCCCTAACGAAGAAGAATGTAGCACCAGCACATGCCTGAGCCCAGTATGTGCTGCCGTTACCCTCGTCCAATCCGATCTTATACTGGGAATGAACTTTGTATGCTTAGACTGGGAATGAACTTCGTATGCCTAAGTCAACCCATGAAACGAGCGTGCGGACGCATAGCCGACCAAAGAGACGGGATGCCCAAGCCATGGATCGATAGGGTGGTAGGTGTGTTTAGGCACATCTTCATATTTCTGCATGCCAATGCCATTTTTATGGCTTGTAAATTCATACAATGGTCCCTTGAGCCTTCACGTGAAGTTTCATGGCAAGACGACTCGTTTTCTATTTTTCACGATTTTTGAAACTTTTTCCGGTTTGAGATTTTTTAAAATTTTTTCGAAAGGAATTTTTGCCCCAAACTTGGTAGATGTGATCCTTGTATTTTTTTTGGCATGCATAAAAAAATTCAACTAAAAACTCAGAGTGTACAAGATTTTGTGACCATTTGAAAAAATTGTCCCCATCTTAGACACTTTAATGGCTACTGGCAGTAAAGCTATAAAATCTCAAATGCTCTTTAAGGGAGTGTGAGTACTAGAAGTTCGATAAGGGATAGGGGGACCAATATAAGGGCCAAGTACCAGCACCCATCGCACATCATGTGCGCACACCCCCCTCGGCCCCCCCGTTCATCGGAACCCCAATGTCGCCGGTCAGGTTCTCCAACGATACTCCGACGATCGTGCCCCGGTGAAGAAAAATGCGGCACCAGCACATGCCTGAGCCTAGCATGTGCTGTCGAAACCATCGGTCCGATCCGATCTTAGACTGGGAATGAACTCCGTATGCCTAAGCCAATCGACAAAATGAGCAGCAGGCGGGTAGGCGGACGCTACGTCGTCCAGAAAGACGGGATGCGCAAGCCGTAGATCGATAGGGTGGTAGGTGGGTTTAGGCACATCTTCATATTTTTGAGTGCCAATGCCATTTTTATGGCTTGTAAATTCATACAATGGTCCCTTAAGCCTTCACGTGAAGTTTCATGGCAAGACAACTCGTTTTCTATTTTTCACGATTTTTGAAACTTTTTGCGGTTTGGGATTTTTTAAAATTTTTTTCGGAAGGCTGTTTTCGCCCCATACTTAATAGACGTGATCCTTGTGTCTTTGTAGGCATGCACAAAAAATTTCAACTAAAAACTGAAGTGTACAAGATTTTGTGACCATTTGAAAAAAGTGTCCCCATTCCAGACACTTTAATGGCTACTGGCAGCAAACCTGTAAAATCTCATATGCTCTTTAAGGGGGTGTGAGTTCTTGAGGTTTGATGAGGGATAGGGGGCCAATATAAGGGCCAAGTACCAGCACCCATCACACATCATGTGCGCACAACCCCCCGGCCCCCCCAATCGTCGGAACCCCAATGCTGCCAGTCAGGTTCTCCGACGATGCTCCAATGATGGTGCCCCGACGAAGAAAAATTCGACACCAGCACATGCCCAAGCCCATCATGTGCTACCGTAACCCTCGGTTCGGTCTGATCTTAGACTGGGAATGAACTCCGTATGCCTAAGTCAACCCACGAAACGAGCGTTTGGGCGCTCAACCGGCCAGAGGGGTGGGATGCGCAAGCCGAGGATCGGTCGGGTCCCCCTCTGCGTGCTACTGATCCTGCTGCCACAACCCTCAATCTGATTTGATCTTAGACTATGAATCAACTTTGTATGCCTAAGCCAACCGATGAAACGAGCGGGCGGACGGGCACTACGTCGGCCAGAGAGATGGGATGCGTAAGCCATGGATCGATGGGTGGTAGGTGGGTTTAGGCACATCTTCATATTTCTGCATGCGAATGCCATTTTTATGGCTTGTAAATTCATACAATGGTCCCTTAAGCCTTCACATGAAGTTTCATGGCAAGACGACTCGTTTTCTATTTTTCACGATTTTTGAAACTTTTTGCGGTTTGAGATTTTTTAAAATTTTTTCGGAAGGAGTTTTTGCCCCAAAATTGGTACGCGTGATCCTTGTATTTTTGTTGGCATGCACCAAAAAATTTAGCTAAAAACTCGAAGTGAAAAAGATTTTGTGACCATTTCAAAAAAGTGTCCCCATTTCAGACAATTTAATTGCTACTGGCAGCAAACCTGTAAAATCTCAAATGCTCTTTAAGGGTGTGTGAGTTCTCGAGGTTTGATGAGGGATAGGGGGCCAATATAAGGGCCAAGTACCAGCACCCATCACACATCACGTGCGCACACCCCCTCAGCCCCTCGGATCCGCTTGTCCGGTTCTCCGACGATGCTCCATATGCCTAAGTCTTAGACTGGGAATGAACTCTGTATGCCTAAGTCAATCAACGAAATGGGCGGGCAGGTGGGCGGGCGGGCACTATGCCGGCTAGAGAGACGGGATGCACAAGTCATGGATTGATGGGTGGTAGGTGGGTTTACTCACATCTTCATATTTCTACGTGGCAATGCCATTTTTATGGCTTGTAAATTCATACGATGGTCCCTTAAGCCTTGACGTGAAGTTTCATGGCAAGACAACTCGTTTTCTATTTTTCATGATTTTCAAAACTTTTTACGGTTTGGGATTTTTTACAATTTTTTTGGAAGGAGTTTTGGGCCCAAACTTGGTAGACGTGATCCTTGTTTTTTTGTTGGCGTGCACAAAAAAATTCAGCTAAAAACTGGAAGTCTACAAGATTTTGCGACCATTTGAAAAAAGTGTCCCTATTTCAGACACTTTAATGACTACTGGCAGCAAACCTGTAAAATCTCAAATGCTCTTTAAGAGGGTGTGAGTTCTCAAGGTTTGATGAGGGATAGGGGGCCAATATAAGGGCCAAGTACCAGCACCTATCACACATCACGTGCGCACACATCCTCGACCCCCCCGATCCGCCGGTCCGGTTCTCTGGCGATGCTCCGGTGATGGTGCCCCGGTGAATAAAAATATGACACCAGCACATGCCCGAGCCCAGCATGTGCTGCTGCAACCCTCGGTCCGGTCCGATCTTAGACTAGGAATGAACTCCGTATGCTTAGACTAGGAATGAACTCCGAATGCCTAAGTCAACCCACGAAACGAGTGTGCGGGTGCTCAGCCGGCCAGAGGGGCGGGATGCGCAAGCCAGCGATCGACTGGGTCCCCGTTTGTGTGCTACCGATCCTGCTGCCTCAACCCTCGGTCCAATCCGATCTTAGACTGGGAATGAACTCCATATGCCTAAGCTAACCGACGAAATGAAGCGGACAGGCAGGCGGGCACTACGTCGGCCAGAGAGACAGGATGCGCAAGTTGTGGATCGATAGGGTGGTAGGTGGGTTTAGGCACATCTTCATATTTTTGAGTGCCAATGCCATTTTTATGGCTTGTAAATTCATACAATGGTCCCTTAAGCCTTCACGTGAAGTTTCATGGCAAGACGACTTGTTTTTTATTTTTCATGATTTTTGAAACTTTTTACGGTTCGGGATTTTTTAAATTTTTTTGGAAGGAGTTTTGGCCCCAAACGTGGTAGACGTGATACTTGTATTTTTGTTGGGATGCATAAAAAAATTCACCCAAAAACTCGAAGTGTACAAGATTTTTTGACCATTTGAAAAAGTGTCCCCATTTTAGACACTTTAATGGCTACTGGCAGCAAACCTGTAAAATCTCAAATGCTCTTTAAGGGGGTGTGAGTTCTCGAGGTTTGATGAGGGATAGGGGGCCAATATAAGGGCCAAGTACCAGCACCCATTGCACATCATGTCCGCACACCCCCCCGACCCCCCGATCGTCGGAACCCCAACGCCGCCGATCAGGTTCTCCGGCGATGCTCCGGTGATGGTGCCCTGACGAAGAAAAATGTGGCACCAGCACATGCCCGAGCCCAAAAACTGCTGCCGCAACCCTCGGTCCAGTTTGATCGTAGACTAGGAATGAACTCCGTATGCCTAAGCCAATCGACGAAACAAGCGGGCGGGCGGGCGGGCACTACGCCGGCCAGAGAGATGGGATGCGCAAGCCGTGGATCGATAGGGCGATAGGTGGGTTTAGGCACATCTTCATATTTCTGCATGCCAATACCATTTCTATGGCTTGTAAATTCATACAATGGTCCCTTAAGCCTTCACGTGAAGTGTCATGGCAAGACGACTCGTTTTCTATCTTTCACGATTTTTGAAACTTTTTACGGTTCGGGATTTTTTAAAATTTTTTCAGCAGGAGTTTTGGAACCAAACTTGGTAGACGTGATCCTTGTATTTTTGTTGGCTTGTACAAAAAAAAAATCAGCTAAAAACTCGAAGTGTACAAGATTTTGTTACCATTGGAAAAAAGTGTCCCCATTTCAGACACTTTAATGGGTACTGGCAGCAAACCTGTAAAATCTCAAATGCTCTTTAAGGGGGTGTGAGTTCTCAAGGTTTGAAGAGGGATAGGGGGCCAATATAAGGGCCAAGTACCAGCACACATCACACATCATGTGCGCACACCCCCCCGATCGTCGGAAGCCCAATGCCACCGGTCAAGTTCTCTGGCGATGCTCCGGCGATGTTGTCCCGGCGAAGAAAAATACAACACCAGCACATGCCTGAGCCCAGCATGTGCTGCCGTAACCCTCGATCCAGTCCGATCTTAGACTGGGAATGATCTCCGTATGCTTAGACTGGGAATGAACCCCGTATGCCTAAGTCAACCCACAAAACGAGCGTGCGGGCGCTCAGTCGGCCAGAGGGGCGAGATGCCCAAGCCGGGGATCGACCGGGTCCCCCTCTGAGTGCTACCGATCCTGCTGCCACAACCCTCGATCCGGTCCTATCTTAGACTGGGAATGAACTCCGTATGCCTAAGCCAACCGACGAAACGAGCGGGCGGGCGGCCACTATGCCGGCCAGAGAGACGGGATGCGCAAGCCGTGGATCGATAGGGTGGTAGGTGGGTTTAGGTACATCTTCATATTTCTATGTGCCAATGCCATTTTTATGGCTTGTAAATTCATACAATGGTCCCTTAAGCCTTCACGTGAAGTTTCATGCCAAGACGACTCATTTTTTATTTTTCATGATTTTCGAAACTTTCTGCGGTTTGAGATTTTTTAAAATTTGTTCAGAAGGAGTTTTGGCCCCAAACTTGGTAGACGTGATCCTTGTATTTTTGTTGGCATGCACAAAAAAAATTCAGCTAGAAACACGAAGTCTATAAGATTTTGTGACCCATTCAAAAAAGTGTCCCCATTTCAGACACTTTAAAAGCTTACTGGCAGCACCTGTTAACCAATGCCTTAAGGGTGCGAGTTCTTGAGGTTTGATGAGGGATAGGGGGCCAATATAAGGGCCAAGTACCAGCACCCATCGTATATCATGTGCGCACACCCCCCGGCCCCCCCAATCACTGGAATGCCAATGCTGTCGGTCAGGTTTTCTAACGATGGTGCCCCGGTGAAGAAAAATGCGGCACCAACACATGCCCGAGCCCAGCATGTGCTACCGTATCCCTCGATCCGGTCTGATCTTAGACTGGGAATGAACTTTGTATGCTTAGAATGGAAATGAACTCCATATGCTTAAGTCAACCCACGAAACGAGCGTGTGGGCGCTCAGCCGGCCAAAGGGGTGGGATGTGTAAGCCGGGGATAGGTCGGGTTCCCCTCTGCGTGCTATCGATCCTGCTACCGCAACCCTCAGTCTGGTCCAATCTTAGACTGGGAATGAACTCCGTATGCCTAAGCCAACTGACGAAACGAGTCAGGGGCGGGCGGGCGGGCACTACGCCGGCCAGAGAGACAGGATACGCAAGCCGTGGATCGATAGGGTGGTAGGTGGGTTTAGGTAGATCTTCATATTTCTGCATGCCAATGCCATTTTTACGGCTTGTAAATTCATACAATTGTGCCTTAAGCCTTCACGTGAAGTTTCATGGCAAGACGACTCGTTTTCTATTTTTCACGATTTTTGAAACTTTTTTCGGTTCGGGATTTTTTAAAATTTTTTCGGATGGATTTTTGGCCCCAAACTTGGTAGACGTGATCCTTGTATTTTTTTTGGCATGCATAAAAAAATTCAGCTAAAAATTCGAAGTGTACAAGATTTTGTGACCATTTGAAAAAAGTGTCCCCATTTCTGACACTTAATGGCTACTGGCAGCAAACCTATAAAATCTCAAAAGCTCTTTAAGGGGGTGTGAGTTCTAGAGTTTTGATGAGGGATAGGGGGCCAAGATAAGGGCCAAGTACCAGCACCCATCACACATCATGTGCGCACACCCCCCCGGCACCCCCGATCACCGGAACCCCAATGCTGCCAGTTAGGTTTTCCGGCGATACTCTGACGATGGTGCCCTGGCCAAGAAAAATGTGGCACCAGCACATGCCCGAGCCCAGCATGTGCTGCCGCACCCCTCCGTCCGGTCCGATCTTAGATCGAGAATGAACTCCGTATGCCTAAGCCAGCCGAAGTAAACGAGCGGGCGGGCGGGCACTACGGTGGCCAGAGAGACGGGATGCGCAAGTCGTGGATCGATAGGGTGGTATGTGGGTTTAGGGACATCTTCATATTTCTGTGTGCCAATGCCATTTTTATTTCTTGTAAATTCATACAATGGTCCCTTAAGCTTTCACGTGAAGTTTCATGGCAAGATGATTTTCGAAACTTTTTTACGGTTCAAGATTTTTTAAAACTTTTTCGGAAGGAGTTTTAGACCCAAACTTGGTAAACGTGATCGTTGTATTAATGCACAAAAAAATTCAGCTAAAAACTCGAAGTGTACAAGATTTTGTGATCATTTGAAAAAAGTGTCCCAATTTCAGACACTTTAATGGCTACTGGCAGCAAACCTGTAAAATCTCAAATGCTCTTTAAGGGGGTGTGAGTTCTAGAGGTTTGATGAGGGATAGGGGGCCAATATAGGGGCCAAGTACCAACACCCATTGCACATCATGTGCGCAAACCCCGCCTCGGCCCCCCAATCGCCGGAACCCTAATACCGCCAGTCAGGTTCTCCAACGATGGTGCCCCGGCGAAGAAAAATGTGGCACCAACACATGCTCGAGCCTAGAATGTGCTGTCGCAACCCTCGGTCCGGTCCGATCTTAGACTGGGAATGAACTCCGTATGCTTAGACTAGGAATGAACTCCGTATGCCTAAGGCAACCCATGAAACGAGCGTGCGGGCCCTCAGTCGACCAGAGGGGTGGGATGGGTAAGCCGGGTCCACCTCTGCGTGCTGCCGATCCTGCTACCGCAACCCTCGGTCCAGTCTGATCTTAGACTGGGAATGAACTCCATATGCCTAAGCCAACCGACGAAACGAGCGGGCGGGCACTACGCCGGCCAGAGAGACGGGATGTGCAAGCCGTGGATCGATAGGGTGATAGGTGGGTTTAGGCACATCTTCATATTTCTACGTGCCAATGCCATTTTTATGGCTTGTAAATTCATACAATGGTCCCTTAAGCCTTCACGTGAAGTTTCATGGCAAGATGACTCGTTTTTTATTTTTCACAATTTTTGAAACTTTCTGCGGTTCGTGATTTTTTAAAATTTTTTCGGATGGAATTTTGGCCCCAAACTTGGTAGACGTGATCCTTGTATTTTTTTTGGCATGCACAAAAAAAGTCAGCTAAAAACTCAAAGTGTACAAGATTTTGTGACCATTTGAAAAAAGTGTCCCCATTTCTGACACTTAATGGCTACTTGCAGCAAACCTGTAAAATCTCAAATGCTCTTTAAGGGGGTGTGAGTTCTAGAGGTTTGACGAGGGATAGGGGGCCAATATAAGGGCCAAGTACCAGCACCCATCATACATCATGTGCGCACAGCCCCCCGACACCCCCGATCACCGGAACCCCATGCCGTCGGTCAGGTTCTCCGACGATGCTCCGACGATGCGTAAGCCAGAGGGGCGGGATGCGCAAGCCGGGGATCGACCGGGTCCCCCTCTTCGTGGTGCTGATCCCACTACCATAACCCTCTATCTAGTCCGATCTTAGACTGGGAATGAACTCTGTATGCCTAAGCCAACCGATGAAACGAGCGGGCGGGCAGGCACTACGATGGCCAGAGAGAAGGGATGCGCAAGCCATGGATCGATAGGGTGGTAGGTGGGTTTAGGCACATCTTCATATTTCTACGTGCCAATGCCATTTTTATTTCTTGTAAATTCATACAATGGTCCCTTAAGCCTTCACGTGAAGTTTCATGGCAATACGACTCATTTTCTATTTTTCACGATTTTTGAAACTTTTTGCAGTTCAGGATTTTTTAAAATTTTTTTCGAAGGAGATTTACCCCCACACTTGGTAGACATGATCCTTGTATTTTTTTTGGCATGCACAAAAAAATTCAGCAAAAAACTCAAAGTGTACAAGATTTTGTGACCATTTGAAAAAAGTGTCCCCAATTCAGACACTTTAATGGCTACTGGCAGCAAACTTGTAAAATCTCAAATGCTCTTTAAGAGGGTGTGAGTTCTCAAGGTTTGATGAGGGATAGGGGGCCAACATAAGGGCCAACTACCAGCACCCATCGCACATCATGTGCGCACACCCTCTGACCCCCCCGATCGCCGGAACCCCAATGCCGTCGATTAGGTTCTCCGACGATGCTCCGATGATGGTGCCCCTGCGAAGAAAAATACGGCACCAGCACATGCCCGAGCCCATAATGTGCTATCGCAACCTTCCATCCGATCCGATCTTAGACCGGGAATGAACTCCGTATGCCTAAGTCAACCCACGAAATGAGCGTGATGGCGCTCAGCCGGCCAGAGGGGCGGGATGCGCAAGCCGGGGATCGATCGGGTCCCCATTTACGTGTTGCTGATCCTACTACCGCAACCCTCTATCCGGTCTGATCTTAGACTGGGAATGAACTCCGTATGCCTAACCCAACTGACGAAACGAGCGGGCGGGCGGACACTACGGCAGCCAGAGAGACGGAATACGCAAGCCATGGATCGATAGAGTGATAGGTGGGTTTAGGCACATCTTCATATTTCTGCATACCAATGCCATTTTTATGGCTTGTAAATTCATACAATGGTCAATTAAGCCTTCACATGAAGTTTCATGGCAAGACGACTCATTTTCTATTTTTCACAATTTTTGAAACTTTTTGCGGTTCGGGATTTTTTAAAATTTTTTCGAAAGGATTTTTGGCCCCGAACTTGGTAGATGTGATCCTTGTATTTTTGTTGGCATGCACAAAAAAATTCACCTAAAAACTCGAAGTGTACAAGATTTTGTGACCATTTGAAAAAAGTGACCCCATTTCAGACGCTTTAATGGCTACTGGCGGCAATCCTGTAAAATCTCAAATGCTTTTTGAGGGGGTTGAGTTCTCAAGGTTTGATGAGGAATAGGGGGAAAATATAAGGGCCAAGTACCACCACCCATCGCACATCATGTGCGCACACCCCCCCGGCCCCCTCGATCACCGGAACCCCAATGCCGTCGGTCAGGTTCTCTGATGATGCTCCGACAAGGTGCCCCGGTGAAGAAAAATGCGGCACCAGCATATGCTCGAGCCCAGCATGTGCTGTCGCAACCCTCGGTCTGGTCTGATCTTAGACTGGGAATGTACTCCGTATGCTTAGACTGGGAATGAACTCCGTATGCCTAAGTCAACCCACGAAACGAGCGTGTGGGCGCTCAGCAGGCTAGAGGGGCAGGATGCGCAAGCCGGGGATCAGTCGGGTCCCCCTCTGGATGCTGCCAATCCTGCTACCTCAACCCTCGGTCTGGTCCAATCTTAGACTGGGAATGAACTCCGTATGCCTAAGCCAACCGACGAAATGAGCAGACGGGCGGGCGAGCACTACACCGGCCAGAGAGACGGGATGCGCAAGCCGTGGATCGGTAGGGTGGTAGGTGGGTTTAGGTACATCTTCATATTTCTACGTGCCAATGCCGTTTTTATGGCTTGTAAATTCATACAATGGCCCCTTAAGCCTTCACGTGAAGTTTCATGGCAAGACGACTCGTTTTCTATTTTTCATGATTTTTGAAACTTTTTGCGGTTCGAGATTTTTTAAAATTTTTTCGGAAGGAGTTTTGGCCCAAAACTTGGTAGACGTGATCCCTTTGTTTTTTTTACCATGCACAAAAAAAATTCAGCTAAAAACTCGAAGTGTACGAGATTTTGTGACCATTTGAAAAAAGTGTCCCCATTTCAGACACTTTAATGGCTACTGGCAGCAAACCTGTAAAATCTCAAATGCTCCTTAAGGGGGTGTGAGTTCTAGAGGTTTGATGAGGGATAGGGGGCCAATAGAAGGGCCAAGTACCAGCACCTATCGCATATCATGTGCGCACACCCCCCCGGCCCCCCCGATCGTCGGAACCCCAATTCCGTCGGTCAGGTTCTCCGGCGGTGCTCCGGCGATGGTTCCCCGACAAAGAAAAATGCAGCACCAGCATATGCCCGAGCCCAGCATGAGCTGCCACAACCCTCGGTCCGGTCCAATCTTAGAGTTGGAATGAACTCTGTATGCTTAGACTGGAAATGAACTCTGTATGCCTAAGGCAACCCACGAAACGAGCGTGCGGGCGCTCAGCCGGCCAGAGGGGCGGGATGTGCAAGTCGGGGATCGGCTGAGTCCCCCTCTGCGTGCTGCCAAACCTGCTGCTGCAACCCTCGGTCCGGTCCTATCTTAGACTAGGAATGAACTCCGTATGCCTAAGCCAACCGACGAAATGAGCGGGCGGGCGGGCGGGCGGGCACTACGACGGCCAGAGAGACGGGAAGCGCAAGCCGTGGATCGATAGGGTGGTAGGTGCGCTTAGGCACATCTTCATATTTCTGCATACCAATGCCATTTTTATGGCTTGTAAATTCATACAATGGCCCTTACGCCTTCACGTGAAGCTTCATGGCAAGACGACTAGTTTTCTATTTTTCACGATTTTCAAAACTTTTTGCGGTTTGAGATTTTTTAAAATTTTTTCGGAAGGACTTTTGGCCCCAAAGTTGGTAGATGTCATCCCTGTATTTTTTTTGCATGCACAAAAAAATTCAGCTAAAAAGTCGAAGTGTACGAGATTTTGTGACCATTTGAAAAAAGTGTCCCCATTTCAGACACTTTAATGGCTACTGGCAGCAAACCTATAAAATCTCAAATGCTCTTTAAGGGGGTGTGATTTCTTGAGGTTTGATGAGGGATAGGGGGCCAATAGAAGGTCCAAGTACCAGCACCCATCCAACATCATGTGCACACCCCCCCCGGCCCCCCTGATTACCGGAACCCCAATTCCGTCGGTCAGGTTCTCCAGTGATGCTACGGCGATGGTGCCTTGACGAAGAAAAATGCAGCACCAGCATATGCCCGAGGCCAGCATGGCTGTCGCAACCCTCCGTCCAGTCCGATCTTGGACTGGGAATGAACTCCGTATGCTTAGATTGGGAATGAACTCCGTATGCCTAAAGCAACCCACGAAACGAGCGTACGGGTGCTCAGTCGGCCTGAGGGGCGGGATGCGCAAGCCGGGGATCGGCTGGGTCCCCCTCTGCGTGCTGCCAATCCTGCTACCGCAACCCTCGATCTGATCCTATCTTAGACTGGGAATGAACTTCGTATGCCTAAGCCAACTGCCGAAATGAGCGGGTGGGCGGGCGGGCGGGCACTATGCCGGCCAGAGAGACGGGAAGCGCAAGCCATGGATCGATAGGGTGGTAGGTGGGTTTAGGCACATCTTTATATTTCTGCGTGCCAATGCCATTTTTATGGCTTGCAAATTCATACAATGGCCCCTTAAGCCTTCACGTGAAGTTTCATGGCAAGACGACTCGTTTTCTATTTTTCACAATTTTCAAAATTTTTGCGGTTCTAGATTTTTAAAATTTTTTTGGAAGGATTTTTGGCCCCAAACTTGGTAGACGTGATCCCTGTATTTTTTTGGCATGAACAAAAAAATTCAGCTAAAAACTCGAAGTGTACAAGATTTTGTGACCATTTGAAAAAAGTGTCCCCATTTCAGACACTGTAATGGCTACTGGCAGCAAACCTGTAAAATCTCAAATTCTCTTTAAGGGGATGTGAGTTCTTGAGGTTTGATGAGGGATAGAGGGCCAATAGAAGGGCCAAGTACCAGCACCCATCGCACATCATGTGCACACACCCCCCTCGACCCTCCCGATCGTCAGAACCCCAATTTCGCCAGTCAGGTTCTCCGACGATGCTCCGACGATGGTGCCCCGACGAAGAAAAATGCCGCACCAACATATGCCCGAGCCCAGCATGAGCTACCGCAACCCTCGGTCCGGTCCAATCTTAGACTGGGAATGAACTCCGTATGCCTAAGTCAACCCACGAAATGAGCGTGCGGGCGCTCAACCGGCCAGAGGGGCGGGATACGCAAGCAGGGGATCGGCTGGGTCCCCCTCTACGTGCTGCCAATCCTGCTGCGGCAACCCTCCGTCCGGTCCTATCTTAGACTAGGAAGGAACTCCGTATGCCTAAGGCAGTCGACAAAACGAGCGGGCGGGCGGGCGGGCGGGCAGTACGCCAGCTAGAGAGACGGGAATCGCAAGCCATGGATCGATAGGGTGGTAGGTGGGTTTAGGCACATCTTCATATTTCTGCATGCCAATGCCATTTGTATGGCTTGTAAATTCATACAGTGGTCCCTTAAGCCTTCACGTGAAGTTTCATGGCAAGACGACTCGTTTTCTATTTTTCATGATTTTTGAAACTTTTTACGATTCAAGATTTTTTAAAATTTTTTCGGAAGGAGTTTTGGCCCCAAACTTGGTAGACGTGATCCTTGTATTTTTGTTGGCATGTACAAAAACATTCAGCTAAAAACTCGAAGTGTACAAGTTTTTGTGACCATTTGAAAAAAGTGTTTCCATTTCAGACACTTTAATGGCAATTGGCAGCAATCCTGTAAAATCTCAAATACACTTTAAGGGGGTGTGAGTTCTCGAGGTTTGATGAGGGATAGGGGCCAATATAAGGGCCAAGTACCAGCACCCATCACACATCATGTGCGCACACCCCCCGGCCCCCCGATCGTCGGAACCCCTATGCCACCGATCAGGTTCTCCGACGATGCTCCGGTGATGGCAGCAGTACATGCCCGAGCCCAGCATGTGCTGCCGCCACCCTCGGTTCGATCCGATCTTAGACTGGGAATGAACTTCGTATGCCTAAGTTAACCCACGAAACGAGTGTGCGGGCACTCAACCGGCCAGAGGGGTGTGGTACGTAGGCCAGGGATCGGTCGGGTCCCCCTTTGCATGCTGCTGATCCTCCTACCGCAACCATCAGTCCGGTTCGATCTTAGACTGGGAATGAACTCCGTATGCCTAAGCCAACCGACGAAACGAATGGGCAGGTGGGCGGGCGGGCACTACGTCGGCCAGAGGGATGGGATACGCAAGCCATGGGTCGATAAGGTGGTAGGTGGGTTTAGGCACATCTTCATATTTCTATGTGCCAATGCCATTTTTATGGCTTGTAAATTCATAGAATGGTCCCCTAAGCCTTCACGTGAAGTTTCATGGCAAGACAACTCGTTTTCTATTTTTCATGATTTTGAAACTTTTTGTGGTTCGGGATTTTTTAAAATTTTTTGAATGGAGTTTTGGCCCCAAACTTGGTAGATGTGATCCTTGTATTTTTGTTGGCATGCACAAAAAAATTCAGCTAAGAACTCGAAGTGTACAAGATTTTGTGACCATTTGAAAAAAGTGTCGCTATTTTAGACACTTTACTTGCTACTAGCAGCAAACCTGTAAAATCTCAAATGCTCTTTAAGGGGGTGTGAGTTCTCGAGGTTTGATGAGGGATAGGGGGCCAATATAAGGGCCAAGTACCAGCACCCATCGCACATCATGTGCGCACACCCCCCTCGATCGCCGGAACCTAATGACGTTGGTCAGGTTCTCTGACGATTCTCCGGCGATGGTGCCCCGGCGAAGAAAAATGCAGCACCAGCACATGCCCTATCCCAACATGTGCTGCTGCAACCTTCGGTCCGATCCGATCTTAGACTGGGAATGAACTCCATATGCTTAGATTGGGAATGGACTCCATATGCCTAAGTCAACCCACGGAACGAGCGTCCGGGCGCTTAGCCGACCAGAGGGGCGGGATGCGCAAGCCGGGTCCCCCTCTACGTGCTGTTGATCCTACTATCCCAACCCTCGATCTGGTTCAATCTTAGACTGGGAATGAACTCCGTATGCCTAAGCCAACCGATGAAACGAGCGGGCGGGCACTATGCCGGCCAGAGAGATAGGATGCGCAAGCCGTGGATCGATAGGGTGGTAGGTGGATTTAGGCACATCTTCATATTTTTGCATGGCAATGCCATTTTTATGGCTTGTAAATTCATACAATGGTCCCTTAAGCGATCACGTGAAGTTTCATGGCAAGACGATTCGTTTTCTATTTTTCACGATTTTTGAAACTTTTTCCGGTTCGGGATTTTTTAAAATTTTTTGGAAGGAGTTTTGGCCCCAAACTTGGTAGACGTGATCTTTTTATTTTTTTTGGCTTGCACAAACAAATTCAGCTAAAAACTCGAACTGTACAAGATTTTGTGACCATTTGAAAAAAGTGTCCCCATTTCAGACACTTTAATAGCTACTGGCAGCAAACCTGTAAAATCTCAAATGCACTTTAAGGGGGTGTGAGTTCTCGAGGTTTGATGAGGGATAGGGGGCCAATATAAGGGCCAAGTACCAGCACCCATCGCTCATCATGTGCGCACACCCCCCCGGCCCCCCGATCGTCGGAACCCCAATGCCGCCGATCAGGTTCTCCGATGATGCTCCGGTGATGGTGCCCCGGTGAAAAAAAATGCAGCACCAACACATTCCCGAGCCCAGCATGTGCTGCCGCAACCCTTGGTCCAGTCCGATCCTAGACTGGGAATGAACTTCGCATGCTTAGACTGGGAATGAACTCCGTATGCCTAAGTCAACTCACGAAACGAACGTATGGGTGCTCAACCGGCCAGTGGGGCGGGATGCGCAAGCCGGGGATCGGTTGGGTCCCCCTCTGCATTCTACTAATCCTGCTGCAACAACCATTGGTCTGGTCCGATCTTAGACTGGGAATGAACTCCGTATGCCTAAGCCAAATGACAAAACGAGCGTGCAGGCGGGCGAGCGGGTGGGCACTACGCCAATCAGATAGACGGGAAGTGCAAGCCGTGGATCGATAGGGTGGTAGGTGGGTTTAGGCACATCTTTATATTTTTTTGTGCCAATGTCATTTTTATGGATTGTAAATTCATACAATGGTCCCTTAAGCTTCACGGGAAGTTTCATGCAGATGCTCGTTTTCTATTTTTCACGATTTTCAAAACTTTTTGTGGTTCGGGATCTTTTAAAATTTTTTTAGAAGGAGTTTCAGCCCCAAACTTGGTAGAGGTGATCCTTGTATTTTTTATGGCATTCCTAAAAAAATTCAGCTAAAAACTCGAAGTGTACAAGATTTTGTGACCATTTGAAAAAAGTGTCCTCATTCCATACACATTAATTGCTACTGGTCGCAAACCTGTAAAATCTCTAATCCTCTTGAAGGAGGTGTGAGTTCTCGAGGTTTGATGAGGGATAGGGGGCCAATATAAGGGTCAAGCACCAGCACCCATCGCACATCATGTGCGCACACCCCCCGGCCCCCTGATCGCCGGAACCCCAATGCCGCCGATCAAGTTCTCCGACGATGCTCCGGCGATGGTGCCCCGACGAAAAAAAATGCAACACCAACACATTCTCGAGCCCAGCATGTGCCGCCGCAACCCTTGGTCCAGTTCGATCCTAGACTGGAAATGAACTCCGAATGCTTAGACTGGGAATGAACTCCGTATGCCTAAGTGAACCTACGAAACGAGCGTGCGGGCGCTCAGTACGCAAGAGGGGTGGTGAATGCAATGCCCAATGCTCATTATACGAAACGAACGGGCAGGCGGGCACCATGCCGGCCAGAGAGACGGAATGCGCAAGCCGTGGATCAATAGGCTGGTAGGTGGGTTTAGGCACATCTTCATAATTCTACATGACAATGCCATTTTTATGGCTTGTAAATTCATACAATGGTCCCTTAAGCCTTCACGTGAAGTTTCATGGCAATACGACTTGTTTTCTATTTTTCATGATTTTTGAAACCTTTTGTGGTTCGAGATTTTTTAAAATTTTTTTGGAAGGATTTTTGGCCCAAACTTGGTAGACGTGATCCTTTTATTTTTGTTGGCATGCACAAAAAACTTCAGCTAAAAACTCGAAGTGTACAAGATTTTGTGACCATTTGAAAAAAGTGTAACTATTTTAGACACTTTGATGGCTACTGGCAGCAAACCTGTAAAATCTCACATGCTCTTTAAGGGGGTGTGAGTTCTCGAGGTTTGATGAGGGATAGGGGGCCAATATAAGGGCCAAGTACCAGCACCCATCACACATGCATGTGCGCACACCCCCTGGCACCCCCGATCATCGCAACCCCAATGCCAGCCGATCAGGTTCTCTGGCGATGCTCCGACGATGGTGCCCCGGTGAAGAAAAATGCGGCACCAGCACATGCCCAAGCCCAGCAAGTGCTTGCGCAACCCTCGGTCTGATCCGATCTTAAACTGAGAATGAACTCCGTATGCTTAGATTGGGAATGAACTCTGTATGCCTAAGTCAACCCAGGAAACGAGCATACGGGCGCTCAGCTGGCCAGAGGGGTGGGATGCGCAAGCCAAGGATTTGTCGGGTTCCCCTCTACGTGCTGTCGATCTTGCTGCCACAATCCTCGGTCTGGTCTGATCTTAGACTGGGAATGAACTTCGTATTGCCTAATGCCGTGGAATTGCGTAATGCCCATGGATCGATAGGGTGGTAGGTGGGTTTAGGCACATCTTCATATTTCTGCTTGCCAATGCCATTTTTATGGCTTGTAAATTCATACAATGGTCCCTTAAGCCTTCACGTGAAGTTTCATGGCAATACGACTTGTTTTCTATTTTTCATGATTTTTGAAACCTTTTGTGGTTCGAGATTTTTTAAAATTTTTTTGGAAGGATTTTTGGCCCAAACTTGGTAGACGTGATCCTTGTATTTTTGTTGGCATGCAAAAAAAACTTCAGCTAAAAACTCGAAGTGTACAAGATTTTGTGACCATTTGAAAAAAGTGTCCTCATTCCATACACATTAATTGCTACTGGTCGCAAACCTGTAAAATCTCTAATGCTCTTGAAAGAGGTGTGAGTTCTCGAGGTTTGATGAGGGATAGGGGGCCAATATAAGGGCCAAGTACCCGCACCCATCGCACATCATGTGCACACACCCCCCGGCACCCCCGATCACTGGAACCCCAATGCCACCGGTCAGGTTCTCCACCGATGCACTGGCGATGGTGCCCTGGTGAAGAAAAATGCGGCACCAGGCACATGCCTGAGCCTAGCATGTGCTGCCGCAACCCTTGATCCGATCCGATCTTAGACTGGGAATGAACTCTGTATGCTTAGACTGGGAATGAACTCAGTATGCCTAAGTTAACCCACGAAACGAGCGTGCAGGTGCTCTGCTGGCCAGAGGGGCGGGATACGCAAGCCGGGGATTAGTCGAGACCCCCTCTACGTGCTACGGATCCTACTGTCGCAACCCTCAATCTGGTCTGATCTTAGAGTACGAATGAACTCCGTATGCCTAAGCCAACCGACGAAATGAGCTGGCGGGCGGGCGGGCGAAAGGGCACTACGCCGGCCAAAGAGACGGGATGCGTAAGCCGTGGATCGATAGGGTGGTAGCTGGGTTTAGGCACATCTTCATATTTCGGCATGCCAATGCCATTTTTATGGCTTCTAAATTCATACAATGGTCCCTTAAGCCTTCACGTGAAGTTTCGTCGCAAGACGACCCGTTTTCTATTTTTCAAGATTTTTGAAACTTTTTATAGTTAATGATTTTTTAAAATTTTTTCAGAAGGAGTTTTGACCCCAAACTTGGTAGATATGATCCTTGTATTTTTTTTGGCTTGCACAAAAAAATTCAGCTAAACACTCAAAGTGTACAAGATTTTGTGACCATTTGAAAAAAGTGTCCCCAATTCAGACACTTTAATGGCTACTGGCAGCAAACCTGTAAAATCTCAAATGCTCTTTAAAGGGGTGTGAGTTCTCGAGGTTTGATGGGGGATAGGGGGCCAATATAAGGGCCAAGTACCAGCACCCATCGCACATCATGTGCGCACACCCCCTGGCACCCCCGATCATCGCAACCCCAATGCCGCCGATCAGGTTCTCTGGCGATGCTCCGACGATGGTGCCCCGGTGAAGAAAAATGCGGCACCAGCACATGCCCAAGCCCAGCAAGTGCTGCCGCAACCCTCGGTCTGATCCGATCTTAAACTGAGAATGAACTTCGTATGCTTAGATTGGGAATGAACTCTGTATGCCTAAGTCAACCCAGGAAACGAGCATACGGGCGCTCAGCTGGCCAGAGGGGTGGGATGCGCAAGCCAAGGATTTGCCGGGTTCCCCTCTACGTGCTGTCGATCTTGCTGCCACAATCCTCGGTCTGGTCTGATCTTAGACTTGGAATGAACTTCGTATGCCTATGCCGTGGATGCGTATGCCATGGATCGATAGGGTGGTAGGTGGGTTTAGGCACATCTTCATATTTTTGCTTGCCAATGCCATTTTTATGGCTTGTAAATTCATACAATGGTCCCTTAAGCCTTCAGGTGAAGTTTCATGCCGAGATGACTCGTTTTCTATTTTTCACAATTTTTGAAACTTTTTGTGCTTCAGGATGTTTTAAAATTTTTTTGAAAGGAGTTTTGGCCCCAAACTAGGTAGACGTAATCCTTGTATTCTTTTTGGCATGCACAAAAAAATTCAGCCAAAAACTCAAAGTGTACAAGATTTTGTGACCATTTCAAAAAAGTGTCCCCATTTCAGACACTTTAATGGCTACTAGTAGAAAACCTATAGAATCTCAAATACTCTTTAATGGCGTGTGAGTTCTTGAGGTTTGATGAGGGATAAGGGGCCAATATAAGGGCCAAGCACCAGCACCCATCGCACATCATGTGCGCACACCCCCCGGCCCCCCCGATCACCGTAACCCAAATGCCGTCGGTCAGGTTCTCCGACGATGCTCTGACGATGGTGCCCCGGTGAAGAAAAATGCGGCACCAGCATATGCCCGAGCCTAGCAAGTGTTGCCGCAACCCTCTGTCTAATCCGATCTTAGACTGAGAATGAACTCTGTATGCTTAGATTGGGAATGAACTCTGTATGCCTACGTCAACGCACGAAACGAGCGTGCGAGCACTCAGCTGGCCAGAGGGGTGGGATGCGCAAGCCAAGGATCGGCCGGGTTCCCCTCTACGTGCTGTCGATCCTGCTGCCACAACCCTCAGTCTGGTCTGATCTTAGACTAGGAATGAACTCCGTATGCCTATGCCAACTGTCGAAACGAACGGACGGGCGGGCACTACATCGACCAGAGAGACTGGATGCGTAAGCCGTGGATCGATAGGGTGGTAGGTGGGTTTAGGCACATCTTCATATTTCTGCTTGCCAATACCATTTTTATGGCTTGTAAATTCATACAATGGTCCTTTAAGCCTTCAGGTGAAGTTTCATGGCGAGACTTCAAGATTTTTTAAAATTTTTTCAGAAGGAGTTTTAGCCCCAAACTTTGTAGCCGTGCTCCTTGTATTTTTGTTGGCATGCAAAAAAAAATTCAGCTAAAAACTCGGAGTGTACAAGATTTTGTGACCATTTGAAAAACATGTCCCCATTTCAGACACATTAATGGCTACTGGCAACAAACCTGTAAAATCTCAAATGCTTTTTAAAGGGGTGTGAGTTCTCGAGGTTTGATGAGGGATAGGGGGACAATATAAGGGCCAAGTACCAGCACCCATCACACATCATATGCACACACCCCCCGGCCCCCCCGATCGCCGAAACCCCAATGTCGTCGATCAAGTTCTCCGACCATGCTCCGGTGATGGTGCCCCGGTGAAGAAAAATACGGCATCAGCACATGCCCGAGCCCAGCAAGTGTTACCGTAACCCTCGGTCCAGTTTGATCTTAGACTGGGAATGAACTCCGTATGCTTAGACTGGGAATGAAGTCCGTATGCTTAGATTGGGAATGAACTCTGTATGCCTAAGTCAACCCACGAAACGAGAGTACGGGCGCTCAGTCGGCCAGAGGGGCGAGATGCGTAAGCCGGGGATCGGCCGGGTCACCCTCTGCGTGCTGCCGATCCTGCTGGTGCAACCCTCAGTCTGGTCCGATCTTAGACTGGGAATGAACTCCGTATACCTAAGCCAACCGACGAAATGAGCGGACGGGCGGGCGGGAACTACGCCAGCCAGGAGAGACGGGAATGCCGCAAGCAGTGGATCGATAGGGTTGCTAGGGTGGGTTTAAGGCACATCTTTCATATTTCTACGTGTCAATAACCATTTTTATTGCCTTGTAAATACATACGATGGTCCCTTAGGGCCTTCACGTGAAGTTTTATGGCTAGACGACTCGTTTTGTATTTTTCATTGATTTTGAAACTTTTTGCGGTTTTGGGATTTTTTTAATTTTTTCAGAAGGAGGTTGGCCCCAAACTTGATGGTAGCGTGATCCTTGTATTTTTTGTTGGCATGCCACAAAAAAATTCAGCTAAAAACTCGAAGTGTAAAAGATTTTGTGACCATTTGAAAAAAGTGTCCGCATTTCAGACACTTTAATGGCTACTGGCAGCAAACCTATAAAATCTCAATTGCTCTTTATGGGGGTGTGAGTTCTCAAGGTTTGATGAGGGATAGGGGGCCAATATAAGGGCCAAGTACCAGCACCCATCACACATCATGTGCGCACACCCCCCGGCCCCCGATCACCGGAACCCTAACGCCGCCGGTCAGGTTCTCCGGCGATGCTCCGACGATGGAGCCCCGACGTAGAAAAATGTGGCACCAGCACATGCCCAAGCCCAGCAAGTGCTACCGCAACCCTCGGTCTGATCTGATCTTAGACTAAGAATGACTTTGTATGCTTAGACTGTGAATGAACTCCGTATGTCTAAGTTAACCCACGAAATGAGTGTGCGGATGCTCGGCCGACCAGAGGGGCGGGATGCGCAAGCCGGGGGTCACCCGCGTCCCCCTCTACGTGCTGTCGATCCTGCTACCACAACCCTCAGTTTGATCTGATCTTAGACTGAGAATGAACTCTGTATGCCTAAGCCAACCGACGAAACGAACGGGCGGGCGGGCACTAGCCAGCCAGAGAGACGGGATGCGCAAGCCATGGATCGATAGGGTGGTAGGTGGGTTTGGGCACATCTTCATATTTCTACGTGCCAATGCCATTTTTATGGCTTGTAAATTCATGCAGTGGTCCCTTAAGCCTTCACGTGAAGTTTCATGGGAAGATGTCTCATTTTTGTTGGCATGCATAAAAGAATTCAGCTAAAAACTCTAAGTGTACCAGATTTTGTGACCATTTGAAAAAAGTGTCCCCATTTCAGACATTTTAATGGCCACTGGCAGCAAACCTGTAAAATCTCAAATGCTCTTTAGGGGGCTGTGAGTTCTCGAAGTTTGATGAGGGATAGGGGGCCAAGATAAGGGCCAAGTACCAGCACCCATCGCACATCATGTGCGCACACCCCCAGCCCCCCTGATCATCGGAACACCAATGCCGTCCGGCGATGGTGCCTCAACTAAGAAAAATGCAGCACCAGCACATGCCCGAGCCCAGCATATGCTGCTGTAACTCTCGGTCTGGTCTGTTCTTAGACTGGGAATGAACTCCATATGCTTAGACTGGGAATGAACTCGGTATGCCTAAGTCAAGCCACGAAACGAGCGTGCGGGTGCTCAGCCAGCCAGAGGGGCGGGATGCGCAAGCCGAGGATCGACTGAGTCCCCCTCTGCGTGCTGTCAATCCTGCTACCGCAACCCTCGATCCTGTCTGATCTTGGACTGGGAATGAACTCCGTATGCCTAAGCCAACCGACGGAACAAGCGGGCGGGCGGGCGAGCGGGCACTACGTCGTCCAGAGAGACGGGTTGCGCAAGCTGTGGATCGATAGGGTTGTAGGTGGGTTTTGGCACATCTTCATATTTTTGCATGCCAATGAGATTTTTATGCCTTGTAAATTCATACAATGGTCCCTTAAGCCTTCACGTGAAGTTTCATGGCAAAGCGACTCGTTTTCTATTTTTCATAATTTTTGAAACTTTTTGCGGTTCATGATTTTTTAAAATTTTTTTGGAAGGATTTTTGGCCCAAAACTTGGTAGACGTGATCCTTGTATTTTTTTTGGCATGCACAAAAAAATTCGGCTAAAAACTCGAAATGTACAAGATTTTGTGACCATTTGAAAAAAGTGTCCCCATTTCAGACACTTTAATGGCTACTGGCAGCAAACCTGTAAAATCTCAAATGCTCTTTAAGGGGGTGTGTGTTCTCGAGGTTTGATGAGGGATAGGGTGCCAATATAAGGGCCAAGTACCAGCACCCATCGGACATCAAGTGCGCACACCCCCCAGCCCCCCCGATTGCCAGAACCCCAATGCTGCCGATCAGGTTCTCCGGCGATGCTCCGGCGGTGGTGCTCCGACGAAGAAAAATGAGGCACCAGCACATGCCCGAGCCCAGCATGTGCTGCCACAACCCTCGGTCCGGTCTGATCTTAGACTAGGAATGAACTTCGTATGCTTAGACTGTGAATGAACTCCGTATGCCTAAGTCAACCCACCAAACGAGCCTGCGGGCGCTCAGCTGGCCAAAAGGGCGGGATCCGCAAGCCGGGGATCGGTCGGGTCCCCCTCTGTGTGCTGCCGCAACCCTCGGTCCGGTCTGATCTTAGATTGGGAATGAACTCCATATAGCTAAGCCAACCAACGAAACGAGCGGGCGGGCGGGCGGACGGGCTCTACGCCGGCCAGAGAGGCAAGATGCGCAAGCCGTGGATCGATAGGGTGGTAGGTGGGTTTAGGCACATCTTCATATTTCTGCATGCCAATGCCATTTTTATGCCTTGTGAATTCGTACAATGGTCCCTTAAGCCTTCACGTGAAGTTTCATGGCAAGATGAGTCATTTTTTCATGATTTTTGAAACTTTTTGAGGTTCGGGATTTTTTAAAATTTTTTCGGAAGGATTTTTGGCCCTAAACTTGGTAGACACGATCCTTGTATTTTTGTTGGCATGCAAAAAAAAATTCAACTAAAAAATCGAAGTGTACAAGATTTTGTGATCATTTGAAAAAAGTGTCCGCATTTCAGACACTTTAATAGCTACTGGCAGCAAACCTGTAAAATCTCGATTGCTCTTTATGGGGGTGTGAGTTCTCAAGGTTTGATGAGGGATAGGGGGCCAATATAAGGGCCAAGTACCAGCTCCCATCGGACATCATGTGCGTACACCACTCGGCCCCCCGATCGTCAGAACTCCAATGCCGCCAGTAAGGTTCTCCAGCGATCCTCTAACGATGCTGCCCCGAGGAAGAAAAATATGGCACCAGCACATGGCCGAGCCCGGGATGTGCTGCCATAACCCTCGGTCCGATCTGATCTTAGACTGGGAATGAACTTCGTATGCCTAAGTTAACCCACGAAACGAGCGTGAGGGCGCTCAGCAGGCCAGAGGGGCGAGATGCGAAAGTCGGGCATCGGTCGGGTCCCCATCAGCGTGTTGCCAATCCTGCTGCCGTAACCCTCAGTTTGGTCTGATCTTAGAATAGGAATGAACTCTGTATACCTAAGCCAACCGACGAAATGAGAGGGCGGGCACTACGCCAGCCAGAGAGACGAGATGCACAAGCCCTGGATCGATAGTGTGGTAGGTGGGTTTAGGCACATCTTCATATTTCTGCTCGCCAATGCCATTTTTATGGCTTGTAAATTAATACAACGGTCCCTTAAGCCTTCACGTGAAGTTTCATGGCAAGACGACTCGTTTTTTATTTTTCACCATTTTTGAAACTTTCTACGGTTCGGGATTTTTTAAAATTTTTTCGGAAGGAGTTTTGGTCCCAAACTTGGTAGACGTGATCCTTGTATTTTTGTTGGCATGTACAAAAAACTTCAGCTAAAAACTCGAAGTGTACAAGATTTTGTGACATTTTGAAAAAACTGTCCCCATTTCAGACACTTTAATGGCTACTGGCAGCAAACCTGTAAAATCTCGAATGCGCTGCCGCAACCCTCAGTCTGGTCCGATCTTAGACTGGGAAAGGACTCCGTATGCTTAGATTGGGAATGAACTCTGTATGCCTAAGTCAGCCTACGAAACGAGCGTGCAGGCGCTCAGCTGGCCAGAGGGGCGGGATGCGCAAGCCAGGGATCGGTCGAGTCCCCCTCTACATGCTGCCGATCCTGCTGCTACAACCCTCGGTCTGGTCTGATCTTAGACTGGGAATGAACTCCGTATGCCTAAGCCAACCGACGAAATGAGCGGACGGGTGGGCGGGGGCGGGCGGGCACTATGTCGGCCAGAGAGACGGGATGCACAAGCCATGGATCGATAGGGTGGTAAGTGGGTTTAGGCACATCTTCATATTTCTGTGTGCCAATGCCATTTTTATGGCTTGTAAATTCATACAATGGTCCCTTAAGCCTTCACGTGAAGTTTCATGGCAAGACGACTCGTTTTCTATTTTTCACGATTTTCAAAAATTTTTCCCGTTCGGGATTTTTTAAAATTGTTTTAGAAGGATTTTTGGCCCCAAACTTGGTAGGCGTGATCCCTGTACTTTTGTTAGCATGCATAAAAAAATTCAGCTAAAAAGTCGAAGTGTACAAGATTTTGTGACCATTTGAAAAAAGTGTCCCCATTTCCAACACTTTAATGGCTACTGGCAGCAAACCTATAAAATCTCAAATGCTCTTTAAGGGGTGTGAGTTCTAGAGGTTTGATGAGGGATTGGGGGCCAATATAAGGGCCAAGTACCAGCACCCATCGCACATCATGTATGCACAGCCCCCCCGGCCCCCCGATCGTCGGAACCCCAATGCCGCCGGTCAGGTTCTCCGACGATGCTCTGATGATGGTGCCCCGACGAAGAAAAATGCGGCACCAGCACATGCCCTAGCCCAGCATGTGCTGCCGCATCCGTTGGTCCGGTCTTATCTTAGACTGGGAATGAACTCCGTATGCTTAGACTGGGAATGAACTCTGTATGGCTATGTCAACCCACGAAATGAGCTTACGGGCGCTCAGCCGGCCAGAGGGGCGGGATGCCCAAGCCGGGGATCGTTCGGGCCCCCCTCTGCGTGTTGCCAATCCTGCTGCCACAACCCTCGGTCTGGTCCGATCTTAGACTGAGAATGAACTCTGTATACCTAAGCCAACTGATGAAACGAGCAGGCGGGCAGGCGGGCACTACGCCGGCTAGAGAGACGGGATGCGCAAGCCGTGGATCGATAGGGTGGTAGGTGGGTTTAGGCACATCTTCATATTTCTACGTGCCAATGGCAGTTTTATGGCTTGTAAATTCATACAATGGTCCCTTAAGCCTTCACATGTAGTTTCATGCCAAGACGATCCGTTTTCTATTTTTCATGATTTTTGAAACTTTTTACGGTTCAGGATTTTTTAAAATTTTTTCAGAAGGATTTTTGGCCCCAAACTTGGTAGACGTGATCCTTGTATTTTTCTTGGCATGCACGAAAAAATTCAGCTAAAAATTCGAAGTGCACAAGATTTTGTGACCATTTGAAAAAAGTGTCCCCATTTTAGACACTTTAATGGCTACTGGCAGCAAACCTGTAAAATCTCAAATGCTCTTTAAGGGGGTGTGAGTTCTCGAGGTTTGATGAGGGATAGGGAGCCAATATAAGGGCCAAGTACCAGCACACATCACACATCATGTGCGCACACCCCCCGATCGTCGAAACCCAAATGCCGCCGGTCAGGTTCTCCGGTGATGCTCCCGCGATGGTGCCCCGACAAAGAAAAAAGCGGCACCAGCACATGGTCGAGCCCAGCATGGGCTGCCGTAACCCTCGGTCCGGGCCAATTTTAAATTGGGAATGAACTCTATATGCTTAGACTAGGAATGAACTCCGTATGCCTAACTCAACACACAAAACGAGCGTGCGGGCCCTCAGCCGACCAAAGGGGTGGGATGCGCAAGCCGGGGATCGGCTAGGTCCCCCTCTGTGTGCTGTCGATCTTGCTGCTGCAACCCTCAATCCGATCTGATCTTAGACTGGGAATGAACTCCATATGCCTAAGCTAACTGATGAAACGAACGGGCTGATGGGCGGGTGGGCATTACGCTGGCCAGAGAGATGGGATGCGCAAGCCGTGGATCGATAGGGTGGTAGGTGGGTTTAGGCACATCTTCATATTTCTTCATGCCAATGCCATTTTTATGGCTTGTAAATTCATACAATGGTCCCTGAAGCCTTCACGTGAAGTTTCATGGCAAGACGACTCATTTTCTATTTTTCACAATTTTGGAAACTTTCTGCGGTTCGGGATTTTTAAAATATTTTCGGAAGGAGTTTTGGCCCCAAAATTTTTAGACATGATCCTTGTATTTTTGCTGGCATGCGTAAAAAAATTCAGCTAAAAACTCGAAGTGTACAAGATTTTGTGACCATTTGAAAAAAGTGTCACCATTTCAGACACATTAATGGCTACTGGCAGCAAACCTGTAAAATCTCAAATGCTCTTTAAGGGGGTGTGAGCTCTCGAGGTTCGATGAGGGATAGGGGGCCAATATAAGGGCCAAGTACCAGCACCCATCGCACATCATGTGCGCACACTCCCTGGCCCCCCCGATCGCTGGAACCGCAATGCCACCGGTTAGGTTCTCCGACGATGCTCCGGCGATGGTGCCCCAGCGAAGAAAAATGAGGCACCAGCACATGTCCGAGCCCAGCATGTGCTGCCGCAAACCTCCGTCCGGTCCGAACTTGGACTGTGAATGAACTCCGTATGCTTAGACTGGGAATGAACTTCGTATGCCTAAGTCAACCCACGGAACGAGCGTGCGGGCGCTCAGCCGGCCAGAGGGGCGGGATGTGCAAGCCGGGGATCGATCGGGTCCCCCTCTACGTGCTGTCAATCCTACTACCGCAAACCTCAGTCTGATCCAATCTTAGATTGGGAATGAACTCCGTACGCCTAAGCCAATCGACGAAACGAGCGGGCGGGCAGACGGGCGGGTGGGAACTACGCCGGCCACTGAGACGGGATGAGCAAGCCATGGATTGGTAGGGTGGTAGGTGGGTTTAGGCACATCTTCATATTTCTATGTGCCAATGCCATTTTTATGGCTTGTAAATTCATACAATGGTCCCTTAAGCCTTCACGTGAAGTTTCATGGCAAGACGACTCGTTTTCTATTTTTTACGATTTTCAAAACTTTTTAAGGTTTGGGATATTTTAAAATTTTTTCAGAAGGAGTTTTGGCCCCAAACTTGGTAGACGTGATCCTTGTACTTTTTTTGGCATGCACAAAAAAATTCAACTAAAAACTCGAAGTGTACAAGATTTTGTGACCATTTGAAAATAGTGTCCCCATTTCAAACACTTTAATAGCTACTGGCAGCAAATCTGTAAAATCTCAAATGCTCTTTAAGGGGGTGTGAGTTCTCGAGGTTTGATGAGGGATAGGGGGTCAATATAACAGCCAAATACCAGCACCCATCGCACATCATGTGCGCACACGCCAACCGGTCCCCCCGATCGTCGGAACCCTTATGCGGCCTGTCAGGTTCTCTAACGTCGCTCCGGCGATGGTGCCCCGACGAAGAAAAGTGCGGCACCAGCACATGCCCGAGCCCAACATGTGCTACCGCAACCCTCAGTCCGATCTGATCTTAGACCGGGAATGAACTCCGTGTGCCTAAGTCGATCGACGAAATAAGCGGGCAAGCGGGCGTGCGGGCACTACGTCAACCAGAGAGACGGGATGCGCATGCCGTGGATCGATAGGGTGGTAGGTGGTTTAGGCACATCTTTATATTTCTGCATGCCAATGTCATTTTTATGGCTTGTAAATTCATACAATGGTCCCTTAAGCCTTCACGTGAAGTTTCATGGCAAGACAACTCATTTTCTATTTTTTACGATTGTCAAAACGTCTTGCGGTTTGAGATTTTTTAAAATTCTTTCGGAAGAGTTTTGACCTCAAACTTGGTAGACGTGATCCTTGTATATTTGTTGGCATGCACAAAAAAATTCAGCTAAAAACTAGAAGTGTACAAGATTCTGTGACCATTTGAAAAAAGTGTCCCCATTTCAGACACTTTAATGGCTATTGGCAGCAAACCTGTAAAATCTCAAATGATCTTTAAGGGGGTGTGAGTTCTTGAGGTTTGATGAGGGATAAGGGGCCAATATAAGGGCCAAGTACCAGCAACCATTGCACATCATGTGCGCACACCCCCCCGGCCCCCCCCGATCGTCAGAACCCCAATGCCGCCGGTCAGGTTCTCCGACGATGGTGCCCCGGCGAAGAAAAATACGGCACCAGCACATGCCTGAGCCCAGCATGTGCTACTGTAACCCTTGGTCTGGTCTGATCTTTGACTGGGAATGAACTCCGTATGCTTAGACTGGGAGTGAACTCCGTATGCCTAAGTCAACCCACGAAACAAGCGTGCGGGCGCTCAGCTAGCCAGAGGGGCGGGATGCGCAAGCCGAGGATCGGTCGGGTCCCCCTCTGTGTGCTGCCGATCCTGCTATCGTAACCCTCAATCTAGTCCGATCTTAGACTGGGAAAGAACTCCGTATGCCTAAGCCAATCGACGAAACGAGCGGGCGGGCGGGCACTACGCTGGCTAGAGAGACGGGATGCGCAAGCCGTGGATTGATAGGGCACTATGCTGGCCAGTGACACGAGATGCGCAAGTCGTGGATTGATAGGGTGGTACGTGGGCTTAGGCACATCTTCATATTTCTGCATGCCAGTGCCGTTTTTAAGGCTTGTAAATTCATACAATGGTCCCTTAAGCCTTCACGTGAAGTTTCATGCCAAGACGACTCGTTTTCTATTTTTCATGATTTTTGAAACTTTTTGCGGTTCGGTATTTTTTAAAATTTTTTCAAAAGGAGTTTTGGCCCAAAACATGGTAAACGTGATCCTTGCATTTTTGTTGGCATGCACAAAAAAATTCAGCTAAAAACTCGAAGTGTACAAGATTTTATGACCATTTGAAAAAAGTGTCCCCATTTCAAACACTTTAATAGCTACTGGCAGCAAACTTGTAAAATCTCAAATCTTCTTTAAGGGGGTGTGAGTTCTCGATGTTTGATGAGGGATAGGGGGCCAATATAAGGGCCAAGTACCAGCACCCATCGCACACCGTGTGTGAACACCCCCCCTGGCCCCCCCGATCGTCGAAACCCCAATGCCGCCGGTCAGGTTCTCCGATGATGCTTTGATGATGGTGCCCCGACGAAGAAAAATACGGCACCAGCACATGCCTGAGCCCAGTATGTGCTACCGTAACCCTCGGTCCGGTCTGATCTTTGACTGGGAATGAACTTCGTATGCTTAGACTGGGAGTGAACTCAGTATGCCTAAGTCAACCCACGAAACAAGCATGCGGGCGCTCAGCTGGCTAGAGGGGCGGGATGCGCAAGCCGGGGATCGACCGGGTCCCCCTCTACGTGCTACCGATCCTGCTACCACAACCCTCACTCTGGTCCAATCTTGGTCTAGGAATGAACTCTGTATGCCTAAGCCAACTGACGAAATGAGCAGGCGGGCGGGCGGGCACTACGCTGGCCAAAGAGACGGGATGCGCAAGCCGTGGATCGATTGGGTGGTAGGTGGGTTTAGGCACATCACCATATTTCTGTGTGCCAATGCCATTTTTATGGCTTGTAAATTCATACAATGGCCCTTAAGCCTTCACGTGAAGTTTCATGGCAAGACGACTCGTTTTCTATTTTTCATGATTTTTTAAAACTTTTTGCGGTTCGAGATTTTTTAAAATTTTTTCGGAAGGAGTTTTGGCCCAAAACTTGGTAGACGTGATCCCTTTGTTTTTTTTGCCATGCACAAAAAAATTCAGCTAAAAACTCGAAGTGTACGAGATTTTGTGACCATTTGAAAAAAGTGTCCCCATTTCAGACACTTTAATGGCTACTGGCAGCAAACCTGTAAAATCTCAAATGCTCCTTAAGGGGGTGTGAGTTCTAGAGGTTTGATGAGGGATAGGGGGCCAATAGAAGGGCCAAGTACCAGCACCTATCGCACATCATGTGCGCACACCCCCCCGGCCCCCCCGATCGTCGGAACCCCAATTCCGTCGGTCAGGTTCTCCGGCGGTGCTCCGGCGATGGTTCCCCGACAAAGAAAAATGCAGCACCAGCATATGCCCGAGCCCAGCATGTGCTGCCGCAACCTTCAATCCCGTCCGATTTTAAACTGGGAATGAACTCCGTATGCTTAGACTGGGAATGAACTTCGAATACCTAAGTCAACCCATGAAACGAGTGTGCGAGTACTCAACCGACCAGAGGGGTGGGATGCACAAGCCAGGGATCGATCGGGTCCCCCTCTACGTGCTATCGATCCTGCTACCGTAACCCTCGATCTGGTCCAATCTTAGACTGGGAATGAACTCCGTATGCCTAAGCCAACCGACGAAACGAGTGGGCGGGCGGGCACTACGTTGGCCAGAGAGACGAGATGCGCAAACCGTGGATCGATAGGGTGGTAGGTGGGTTTAGGCACATCTTCATATTACTGCATGCCAATGCCATTTTTATGGCTTGTAAATTCATACAATGGTCCCTTAAGCCTTCACATAAAGTTTCATGTCAAGATGACTTGTTTTCTATTTTTGACGATTTTTGAAACTTTTTACGGTTTGGGATTTTTTAAAATTTTTTCGAAAGCAATTTTTCCCCAAACTTGGTAGACATGATCCTTGTATTTCTGTTGGCATGCACAAAAAAATTCAGTTCGAGAAAAATTCAGAAACCTAAACTGGAGTGTAACAGATTTTTGGTGCACATTTGAAACATCAATGGTCGATTTTGTGAACCTTTAAGTGTCCTTGTATGGCACTGCAGCAACCTGTAAAATCTCAAATGCTCTTTAAGGGGTGTGAGTTCTCGAGGTTTGATGAGGGATAGGGGGCCAATATAAGGGCCAAGTACCAGCACCCATCGCACATCATTTGTGCATACCCCCCGGGCCCCCTGATCCTCAGAACCCTAACACCATCGGTCAGGTTCTCTGGCGATGATCTGATGATGGTGCCCCGACGAAGAAAAATGCAGCACCGGCACATGCCTGAGCCCAGCATGTGCTGCCGCAACCTTCAATCCCGTCCGATCTTAAACTGGGAATGAACTCCGTATGCTTAGACTGGGAATGAACTTCGAATACCTAAGTCAACCCATGAAACGAGTGTGCGAGTACTCAACCGACCAGAGGGGTGGGATGCGCAAGCCAGGGATCGATCGGGTCCCCCTCTACGTGCTATCGATCCTGCTACCGTAACCCTCGATCTGGTCCAATCTTAGACTGGGAATGAACTCCGTATGCCTAAGCCAACCGACGAAACGAGTGGGCGGGCGGGCGGGCGGGCACTACGTTGGCCAGAGAGACGAGATGCGCAAACCGTGGATCGATAGGGTGGTAGGTGGGTTTAGGCACATCTTCATATTACTGCATGCCAATGCCATTTTTATGGCTTGTAAATTCATACAATGGTCCCTTAAGCCTTCACATAAAGTTTCATGTCAAGATTACTCGTTTTCTATTTTTGACGATTTTTGAAACTTTTTACGGTTTGGGATTTTTTAAAATTTTTTCGAAAGCAATTTTTCCCCAAACTTGGTAGACATGATCCTTGTATTTCTGTTGGCATGCACAAAAAAATTCAGCCAAAAACTCGAAGTGTACAAGATTTTGTGACCATTTGAAAAAAGTGTCCCCTTTTTAGACACTTTAATGGCTACTGGCAGCAAACCTGTAAAATCTCAAATGCTCTTTAAGGGGTGTGAGTTCTCGAGGTTTGATGAGGGATAGGGGGCCAGTATAAGGGCCAAGTACCAGCACCCATCGCGCATCACGTGCGCACACCCCCCGACCCCCCCGATCGCCGAAACCCCAATGCCGACGATCAGGTTCTCCGGCAATACTCCGACGATGGTGCCTCAGGGAAGAGAAATACAGCACCAGCACATGCCTGAGCCCAGCATGTGCTGCCGCAACCCTCAGTCCGGTCCGATCTTAGACTAGGAATAAACTCTGTATGCTTAGACTGGGAATGAAATCCGTATGCATGTGGGCGCTCAGCCAGCCAGAGGGGCAGGATGCGCAAGTCAGGGATCCACCGGGTCCCTCTCTACGTGCTATCGATCTTGCTACCGTTACCCTTGGTCCGGTCCAATCTTGGATTGGGAATGAACTCCGTATGCCTAAGTCGATCGACGAAACGAGCGGGCGGGCGGGCACTACGCCAGCCAGAGGGACGGGATGCGCAAGCCGTGGATCAATAGGGTGGTAGGTGGGTTTAGGCACATCTTCATATTTCTACGTGCCAATGCCATTTTTATGGCTTGTAAATTCGTACAATGGTCCCTTAAGCCTTCACATGAAGTTTCATGTCAAGACTCGTTTTCTATTTTTGATGATTTTTGAAACTTTTTATGGTTCAGGATTTTTTAAAATTTTTTCGGAAGGAATTTTTGCCCCAAACTTGGTAGACATGATCCTTGCATTTTTTTTGGCATGCACAAAAAAATTCAGCTAAAAACTCGAAGTGTACAAGATTTTGTGACCATTTGAAAAAAGTGTCCCCATTTGAGACACTTTAATGGCTACAAGTAGCAAACTTGTAAATCTCAAATGCTCTTTAAGGGGGTGTGAGTTCTCGAGGTTTGATGAGGGATAGGGGGCCAATATAAGGGCAAAGTACTAGCACCCATCACACATCATGTGTGCAAACCCCCACGGCCCCCCTGATCGTCAGAACCCTAATGCCGGCGGTCAGGTTCTCCGGTGATGCTCCGACGATGGTGCCCTGGTGAAGAAAAATGTGGCACCAGAGCATGCCCGAGCCCAACATGTGCTGCCATTTAAAATTTTTTCGGAAGGAATTTTTGCCCCAAACTTGGTAGACATGATCCTTGCATTTTTTTTGGCATGCACAAAACAATTCAGCTAAAAACTCGAAGTGTACAAGATTTTGTGACCATTTGAAAAAAGTGTCCCCATTTCAGACACTTTAATGGCTACTGGCAGCAAACCTGTAAAATCTCAAATGCTCTTTAAGGGGGTGTGAGTTCTCGAGGTTTGATGAGGGATAGGGGGCAATATAAGGGCTAAGTACCAGCACCCATCGCACATCATGTGCGTACACCCCCACGGCCCCCTCGATCGTCGAAACTTTAATGCTACCGGACAGGTTCTCCAACGATGCTTCGAAGATGGTGCCCCGGTGAAGAAAAATGCGGCACCAGCACATGCTCGAGCCCAGCATGTGCTGCTGCAACCCTCGGTCTGGTCTGATCTTAGACTGGGAATGAACTCCGTATGCTTAGACTGGAATGAACTCCGTATGCCTAAGTCAACCCACGAAACAAGCGCGCGGGCACTCAGCCAGCTAGAGGGGCGGGATGCGCAAGCCGGAGATCGACCGGGTCCCGCTCTGTGTGCTGCCAATTCTGCTGCTGTAACCCTCAGTTCGGTCTGATCTTAGACTGGGAATTAACTCCATATGCCTAAGCCAACCGACGACAAGAGCGGGTGGGCGGGCGGGCTCTACGCCGGCCAGAGAGACGGATGCGCAAGCCATGGATCGATAGGGTGGTAGGTCGGTTTAGGCACATCTTCATATTTTTATGTACCAATGCCATTTTTATGGCTTGTAAATTCATACATTGGTCCCTTAAGCCTTCATGTGAAGTTTCATGGCAAGACGACTCGTTTTCTATTTTTTACGATTTTCAAAACTTTTTCCGGTTCGGGATTTTTTAAAATTTTTTTGGAAGGCGCTTTGGACCCAAACTTGGTAGACATCACCGTTGTATTTTTGTTGGAATGCACGAAAAAATTCAGCTAAAAACTCGAAGTGTACAAGATTTTGTGACCATTTGAAAAAAGTGTCCCCATTTCAAACACTTTAATGGCTACTGGTAGCAAACCTGTAAAATCTCAAATGCTCTTTAAAGGGGTGTGAGTTCTCGAGTTTCATGAGGGATAGGGGGCCAATATAAGGGACAAGTACCAGCACCCATCGTACATCATGTGCGCACACCCCCCCGGCCCCCCCGATCGTCGGAACCCCAATGCCACCGATTAGGTTCTCTGGCGATGCTCCGACAATGGTGCCCCGACGAAGAAAAATGCAGCACAAGCACATGCCTGACCCCAGCATGTGCTGCTGCAGCCCTTGGTCTGGTCTGATCTTAGACTGGGAATGAACTCTGTATGCTTAGACTGGGAATGAACTCCGTATGCCTAAGTCAACCCACGAAACGAGCGTGCGGGTGCTCAGCCGGCCGAGGGGCGGGATGCACAAGCCGGGGATCAGCAGGGACCCCCTCTATGTGCTGCCAATCCGGCTGCCACAACCCTTGGTCTGGTCTGATCTTAGACAAGGAATGAACTCCGTATGCCTAAGCCGACCGACAAAATGAGCGGGCGGGCGGACGGGCAGGCGCTATGTCGGCCAGAGAGGCGGGATGCGCAAGTCGTGGATCGATAGGGTGGTAGGTGGGTTTAGGCACATCTTCATATTTCTACGTGCCAATACCATTTTTATGGCTTGCAAATTCATACAATGGTCCCTTAAGCCTTCAAATGAAGTTTCATGGCAAGATGACTCGTTTTTTATTTTTCACGATTTTTGAAACTTTTTGTGGTTAGGGATTTTTTAAAATTTTTTCGGAAGCAGTTTTAGGGCCAAACTTGGTAGACGTGATCCTTGTATATTTGTTGGCATGCATAAAAAATTCAGGTAAAAGCTCGAAGTGTACAAGATTTTGTGACCATTCAAAAACAGTGTCCCCATTTCAGACACTTTAATGGCTATGGCAACAAACATATAAAATCTCAAATGCTCTTTAAGGGGGTGTGAGTTCTCCAGGTTTGATGAGGGATAGGGGGCCAATATAAGGGCCAAGTACCAGCACCCATCGCACATCATGTGCGCACACCCCCTGGCCCCCCCGATCGTTGGAACCCCAATGCCGCCGGTCAGGTTCTCCGGCGATGCTCCGACGATGGTGCCTCAGCGAAGAAAAATGTGGCACCAGCACATGCCCGAGCCCAGCAGGTGCTGTCGCAACCATCAGTCTGGTCCGATCTTAGACTGGGAATGAACTCCGTATGCTTAGACTGGGAATGAACTTCGTATGCCTAAGTCAACCCACGAAACGAGCGTGCGGGTGCTCAGCCAGCCAGAGGGGCGAAATGCTCAAGCCGGGTATCAATCGAGTCCCCTTTTGCGTGCTACCGATCCTGCTACCGCAACCCTCAGTCCGGTTTGATCTTAGACTAGGAATGAACTCCGTATGCCTAAGCCAACTGACGAAATGAGCAGACGGGCGGGTAGGCGGGCACTACGCCGTCAAGAGAGACGGGATGCGCAAGTCGTGGATCGATAGGGTGGTAGGTGGGTTTAGGCACATCTCATATTTTTGAGTTCCAATGCCATTTTTATGGCTTTTAAATTCATACAATGGTCCCTTAAGCCTTCACGTGATGTTTCATGGCAAGACAACTCGTTTTCTATTTTTCATGATTTTTAAAACTTTTTACGGTTCGAGATTTTTTAAAATTTTTTCGAAAGGAGTTTTGGCCCCATACTTGGTAGACGTGTCCCGATTTTAGACACTTTAATGGATACTGGCAGCAAACCTGTAAATTCTCAAATGCTCTTTAAGGGGGTGTGAGTTCTCGATGTTTGATGAGGGATAGGGGCCCAATATAAGGGCCAAGTACCAGCACCCATCGCACATCATGTGCGCACACCCCCCCGGCCCTCCGATCGTCAGATCCCTAATGCCGCCGGTCAAGTTCTCCGACGATGCTCTGACGATGGTGCCCCGGTGACGAAAAATACGACACCAGCACATGCTCGAGCCCAGCATGTGCTGCCGTAACCCTCGGTCTGGTCTGATCTTAGATTGGGAATGAACTCCGTATGCTTAGACTGGGAATGAACTCTGTATGCTTAAGTCAACCTACAAAACGAGCGTGCGGGCGCTCAGCCGACCAGAGGGGTGGGATGCACAAGCCGTGGATCGACTGGGTCCCTCTCTATGTGCTGTCGATCCTATTGCCACAACCCTTGGTCCGATTCGATCTTAGACTAGGAATGAACTCCGTATGCCTGAGACGACTCGTTTTCTATTTTTCATGATTTTTGAAACTTTTTGCGGTTCGGGATTTTTTAAAATTTTTTCGAAAGGAGTTTTGGCTAAAACCTTGGTAGATGTGATCCTTGTATTTTTGTTGGCATGCACAAAAAAATTCAGCTAAAAACTCGAAGTGTACAAGATTTTGTGACCATTTGAAAAAAGTGTCCCCATTTCAGACACTTTAATAGCTACTGGCAGCAAACCTGTAAAATCTCAAATGCTCTTTAAGGGGGTGTGAGTTCTCGAGGTTTGATGAGGGATAGGGGGCCAATATAAGGGCCAAGTACCAGCACCCATCGCACATCATGTGCGCACACCCCCCGCCCCCCCGATCACCGGAACCCCAATGCCGCTGGTCGAGTTCTCCGGCGATGCTCCGGCGATGGTGCCCAGGTGAAGAAAAATACGGCACCAGCACATGCCTAAGCCTAGCATGTGCTGTCGCAACCCTCGGTCTGGTCTGATATTAGACTGGGAATGAACTCCGTATGCCTAAGTCAACCCAAGAAACGAGCGTGCGGGCGCTCAGCCGGCCAGAGGGGCGGGATGCGCAAGTCGTGGATCAGCCGGGTCCCTCTTTGCGTGCTGTCGATCTTGCTGTCATAACCCTCGATCCGATCCGATCTTAGACTGGGAATGAGCTCTGTATGCCTAAGCCAATGGATGAAACGAGCGGGCAGGCGGGCACTACGTCGGCCAGAGAGACGGGATGCGCAAGCCGTGGATCGATAGGGTGGTAGGTGGGTTTATGCACATCTTCATATTTCTGCATGCCAATGCTATTTTTATGGCTTGTAAATTCATACAATGGTCCCTTAAGCCTTCACGTGAAGTTTCATGGCAAGACGACTCATTTTCTATTTTTCACGATTTTAGAAACTTTTTGCGGTTCGGGATTTTTTTAAAATTTTTTTGAAAGGAGTTTTGGCCCCAAACTTCGTAGACATGATCCTTGTATTTTTGTTGGCATGCACAAAAAAATTCAGCTAAAAACTCGAAGTGTACAAGATTTTGTGACCATCTGAAAAAAGTGTCCCCATTTTATACACTTTAATGGTTACTGGCAGCAAACTTGTAAAATCTCAAATGCTCTTTAAGGGGGTGTGAGTTGTAGAGGTTTGATGAGGGATAGAGGGCCAATATAAGGGCCAAGTACCAGTACCCATCGCACATCATGTGCGCACACCCCCCGGCCCCCCCGATCGTCGGAACCCCAATACCGTCGGTCAGGTTCTCCGGCGATGCTCCGGTGATAGTGCCCCGACGAAGAAAAATGCAGCACCAGCACATGCCCGAGCCTAGCATGTACTGTCGTAACCCTTGATCTGGTCCAATCTTAGACTGGCAATGAACTCTGTATGCTTAGACTGGTAATGAACTCTATATGCCTAAGTCAACCCATAAAAGGAGTGTGCGGGTGCTCAGCCAGCGAGAGGGGCGGGATGCGATTCCGGGGATCAACCGGGTCCCCCTCTGTGTGCTGCTGATCTGGTACCGCAACACTCGGTCTGGTCTGATCGTAGACTAAGAATGAACTCCGTATGCCTAAGCAAACCGACGAAACGAGCGGGCGGGCGGGCAAGCTGGCACTACGCCGCCAGAGAAGGATGCGCAAGCCGTGGATCGATAGGGTGCTAGGTGGGTTCAGGCACATCTTCATATTTCTACGTGCCAATGCCATTTTTATGGCTTGTAAATTCATACAATGGTCCCTTAAGCCTTCACGTGAAGTTTCATGGAAAGACGGACTCGTTTTCTATTTTTCACGAATTTTTGAAACTTTTTGCGGTTCGGGATTTTTTAAAATTTTTTCGGAAGGAGTTTTTGCCCCAAACCTGGTAGACGTGATCCTTGTATTTTTGTTGGCTTGCACAAAACAATTCAGCTAAAAACTCGAAGTGTACAAGATTTTGTGACCATTTGAAAAAATTGTCCCCATTTCAGACACTTTAACGGCTACTGGCAGCAAACCTGTAAAATCTCAAATGCTCTTTAAGGGGGTGTGAGTTCTCAAGGTTTGATGAGGGATAGGGGGCCAATATAAGGGCCAAGTACCAGCACCCATCGCACATCATGTGCGCACACCCCCCCGGCCCCCCGATCACCGGAACCCAAATGTCGCCGGTCAGGTTCTCCGACGATGCTCCGACGATGGTGCCCCGGTGAAGAAAAATGTGGTACAAGCACATGCCCGAGCCCAGTATGTGCTACCGCAACCCTTGGTCTGGTTCGATCTTAGACTGGGAATGAACTGCGTATGCTTCGACTGGGAATGAACTCCGTATGCCTAAGTCAACCCACGAAACAAGCGTGCGGGCGCTTAGCCGGCAAGAAGGGTGCGATACGCAAGCCGAGGATCGATCAGGTCCCCTTCTACGTGCTACCGATCTTGCTGCTGCAACCCTTGTTCTGGTCCGATCTTAGACTGGGAATGAACTCCGTATGCCTATGCCAACCAATGAAACGAGCGGGCAGGCGGACCGACACTACACCGGCCAGAGAGACGGGATAAGCAAGCCGTGGATCAATAGGGTGGTAGGTGGTTTTAGGCACATCTTCATATTTCTGCATGGCAATGCCATTTTTATAGTTTTTAAATTCATACAATGGTCCCTTAAGCCTTCACGTGAAGTTTCATGGCAAGACGACTCGTTTTTTATTTTCCACGATTTTTGAAACTTTTTGCGGTTCAGGATTTTTTAAAACTTTTTCAGAAGGAGTTTTGCCCCAAACTTGGTAGACGTGATCCTTGTATTTTTGTAGGCATGCACAAAAAAATTCAGCTAAAAACTCGAAGTGTACAAGATTTTGTGACCATTTGAAAAAATTGTCCCCATTTCAGACACTTTAATGGCTACTGGCAGCAAACCTGTAAAATCTCAAATGCTCCTTAAAGGGGTGTGAGTTGTAGAGGTTTGATGAGGGATAGAGGGCCAATATAAGGGCCAAGTACCAGCACCCATCGCACATCATGTGCACACACCCCCCGGTCCCTCCGATCGTCGGAACCCCAATGTCCGCAGGTCAGGTTCTCTGACGATGCTCCGACGATGGTGCCCCGATAAAGAAAAATGCGGCACCAGCACGTGCCCGAGCCTAGTATGTGCCACCGCAACCCTAGATCTGGTCTGATCTTAGACTGGGAATGAACTCCGTATGCTTAGACTGGGAATGAACTCCGTATGCCTAAGTCAACCCATGAAATGAGCATACGAGCGGTCAACCGGCCAGAGGGGTGGGATGCGCAAGTCGGGGATTGATTGGGTCCTTTTTTTACATGCTACAGATCCTGCTATCACAACACTCGGTCTGGTCTGATCTTAGACTGGGAATGAACTCCGTATGCCTTAGCCAACCGATGAAATGAGCGAGCGGGCGGGCGGGCACTACGTCGGCCAGAGAGACGGGATGCGCAAGCCGCAGATTGATAGGGTGGTAGGTGGGTTTAGGCACATCTTCATATTTCTACACGCCAATACCATTTTTATGGCTTGTAAATTCATACAATGGTCCCTTAAGCCTTCACGTGAAGTTTCATGGCAAGAGGACTCGTTTTCTATTTTTCATAATTTTTGAAACTTTTTACGGTTCGTGATTTTTTAAAATTTTTTTCGAAGCAGTTTTGGCCCCAAACTTGGTAGACGTGATCCTTGTATTTTTTTTGGCATGCACAAAACAATTCAGCTAAAAACTCGAAGTGTACAAGTTTTTGTGACCATTTGAAAAAAGTGTCCCCATTTTAGACACTTTAATGGCTACTGGCAGCAAACCTGTAAAATCTCAAATGCTCTTTAGGGGGTGTGAGTTCTCAAGGTTTGATGAGGGATAGGGGGGCCAATATAAGGTCCCCCTCTGTTACTGCTGTGATCCTGCTAGGCAACCCTGCGGTCTGTCTGATCTTAGACTTAGATGAACTCGTATAGCTAAGCGAACCGATGAAACGAGCGATACGGGCAGGCGGTCAGCGCAGTTACGTCGACCTAGGAGATGGGCATGCGCAACGCCGAGTATAGATAGGGTTGGGTAGGTGCTTTAAGGAACATCTTTCTATTTTTTTGCAAGCCAATGCCATTTTTATGGCTTGTAAATTCATACAATGGTCCCTTAATCCTTCACGTGAAGTTTCATGGCAAGACGACTGGTTTTCTATTTTTCACGATTTTGAAAACTTTTTGTGGTTCGGGATTTTTTAAAATTTTTTCGGAAAGGGTTTTGGCCCTAAACCTGGTAGACATGATCCTTGTATTTTTGTTGGCATGCACAAAAAAATTCAGCTAAAAACTTGCAGTCTACAAGATTTTGTGACCATTTGAAAAAAATGTCCCAATTTTCGACACTTTAACAGCTACTGACAGCAAACCTGTAAAATCTCAAATGCTCTTTAAGGGTGTGTGAGTTCTCGAGCTTTGATGAGGGATAGCGGGATAATATAGGGGCCAAGTACCAGCACCCATCGTACATCATGTGCGCACACCCCCCAGCCCCCCGATCACCGAAACCCCAATGTCGCAGGGTAGGTTCTCCGATTATGCTCCGACGATGGTGCCCCGACGAAGAAAAATACGGCACCAGCACATGCCCGAGCCTAGCATATGCTGCCGCAACCCTCGGTCCGATCCGATCTTAGACTGGGAATGAACTCTGTACGCTTAGACTGGGAATGAACTCCGTATGCCTAAGTCAACCCACGAAATGAGCGTGCGGCGCTCAACCGGCCAGAGGGGTCGGATGCGCAAGCTGGGGATCGGTCGGGTCCCCCTCTGCGTGCTGCCGATCCTGCTGCCACAACCCTCAGTCTGGTCTGATCTTAGACTGGGAATGAACTCCGTATGCCTAAGCCAACCAACGAAACGAGCGGGCAGACGGGCAGGCGGGCACTACGTCGGCCAGAGAGACGGGATGCGCAAGTCGTGGATCGATAGGGTGGTAGGTGGGTTTGGCACATCTTCATATTTCTATGTGCCAATGCCATTTTTATGGCTTGTAAATTCATACAGTGGTCCCTTAAGCCTTCACATGAAGTTTCATGGCAAGACGACTCGTTTTCTATTTTTCACAATTTTTGAAACTTTTTGCGGTTCAAAATTTTTTAAAATTTTTTCGGAAGGAGTTTTGTCCCCAAACTTGGTAGACATGATCCTTGTATTTTTTTTGGCATGCACAAAACAATTCAGCTAAAAACTCTAAGTGTACAAGATTTTGTGACGATTTTGAAAAAAGTGTCCCATTTTAGACACTTTATGGCTATTGGAAACAAACACTGTAAAATCTTCATGCTTCTTCTTTAAGGGTGTGAGTTCTCTGAGGTTTGATGAGGGATACGGGGAGCAAATATATATGGCCAAGTAGCCGCAGCTCGTACATCATGTGCGCACACCCCCCGGGGCCCTGATCGTCGGAACCCTAATGCCGCCTGTCAGGTCCTCCGATGATGCTCCGACAATGGTGCCCCGATGAAGAAAAATGCGACACCAGCACATGCTCGAGCCCAGCATGTGCTACCGCAACCCTCGATTCGGTCCGATCTTAGACTAGGAATGAACTCCGTATGCCTAAGTCAACCCACGAAATGAGCGTGCGGGTGCTCAGTCGGCCAGAGGGGCGGGATGCGGAAGTCGGGGATCGGTCGGGTCCCACTCTGCGTGCTGTCGATCCTGCTGCTGCAACCCTTGGTCGGGTCTGATCTTAGACTTGGAATGAACTCCGTATGCCTAAGCCAACCGACGAAACGAGCGGGCGGGCAAGCGGGCACTATGCCAGCCAGAGAGACGGGATGCGCAAGTCGTCGATCGATAGGGTGGTAGGTGGGTTTAGGAACATCTTCATATTTCTATGTTCCAATGCTATTTTTATGGCTTTTAAATTCATACAATGGTCCCTTAAGCCTTCACGTGAAGTTTGATGGCAAGACGACTCGTTTTCTATTTTTCACAATTTTTGAAACTTTTTACGGTTCGGGATTTTTTAAAATTTTTTCGGATGGAGTTTTGGCCCCAAACTTGGTAGACGTGATCCTTGTATTTTTGTTGGCATGCATAAAAATATTCTGCTAAAAACTCGAAGTGTACAAGATTATGTGATGATTTGAAAAAAGTGTCCCCATTTCAGACACTTTAATGGCTACCGACAGTAAACCTGTAAAATCTCAAATGCTCTTTAAGGGAGTGTGAGTTCTCGAGGTTTTATGAGGGATATGGGGCCAATATAGGGGCCAAGTACTAGTACCCATCGCACATCATGTGCGCACACCCCCCGGCCCCCCTGATCGATGAAACCCCAATGCCGCCGGTCAGGTTCTTCGACGATGCTCTGGCGATGCTGCCCCGACGAAAAAAAATGTGGCACCAGCACATGCCCGAGCCCAGCATGTGCTGTTGGAACCCTCAGTCCGGTCTGATCTTAGACCGCGAATGAACTCCGTATGCCAAAGTCAACCCACGAAACGAGCGTGCGGGCGCTCAGCCGGCCAGAGGGGCGGGATGCGCAAGCCATGGATCGGTAGGGTGGTAGGTGGGTTTAGGCACATCTTCATATTTCTACGTGCCAATGGCAATTTTATGGCTTGTAAATTCATACAACGGTCCCTTAAGCCCTCACGTGAAGTTTCATGGCAAGACGACTCGTTTTTTATTTTTCACGATTTTTGAAACTTTTTGCGGTTCGGGATTTTTTAAAATTTTTTCGGAAGGAGTTTGGGCCCCAAACCTGGTAGACGTGATCCTTGTATTATTGTTGGCTTGCCCAAAACAATTCAGCTAAAAACTCAAAGTGTAAAAGATTTTGTGACCATTTGAAAAAATTGTCCCCATTTCAGACACTTTAATTGCTACTGGTAGCAAACCTATAAAATCTCAAATGCTCTGTAAGGGGGTGTGAGTTCTCGATGTTTGAGGAGGGATAGGGGGCAAATATAAGGCCCAAGTACCAGCACCCATCGCACATCATGTGCGCACACCCCCCCGATCATCAGAACCCCAATGCCACCAGTCAGGTTCTCCGGCGATGCTCCGGCGATGCTGCCCCGACGAAAAAAAATGTGGCACTAGCACATGCCCGAGTCCAGCATGTGCTGCCGTAACCCTCAGTCCGGTCTGATCTTAGACTGGGAATGAACTCCGTATGCCTAAGTAAACCCATGAAACGACCGTACGGGCGCTCAGCCGGCCAGAGGGGCGGGATGCGCAAGCCGAGGATCGATCGAGTCCCCCTCTATGTGCTATAGATCCTGCTACCACAACCCTCGATCCGGTTCAATCTTAGACTGGGAATGAACTTCGCATGCCTAAGCCAACCGACGAAATGAGCGGACGGGCGGGCGGGCACTACACCGGCTTGAGAGGCGGGATGCACAATCGTGGATCAATAGGGTGGTAGGTGGGTTTAGGCACATCTTCATATTTTTGCGTCCCAATGCCATTTTTATGGCTTGTGAATTCATACAATGGTCCCTTAAGCCTTCACGTGAAGTTTCATGGCAAGACGACTCGTTTTCTATTTTTCATGGTTTTTGAAACTTTTTTCGGTTTGAGATTTTTTAAACTTTTTTCGGAAGGAGTTTTGCCTCAAACTTAGTAGATGTGATCCTTGTATTTTTTTTGGCATGAACTAAAAATTTCAGCTAAAAACTTGAAGTGTACAAGATTTTGTGACCACTCGAAAAAAGTGTCCCCATTTCAAACACTTTAATGGCTACTGGCAGCAAACCTGTAAAATCACAAATGCTCTTTAAGGGGGTACGAGTTTTCAAGGTTTGATGAGGGATAGGGGGCCAATATAAGGGCGCAAATCATTTGCGCACACCCCCCGGCCCCCCAATTGCCGGAACCCCAATGCCGTCGGTCAGGTTCTCCGGCAATGCTCCAACGATGGTGCCCCGATGAAGAAAAATGCAGCACCAGCACATGCCGAGCCCAGCATGTGCTGTCGCAACCCTCGCTCTGGTCCGATCTTAGACTGGGAATGAACTCTGTATGCTTAGACTGGGAATGAACTCCGTATGCCTAAGTCAACCCACGAAACGAGCGTACGGGCGCTTAGCCGGCCAGAGGGGCGGGATGCGCAAGCTGGGGATTGTTAAGGTCCCCTCTGCGTGCTGCCGATCCTGCTACCACAACCCTTGGTCCGATCCAATCTTAGATTGGGAATGAACTCCGTATGCCTAAGCCAACCGACGAAATGAGCGGGGCGGGCGGGCGGGCACTACGTCGGCCAGAGAGGCAGGATGCGCAAGCCGTGGTTCGATAGGGTGGTAGGTGGGTTTCCGCACATCTTCATATTCCTGCATGCCAATGCCATTTTTATGGCTTGTAAATTCATACAATGGTCCCTTATGGCTTCACGTGAAGTTTCATGGCAAGACGACTCGTTTTCTATTTTTCATAATTTTTGAAACTTTTTACGGTTCAGGATTTTTTAAAATTTTTTTGAAAAAATTTTTGGCCCCAAACTTGGTAGACGTGATCCTTGTATTTTTGTTGTCATGCACAAAAGAATTCAGCTAAAAACTCGAAGTGTACAAGATTTTGTGACCATTTGAAAAAAGTGTCCCCATTTCAGACACTTTAATGGTACTGGCAGCAAACCTATAAAATCTCAAATGCTCTTTAAGGGGGTGTGAGTTCTTGAGGTTTGATGAGGGATAAGGGGCCAATATAAGGGCCAAGTACCAGTACCCATCACACATCATGTGCGCACACCCCCCGGCCCCCCGATCGCCGGAACCCCAATGTCGCCGGTCGGGTTCTCCGATGTATGGCTTCCGACGATGGGTGCCCTGAACGAAGAAAATACGACCAACACAACCCGAGCCCAGCCTTGTGCTATCGCAACCTGGTCTGGTCTGATCTTAGACTGGGAATGAACTCCGTATGCCTTAGGGAACCCACGAAACGAGCGTGTGGGCGCTCAGCCGGCCAGAGGGGCGGGATGAGCAAGCCGGGGATCGGTTGGGTCCCCCTCTGTGTGCTACCAATCCTGCTGTCGGAACCCTTGGCCAGGTCCAATCTTAGCCTGGAAATGACTTCGTATGCCTAAGCAACACGAAACGAGTGGGCGGGTGGGGCGGCGGTCGGCACTACGTCGGCTAGAGGGACGGGATGCACAAGACGTGGATTGATAGGGTGGTAGGTGGATTTAGGCACATCTTCATATTTCTGCATGCCAATGCCATTTTTATGGCTTGTAAATTCATACAATGGTCCCTTACACTGGCAATGAACTCCCTATGCCTAAGCCAACCGACGAAACGAGCGGGCGAGTGGGCGGGCGGGCTGGCGGGCACTACGTCGGCCAGAGAGGCGGGATGCGCAAGCCGTGATTCGATAGGGTGGTAGGTGGGTTTAGGCACATCTTCATATTTCTGCACGCCAATAACATCTTTATGGCTTGTAAATTCATACAATGGTCCCTTAAGCCTTCACGTGAAGTTTCATGGCAAGACGACTCGTTTTCTATTTTTGACAATTTTTGAAACTTTTTACGGTTCGAGATTTTTTAAAATTCTTTCAAAAAGCGTTTTGGCCCCGAACTTGGTGGCCATGATCCCTGTATTTTTGTTGGCATGCATAAAAAAATTCAGCTAAAAACTGGAAGTGTTCAAGATTTTGTGACAATTTGAAAAAAGTGTCCCCATTTTAGACACTTTAACGGCTACTGGCAGCAAACTTGTAAAATCTCAAATGCACTTTAAAGGGGTATCAGTTCTCAAGGTTTGATGAGGGATAGGGAGCCAATATAAGGGCCAAGTACCAGCACCCATCGCACATCATGTGCGCAGACCCCCCTTAGCCCCCCGATCGCCGGAACCCCAATGCCGTCTGTCGGGTTCTTCGATGATGCTCCGGCGACGGTGCCCCGACGAAGAAAAATGCGACACCAGCACATGCCCGAGCCCTGAATGTGCTGCCGTAACCCTCGGTCCAATCCGATCTTAGTATGGGAATGAACTTCGTATGCCTAAGTGAACCCACGAAACGAGCGTACGGGCGCTCAGCCAGCCAGAGGGGCGGGATGCATAAGTTAAGGATCGACCGGGTCCCCCTTTGCGTGCTACCGATCCTACTGTTGTAACCCTCGATCCGATCTGATCTTAGACTGGGAATGAACTCCGTATGCCTAAGCCATCCGATGAAACAAGCGGGCGAGCAGGCAGGCAGGGACTTCGCCGGCCAGAGAGACGGGATACGCAAGCCCTGGATTGATTGGGTGTAGGTGGGCTTAGGTACATCTTCATATTTTTGCATGCAAATGCCATTTTTATGGCTTGTAAATTCATACAATGGTCCCTTAAGCCTTCACGTGAAGTTTCATGGCAAGACGACTCGTTTTCTATTTTTCACGATTTTTGAAACTTTCTGTGGTTCAAGATTTTTTAAAGATTTTTCGGAAGGATTTTTGGCCCTAAACTTGGTAGACGTGATCCTTGTAATTTTGTTGGCATGCACAAAAAAGTTCAGCTAAAAATCGAAGTGTACAAGATTTTGTGACCATTTGAAAAAAGTGTCCCCATTTCAGACACGTTAATGGCTACTTGCAGCAAACCTGTAAAATCTCAAATGCTCTTTAAGGGGGTGTGAGTTCTCGAGGTTTGATGAGGGATAGGGGGCCAATATAAGGGCCAAGTACCAGCACCCATCGCACATCATGTGCGCAGACCCCCCTCAGCCCCCCGATCGCCGGAACCCCAATGCCGTCTGTCGGGTTCTTCGATGATGCTCCGACGATGGTGCCCCGACGAAGAAAAATGTGACACCAGCACATGCCCGAGCCCTGAATGTGCTGCCGTAACCCTCGGTCCAATCCGATCTTAGTATGGGAATGAACTTCGTATGCCTAAGTGAACCCACGAAACGAGCGTACGGGCGCTCAGCCAGCCAGAGGGGCGGGATGCGTAAGTTAGGGATCGACCGGGTCCCCCTTTGCGTGCTACCGATCCTACTGTTGTAACCCTCGATCCGATCTGATCTTAGACTGGGAATGAACTCCGTATGCCTAAGCCATCCGATGAAACAAGCGGGCGAGCAGGCAGGCAGGGACTTCGCCGGCCAGAGAGACGGGATACGCAAGCCCTGGATTGATTGGGTGTAGGTGGGCTTAGGTACATCTTCATATTTTTGCATGCAAATGCCATTTTTATGGCTTGTAAATTCATACAATGGTCCCTTAAGCCTTCACGTGAAGTTTCATGGCAAGACGACTCGTTTTCTATTTTTCATGATTTTCGAAACTTTTTATGGTTCGGGATTTTTTAAAATATTTTTGGAAGGAGTTTTGGCCCCAAACTTGGTAGATGTGATCCTTGTATTTTCCTTGGCATGCACAAAAAAATTCAGCTAAAAACTCGAAGTGTACAAGATTTTGTGACCAATTGAAAAAAGTGTACCCATTTCAGACACTTTAATGGCTGGCAGCAAACCTGTAAAATCTCAAATGCTCTTTGAGGGGGTGTGAGTTCTCGAGGTTTGATGAGGGATAGGGTGCCAATATAAGGGCCAAGTACTAGCACCCATCGGACATCATTTGCGCCCACCCCCCGACCCCCCCGATCGTCGGAACGCCAATGCTGCCGGTAAGTTTGTCCAGTGATGCTCCGACGATGCTGCCCCGGTGAAGAAAAATACGGCACCAGCACATGCCCGAGCCCAGCATATGCTACCGTAACCCTCGGGCTGGTTCGATCTTAGACTGGGAATGAACTCCGTATGCCTAAGTCAACCCACGAAACGAGCGTGCGGGCCCTTAATCGGCCAGAGGGGCTGGATGCGCAAGCCGGGGATCGGTCGGGTCCCCCTCTGCGTGCTACCGATCCTACTACCGCAACCCTCAGTCTGATCTAATCTTAGACAAGGAATGAACTCTGTATGCCTAAGCCAACCGACGAAATGAGAGGGTGGGCGGGCGGGCAGGCACTACGCCAGCCAGAGAGACGGGATACGCAAGCCCTGGATCGATAGGGTGGTAGGTGGGTTAGGCACATCTTCATATTTCTGCTTGCCAATGCCATTTTTATGGGTTGTAAATTCATACAATGGTCCCTTAAGCCTTCACGTGAAGTTTCATGGCAAGACGACTCGTTTTCTATTTTTCACGATTTTTGAAACTTTCTGTGGTTCAAGATTTTTTTAAAGATTTTTCGGAAGGATTTTTGGCCCTAAACTTGGTAGACGTGATCCTTGTAATTTTGTTGGCATGCACAAAAAAGTTCAGCTAAAAATCGAAGTGTACAAGATTTTGTGACCATTTGAAAAAAGTGTCCCCATTTCAGACACTTTAATGGCTACTGGCAGCAAACCTGTAAAATCTCGAATGCCCTTTAAGGGGGTGTGAGTTCTCGAGGTTTGATGAGGGATAGGGGGCCAATATAAGGGCCAAGTACTAGCACCCATCGCACATCATGTGCACAAACCCCCCCGACCCCTCCGATCGTCAGAACACCAATGCTGCCGGTCAGGTTCTTCGGTGATGCTCCGGCGATGGTGCCCTGGTGAAGAAAAATACGGCACCAGCACATGCCCGAGCCCAGCATGGGCTACCAGAACCGTCGATCCGGTCCGATCTTAGATTGGAATGAACTCTGTATGCTTAGACTGGGAATGAACTTCGTATGCTTAAGTCAACCCATGAAATGAGCGTGCGGGCATTACTCCGGCCAGAGAGACGGGATGCGCAAGCCGTGGATCGATAGGGTGGTAGGTGGGTTTAGGCACATCTTCATATTTCTGCATGCCAATGCCATTTTTATGGCTTGTAAATTCATACAATGGTCCCTTAAGCCTTCACATGAAGTTTTGTGGCAAGACGACTCGTTTTCTATTTTTCATGATTTTGGAAACATTTTGCGGTTTGGGATTTTTTAAAATTTTTTTGGAAGGATTTTTGGCCCCAAACTTGGTAGACGTGATCCTTATATTTTTTTTGGCAAGCACAAAAAAATTCAGCTAAAAACTCCAAGTGTAAAAGATTTTGTGACCATTTGAAAAAAGTGTCCCCATTTCAGACACTTTAATGGCTACTGGCAGCAAACCTGTAAAATCTCAAATGCTCTTTAAGGGGGTGTGAGTTCTCGAGGTTTGATGAGGGATAGGGGGCTAATATAAGGGCCAAGTGCCAGCACCCACCGCACATCATGAGCGCACACCCCCCCCGATCATTGAAACCCCAATGCCGCCGGTAAGGTTCTCCGGCGATGCTCTGACGATGGTGCCCCGACGAAGAAAAACACAGCACCAGCACATGCCCGAGCCCAGCATGTGCTGCCGCAGCCCTCGATTCGGTCTGATCTTAGGATGCGCAAGCCGTGGATCGATAGGGTGGTAGGTGGGTTTAGGCACATCTTCATATTTTTGCGTGCCAATGCCATTTTTATGGCTTGTAAATTCATACAATGGTCCCTTAAGCGTTCACATGAAGTTTTAGTGCAAGATGACTCGTTTTCTATTTTTCATGATTTTCAAAACTTTTTACGGTTCGGGATTTTTTAAAATTTTTTTGGAAGGATTTTTGGCCCCAAACTTGTTTGACGTGATCCTTGTATTTTTGTTGGCTTGCACAAAAAAATTCAGCTAAAAACTCGAAGTGTACAAGATTTTGTGACCATTTGAAAAAAGTGTCCCAATTTCAGACACTTTAATGTTTACTGGCAGCAAACCTGTAAAATCTCAAATGCTCTTTAAGGGGGTGTGAGTTCTTGAGGTTTGATGAGGGATAGGGGCCAATATAAGGGCCAAGTACCAGCACCCATTGCACATCTTGTGCGCACACTCCCCCGACCCACCGATCGTCGGTACCCCAATGCTGCCGGTTAAATTCTCCGACGATGGTGCCCCGACAAAGAAAAATGCGGCACCAGCACATGCTCAAGCCCGACATGTGATGCCGCAACCCTTGGTCCGGTCCGATCTTAGACTGGGAATGAACTCCGTATGCTTAGACTGGGAATGAACTCTGTATGCCTAAGTCAACCCATAAAATGAGCGTACGGGAGCTCAGCTGGCCAAAGGGGCGAGATGCGCAAGCCGAGGATCGACTGGGTCCCCCTTTGCGTGCTGTCAATCCTGCTGCCGCAACCCTTGGTTTGGTCTAATCTTAGACTGGGAATGAACTCCGTATGCCTAAGCCAACCAATGAAACTAGCGGGCGGGCGACTTGGCGGGCACTACGCCGGTAAGAGAGACGGGATGCACAAGCCATGGATCGATAGGGTCGTAGGTGGGTTTAGGGACAGGTTCATATTTCTACATGCCAATGCCATTTCTATGGCTTGTAAATTCATAAAATGGTCCCTTAAGCCTTCATGCTAAGTTTCATGGCAAGACGACTCATTTTCTATTTTTCACGATTTTCTAAACTTTTTGCTGTTTGAGATGTTTTAAAGTTTTTTCGAAAGGAGTTTCAGACCCAAACTTTTTAGACGTGATCCTTGTATTTTTCTTGGCATGCACAAAAAATTTCAGGTAAAAACTCGAACTGTACAAGATTTTGTGACCATTTGAAAAAAGTGTCCCCATTTCAGACACTTTAATGGCTACTAGCAGCAAACCTATAAAATCTCAAATGCTCTTTAAGGGGGTGTGAGTTCTCGAGGTTTGATGAGGGATAGGGGGCCAATATAAGGGTTGAGTACCAACACCCAACACACATCATGTGCGCACCCCCCGGCCCCCCGATCGTCAGAACCCCAATGCCGTCGGTCAGGTTCTCCGGCGATGCTCCGGTGATGGTGCCCCGACGAAGAAAAATGCAGCACCAGCACATGCCCGAGCCCAGCATGTGCTGCCGCAACGCTCGGTTCGATCCGATCTTAGACTGGGAATGAACTCCGTATGCTTAGACTGGGAATGAACTCCGTATGCCTAAGTCAACCAACGAAACGAGCGTGTAGGCGCTCAGCCAGCCAGAGGCACGGTGTCACGGACCTAAGGGGGAGTCCTGAATCCCACATCTAACATAATAGGAGGGTCACTCGGGTATAAAAGGGTTCACACCATCTCCACCTTGTGAGGCGCCTTTTGTAGGATAAAACCGTGAGGCCAGGGGAGCCAGAGCGGACAATACCTCACAAGGGTGTGAACCATGGCAGGAAGGCTGATCTGGGATGTCGGAAGGGTGAATGACCGGGTCCCGGAGCCGCGTGGGTTCGGAGCTTGAGTCTCGACCCATGACAAGTGGTATCAGAGCCAGCCCTATACCGTTCGATCCACGCCGAGCGCCTCAAGGGAGGTAGGCAGGGTGGCCGGCTTCCGTGACGAGGGCGTCACGAGGTTGGGTACGGGAGAATGTCACGGACCTAAGGGGGAGTCCTGAATCCCCCATCGAACATAATAGGAGGGTCACTGGGGTATAAAAGGGTTCACACCATCTCCACCTTGTGAGGCGCCTTTTGTAGGATAAAACCGTGAGGCCAGGGGAGCCAGAGCGGACAATACCTCACAAGGGTGTGAACCGTGGCAGGAAGGCTGATCTGGGATGCCGGAAGGGTGAATGCCCGGGTCCCGGAGCCGCGCGGGTTCGGAGCTTGAGTCTCGACCCGTGACACACGGGATGCGCAAGTCGAGGATTGACTTGGTCCCCCTCTACATGCTGCCGATCTTGCTGCCACAACCCTCGGTCTGGTCTGATCTTAGACAGGGAATGAACTCCGTATGCCTAAGCCAACCGATGAAATGAGCGGGTGGGCGGGCACTACGGCGGCCAGAGAGGCCGAATGCGCAAGCCGTGGATCGATAGGGTGGTAGGTGTGTTTTGGCACATCTTCATATTTCTGCATGCCAATGCCATTTTTATGGCTTGTAAATTCATACAATAGTCCCTTAAGCCCTGACGTGAAGTTTCATGGCGAGGCAACTCGTTTTCTATTTTTCACGATTTTTGAAACTTTTTGCGGTTCGGGATTTTTTTTAATTTTTTTCGAAAGGATTTTAGCCCCAAACTTTGTAGACATGATCCTTATATTTTTTTTGGCATGCACAAAAAAATTCAGCTAGAAACTCGAAGTGTACAAGATTTTGTGACCATTTGAAAAAAGTGTCCCCATTTCAGACACTTTAATGGCTACTGGCAGCAAACCTGTAAAATCTCAAATGCTCTTTAAGGGGCTATGAGTTCTCAAGGTTTGATGAGGGATAGGGGGCCAATATAAGGGACAAGTACGAGCACCCATCGCACATCATGTGCGCACACCCACACGGCACCCCCGATCGCCAGAACCCCAATGTCGCCGATCAAGTTCTCTGGTGATGCTTCGGCGATTGTGCCCCGGCGAAGAAAAATGCGACACCAGCACATGCCTCAGCCCAGCATGTGCTGCCACAACCTTCGGTTTGGTCTGATCTTAGACTGGGAATGAACTCCATATGCTGAGACTGGGAATGAACTCTGTATGCCTAAGTCAACCCACAAAACGAGCATACGGGCGCTCAGCTGGCTAGAGGGGTGGGATGCGAAAGCTGGGGATCGACCGGGTCCCCCTCTGCATGCTGCCGATCCTACTGTCGACCAAGCGGGCACTACGTCAGCTAGAGAGGTGGGATGCGTAAGCCGTGGATCGATAGGGTGGTAGGTGGGTTTAGGCACATCTTCATATTTCTATGAGCCAATGCCATTTTTATGGCTTGTAAATTCATACAATGGTCCCTTAGGCCTTCACGTGAAGTTTCATGGCAAGACGACTCGTTTTCTATTTTTCATGATTTTCAAAACTTTTACGGTTCGAAATTTTTTAAAATTTTTTCGGACGGTGTTTTGGCCCGATACTGGTAGATGTGATCCTTGTATTTTTTTTTGGCATGCATAAAAAAATTCAGCCAAAAACTCAAAGTGTACAAGATTTTGTGACCATTTGAAAAAAATGTCCCCATTTTAGACACTTTAATGGCCACTGGCAGCAAACCTGTAAAATCTCAAATGCTCTTTAAGGGGGTGTGAGTTCTTGAGGTTTGATGAGGGATAGGGGGCCAATATAAGGGCCAAGTACCAGCACCCATCGCACATCATGTGCGCACACCCCCCGTCCCCCCCGATCGTCGGAACCCCAATACCGTCGGTCAGGTTCTCCGACGATGCTCCGACGATGGTGCCCCGACAAAGAAAAATGTGGCACCAGCACATGCCCGAGCCCAGCATGTGCTGCTGCAACCCTCAGTCCAGTCTGATCTTAGATGAGAATGAACTCTGTCTGCCTAAGTCACCCCACGAAACGAGCGTGCGGGCGCTTAGCTGGCCAGAGGGGCAGGATTCGCAAGCAAGGGATCGGTCGGGTCCCCCTCTATGTGCTGCAGATCCTACTGCTGCAACCCTAGGTCTGTTCTGATCTTAGACAAGGAATGAACTCTGTATGCCTAAGCCAACCGACGAAATGAGCGGGCGGGCGGGCGGGCACTACGTCGGCCAGAGAGACGGGATGCACAAGCTGTGGATCGATAAGATGGTAGGTGAGTTTAGGCACATCTTCATATTTCTACGTGCCAATGCCATTTTTATGGCTTGTAAATTCATACAATGGTCCCTTAAGCCTTCATGTGAAGTTTCATGGCAAGACGACTTGTTTTTTATTTTTCATGATTTTTGAATCTTTTTGCAGTTCGGGATTTTTTAAAATTTTTTCGGAAGGAGTTTTGGCCCCAAACTTGGTAGACGTGATCCTTGTATTTTTGTTGGCGTGCACTAAAAAAATTCAGCTAAAAACTCAAAGTGTTCAAGATTTGTGACCACTCGAAAAAAGTGTCCCCATTTAAGACACTTTAATGGCCACTGGCAGCAAACCTGTAAAATCTCAAATGCTCTTTAAGGGGGTGTGAGTTCTCGAGGTTTGATGAGGGATAGGGGGCCAATATAAGGGCCAAGTACCAGCACCCATCGCACATCATGTGCGCACACCCCCCCGGCCCCCCGATCGCCGAAACCGTAATGCCGTCGGTCAGGTCCTCCGGTGATGCTCTGACGATGGTATGCCCAAGCCCAACATGTGCTGCCGCAACCCTTGGTCTGGTTCGATCTTAGACTGGGAATGAACTCCGTATGCCAAAGTCAACCCACGAAACGAGAGTGCGGGCGCTCAGCCGGCCAGAGGGGTGGGATGCGTAAGCTGGGGATTGGTCAGGTCCCCCTCTGCGTGCAGTCGAACCTGCTATCGCAACCCTCAGTCCTGTCCGATCTTAGACTGGGAATGAACTCCGTATGCCTAAGCCAACCGATGAAATGAGCAGGCGGGCGGGCGGGCGAGCACTACGTCGGCTAGAGAGACGGGATGCGCAAGCCGTGGATCGATAGGGTGGTAGGTGGGTTTAATCACATCTTCATATTTCTGCATGCCAATGCCATTTTTATGGCTTGTAAATTCATACAATGCTCCCTTAAGCCTTCACGTGAAGTTTCTTGGCAAGACGACTCGTTTTCTATTTTTCACTATTTTCAAAACTTTTTGCGGTTCGGGATTTTTTTAAATTTTTTCAGAAGAAGTTTTGGCCCAAAACTTGGTAAATGTGATGCTTTTATTTTTGTTGGCATGCACAAAAAAATTCAGCTAAAAACTCGAAGTGTGCAAATTTTGTGACCATTTGAAAAAAGTGTCCCCATTTTAGACACTTTAATGGCTACTGGCAGCAAACCTGTAAAATCTCAAATGCTTTTTAAGGGGGTGTGAGTTTTCGAGGTTTGATGAGGGATAGGGTGCCAATATAAGGGCCAAGTACCAGCACCCATCGCACATCATGTGTGCACACCCCCTCGAACCCCCTGATCGTCGGAACCCCAATGCCACCGGTTAGGTTCTCCGACGATGGTGAGTCGACGAAGAAAAATGCGACACCAGCACATGCCTGAGCCCAGCATGTGCTGCCGCAACCCTCGGTCTGGTCCGATCTTAGACTAGGAATGAACTCTATATGCTTAGACTGGGAATGAACTCCGTATGCCTAAGTCAACCCAGGAAACAAGCGTGCGGGCGCTCAGCTGGCCAGAGGGGCGGGATGCGGAAGCTGGGGATCTCCCGGGTACCCCTCTACGTGTTGGCGATCCTGCTGCCGCAACCCTCGATCCAGTCTGACCTTAGACTGGGAATGAACTCCGTATGCCTAAGCCAACCGATGAAACGAGCGGGCGGGAGGGCAGGCGGGCACTATACCGGCCAGAGAGAAGGGATGAACAAGCCGTGGATCGATAGGGTGGTAGGTGGGTTTAGGCACATCTTCATATTTCTGCATGCCAATGCCATTTTTATGAGTTGTAAATTCATACAATGGTCCCTTAAGCCTTCACGTGAAGTTTCATGGCAAGACGACTCGTTTTCTATTTTTCATGATTTTCAAAAATTTTTACGGTTCAGGATTTTTTAAAATTTTTTTCAAAGACGTTTTGACCCCAAACTTGGCAGACGTGATCCTTGTATTTTTGTTGGCATGCACAAAAAAATTCAGCTAAAAACTCGAAGTGTACAAGATTTTGTGATCATTTGAAAAAAGTGTCCCCATTTCAGACACTTTGATGGCTACTGGTAGCAAACCTGTAAAATCTCAAATGCTCTTTAAGGGGGTGTGAGTTCTCGAGGTTTGATTAGGGATAGGGGGCCAATATAAGGGCCAAGTACCAGCACCCATCGCACATCATGTGCGCACACACCCCCCCGACGTCCCCGACCACCGGAACCCCAATGCCGCCGGTCAGTTTCTCCAGCGATGCTCCGACGAAGAAAAATGCGACTCCAGTACATGCCCGAGCCCAGCATGTCCTGCCGCAACCCTTAGTCCGATCCGATCTTAGACTGGAAATGAACTCCGTATGCTTAGAATGGCAATGAACTCCGTATGCCTGAGTCAACACACGAAATGAGCGTGCGGGCGCTTAGCCGACCAGAGGGGCGAGATGTGCAAGCCGAGGATCGACCAGGTCCCCCGCTGCATGCTACCGATCCTATGCCGCAACCCTCGATCTGGTTCAATCTTAGACTGGGTATGAACTCCGTATGCCTAAGCCAACCGACGAAATGAGCGGGAGGGGCGGGCGGGCACTACGCCGACCAGAGAGACGGGATGTGCAAGCCGTGGATCGATAGGGTGGTAGGTGCGTTTAGGCACATCTTCATATTTCTGGGTGCCAATGCCATTTTTATGGCTTGTAAATTCATACAATGGTCTCTCAATCCTTCACGTGAAGTTTCATGGGAAGACGACTCGTTTTATATTTTTCACGATTTTTGAAACTTTTTGCGGTTCAGGATTTTTAAAAATTTTTTTGGAAAGATTTTTGGCCCCAAACTTGGTAGACGTGATCCTTGTATTTTTTTTGGCATGCAAAAAAAAATTCAGCTAAAAACTCGAAGTGTACAAGATTTTGTGACCATTGGAAAAAAGTATCCCTATTTCAGACACTTTAATGGCTATTGGCAGCAAACCTCTAAAATCTCAAATGCTCTTTAAGGGGGTGTGAGTTCTCGAGATTTAATGAGGGATAAGGGGCCAATATAAGGGCCAAGTACCAGCACCCATCGGATATCATTTGCGCACACCCCCCCCGGCCCCCCCGATCGCCGAACCCCAATACCGTCGGTCAGGTTCTCCGACGATGCTCCAACGAAGAAAAATGCGGCACCAGCACATGCCCGAGCCCAGCATGTGCTGCCGCAACCCTCGGTCCGGTCCGATCTTAGACTGGGAATGAACTACGTATGCTTAGACTGGGAATGAACTCCGTATGCCTAAGCCAACCGACGAAATGAATGGGCAGGCGGGCGAGCGGGCGGGCACTACGTCGACCAGAGAGACGGGATGCGCAAGCCGTGGATCGATAGGGTGGTAGTTGAGTTTAGGCACATCTTCATTTCTGTGTGCCAATGCCGGTTTTATGGCTTCTAAATTCATACAATGCTCCCTTAAGCCTTCACGGGAAGTTTTATGCCAAAACGAATCGTTTTCTATTTTTCACGATTTTTGAAACTTTTTGCGGTTCAAGATTTTTTTAAATTTTTTCAAAAAGATTTTTGGCCCCAAACTTGGTAGACATGATCCTTGTATTTTTGTTGGCATGCACAAAAAAATTCAGCTAAAAACTTGAGGTGTACAAGATTTTGTGACCATTTGAAAAAAGTGTCCCTAATTCAGACACCTTTATGGCTACTGGCAGCAAACCTGTAAAATCTCAAATGCTCTTTAAGGGGGTGTGAGTTCTCGAGGTTTGATGAGAGATAGGGGGCCAATATAAGGGCCAAGTACCAGCACCCATCGCACATCATGTGCGCACACCCCCGGCCCCCCGATCGCCGGAACCCCAATGCCGTCGGTCAGGTTCTACGACGATGCTCTGGCGATGGTGCCCTGATGAAGAAAAATGTGACACCAGCACATGCCCAAGCCTAGCATGTGCTGCCACAACCCTCGGTCTGGTCCGATCTTAAACTGGGAATGAACTCCATATGCTTAGACTGGGAATGAACTCCGTATGCCTAAGTTAACCCACGAAACGAGCGTGCGGGCGCTCAGCCGGCTAGAGGGGTGGGATGCGCAAGCCGGGGATTGTCCAAGTCCCCCACTACGTGCTGCCGATCCTGCTACCGCAACCCTCGATCCGGTCCAATCTTAGACTGGGAATGAACTCCGTATGCCTAAGCCAACCGATGAAACGAGCAGGCGGGCGGGCACTACGCCGGCCAGAGAGACGGGATGCACAAGCCGTGGATCGATAGGGTGGTAGGTGGGTTTCAGCACATCTTCATATTTCTGTGTGCCGATGCCATTTTTATGGCTTCTAAATTCATACAATGGTCCCTTAAGCCTTCACATGATGTTTCATGGCAAGACGACTCGTTTTCAATTTTTCACAATTTTTGAAACTTTTTGCGGTCGGGGATTTTTTAAAATTTTTTTGGAAGGAGTTTTGTCCCCAAACTTGGTAGACGTGATCTTTGTATTTTTATTGGCATGCACAAAAAAATTCAGCTAAAAACTCGTAGTGTACAAGATTTTGTGACCATTTGAAAAAAGTGTCTCCATTTCAGACACTTTAATGGCTACTGGCAGCAAACCTGTAAAATCTCAAATGCTCTTTAAGGGGGTGTGAGTTCTCGAGGTTTGATGAGGGATAGGGGGCCAATATAAGGGCCGAGTACCAGCACCCATCGCACATCACAAGCCCGACAGTCAGGTTCTCCGGCAATGCTTTGACGATGGTGCCCTAGCGAAGAAAAATGTGGCACCATCACAAGCCCTAGCCCAGCATGTGCTGCTGCAAGCCTCGGTCCGGTCTGATCTTGATTGGGAATGAACTTCGTATGCTTATACTTGGAATGAACTCCGTATTCCTAAGTCAACCCACGAAACGAGCGTGCGGGCGCTCAGCCGGCCAGAAGGGCGAGATGCGTAAGCCAGGGATCTGAATGCTACCGATGCTGCTGCCGCAACCCTCGGTTCGGTCTGATCTTAGACTGGGAATGAATTCCATATGCCTAAGCCAACCGACGAAATGAGCGTGAGGGCGGGCGGGCGGGCACTACGTCGGCCAGAGAGACGGGATGCGCAAGCTGTGGATCGATAGGGTGGTAGGTGGGTTTAGGCACATCTTCATATTTCTGCATGCCAATGCCATTTTTATGGCTTGTAAATTCATACAATGGTCCCTGAAGCCTTCACATGAAGTTTCATGGCAAGACGACTCGTTTTATATTTTTCATGATTTTTGAAACTTTTTGCGGTTTGGGATGTTTTAAAATTTTTTCAAAATTATTTTTAGCTACAAACTTGGTAGACGTGATCCTTGTATTTTTTTTGGCATGCATAAAAAAATTCAGCTAAAAACTCGAAGTGTACAAGATTTTGTGGCCATTTGAAAAAAGTGTCCCCATTTCAGACACTTTAATGGCTACTGGTAGCAAACCTGTAAAATCTCAAATGCTCTTTAAGGGGGTGTGAGTTCTCGAGGTTTGCTAAGGGATAGGGGGCCAATACAAGTACCAAGTACCAGCAACCATCGCGCATCATGTACGCACATCCCCCCAGCCGCCCCGATCGTCGGAACCATAATACCTCGGCCAGGTTCTCCGACGATGCTCCGATGATGGTGCCCAGGCGAAAAAAAATGCGACACTAGCACATGCTCGAGCCTAGCATGTGCTGTCGCAACCCTCGGTCCGGTCCGATCTTAGACTAGGAATGAACTCCGTATGTTTAGACTGGGAATCAACTCCATATGCCTCGGTCAACCGACGAAACGAGCGTGCCGGTGCTCAACCGGCCAGAGGGGCGGGATGCGTAAGCCGGGGATCGGTCGGGTCCCCTTCTACGTGCTGTTGATCCTGCTACCGCAACCCTCACTCCGGTACAATCTTAGACTGGGAATGAACTTCGTATGCCTAAGCCAACTGACGAAACGAGCGAGTAGGCAGGCGGGCACTACGCCGGCCAGAGAGACGGGATGCCCAAGCCGTGGATCGATAGGGTGGTAGGTGGGTTTAGGCACATCTTCATATTTCTCTGTGCCAATGCCATTTTTATGGCTTGTAAATTCATACAATGGTCCCTTAAGCCTACACGTGAAGTTTCATGGCAAGACGACTCGTTTTCTATTTTTCATGATTTTTGAAATTTTTACGGTTCGAGATTTTTTAAAATTTTTTTCGAATTATTTTTGGCTCCAAACTTGGTAGACGTGATCCTTGTATTTTTGTTGGCGCACACTTGCCCGAGCCCAACATGTGCTACCGCAACCCTCGGTGTGGTCCGATCTTAGATTGGGAATGAACTCCGTATGCTTAGACTGGGAATGAACTCTGTATGCCTAAGTCAACCCACGAAACGAGCATGCGGGTGCTCAACAGGCCAGAGGGGTAGGATGCGCAAGCCGGGGATCGACCGGGTCCCCTCTACGTGTTACCGATCCTACTGCCACAACCCTCGGTCCGATCCAATCTTAGACTGGGAATGAACTCCGTATGCCTAAGCCGATCGACGAAACGAGCGGACGGGTGGACGTGCAGGCACTACACCAGCCAGAGAGACGGGATGCGTGTTACCAATCCTGCTGCCGTAACACTCGATTTGGTTTGATCTTAGACTGGGAATGATCTCCGTATGCCTAAGCCAACTGACGAAACGAGCGGGTGGGCGGGCACTACATCGGCCAGAGAGATGAGATGCGCAAGTCGTGTATCGATAGGGTGGTAGGTTGGTTTAGGCACATCTTCATATTTTTGTGCACCAATGCCATTTTTATGGCTTGTAAATTCATACAATGGTCCCTTAAGCCCTCACGTGAAGTTTCATGGCAAGACGACTTGTTTTCTATTTTTCGTGATTTTTGAAACTTTTTGCGATTCAAGATTTTTTAAAATTTTTTTGAAAGGAGTTTTGGTGCCAAACTTGGTAGACGTGATCCTTGTATTTTTGTTGGCATGCACAAAAAAATTCAGCTAAAAACTCGAAGTGTACAAGATTTTGTGACCATTTGAAAAAAGTGTCCCCAATTCAGACACTTTAATGGCTACTGGCAGCAAACATGTAAAATCTCAAATGCTCTTTAAGGCGGTGTGAGTTCTCAAGGTTTCATGAGGGATAGGGGGCCAATATAAGGGCCAAGTACCAGCACCCATTGCACATCATGTGCACACACCACCCCCGGGCCCCCCGATCGTCGAAACCCCAATGTCGCCGGTCAGGTTCTCCGACGATGCTCCGGTGATGGTGCCCCGACGAAGAAAAATGTGGCACCAACACATGCCCGAGCCCAGCATGTGCTGCCATAACCCTCGGTCCGGTCCGATCTTAGACTGGGAATGAACTTCGTATGCTTAGACTGGGAATGAACTCCGTATGCCTAAGTGAACCCATGATACGAGCGTGCGGGTGCTCAGTCGGCCAGAGGGGCGGGATGCGCAAGTCGGGGATCGGTCGGGTCCCCCTCTGCGTGCTGCCGATCCTGCTGCCGCAACCCTCGGTCCGGTCTGATCTTAGAATGGGAATGAACTCCGTATGCCTAAGCCAACAGACGAAACGAGCAGGCAGACGGGCGGGCACTACGTCGACCAGAGAGACGGGATGCGCAAGCCGTGGATCGATAGGGTGGTAGGTGGGTTTAGGCACATCTTCATATTTCTACGTGCCAATGCCATTTTTATGGCTTGTAAATTCATACAATCATCCTGTAAGCCTTCACGTGAAGTTTCATGGCAAGACGACTCGTTTTCTATTTTTCATGATTTTTGAAACTTTTTACGATTCGGGATTTTTTAAAATTTTTTCGGAAGGATTTTTGGCCACAAACTTGGGAGACGTGATCCTTGTATTTTTTTTGGCATGCACAAAAATATTCAGCTAAAAACTCGAAGTGTACAAGATTTTGTGACCATTTGAAAAAAGTGTCCCCATTTCAGACACTTTAATGGCTACTGGCAGCAAACCTGTAAAATCTCAAATGCTCTTTAAGGGGGTGTGAGGTCTCAAGGTTTGATGAGGGATAGGGGACCAATATAAGGGCCAAGTACCCGCACCCATCGCACATCATGTGTGCACACCCCCCGTCCCCTCGATCGTCAGAACCCCAATGCCACCGGTCAGGTTCTTCGACGATGGTGCCCCGGCGAAGAAAAATGCAGGACCAACACATGCCCGAGCCCAGCATGTGCTGCTGCAACCCTCTGTCTGGTCCGATCTTAGACTGGGAATGAACTCTGTACGCTTAGACTGGGAATGAACTCGGTATGCCTAAGTCAACCCACGAAACGAGCGTGCGGGGGCTCAGTTGGCCAGAGAGGCGTGATGCGCAAACTGGGGTTCGGTCGGGCCCCCCTCTGCGTGCTGTCGATCCTGATGCTGCAACCCTTGGTCTGGTCTGATCTTAGACTGGGAATGAAGTCCGTATGCCTCAGCCAACCGACGAAACGAGCGGGCGGGCGGGCACTACGCCGGCCAGAGAGACGGGATGCGCAAGCCGTGGATCGATAGGGTGGTAGGTGGGTTTAGGCACATCTTCATATTTCTATGTGCCAATGCCATTTTTATGGCTTGTAAATTCATAAAATATTCCCTTAAGCCTTCACGTGAAGTTTCATGGCAAGACTACTCGTTTTCTATTTTTCACGATTTTTGAAACTTTTTACGGTTCGGGATTTTTTAAAATTGTTTCGGAAAGAGTTTTGGTCCCAAACTTGGTAGACGTGATCCTTGTATTTTTGTTCGCAAGCACAAAAAAATTCAGCTAAAAACTCGTAGTGTACAAGATTTTGTGACCATTTGAAAAAAATGTCCCCATTTCAGACACTTTAATGGCTACTGGCAGCAAATCTGTAAAATCTCAAATGCTCTTTAAGGGGGTGTGAGTTCTTGAGGTTTGATGAGGGATAGGGGGCCAATATAAGGGCCAAGTACCAGCACCCATCGCACATCATTTGCGCATACCCTCCCGGCCCCCCGATCCCTGAAACCCTAATGCCGTCGGTCAGGTTCTCCGGTGATGCTCCGGTGATGGTGCCCCAGCGAAGAAAAATGCGGCACCAGCACATGCCCGAGCCCAGTATGTGCTACCGTAACCCTTGATCCAATCCGATCTTAGACTGAGAATGAACTCCATGTGCTTAGACTAGGAATGAACTCTGTGTGCTTAAACTGGGAATGAACTCCGTATGCCTAAGTCAACCCATGAAACGAGCGTACGGCCGTTCAGCCAGCCAGAGGGGTGGGATGAGCAAGTCGGGGATCGACCGGGTCCCCCTCTAGGTGCTGTTGATCTTGCTACTGCAATCCTCGGTCCGGTCCAATCTTAGACTGTGAATGAACTCCGTATGCCTAAGCCAACTGACGAAAAGAGCGGGCGGGCGGGCGGGCACTACGTCGGCCAGAGAGACGGGATGCGCAAGCCGTGGATCGATAAGGTGGTAGGTGGGTTTAGGCACATCTTCATATTTGTACGTGCCAATGCCATTTTTATGGCTTGTAAATTCATACAATCGTCCCTTAAGCCTTCACGTGAAGTTTCATGGCAAAACGACTCGTTTTCTATTTTTCATGATTTTTGAAACTTTTTGCGATTCGGGATTTTTTAAAATTTTTTCAGAAAGAGTTTTGGCCACAAACTTGGGAGACGTGATCCTTGTATTTTTGTTGGCATGCACAAAAAAATTCAGCTAAAAACTCAAATTGTACAAGATTTTGTGACCATTTGAAAAATGTGTCCCCATTTCAGACACTTTAATGGCTACTGGCAGCAAACCTATAAAATCTCAAACGCTCTTTAAGGGGGTGTGACATCTCAAGGTTTGATGAGGGATAGGGGGCCAATATAAGGGCCCAATACCCGTACCCATCGCACATCATGTGCGCACACCCCCCGCCCCCCGATCGTCGGAACCCCAATGCCACCGGTCAGGTTCTCCGGCGACAGTGCCCCGACGAAGAAAAATGCAACACCAACACATGCCCAAGCCCAGCATGTGCTGCCGCAACCCTCGGTCTGGTCTGATCTTAGACTAGGAATGAACTCCGTATACCTAAGTCAACCCATAAAACAAAGCGTGCGTGTGCGCAGCCTGCTGGAGGGGCGGGATGCGCAAGTCGAGGATCGACCGGGTCCCCCACTACGTGCTGCCGATCCTGCTACCGCAACCCTCGATCCGGTCCGATCTTAGACTAGAAATGAACTCCGTATGCCTAAGCCAACCGATTAAACGAGCGGGCAGGCGGGCGGGTACTACGCCGGCTAGAGAGACGGGATGTGCAAGCCATGGATCGATAGGGTGGTCGGTGGGTTTAGGCACATCTTCATATTTCTACATGCCAAAGCCATTTTTATGGCTTGTAAATTCATACAATGGTCCCTTAAGCCTTCACGTGAAGTTTCTTGGCAAGACGACTCGTTTTCTATTTTTCACGATTTTTGAAACTTTTTGCGGTTCGGGATTTTTTAAAATTTTTTTCGGAAGGAGTTTTGGCTCCAAACTTGGTAGACGTGATCCTTGTATTTTTTTTGGCATGCACAAAAAAATTCAGCCAAAAACTCGAAGTGTACAAGATTTTTTGACCATTTGAAAAAAGTGTCCCCATTTCAGACACTTTAATGGCTACTGGCAGCAAACCTGTAAAATCTCAAATGCTCTTTAAGGGGGTGTGAGTTCTTAACGTTTGATGAGGGATAGGGGGCCAATATACGGGCCAAGTACCAGCACCCATCACACATCTTGTGTGCACACCCCCGGCCCCTCTGATCGTTGGAACCCCAGTGCCGTCGGTCAGGTTCTCTGACGATGCTTCTGCAATGGTGCCCCGGTGAAGAAAAATGTGGCTCCGGCACATGCCTGAGCCTAGCATGTGCTTCCACAACCCTTGGTCTGGTCCGATCTTAGACTGGGAATGAACTTCGGATGCTTAGACTGGGAATGAACTCCATTTGCCTAAGTCAACCCATGAAACGAGCGTGCGGGTGCTTAGTAGGCCAGAGGGGTGGGATGCACAAGCCGAGGATCGATCGGGTCCCCCTCTGCATGCTGTCGGTCCTGCTGCCATAATCGTCAGTCTGGTCCAATCTTAGACATGGAATGAACTCCGTATGCCTAAGTCGACTGACGAAACGAGCGAGCGGGCGGGCGGGCGGGCACTACGTCGGCCAGAGAGGCGGGATGCGCAAGCCGTGGATCGATAGGGTGGTAGGTGGGTTTAGGCACATCTTCATATTTCTGCGTGCCAATGCCATTTTTACGGCTTGTAAATTCATACAATGGTCCCTTAAGGCTTCACGTGAAATTTCATGGCAAGACATCTCGTTTTCTATTTTTCATGATTTTCAAAACATTTTGCGGTTCGAGATTTTTAAAAATTTTTTCGGAAGGCGTTTTGGCCCCAAACTTGGTAGACATGATCTTGTATTTTTATTGGCATGCACAAAAAAATTCAGCTAAAAACTCGAAGTGTATAAGATTTTGTGACCATTTGAAAAAAGTGTCCCTATTTTAGACACTTTAATGGCTACTGGCAGCAAACCTGTAAAATCTCAAATGCTCTTTAAGGGGGTGTGAGTTCTCGAGGTTTGATGAGAGATAGGTGGCCAATATAAGGGCCAAGAACCAGCACCCATCACACATCATGTCCGCACACCCCCCGGCCCCCGATCGTCGGAACCCCAATGCCGCCGATCAGGTTCTCTGGCATGTGTTGCTGCAACCCTTGGTCTGGTCCGATCATAGACTGGGAATGAACTCCGTATGCTTAGACTAGGAATGAACTCCATATGCCTAAGTCAACCCACAAAATGAGCATGCGGGCGTTCAGCCGGCCAGAGGGGCGAGATGCGCAAGCCGGGGATCGGTCGGGTCCCCCTTTGCGTGGTGCCGATCCTGTAGCTGTAACACTCGGTTTGGTCTAATCTTAGACCAGCAATGAACTTCGTCTGCCTAAGCTAACCGATGAAACGAGCGGGCGGACGGGCACTACGCCGGCCAAAAAGGCAGGATGCGCAAGCCGTGGGCCGATAGGGTGGTAGGTGGGTTTAGCCACATCTTCATATTTCTACGTGCCAATGCCATTTTTATGGCTTGTAAATTCAAACAATGGTCCCTTAAGCCTTCACGTGAAGTTTCATGGCAAGACGACTCGTTTTCTATTTTTCACGATTTTTGAAACTTTTTGCAGTTCGAGATTTTTTAAAATTTTTTCAAAAATAGTTTTGGCCCCAAAACTGGAAGACATGATCCTTATATTTTTTTTGGTATGCACAAAAAAATTCAGCTAAAAACTCGAAGTGTACAAGATTTTGTGACCATTAGAAAAAAGTGTCCCCATTTCAGACGCTTTAATGACTACTGGCAACAAACTTGTAAAATCTCAAATGCTCTTTTAGAGGGTGTGAGTTCTCAAGGTTTGATGACGGATAGGGGGCCAACATGAGGGCCAAGTACCTGCACCCATCGCACATCATGTGTGCACACCCCCCGGCCCCCCTGATCGCCGGAACCCCAACGCCGTCGGTCAGGTTCTCCGACGATGGTGCCCCGACGAAGAAAAATGTGGCACCAGCACATGCCCGAGCCCAGAATGTGCTTCCGCAACCCTCGATCCGATCCGATCTTAGACTAGGAATGAACTCCGTATGCTTAGACCGGGAATGAACTCCGTATGCCTAAGTCAACCCATGAAACAGGCGTGCGGGTGCTCAGTCGGCCAGAGGGGCGGGATGCGCAAGCCGGGTCCCCCTCTGCGTGCTGTCGATCCTGCTACCACAACCCTCGGTTCGGTCTGATCTTAGACTGGGAATGAACTCCATATGCCTAAGCCAACTGACAAAACGAGCGGGCGGACGGGCGGGCAGGCACTGCGCTGGCCAGAGAGACGAGATGCGTAAGCCGTCGATCGATAGGGTGGTCGGTGGGTTTAGGCACTTCTTCAGATTTCTGTGTGCCAATGCCATTTTTATGGCTTGTAAATTCATACAATGGTCCCTTAAGCCTTCACGTGAAGTTTCATGGCAAGACGACTCGTTTTCTATTTTTCACGATTTTCAAAACTGTTTGCGGTTTGAGATTTTTTAAAATTTTTTTGGAAGGAGTTTTGGACCCAAACTTGGTAGACGTGATCCTTGTATTTTTGTTGGCCTGCACAAAACAATTTCGCTAAAAACTTGAAGTGTACAAGATTTTGTGATCATTAGAAAAAAGTGTCCCCATTTCAGACACTTTAATGGCTACTGGTAGCAAACTTGAAAAATCTCAAATGCTGTTTAAGGGGGTGTGTGTTCTAGAGGTTTGATGAGGGATAAGGGGGCCAATATAAGGGCCAAGTACCAGTACCCATTGCAAATCATGTGTACAAGATTTTGTGACCATTTGAAAAAAGTGTCCCAATTTCAGACTCTTTCATGGCTACTGGCAGCAAACCTATAAAATCTCAAATGCTCTTTAAGGGGGTGTGAGTTCTCAAGGTTTGATGAGGGATAAGGGGCCAATATAAGGGCCAAGAACCAGCACCCATCACAAATCATGTGCGCATCCCCCCCGACCCCCCCGATCGTCGGAACCCCAATGCCGCCGATCAGGTTCTCCAATGATGCTCCGACGATGGAGCCCCGACGAAGAAAAATGCGGCACGAACACATGCCCGAACCCAGTATGTGCTGCCACAATCCTCGGTCTGGTCCGATCTTAGACTGGGAATTAACTTCGTATGCTTAGACTAGGAATGAACTCCGTATACCTAAATTAACCCACGAAACGAGCGTGCGACTGCTTAACCGACCAGAGGGGCAGGATGCGCAAACCGAGGATTAACCGGGTCCCCCTCTGCGTGCTACCGATCTTGCTACCGCAACCCTCAGTCCGGTTCAATCTTAGACTATGAATGAACTCCGTATGCCTAAGCCAACCGATGAAATGAGCGGGCGGGCAGGCGGGAGGGCGGGCACTACGTCGGCTAGAGAAACGGGAGGCGCAAGCCGTGGATCGATAGGGTGGTAGGTGGGTTTAGGCACATCTTCATATTTCTACTGCCAATGCCATTTCTATGGCTTGTAAATTCGTACAATGGTCCCTTAACCCTTCACGTGAAGTTTCATGGCAAGACGACTCGTTTTCTATTTTTCACGATTTTTGAAACTTTTTACGAGTCAGGACTTTTTAAAATTTTTTCATAAGGAGTTTTGGCCCCAAGCTTGGTAGACGTGATCCTTGTACTTTTGTTGGCATGCACAAAACAATTCAGCTAAAAACTCGAAGTGTTCATGATTTTGTGACCCTTTGAAAAAAGTGTCCCCATTTCAGACACTTTAATAGCTACAGGCAGCAAACCTGTAAAATCTCAAATGCTCTTTAAGGGGTGTGAGTTCTCGAGGTTTGATGAGGGATAGGGGGCCAATATAATGGCCAAGTACCTGCACCCATCGAACATCATGTGCGCACACCCCCCGGCCCCTCCGATCGTCAGAACACCAATACGGCGGGTCAGGTTCTCCGACGATGCTCAGACGATGGTGCCTCGACGAAGAAAAATGCATTACCAACACATGCCCGAGCCCAGCATGTGCTGCCGCAACCCTCGGTCTGGTCTAATCTTAGACTGGGAATTAACTCCGTATGCTTAGACTAGGAATGAACTCCGTATGCCTAAGTCAACCCACGAAACGAGCGTGTGGGTGCTCAGCCGACCAGAGGGGCAGGATGCGCAAGCTGGGGATCAGCCGGGTCCCCTCTTGCTGTCGATCTTGCTATCGCAACCCTTGGTCTGGTCCGATCTTAGACTGGGAATGAACTCCGTATGCCTAAGCCAACCTATGAAACGAGGGGCGGCCGGGCGGGCACTACACCGGCCAAAGAGATGGGATGTGCAAGCCGTGGATCGATAGGGTGGTAGGAGGGTTTAGGCACATCTTCATATTTCTGCATGCCAATGCCATTTTTATGGCTTGTAAATTCATACAATGGTCCCTTAAGCCTTCACGTGAAGTTTCATGGCAAGACAACTCGTTTTCTATTTTTCACAATTTTTGAAACTTTTTGCGGGTCAGGATTTTTGAAAATTTTCTCATAAGGAGTTTTGGCCCCAAGCTTGGTAGACGTGATGCTTGTATTTTTGTTGGCATTCAAAAAAAAATTCAACTAAAAACTCAAAGTGTACATGATTTTGTGACCCTTTTGAAAAAAGTGTCCCCATTTTAGACACTTTAATGGCTACTGGCAGCAAACCTGTAAAATCTCAAATGCTCTTTAAGTGGGTGTGAGTTCTCGAGGTTTGATGAGGGATAGGGGGCCAATATAAGGGCCAAGTACCAGCACCCATCGTACATCATGTGCCCACACCCCCCGGCCCCCCCGATCGTCGGAACCCCAATGCCGCCGGTTAGGTTCTCTGGCGATGGTGCCCCGACGAAGAAAAATGCGGCACCAACACATGCTCGAGCCCAGAATATGCTGCCGCAACCCTCGGTCTGGTCCTATCTTAGACTGGGAATGAACTTCGTATGCTTACACTGGGAATGAACTCTGTATTTCTAAGTCAACGCACGAAACGAGCGTGCGGGTGCTCAGCCGGCCAGAGGGGCAGGATGCGCAAACCGAGGATCGGCGGGCCCCCTCTACATACTGCCGATCCTGCTGCCGCAACCCTCGATCTGGTCTAATCTTAGACTGAGAATGAACTCCATATGCCCAAGCCAACCGACAAAACAAGCAGACGGGCGGGATGACGGGCGGGCACTACGCCGGCCAGAGAGACGGGATGCGTAAGTTGTGGATCAATAGGGTGGTAGGTGGGTTTAGGCACATCTTCATATTTCTGCGTGCCAATGCCATTTTTAAGGCTTGTAAATTCATACAATGGTCCCTTAGGCCTTCACATGACATTTCATGGCTAGACGACTCGTTTTCTATTTTTCACGATTTTTGAAACTTTTTTCTGTTCGGGATTTTTTTAAATTTTTTCAGAAGGATTTTTGGCCCCAAACATGGTAGACGTGATCCTTGTATTTTTTTTGGCATGCACAAAAAAATTCAGCTAAAAACTCGAAGTGTACAAGATTTTGTGACCATTTGAAAAAAGTGTCCCCATTTTAGACACTTTAATGGCTACTGGCAGCAAACTTATAAAATCTCAAATGCTCTTTAACGGGGTGTGAGTTCCTGAGGTTTGATGAGGGATAGGGGGCTAATATAAGGGCCAAGTAACTGCACCCACCGCACATCATGTGCGCACACCCCCCCGACCCCCCCGATCGTCGAAACCTCAATGCCCCGGTCAGGTTCTCCGACGATGCTCCGACGATGGTGCCCCGGTGAAGAAAAATGCAGCACCAACACATGCCCGAGACTAGCATGTGCTGCTGTAACCCTACGTCCGATCCAATCTTAGACTGGGAATTAACTCCGTATGCTTAGATTGGGAATAAACTCCGTATGCCTAAGTCAACCCACGAAACGAGCGTACGGGTGCTCAGCCGACCAGAGGGGTAGGATGCGCAAGCCGAGGATCGGTCAGGTCCCTCTCTGCATGCTGCCAATCTTGCTGTGACAACCCTCGGTCTGGTCTAATCTTAGAAGGGAATGAACTCCGTATGCCTAAGCCAACCGACAAAAGAAGCGGGCGGGCGGCGGGCTGGCACTACGCCGACCAGAGAGACGGGATGCGCAAGCCGTGGATCGATAGGGTGGTCGGTGGGTTTAGGCACATCTTCATATTTCTGTGTGCCAATGCCATTTTTATGGCTTGTAAATTCATACAATGGTCCCTTAAGCCTTCACGTGAAGTTTTATGGCAAGACAACTCGTTTTCTATTTTTCACGATTTTTGAAACTTTTTACGGGTCAGGATTTTTTAAAATTTTTTCATAATTAGTTTTGGCCCCAAGCTTGGTAGACGTGATCCTTGTATTTTTGTTGGCATGCACAAAAAAATTCAGCTAAAAACTCAAAGTGTACAAGATTTTGTGACCCTTTGAAAAAAATGTCCTCATTCAGATGCTCTTTAAGGGGGTGTGAGTTCTCAAGGTTTGATGAGGGATAGGGCGCCAATATAAGGGCCAAGTACCAGCACCCATCGCACATCATGTGCGCAACCCCGACCCCCCCGATCGTCGGAACCCCAATGCTGCCGGTCAGGTTCTCCGACGATGCTCCGGCGATGGTGCCCCGACGAGGAAAAATACGGCACCAACACATGCCCGAGCCCAGCATGTGCTGCCGTAACCCTCGGTTCGGTCCGATCTTAGACTAGGAATCAACTTCGTATGCTTAGACTGGGAATGAACTCCGTATGCCTAAGTCAATCCATGAAACGAGCGTGCGGGTGCTCAGCCGCCCAGAGAGGAGGGATGCGTAAGCCGGGGATCGGCCGGGTCCCCCTCTGCGTGCTGTCGATCCTGCTACCACAACCTCGATCTGGTCTGATCTTAGACTGGGAATGAACTCTGTATGCCTAGGCCAACCGACGAAATGAGTGGGCGGGCGGGCAGACACTACGCCGGCTAGAGAGACGGGATGCGTAAGCCGTGGATTGATAGGGTGGTAAGTGGGTTTAGGCACATCTTCATATTTCTGCATGTCAATGCCATTTTTATGGCTTGTAAATTCATACAATGGTCCCTTAAGCCTTCATGTGAAGTTTCATGGCAAGACGACTCATTTTCTATTTTTCACGGTTTTTGAAACTTTTTGTGGTTCGGGATTTTTTAAAATTTTTTTGGAAGGATTTTTTGGCCCCAAACTTGGTAGACGTGATCCTTGTATTTTCGTTGGCTTGGACAAAATAATTCAGCTAAAAACTCGAAGTGTACAAGATTTTGTGACCATTTGAAAAAAGTGTCCCCATTTCAGACACTTTAATGGCTACTGGCAGCAAACCTGTAAAATCTCAAATGCGCTTTAAGGGGGTGTGACTTCTCAGGGTTTGAGGAGGGATAGGGGGCCAATATAAGGGCCAAGTACCAGCACCCATCGCACATCATGTGCGCGCACACCCCCCGGCCTCCCCGATCGCTAGAACCCCAATGCCGTCGGTCAGGTTCTCCGACGATGGTGCCCCAACGAAGAAAAATACGACACCAACACATGCTCGAGCCTAGCATGTGCTGTAGCAACCCTCGGTTCGGTCCGATCTTAGACTGGGAATGAACTCTGTATGGTTAGACTGGGAATGAACTCCGTATGCCTATGTCAACCCACGAAACGAGCGTGCGGGTGCTCAGCCGGCCAAAGGGGCGGGATGCGTAAGCCGGGGATCGGTCGAGTCCCCCTCTGCACGCTATCGATCCAGCTACCTAAACCCTTGGTCCGATCTGATCTTAGACTAGGAATGAACTCCGTATGCCTAAGCCAACCGATGAAACGAGCGGGTGGGCACTACGCCGGCCAGAGAGACGGGATGCGCAAGCCGTGGATCGATAGGGTGGTAGGTGGGTTTAGGCACATCTTCACATTTCTGTGTTCCAATGCCATTTTTATGGCTTGTAAATTCATACAATGGTCCCTTAAGCCTTCACGTGAAGTTTCATGGCAAGACGACTTGTTTTCTATTTTTCACTATTTTTGAAACTATTTGTGGTTCAGGATTTTTTAAAATTTTTTCAGAATGAGTTTTGGCCCCAAGCTTGGTACACGTGATCCTTGTATTTTTGTTGGCATGCACAAAAAAATTCAGCTAAAAACTCAAAGTGTACAAGATTTTGTGACCATTTGAAAAAAGTGTCCCCATTTCAGACACTTTAATGGCTACTGGCAGCAAACCTGTAAAATCTGAAATGCTCTTTAAGGGGGTACGAGTTCTCCAGGTTTGATGAGGGATAGGGGGCCAATATAAGGGCCAAGTACCAGCACCCATCACACATCATGTGCGCAAACCGCCCCCGGCCCCCCGATCGTCAGAACCCCAATGCCGCCAATCAGGTTCTCCGGTGATGCTCCGGTGATGGTGCCCGACGAAGAAAAATTCGGTGCCAACACATGCCTGAGCCCAGCATGTGTTGTCGCAACCCTCGGTCTGGTCCGATCTTGGACTGGGAATGAACTCCGTATGCTTAGACTGAGAATGAACTCCGTATGCCTAAGTCAACCCACGAAACGAGCGTGCTGGTGCTCAACCGGCCAGAGGGGCAGGATGCAGAAGCCGGTGATCGACCAGGTCCCTCTCTACGTGCTGCCGATCCTGCTGCCAGAACACTCAGTCCGGTCTGATCTTAGATTGGGAATGAACTCTGTATGCCTAAGCGAACCGACAAAACGTGCGGACGGAACGGGCGGGCACTATGCCGGCCAGAGAGACGGGATGCGCAAGGCGTGGATCGATAGGGTGGTAGGTGGGTTTAGGCACATCTTCATATTTCTATGTGCCAATGCCATTTTTATGGCTTGTAAATTCATACAATGGTCCCTTAAGCCTTCGCGTGAAGTTTCATGGCAAGACGACTCGTTTTCTATTTTTCATGATTTTTGAAACTTTTTACGGTTCGAGATTTTTAAAAATTTTTTTGAAAGGAGTTTTGGCCCCAAACTTGGTAGATGTGATCCTTGTATTTTTGTTGGCATGCATAAAAAAATTCAGCTAAAGACTCGAAGTGTACAAGATTTTGTGACCATTTGAAAAAAGTGTCCCCATTTCAGACACTTTAATAGCTACTAGCAGCAAACCTATAAAATCTCAAATGCTCTTTAAGGGGGTGTGAGTTCCCGAGGTTTGATGAGGGATAGGGGGCCAATATAAGGGCCAAGTAACTGCACCCACCGCACATCATGTGCGCACACCCCCCGGCCCCCCTGATCGTCGGAACCCCAATGCCCCGGTCAGGTTCTCCGACGATGCTCCGGCGATGGTGCCCCGGTGAAGAAAAATGCGGCACCAACACATGCTCGAGACCAGCATGCGCTGCCACAACCCTCGGTTCGGTCCGATCTTAGACTGGGAATGAACTCCGTATGCTTAGACTGGTAATGAACTCTGTATGCCTAAGTCAACCCACGAAACGAACGTGCAGGTGCTCAGTCGGCCAGAGGGGGGGATGCACAAGCCGGGGATCGGTCGGGTCCCCCTCTACGTGCTGCTGATGCTGCTGCAGTAACCCTCGGTCCCGTCCGATCTTAGACTGGGAATGAACTCCATATGCCTAAGCGAATCGACGAAACGAGCGGACAGGTGGGCGGGCGGGCACTACGCGGGCCAAAGAGACGGGATGCGCAAGCCGTGGATCGATAGGGTGGTAGGTTGGTTAGGCACATCTTCATATTTCTACGTGCCAATGCCATTTTTATGGCTTGTAAATTCACGTGAAGTTTCATGGCAAGACGACTCATTTTCTATTTTTCTTGATTTTGAAACTTTTTGCTATTTGGGATTTTTTAAAATTTTTTTGGAAAGAGTTTGGGCCCCAAACTTGGTAGATGTGATCGTTGTATTTTTTTTGGCATGAACAAAAAAATTCAGCTAAAAACTTGAAGCGTACAAGATTTTGTGATCATTTGAAAAAAGTGTCCCCATTTCAGACACTTTAATGGCTACTGGGAGCAAACCTGGTGTGAGTTCTCGAGGTTTGATGAGGGATAGGGGGCCAATATAGGGGCTAAGTACCAGCACCAATAACACATCATGTGCGCACACCCCCCTGGCCCCCCCGATCGTCAGAACCCTAATGCCGCCAGTCAGGCTCTCCGGTGATGGTGCCCCGACGAAGAAAAATGTGGCACCAACACATGCTCGAGCCTAGCATGTGCTGTCGCAACCCTCCGTCTGGTCTGATCTTAGATTGAGAATGAACTCTATATGCTTAGACTGGGAATGAACTCTATATGCCTAAGTCAACCCACAAAACGAGCGTGCGGGTGCTCAGCCGGCCAGAGGGGCGAGATGCGTAAGCCAGGGATCAATCGGGTCTCTCTATGCGTACTGTCGATCCTACTGTCGCAAACCTCAGTCCAGTCTAATCTTAGATTGGCAATGAACTCCATACGCCTAAGCCAACCGACGAAACGAGCGGGCAGGCGGGTGAGCAGGCACTAAGCCGGCCAGAGAGACGGGATGCGCAAGTCGTGGATCGATACGGTGGTAGGTGGGTTTAGGCACATCTTCTTATTTCTACATGCCAATGCCATTTTTATGGCTTGTAAATTCAAACAATGGTCCCTTAAGCCTTCATGTGAAGTTTCATCGCAAGACGACTCGTTTTTTATTTTTCACAATTTTTGAAACTTTTTGCAGTTCGAGATTTTTTAAAATTTTTTTGGAAGGAGTTTTGGCCCCAAACTTGGTAGACATGATCCTTGTATTTTTGTTGGCATGCACAAAATAATTCAGCTAAAAACATGAAGTGTACAATATTTTGTGACCATTTGAAAAAAGTGTCCCCATTTCAAACACTTTAATGGCTACTGGCAGCAAACCTGTAAAATCTCAAATGCTCTTTAAGGGGGTATGAGTTTTCGAGGTTTAATGACGGATAGGGGGCCAATATAAGGGCCAAGTACCAGCACCCATCACACATCATGTGCGCACACCCCCCGGACCCCCCGATCGCCGAAACCCCAATGTCGTCGGTCAAGTTCTCCGGTGATGCTTCGACGATGGTGCCCCGGTGAAGAAAAATACGGCACCAACAAATGGCCGAGCCCAACATGTGCTACCGTAACCCTCGGTCCAGTTCGATCTTAGACTGGGAATGAACTCCGTATGCTTAGACTGGGAATGAACTCTATTTGCCTAAGTCAACCCATAAAACGAGCGTGCAGGTGCTCAGCCAGCCAGATGGGCGAGATGCGCAAGCCGAGGATCAGTCGGGTCCCCCTATGCATACTGTCGATCCTGCTGCCGCAACCCTCAGTTCGGTTCAATCTTAGGCTGGGAATGATCCGTATGCCTAAGCCAACTGACGAAACGAGCGGGCGGGTGGGCGGGCAGGCACTAAACCGGCCAGAGAGACGGGAAGCGCAAGCCGTGGATCGATACGGTGGTAGGTGGGTTTAGGCACATCTTCATATTTCTGCATGCCAATGCCATTTTTATGGCTTGTAAATTCATGCAATAGTCCTTTAAGCCTTCACGTGAAGTTTCATGGCAAGACGACTCATTTTGTATTTTTCACAATTTTTGAAACTTTTTGTGGTTTGTGATTTTTTAAAATTTTTTCGAAAGGTGTTTTCGGCGCCAAACTTGGTAGACATGATCATTGTATTTTTTTTGGTATGCACAAAAAAATTTAGCTAAAAACTCGAAGTGTACAAAATTTTGTGACCATTTGAAAAAAGTGTCCCCATTTTAGACACTTTAATGGCTACTGGCAGGAAACCTGTAAAATCTCAAATGCTCTTTAAGAGGGTGTGAGTTCTCGAGGTTTGATGAGGGATAGGGGGCCAATATAATGGCCAAGTACCAGCACCCATCACACATCATGTGTGCACACCCCCCCGGCCCCCCCGATCGACGGAACCCCAATGCCGCCGGTCAGGTTCTCCGACGATGCTCCGGCGATGGTGCCCCAACGAAGAAAAATGCGGCACCAACACATGCCCGAGCCCAGAATGTGCTATCGCAACCCTCGGTCTGGTCCAATCTTAGACTGGGAATGAACTCCGTATGCTTAGACTAGGAATGAAGTTCGTATTTCTAAGTCAACCCACGAAACGAGCGTGCGGGTGCTCAACCGGCCAGAGGGGCGGGATGTGCACGCCAGGGATCGGTCGGGTCCCCCTCTGCGTGCTGTCAATCATGCTGCCACAGCCCTCGGTCCGGTCTGATCTTAGACTAGGAATGAACTCCTAGGCTTAAGCCAACCGACGGAACGAGTGGGCGGGCACTACGTCGACCAGAGAGACGGGATGCGCAAGCCGTGGATCGATAGGGTGGTAGGTGGGTTTAGGCATATCTTCATATTTCTATGTGCCAATGCCATTTTTATGGCTTGTAAATTCGTACAATGGTCCCTTAAGCCTTCACGTGAAGTTTCATGGCAAGACGACTCGTTTTCTATTTTTCATGATTTTTGAAACCTTTTTACGGTTCGGGATTTTTAAAAATTTTTTTGGAAAGATTTTTGGCCCCAAACTTGGTAGACGTGATCTTTGTATTTTTGTTGGCATGCACAAAAACATTCAGCTAAAAACTCGAAGTGTACACGATTTTGTGACCATTTGAAAAAAGTGTCCCCATTTCAGACACTTTAATGGCTACTGACAGCAAACCTGTAAAATCTCAAATGCTCTTTAAGGGGGTGTGAGTTCTCGAGGTTTGATGAGGGATAGGGGGCCAATATAAGATCCAAGTACCAGCACCCATCGCACATCATGTGTGCACACCCCCCCGACCCCCCCATTCATCGGAACCCCAATGCCGTCGGTCAAGTTCTCCGGCGATGCTCATCGACGAAGAAAAATGCAGCACCAACACATGCCCGAGCCCAGCATGTGCTGTCGCAACCCTCGGTCCGGTCTGATCTTAGACTAGGAATGAACTCCGTATGCTTAGACTGGGAATGAGCTCTATATGCCTAAGTCAACCCACGAAACGAGCGTGCAGGTGCTCAACCGGCCAGAGGGGCGGGGTGTGCAAGTCAGGGATCGGTTGGGTCCCCTTTTGCGTGCTGCCAATCCTACGACCGCAACCCTCGGTCCGATCTGATCTTAGACAGGGAATGAACTCCGTATGCCTAATCCAACCGATGAAACGAGCGGGTAGGCGGGCGGGCACTACACCGGCCAGAGAAACGGGATACGCAAGCCGTGGATCGATTGGATGGTAGGTGGGTTTAGGCGGATCTTCATATTTCTGCATGCCAATGCCATTTTTATGGCTTGTAAATTCATACAATGGTCCCTTAAGCCTTAACGTGAAGTTTCATGGCAAGACGACTTGTTTTCTATTTTTCACGATTTTTGAAACTTTTCACGGTTCGAGATTTTTTAAACTTTTTTTGGAAGAGTTTGGGCCCCAAACTTGGTAGACGTGATCCTTGCATTTTTGTTGGCAAGCACAAAAAATTCAGCCAAAAACTCGAAGTGTACAAGATTTTGTGACCATTTGCAAAAAGTGTCCCCATTTCAGACACTTTAGTGGCTACTGGCAGCAAACCTGTAAAATCTCAAATGCTCTTTAAGGGGGTGTGAGTTCTCGAGGTTTGATGAGGGATAGGGGGCCAATATAACGGCCAAGTACCAGCACCCATCGCACATCATGTGCACACACCCCCCTCGGCCCCCCCGATCATCGGAACGCCAATGCCGCCGGTCAGGTTTTCCAGCGATGCCCTGACGATGGTGCCCCAACGAAGAAAAATACGGCATCATCACATGCCTGAGCCCAACAAACCTCGGTCTAGTCCGATCTTAGGCTGGGAATGAACTTCGTATGCCTAAGCCAACTGACGAAAGGAACGGGCGGGCGGGCGGGCACTATGCCGGCCAGAGAGACATGTGCTGTCGCAACCCTCGAGCCGATCTGATCTTAGACTGGGAATGAACTCCGTACGCTTGGACTGGGAATGAACTCTGTATACCTAAGTCAACCCACGAAACGAGCGTGCGGGTGGTCAACCGACTATAGGGGTGGGATGTGCAAGTCGGGGATCGGTCGGGTCCCCCACTGCGTGCTGCCAATCCTGCTGTCGCAACCCTCGATCCCGTCCGATCTTAGACTGGGAATGAACTCTGTATGCCTAATCCAATCGACGAAACGAGCGGGCAGGCGGGCGGGCACTACATCGACCAGAGAGACGGGATGCGCAAGCCGTGGATCGATACGGTGGTAGGTGGGTTTAGGCACATCTTCATATTTTTACGTGCCAATTCCATTTTTATAGCTTGTAAATTCATACAATGGTCCCTTAAGCCTTCACGTGAAGTTTCATGGCAAGACGACTCGTTTTCTATTTTTCACGATTTTTAAAACTTTTTACAGTTCAGGATTTTTTAAAATTTTTTCGGAAGGAGTTTTGGCCCCAAACTGGGTAGACGTGATCCTTGTATTTATGTTGGCATCCATAAAAAAATTCAGCTAAAAACTTTAATGGCTAGAAGTGTACAATTTTTTGCGACCATTTGAAAAAAGTGTCCCCATTTCAGACACTTTAATGGCTACTGACAGCAAACCTGTAAAATGTCAAATGCTCTTTAAGGGGGTGTGAGTTCTTGAGGTTTGATGAGGAATAGGGGGCTAAAATAAGGGCCAAGTACCAACACCCATCGCACATCATGTGCGTACACCTCCCCGGCCCCCCCGATCGTCGGAACCCCAATGTTGCCGGTCAGGTTCTTCGACGATGCTCCGACGATGGTGCCCCGACGAAGAAAATTTGGCACTAATACCGTATGCTTAGATTGGGAATAAACTCTGTATGCCTAAGTCAACCCACAAAATAAGAGTGCGGGTGCTCAGTCGGCCAGAGGGGTGGGATGCGCATGTCAGGGATCGATCGGGTCCACCTCTGCATGCTGCCGATCCTACTGCCGGAACCCTCGGTCTGGTCCGATCTTAGACTGGTAATGAACACCATATGCCTAAGCCAACCGGCGAAACGAGTGGGCAAGCGGGCGGGCGGGCACTACGCAGGCCAGAGAGACGGGATATGTAAGCCGTGGATCGATAGAGTAGTAGGTGGGTTTCGGCACATCTTCATATTTTTGGATGCCAATGCCATTTTTATGGCTTGTAAATTCATACAATGGTTCCTTAAGCCTTCACGTGAAGTTTCAGGGAAAGACGACTCGTTTTCTATTTTTCATGATTTTTGAAACTTTTTGTGGTTCGGGATTTTTTAAAATTTTTTCGAAAGGAGTTTTGGCCCCAAACTCGGTAGACATGATCCTTTTATTTTTGTTGGCGTGCACAAAAAAATTCAGCTAAAAACTCGAAGTGTACAAGATTTTGTGACCATTTGAAAAAAGTGTCCCCATTTCAGACACTTTAATGGCTACTAACAGCAAACCTGTAAAATCTCAAATGCTCTTTAAGGGGGTGTGAGTTCTCGAGCTTTGATGAGGGATAGGGGCCCAATATAAGGGCCAAGTACCAGCACCCATCGCACATCATGTGCGCACACCCCCCGGCCCCCCCGATCGTCGGAGCCCCAATGCCGTCGGTCAGGTTCTCCGGCGATGCTCCGGGGATGGTGCCCCGACGAAGAAAAATGCGACACCAACACATGCCCGAGCCAAGCATGTGCTGCCGCAACCCTCGGTCCGCTCCGATCTTAGTCTGGGAATGAACTCTGTATGCTTAGACTATGAATGAACTCCGTATGCCTAAGTCAACCCACAAAACAAGTGTGCGGGTGCTAAGCCGGCCAGAGGGGTGGGATGCGCAAGTTGGGGATCGGTTAGGTCCCCCTCTGCGTGCTGCCAATCCTGCTACCGCAACCCTCTGTCCGGTCTGATCTTAGATTGGAATGAACTCCGTATGCCTAAGCCAACTGATGAAACGAGCGGGTGGGTGGGTGGGCGGGCACTACGCCGGCCAGAGAGACGGGATGCACAAGCCGTGGATCGATAGGGTGGTAGGTGGGTTTAAGCACATCTTCAAATTTCTGTGTGCCAATGCCATTTTTATGGCTTGTAAATTCATACAATGGTCCCTTAAGCCTTCACGTGAAGTTTCATGGCAAGACGACTCGTTTTCTATTTTTCACGATTTTTGAAGCTTTTTGCGGTTCTGGATTTTTTAAAATTTTTTCGGAAGGATTTTTGGTCCCAACCTTGGGAGATGTGATCCTTGTATTTTTGTTGGCGTACACAAAAAAATTCAGCTAAAAACTCGAAGTGTACAAGATTTTGTGACCATTTGAAAAAAGTGTCTCCAATTCAGACACTTTAATGGCTACTGGCAGCAAACCTGTAAAATCTCAAATGCTCTTTAAGGGGGTGTGAGCTCTCGAGGTTTGATGAGGGATAGGGGGCCAATATAAGGGCCAAGTACGAGCACCGATCGCACATCATGTGCGCACACCCCCCGGCCCCCCCAATTGTCGGAACCCATATGCCGCCGGTTAGGTTCTTCGACAATGCTCCAGTGATGGTGCCCCGGTGAAGAAAAATGTGGCACCAACACATGCCCGAGTCCAGCATGTGCTGCCGCAACCCTCGGTCCAGTCCGATCTTAGACTGGGAATGATCTCTGTATGCTCAGACTGGGAATGAACTCCGTATGCCTAAGTCAACCCATGAAACGAGTGTGCGGGTGCTCAGCCGGCCAGTGGGGCAGAAAGCGTAAGCCGGGGATCGGTCGGGTCCCCCTCTGTGTGCTGCCGATCTTGCTGCCACAACTCTCAGTCTGGTCCGATCTTCGACTGGGAATAAACTCCGTATGCCTAAGCCAACAGACGAAACGAGCAGGCAGGTAGGTAGGCGGGCACTATGCCGACCGGAGAGACGGGATGCACAAGCCGTGGATCGATAGGGTGGTAGGTGGGTTTAGGCACATCTTCATATTTCTGTGTGCCAATGCCATTTTTATGGCTTGTAAATTCATACAATGGTTCTTTAAGCCTTCACGTGAAGTTTCATGGCCAGACGACTCGTTTTCTATTTTTCACGATTTTCAAAAATTTTTACGGTTCGGGATTTTTTTCAAATTTTTTCGGAAGCAGTTTTTCCCCAAACTTGGTAGACATGATCCTTGTATTTTTGTTGGCACGCACAAAAAAATTCAGCTAAAAACTTTAATAGCTAGAAGTGTACAAGATTTTGTGACCATTTGAAAAAAGTGTTCCCATTTCAGACACTTTAATAGCTACTGACAGCAAACCTGTAAAATTCAAATGCTCCTTAAGGGGGTGTGAGTTCTCGAGGTTTGATGAGAGATAGGGGGCCAATATAAAGGCCAAGTACCAGCACGCATCACACATCATGTGCGCACACCCCCCTGGCCCCCCCGATCGTCGGAACCCCAATGCCGTCGGTCAGGTTCTCCGACGATGCTCTGACGATGGTGCCCCGACGAAAAAAAATACGGCACCAACACATGCCCGAGCCCAGCATGTGCTGCCGCAACCCTCGGTCCTATCCGATTTTAGACTGGGAATGAACTCCGTATGCCTAAGTCAACCCACAAAATGAGCGTGCGATTGCTCAGTCGGCCAAAGGGGCAGGATGCGCAAGCCAGGGATCGGTCGGGTCCCCCTCTATGTTCTGTCAATCCTATTGCTGCAACCCTCGATCTGGTCAGATCTTAGACTGGTAATGAACACCGTATGCCTAAGCCAACCGACGAAACATGTGGGCGGGCGGGCACTACGCCGGCCAGAGAGACGGGATGCGCAAGCCGTGGATCGATAGGGTGGTAGGTGGGTTTAGGCACATCTTCATATTTCTGTGTGCCAATGCCATTTTTATGGCTTGTAAATTCATACAATGGTCCCTTAAGCCTTCATGTGAAGTTTCATGACAAGACGACTCGTTTTCTATTTTTCATGATTTTTGAAACTTTTTGTGGTTTGGGATTTTTTAAAATTTTTTCGAAATGAGTTTTGGTCCCAAACTTAGAAGACGTGATCCTTTTTTTTTTATTGGTGTGCACAAAAAAATTCAGCTAAAAACTCGATGTGTACAAGATTTTGTGACCATTTGAAAAAAGTGTCCCCGTTTCAAACACTTTAATCGCTACTGGCAGCAAACCTGTAAAATCTCAAATGCTCTTTACGGGGGTGTGAGTTCTCGAGGTTTGATAAGGGATAGGGGGCCAATATAAGGGCCAAGTACCAGCACCCATCGCGCACCATGTGCGCACACCCCCCGGCCCCCCAATCGTTGAAGCCCCAATGCCACCGGTCAGGTTCTCCGACGATGCTCTGGTGATGGTGCCCCGACAAAGAAAAATGCAGCACCAACACATGCCCGAGCCAAGCATGTGCTGCTGCAACCTTCGATCTAGTCCGATCTTAGACTGGGAGTGAACTCTGTATGCTTAGACTGGGAATTAACTCCGTATGCCTAAGTCAACCCACGAAACGAGCGTGCGGGTGCTCAGCCGGCCAGAGGGGAGGGATACGCAAGCCGGGGATCGGTTGGGTCCCCCTCTATGTGCTACCAATCCTGCTACCGCAACCCTCAGTCTGGTCCAATCTTAGACTGGGAATGAACTCCGTATACCTAAGCCAACCGATGAAACGAACGGGCGGGCGGGTGGGTGGGCACTACGTCGGCCAGAGAGACGGGATGCGCAAGTCGTGGATCGATAGGGTGGTAGGTGGGTTTAGACACATCTTCATATTTCTGCATGCCAATGCCATTTTTATGGCTTGTAAATTCATACAATGGTTCCTTAAGCCTTCACATGAAGTTTCATGGCAAGACGACTCGTTTTCTATTTTTCACAATTTTTGAAACTTTTTGCGGTTCGGGATTTTTTAAAATTTTTTTGGGAGGAGTTTTGGCCCCAAACTTGGTAGATGTGATCCTTGTATTTTTTTTGGCATGCACAAAAAAATTCAGCTAAAAACTCGAAGTGTACAAGATTTTGTGACCATTTGAAAAAAGTGTCCCCATTTGAGACACTTTAATTGCTACTGGAAGCAAACCTGTAAAATCTCAAATGCTCTTTAAGGGGGTGTGAGTTCTCGAGGTTTGATGAGGGATAGGGGCCAATATAAGGGCCAAGTATGAGCACCCATCGCACATCATGTGCGCACAACCCCCCCGACCCCCCGATCGCCAGAACCCCAATGCCGCCTGTCAGGTTCTCCGACGATGGTCCGACGATGGTGCCCCGACAAAAAAAAATGCGGCACCAACAAATACCCGAGCCCAGCGTGTGCTGCCGCAACCCTCAGTCGGCCAGAGGGGCGGCATGCACAAGCCAGGGATCGGTCGGGTCCCCCTCTACGTTCTATCAATCCTACTGCTGCAACCCTCGATCTGGTCAAATCTTAGACTGGTAATGAACACCGTATGCCTAAGCCAACCGATGAAATGAGTGGGCGGGCACTACGCCGGCCAGAGAGACGGGATGCGCAAGCCGTGGATCGGTAGGGTGGTAGGTGGGTTTAGGCACATCTTCATATTTCTGCATGCCAATGCCATTTTTATGGCTTGTAAATTCATACAATGGTCCCTTAAGCCTTCACGTGAAGTTTCATGGCACGACGACTCGTTTTCTATTTTTCACGATTTTTGAAATTTTTTGTGGTTCGATATTTTTTAAAATTTTTTCGAAAGGATTTTTGGCCCCAAACTTGGGACACGTGATCCTTCTATTTTTTTTGGCATGCGCAAAAAAATTCAGCTAAAAACTTGAAGTGTACAAGATTTTGTGACCATTTGAACAAAGTGTCCCCATTTCAGACACTTTAATGGCTACTGGCAGCAAACCTGTAAAATCTCAAATGCTCTTTAAGGGGGTGTGAGTTCTAGAGGTTTGATGAGGGGTAGGGGGCCAATATAAGGGCCAAGTACCAGCACCCAACACAAATCATGTGCGCACACCCCCCTTGGCCGCCCCGATGCCACCGGTCAGGTTCTCCGACGATGCTCCGACGATGGTGCCCCGATGAAGAAAAATACGACACTAGCACATGCCCGAGCCCAGCATCTGCTGCCGTAACCCTCGTTCTGGTTCGATCTTGGACTGGGAATGAACTCCATATGCTTAGACTGGGAATGAACTCCTTATGCCTAAGTCAACCCACGAAACGAGCGTGCGGGTGCTCAGCCGGCCAGAGGGGCGGGATGTGCAAGTCGGGATCAGCCGGGTCCCCCTCTTTGTGCTGTCGATCTTGCTGCCACAACCCTCGGTCTGGTCCGATCTTAGACTGGGAATGAACTCCATATGCCTAAGCCAACCGACGAAACGAGCGGGCGGGCGGGCGGGCGGGCACTACGCCGACCAGAGAGACGGGACGCGCAAGCCATGGATCGATAGGGTGGTAGGTGGGTTTAGGCACATCTTCATATTTCTGCATGCCAATGCCATTTTTATGGCCTGTAAATTCGTACAATGGTCCCTTAAGCCTTCACGTGAAGTTTCATGGCAAGACGACTCGTTTTCTTATTTTCACGATTTTCAAAACTTTTTACTGTTCAGGATTTTTTAAAATTTTTTTGGAAGAAGTTTTGGCCCCAAACTTGGTAGACGTGATCCTTGTTTATTTGTTGGCATGCACAAAAAAATTTAGCTAAAAACGCGAAGTGTACAAGATTTTGTGACCACTAGAAAAAAGTGTCCCCATTTCAGACACTTTAATGGCTACTGGAAGCAAACCTGTAAAATCTCAAATGCTGTTTAAGGGGTGTGAGTTCTCGAGGTTTGATGAGGGAGAATGGGCCAATATAAGGGCCAAGTACTAGCACCCATCACACATCATGTGCGCACACCCCCTGGCCCCCCCGATCATCGGAACCCCAATGCCGCCGATCAGGTTCTCCGGTGATGCTCCGACGATGGTGCCCCGACGAAGAAAAATGTGGCACCAGCACATGCTCGAGACCAGCATGTGCTACCGTAACCTTCGGTCCGGTCTGATCTAAGACTGGGAATAAACTCCGTATGCCTAAGTCAACCCACGAAACGAGCATGCAGGCGCTTAGTTGGCCAAAGGTGCGGGATGCGCAAGCCAGGGATCGATCGGGTCCCCCTCTACGTGCTGCCAATCCTGCTACTGCAAACCACGGTCCTGTGCGATCTTAGACTGGGAATGAACTCCGTATGCTTAAGCCAACTGACGAAATGAGCGGGTGGGCGGGCAAGCGGGTGGGCACTACGTCGGCCAGAGAGACGGGACGCGTAAGCCGTGGATTGATAGGGTGGTAGGTGGGTTAGGCACATCTTCATATTTCTGCATGCCATTGCCATTTTTATGGCCTGTAAATTCATACAATGGTCCCTTAAGCCTTCACGTGAAGTTTCATAGCAAGACGACTCGTTTTCTATTTTTCACGATTTTCAAAACTTTTTACGGTTTGGGATTTTTTAAAATTTTTTCAGAAGGAGTTTGGGCCCCAAACTTGGTAGACGTGATCCTTGTATTTTTGTTGGCACGCACAAGAAAATTCAGCTAAAAACTTGGAGTGTACAAGATTTTGTGACCATTTCAAAAAATTGTCCCCATTTTAGACACTTTAATGGCTACTGGAAGCAAACCTGTAAAATCTCAAATGCTCTTTAAGGGGGTGTGAGTTCTCGAGGTTTGATGAGGGATAGGGGGCAATATAAGGGCCAAGTACTAGCACCCATCGCGCATCATGTGCGCACACCCCCCGGCCCCCCTGATCGTCGGAACCCCAATGCCGTCGGTCAGGTTCTACGACGATACTCCGACCATGGTGCCCCGGGGAAGAAAAATGCGGCACCAGCACATGCTCACGCCAAGCATGTGCTGTCGCAACCCTCAGTCTGATCCAATCTTAGACTAGGAATGAACTCTGTATGCTTAGACTGGGAAGGAACTCCGTATGCCTAAGTCAACCCAGGAAACGAACGTGCGGGCACTCAGCCGGCCAGAGGGGCGGGATGCGCAAGTTGGGATCGATCGGGTCCCCATCTGTGTGCTGCCGATCCTGTTGCCGCGACCCTCGGTCCGGTCCGATCTTAGACTGGGAATGAACTCCATATGCCTAAGCCAACCGACGAAACGAGCGGGCGGGCGGGCACTGCACCGGCCAGAGAGACGGAATGCGTAAGCCGTGGATCAATAGGGTGGTAGGTGGGTTTAGGCACGACTTCATATTTTTGAGTGCCAATCCCATTTTTATGGCTTGTAAATTCATACAATGGTCCCTTAAGCCTCCACGTGAAGTTTCATGGCAAGATAACTCGTTTTCTATTTTTCACGATTTTTGAAACTTTGTTGGCATGCACAAAAAAATTTAGCTAAAAACTTGAAGTGTACAATATTTTGTGACCATTTGAAAAAAGTGTCCCCATTTCAGACACTTTAATGGCTACTGGCAGCAAAGCTATAAAATCTTAAATGCTCTTTAAAGGGGTGTGAGCTCTCGAGGTTTGATGAGGGATAGGGGGCCAATAGAAGGGCCAAGTACCAGCACCCATCGCACACCATGTGCGCACACCCCCCGGCCCCCCCAATCACCGGAACCCCAATGCCACCGGTCAAGTTCTCCGGTGATGCTCCGGTGATGCTACCCCAGCAAAGAAAAATGCGGCACCAGCACATGCCCCAACCCAGCATGTGCTGTTGCAACCCTCGATCCGGCCTAATCTTAGACTAGGAATGAACTCTGTATGCCTAAGTCAACCCACGAAATGATCGTGCGGGAGCTTAACCGGCCAGAAGGGCGGGATGCGCAAGCCGAGGATCGACTAGGTCCTCCTCTGTGTGCTGTCGATCCAACTATCACAACCCTCGGTTCGATCCGATCTTAGAGTGGAAATGAACTCCGTATGCCTAAGCCAACCGATGAAACGATCGAGCGGGCGGGCGGGCGGGCACTATGCCGGATAGAGAGAGGGGATGCGCAAGCCGTGGATCGATAGGGTGGTAGGTGGGTTTAGGCACATCTTCATATTTCTACGTGGCTATGCCATTTTTATGGCTTGTAAATTCATACAATGGTCCCTTAAGCCTTCACGTGAAGTTTCATGGCAAGACGACTCGTTTTCTATTTTTCACGATTTTTGAAACTTTTTGTGGTTCAGGATTTTTTAAAAATTTTTTCGAAGGAGTTTTCACCCCAGCATTGGTAGACATGATCCTTGTATTTTTTTTGGTATGCATAAAACAATTCAGCTAAAAACTCGAAGTGTACAAGATTTTGTGACCATTTGAAAAAAGTGTCCCCATTTTAGACACTTTAATAGCTACTGGCAGCAAACCTGTAAAATCTCAAATGCTCTTTAAGGGGGTGTGAGTTCTCAAGGTTTGATGAGGGACAGGGGGCCAATATAACGGCCAAGTACCAGCACCCATTGCACATCATGTGCGCACACCCCCGACCCCCCCGATCACCGGAACCCTAATGCCGCCGGTCAGGTTCTCCGACGATGCTCCGGCGATGGTGCCCCGGTGAAGAAAAATGCGGCACCAACACATGCCTGAGCCTAGCATGTGCTGCCGTAACCTTCGCTCCGGTCCGATCTTAGACTGGGAATGAACTTCGTATGCCTAAGTCAACTCACGAAACGAGCGTGCGGGTGCTCAGCCGGCCAGAGGGGCGGGATGCGCAAGCCGGGGATCGGCCAGGTCCCCCTCTGTGTGCTACCGATCCTACTGCTGTAACCCTTGATCCGATCTGATCTTGGACTGGGAATGAACTTCGTATGCCTAAGCCAACCGGCGAAACGAGTGGGCGGGCGGGAGGGCGGGCACTACGTCGGCTAGAGAGACGAGATACGCAAGTCGTGGATCGATAGGGTGATAGGTGGGTTTAGGCACATCTTCATATTTCTGTGTTCCAATGCCATTTTTATGGCTTTTAAATTCATACAATGGTCCCTTAAGCCTTCACGTGAAGTTTCATAGCAAGACGACTCATTTTCTATTTTTCTGATTTTTGAAACTTTTTACGGTTCAAAATTTTTTAAAATTTTTTCGGAATGAGTTTTGGCCCCAAACTTGGTAGACGTGATCCTTGTATTTTTTTTGGCATGCACAAAAGAATTCAGCTAAAAACTCGAAGTGTACAAGATTTTGTGACCATTTGAAAAAAGTGTCCCCATTTTAGACACTTTAATAGCTACTGGCAGCAAACCTGTAAAATCTCAAATGCTCTTTAAGGGGGTGTGAGTTCTCGAGGTTTGATGAGGGATAGGGGGCCAATATAAGGGCCAAGTACCAGCACCCATCGTACATCATGTGCGCACACCCCCCAACCCCCCCGATCGCCGTAACCCCAATGCCTTCAATCAGGTTCTCCGGTGATGCTCCGACGATGGTGCCCCGGTGAAAAAAAATGCGACACCAACACATGCCCGAGTCTAGCATGTGCAGCCGCAACCCTCGATACACTCCGATCTTAGACTGGAAAAGAACTTCGTATGCTTAGACTGGGAATGAACTCCGTATGCGTAAGTCAGCCCACGAAACAAACGTGTGGGTGCTCAGCCAGCTAGAGGGGCGGGATACACAAGCGGGGGATCGGCCGAGTCCCCTCTGTGTGCTGCTGATCTTGCCATCGTAACCCTCGCTCTGGTCCGCTCAGACTGGGAGTTAACTTCGTATGCCTAAGCCAACCGTCGAAACGAACGGGCGGGCGGGCACTATGCCGACCAAAGAGACGGGATGCGCAAGCCGTGGATCGATAGGGTGGTAGGTGGGTTTAGGCACATCTTCATATTTCTATGTGCCAATGCCATTTTTACGGCTTGTAAATTCATACAATGGTCCCTTCAGCCTTCACGTGAAGTTTCATGGCAAGACGACTCGTTTTCTATTTTTCACGATTTTTGAAACTTTTTACGGTTTGGGATTTTTTAAAATTTTTTTGAAAGGAGTTTTGGCCCCAAACTTGGTAGACGTGATCCTTGTATTTTTTTTGGCATGCACAAAAAAATTTAGCGAAAAACTCAAAGTGTACAAGATTTTGTGACCATTTGAAAAAAGTGTCCCCATTTCAGACACTTTAATTGCTACTGGCAGCAAACCTGTAAAATCTCAAATGCTCTTTAAGGGGGTGCGAGTTTTTGAGGTTTGATGAGGGATATGGGGCCAATATTAGGGCCAAGTACCAGCACCCTTCACACATCATGTGCGCACACCCCCCGGGCCCCCCGATCGTCGAAACCCCAATGCCGCCGGTAAGGTTCTCCGACGATGGTGCCCCGACGAAGAAAAATGCGGCACCAACACATGCCAGAGCCCAACATGTGCTGCCGCAACCCTCGTTCTGGTCCGATCTTAGACTGGCAATGAACTTCGTATGCTTAGACTACGAATGAACTCCGTATGCCTAAGTCAACCACGAAATGAGCGTGCGGGTGCATAGTCGGCGAGAGAGGCGGGATGCGCAAGCCGTGGATCGGCCGGGTCATCCTTTGCATGCTGCCAATCCTACTGCTGCAACCCTCGATCTGATCCAATCTTAGACTGGGAATGAACTCCATATGCCTAAGCCAACCAACGAAACGAGCGGGCAGGTGGGTGGGCGGGTGGGCCGGCACTACGCTGGCCATAGAGGCGGGATGCGCATGCCGTGGATTGATAGGGTGGTAGCTGGGTTTAAACACATCTTCATATTTCTATGTGCCAATAACATTTTTATGGCTTGTAAATTCATACAATGGTCCCTTAAGCCTTCACATGAAGTTTCATGGCAAGATGACTCGTTTTCTATTTTTCACGATTTTCAAAACTTTTTGCGGTTTGAGATTTTTTAAAATTTTTTCGATAGGAGTTTTGGCCCTAAACTTGGTAGACGTGATCCTTGTATTTTTCTTGGCATGCGCAAAAAAATTCAGCTAAAAACTCGAAGTGTACAAGTTTTTGTGATCATTTGAAAAAAGTGTCCCCATTTTAGACACTTTAATGGCTATTGGCAGCAAACCTGTAAAATCTCAAATGCTGTTTAAGGGGTGTGAGTTCTCGAGGTTTGATGAGGGATAGTGGGCCAATATAAGGGCCAAGTACCAGCACCCATCGCACATCATGTGCGCACATGCCCCCGGCCCCCCTGGTCGTCGGAACCCCAATGTCGCCGGTCAGGTTCTCTGGCGTTGGTGCCCCGACGAAGAAAAATGCAGCACCAGCACATTCCCGAGCCCAGCATGTGCTGCCGTAGCCCTTGGTCCGGTCTGATCTTGGACTGGGAATGAACTCCGTATGCTTAGACTGGGAATGAACTCCGTATGCCAAAGTCAACCGATGAAACGAGCGTGCGGGCGCTCAACCGGCCAGAAGGGCGGGATGCACAAGCTGGGGATCGGTCGGGTCCCCCTCTGTGTGCTACCAATCCTGCTACTGCCACCCTCGGTTCGGTCTATTCTTAGACTGAGAATGAACTCCGTATGCCTAAGCCAACAGACGAAACGAGTGGGTGGGTGGGCGGGCACTACGCCGGCCAGAGAGATGGGATGTGCAAGCCGTGGATCGATAAGGTGGTAGGTGGGTTTAGGTACATCTTCATATTTCTATGTGCCAATGCCATTTCTATGGCTTGTAAATTCATGCAACGGTCCCTTAAGCCTTCACGTGAAGTTTCATGGCAAGACGACTCGTTTTCTATTTTTCATGATTTTCAAAACTTTCTGCGGTTCGAGATTTTTTAAAATTTTTTCGGGAGGAGTTTTGGCCCCAAACTTGGTAGACGTGATCCTTGTATTTTTGATGGTATGCACAAAAAAAAATCAGCTAAAAACTTGAAGTGTACAAGATTTTGTGACCATTTGAAAAAAGTGTCCGCATTTTAGACACTTTAATGGCTATTGACAGCAAACCTGTAAAATCTCAAATGCTCTTTAAGGGGGTGTGAGTTCTCGAGGTTTGATGAGGGATAGGGGGCCAATATAAGGGCCAAGGACCAGCACCCATCGCACATCATGTGAGCACACCCCCTCCGGCCCCCCCGATCGTCGGTCAGGTTCTCCGATGATGGTGCCCCGACGAAAGGAAATGCTGCACGAGCACATTCTCGAGCCCAGCATGTGCTGCCGCAACCCTCGGTCCGATACGATCTTGGACTGGGAATGAACTCCGTATGCTTAGACTGGGAATGAACTCCATATGCCTAAGTCAACCCACGAAACGAGCGTGCGGGTGCTCAGCCGGCCAGCAGGTCGAGATGCGCAAGTCGAGGATCAGCCGGGTCCCACTCTGTGTGTTGCGTATCCTGCTGCCACAACCCTCAATTCGGTCTGATCTTAGACTGGGAATGAACTCCGTACGCCTAAGCCAACCGACGAAACAAGCGGGCAGGCGGGCGGGCGGGCACTACGTCGGCCAGAGAGGCGGGATGCGCAAGGCGTGGATCGATTGGATGGTAGGTGGGTTAAGGCACATCTTCATATTTTTGCATGCCAATGCCGTTTTCATGGCTTATAAATTCATACAATGGTCCCTTAAGCCTTCACATGAAGTTTCATGGCAAGACGACTCGTTTTCTATTTTTCATGATTTTCAAACTTTTTGCGGTTCAAGATTTTTTAAAATTTTTTCAGAAGAAGTTTTGGCCCCAAACTTGGTAGACATGATCCTTGTATTTTTTTTGGCATGCACAAAAAAATTCAGCTAAAAAGTCGAAGTGTACAAGATTTTGTGACCATTTGAAAAAAGTGTCCCCATTTAAGACACTTTAGTGGCTACTGGCAGCAAACTTGTAAAATCTCCAATGCTCTTTAAGGGGGTGTGAGTTCTTGAGGTTTGATGAGGGTTAGGGGGCCAATATAAGGGCCAAGTTCCAGCACCCATCGCACATCATGTGCGCACACCCCCCGGCCGCCCGATCGTCGGAACCCCAATGCCGCCGGTCAGGTTCTCCGGAGATGCTCCGACGATAGTGCCCCGACGAAGAAAAATACGGCACCAGCACATGCTCGAGCCCAGCATATGCTGCCGTAACACTCGGTCCGATCCGGTCTTAGACTGGGAATGAACTCCGTATGCTTAGACTGGGAACGAACTCGGTATGCCTAAGTCAACCCACGAAACGAGCGTGTGGGCGCTCAGCTGGCCAGAGGGGTGGGATGCGCAAGCCGGGGATCGACCGGGCGTCCCTCTGCGTGCTGTCAATCCTACTATCGTAACTCTTGGTCTGGTCAGATCTTAGACAGGGAATGAACTCCGTATGCCTAAGCCAACCGATGAAACGAGCGGGCAGACGGGCGGGCGAGCCCTGCGTCGGCCAGAGAGGCGAGATGCGCAAGCCGTGGATCGATAGGGTGGTAGGTGGGTTTAGCCACATCTTCATATTTCTAAGTACCAATGCCATTTTTATGGCTTGTAAATTTATACAATGGACCCTTAAGCCTTCACGTGAAGCTTCATGGCAAGACGACTCCTTTCCAAATTTTCATGATTTTCGAAACGTTTTGTGGTTCGGGATTTTTTCAAATTTTTTCAGAAGGAGTTTTGGCCCCAAACTTGGTAGACATGATCCTTGTATTTTTGTTGGCTTGCACAAAAAAATTCAGCTAAAAACTCGAAGTGTACAAGATTTTGGGACCATTTGAAAAAAGTTTCCCCATTTCGAACACTTTAATGGCTACTGGCAGCAAACCTGTAAAATCTCAAATGCTCTTTAAGGGGGTGTGAGTTCTCAAGGTTTGATGAGGTATAGGGGGCCAATATAAGGGCCAAGTACCAGCACCCATCACACATCATGTGCGCACACCCCTCCCGGCCACCCCGATCGCCGGAACCCCAATTCCGTCAGTCAGGTTCTCCGACGATGCTCCGGCGATGGTGCCTCGACGAAGAAAAATGTGGCACCAGCACATGCTCGAGTGCAGCATGTGTTGCCAAAACCCTTGGTCCGATCTTATCTTAGATTGGGAATGAACTCCGTATCCATAAGCCAACCGACGGAACGAGCGGGTGGGCGGGCACTACGTCGGCTAGAGAGGCGGGATGCGCAAGCCGTGGATCGATAGGGTGGTAGGTGGGTTTAGGCACATCTTCATATTTCTGCATGCCAATGCCATTTTTATGGCTTGTAAATTCATACAATGGTCCCTTAAGCCTTCACGTGAAGTTTCATGGCAAGACGACTCCTATTCTATTTTTCACGATTTTCAAAACTTTTTACGGTTCGGGATTTTTTAAAATTTTTTCGGATGGAGTTTTGGTCCCAAACCTGGTAGACGTGATCCTTGTATTTTTGTTAGCATGCACAAAAACATTCAGCTAAAAACTCGAAGTGTACAAAATTTTGTGACCATTTGAAAAAAGTGTCCCCATTTCAGACACTTTAATGGCTACTGGCAGCAAACCTGTAAAATCTCAAATGCTCTTTAAGGGGGTGTGAGTTCTCGAGGTTTGATGAGGGATAGGGGGCCAATATAAGGGCCAAGTACCAGCACCCATCGCACATCATGTGCGCACACCCCCCGACCCCCCGATTGCCGAACCCCAATGCTGCCAGTCAGGTTCTTCGGCGATGCTCCAGCGATGGTGCCCCAACGAAGAAAAATGCGGCACCAGCCCATGCCCGAGCCTAGCATGTGCTGTCGCAACTCTCGGTCCGGTCTGTTCTTAGACTGGGAATGAACTCTGTATGTTTACACTGGGAATGAACTTCGTATGCCTAAGTCAACCAACGAAATGAGTGTGCAGGTGCTCAACCGACTAGAGGGGCAGGATGCACAAGCCGGGGATCGACCGGCTCCCCCTTTGTGTGCTCCCGATCCTGCTACCGCAACCCTCGGTCTGGTCCGATCTTAGACTAGGAATGAACTCTGTATGCCTAAGCCAACCGACGAAACGAGCGGACGGCGGGCGGGCAGGCACTACGCCTGCCAGAGAGACGAGATGCGCAAGCCGTGGATCGATAGGGTGGTAGGTGGGTTTAGGCACATCTTCATATTTCTGCATGCCAATGCCATTTTTATGGCTTGTAAATTCATACAATGGTCCCTTAAGCCTTCACGTGAAGTTTCATGGCAAGACGACTCGTTTTCTATTTTTCATGATTTTTGAAACTTTTTACGGTTTGTGATTTTTAAATTTTTTCGAAAAAAGTTTGGCCAAAAAATTGGCAGATGTGATCCTTGTATTTTTGTTGGCGTGCACAAAAAAATTCAGCTAAAAACTCGAAGTGTACAAGACTTTGTGACCATTTGACAAAAGTGTCCCCATTCCAGACACTTTAAAGGCTACTGGCAGCAAACCTGTAAAATCTCAAATGCTTTTTAAGGGGGTGTGAGTTCTCGAGGTTTGATGAGGGATAGGGGGCCAATATAAGGGCCAAGTACCAGCACCCATCGCACATCATGTGCGCACACCCCCCGGCCCCCCGATCCCTGGAACCCCAATGCCGTCGGTCAGGTTCTCCGACGATGCTCCGGTGAAGAGAAATTCGACACCAGCACATGCCCGGGCCCAACATGTGCTGCCGTAAGCCTTGGTCCTGTCCGATCTTAGACTGGGAATGAACTCCGTATGCCTAAGCCAACCGACGAAACGAGCAGGCGGACGGGCGGGCGGGCACTACGCCGGCCAGAGAGACGGGATGCGCAAGCCGTGGATCGATAGGGTGGTAGGTGGGTTTAAGCACATCTTCATATTTCTGCATGCCAATGCCATTTTTATGGCTTCTAAATTTATACAATGGTCCCTTAAGCCTTGACGTGAAGTTTCATGGCAAGACGACTCGTTTTCAATTTTTCCTGATTTTTGAAACATTTTACGATTCGAGATTTTTAAAATTTTTTCAGGAGGAGTTTTGGCCCCAAAATTGGTAGACATGATCCTTGTATTTTTGTTGGCATGCACAAAAAAATTCAGCTAAAAACTCAAAGTGTACAAGATTTTGTGACCATTTTAAAAAAGTATCCCCATTTCATACACTTTAATGGCTACTGGCAGCAAACCTGCAAAATCTCAAATGCTCTTTAAGGGGGTGTGAGTTCATGAGGTTTGATGAGGGATAGGGGGCCAATATAAGGGCCAAGTACCAGCACTCATTGCACATCATGTGCGCACACCCCCCGGCCCCCGATAGTCGGAACCCCAATGCTGTCGGTCAGGTTCTCCGACGATGCTCCGGTGATGGTGCCCCGACGAAGAAAAATACGGCACCAGCACAAGCTCGAGCCCAGAATGTGTTGCCGCAACCCTCGGTCTGGTCTGATCTTAGACTAGGAATGAACTCCGTATGCTTAGATTGGGAATGAACTCGGTATGCCTAAGTCAACCCACGAAATGAGCATGCGGGCCCTCAGTCGGCCAGAGTGGCGAGATGTGCAAGTCGGGGATCGATCGGGTCCCCCTCTGCATGCTGTCGATCTTGCTGCCTCAACCCTCGGTCTAGTCTGATCTTAGTTTAGGAATGAACTCCATATGCCTAAGCCAACCGATGAAACGAGCGGGCGGGCGGGCGGGCACTACACCGCCCAGAGAGACGGGATGCGTAAGCCGTGGATCGATAGGGCGGTAGGTGGGTTTAGGCACATCTTTATATTTCTATGTGCCATTGCCATTTTTATGGCTTGTAAATTCATACAATGGTCCCTTAAGCCTTCACGTGAAGTTTCTTGGCAAGACGACTTGTTTTCTATTTTTCACAATTTTTCAAACTTTTTTAGGTTAGCGATTTTTTAAAATCTTTTCAGAAGGATTTTTGGCCCCAAACTTGGTAGACGTGATCCTTGTATTTTTGTTGGCATGCAAAAAAAATTCAGCTAAAAACTCGAAATGTACAAGATTTTGTGACCATTTGAAAAAAGTGTCCCCATTTCAGACACTTTAATGGCTACTGGCAGCAAACCTGTAAAATCTCAAATGCTCTTTAAGGGGGTGTGAGTTCTAGAGGTTTGATGAGGGATAGGGGGCCAATATAAGGGCAAAGTACCAGCACACATCGCACATCATGTGTGCACACCCCTCCGATCACTGGAACCCCAATGCCGTCGGTCAGGTTCTCCGGCGATGCTCCGACGATGGTGCCCCGGCGAAGAAAAATGCGGCACCAGCACATGCCCGAGCCCAGCATGTGCTGCTGCAACCCTAGGTCCGGTCCAATCTTAGACTGGGAATGAACTCTGTATGCTTAGACTGGGTATGAACTTCGTATGCCTACGTCAACCCATGAAATGACCGTGCGGGCGCTCAACCGGCCAGAGGGGCGGGATGCACAAGACGGGGATCGGTCGGGTCCCCCTCTGCGTGCTGCCGATCCTGCTGCCGTAACCCTCGGTCTGGTTTGATCTTAGACTAGGAATGAACTCTATATGCCTAGGCCAACCGATGAAACGAGCGGCGGGCGGGCGGGCGGGCACTACGCCGGCCAGAGAGACAGGATGTGCAAGCCGTGGATCGATAGGGTGGTAGGTGGGTTTAGGCACATCTTCATATTTCTATGTGCCAATGCCATTTTTATGGCTTGTAAATTCATACAATGGTCCCCTAAGCCTTCACGTGAAGTTTCGTGGCAAGACGACTCATTTTCTATTTTTCACGATTTTCTAAACTTTTTGCGGTTCGAGATTTTTTTAAAATTTTTTCGGAATGAGTTTTGGCCCCAAACTTGGTAGATGTGATCCTTGTATTTTTGTTGGCATGCATAAAAAAATACAGCTAAAACTCGAAGTGTACAAGATTTTGTGACCATTTGAAGAAAGTTCCCCATTTCAGACACTTTAATGGCTGCTGGTTGCAAACCTGTAAAATCTTAAATGCTCTTTAAGGGGTTATGAGTTCTCGAGGTTTGATGAGGGATAGGAAGCATATATAAGGGCCAAGTACCAGCACCCATCGCACATGATGTACCCACACCCCCCCTGCCCCCCCGATCACCGGAACCCCAATGCCGCCAGTCAGGTTCTCTGGCGATTCTCCGACGATGGTACCCCGGAGAAGAAAAATGCGGCACCAGCACATGCCTGAGCCCAGCATGTGCTACCACAACCCTCGGTCCTGTCCAATCTTAGACTGGGAACGAACTCAGTATGCTTAGACTGGGATTAAACTCTGTATGCCTAAGTCAACCCACGAAAGGAGCGTGCGGGCACTCAACCGGCCAGAGGGGCGGGATGCGTAAGCCAGGGATCGATCGGGTCCCCCTCTGCGTGCTACCAATCCTACTGTCATAACCCTCAGTCTGGTCCAATCTTAGACTGGGAATGAACTCTGTATGCCTAAGCTAACCGACAAAACGAGCGGGCGGGCACGACGTCGGCCAGAGAGACGGGATGCGTAAGTCGTGGATCGATAGGGTGGTAGGTGGGTTTAGGCACATCTTCATATTTCTGCATGCCAATGCCATTTTTACGGCTTGTAAATTCATACAATGGTCCCTTAAGCCTTAACGTGAAGTTTCATGGCAAGACAACTAGTTTTCTACTTTTCATGATTTTCGAAACTTTTTGTGGTTCAGGATTTTTTAAAATTTTTTTGGAAGGAGTTTTGGCCTCAAACTTGGTAGACATGATCCTTTTATTTTTGTTGGCATGCAAAAAAAATTCAGCTAAAAATTCAAAGTGAACAAGATTTTGTGACCATTTGAAAAAGGTGTCCCCATTTTAGACACTTTAATGGCTACTGGCAGCAAACCTGTAAAATCTCAAATGCTCTTTAAGGGGGTGTGAGTTCTCGAGGTTTGATGAGGGATAAGGGGCCAATATAAGGGCCAAGTACCAGCACCCATCCCACATCATGTGTGCTCACACCCCCCCGCTCCCCCGATCGCCGAAACCCCAATGCCGTCGGTCAGGTTCTCCGACAATGCTCCGATGATGGTGCCCCGGTGAAGAAAAATGCAGCACCAGCACATGCCCGAGCCCAGCATGTGCTACCGTAACCCTCGGTCCGGTCCGATCTTAGACTGGGAATGAACTCCATATGCTTAGACTGGGAATAAACTCCGTATGCCTAAGTCAACCCACGAAACGAGCGTGCGGGCACTCAGTCGGCCAGAGGGGCAGGATGCGCAAGCCGGGGATCGGTTGGGTCCCCCTCTGCGTGCTGCCGATCCTGCTGCCGCAACACTCGATCTGATCCAATCTTAGACTGGGAATGAACTCCGTATGGCAAAGCCAACCGAGGAAACGAACGGGCGGGCTGGCGGGCGCTACGCCAGCCAGAGAGACGGGATGCGCAAGCCGTGGATCGATAGGGTGGTAGGTGGGTTTAGGCACATCTTCATATTTCTGCATGCCAATGCCATTTTTATGGCTTTTAAATTCATACAATGGTCCCTTAAGCCTTCACATGAAGTTTCATGGCAAGACAACTCATTTTCTATTCTTCATGATTTTTGAAACTTTTTGCAGTTCGAGATTTTTTTAAAATTTTTTCGGAATGAGTTTTGGCCCCAAACTTGGTAGACGTGATCCTTGTATTTTTTTGTTGGCATGCACAAAACAATTTAGCTAAAAACTCGAAGTGTACAAGATTTTGTGACCATTTGAAAAAAGTGTCCCCATTTCAGACACTTTAATGGCTACTGGCAACAAACCTGTAAAATCTTAAATGCTCTTTAAGGGGGTGTGAGTTCTCTAGGTTTGATGAGGGATAGAGGGCCAATATAAGGGCCAAGTACCAGCACCCATCACACATCATGTGTGCTCACCCCCCGGCCCCCCCGATCGTCGGAACCCCAATGCCGCCGATCAGGTTCTTCGACAATGCTCTGATGATGGTGCACCGACGAGAAAAATGTGGCACCAACACATGCCCGAGCCCAGCATGTGCTACCGCAACCCTCGGTCCGGTCCGATCTTAGACTGAGAATGAACTCCATATGCTTAGATTGGGAATAAACTCCGTATGCCTATGTCAACCCACGAAACGAGCGTGCGGGCGCTCAGCCGGCCAGAGGGGCGAGATGCGCAAGCCGGGGATCGATCGGGTCCCCCTCTACGTGCTGCCAATCCTACTGTCACAACCCTCAGTCTGGTCCAATCTTAGACTGGGAATGAACTTCGTATGCCTAAGCCAACTGACAAAACGAGTGGGCGGGCACGACGTCGGCCAGAGAGACGGGATGCGTAAGCCGTGGATCGATAGGGTGGTAGGTTGGTTCAGGCACATCTTCATATTTCTGCATGCTAATGCCATTTTTATGGCTTGTAAATTCATACAATGGTCCCTTAAGCCTTAATGTGAAGTTTCATGGCAAGACGACTAGTTTTCTACTTTTCATGATTTTTGAAACTTTTTGTGGTTCGAGATTTTTTTAAAATTTTTTTGGAAGGATTTTTAGTCCCAAACATGGTAGACGTGATCCTTGTATTTTTAATGGCTTGCACAAAAAAATTTCGTTAAAAATTCGAAGTGTACAAGATTTTGTGACCATTTGAAAAAAGTTTCCCCATTTTAGACACTTTAATGGCTACTGGTAGCAAACCTGTAAAATCTCAAATGCTCTTTAAGGGGGTGTGAGTTCTCAAGGTTTGATGAGGGATAGGGGGCCAATATAAGGGCCAAGTACCAGCACCCATCGCACATCATGTGTGCTCACACCCCTCCGGCCCCGCGATCGCTAGAACCCCAATGCCACCGGTCAGATCTTAGACTGGGAATGAACTCCTTATGCTTAGATTGGGAATGTACTCCGTCTGCCTAAGTTAACCCATGAAACGGGCGTACGGTCGCTTAGCCAGCCAAAGGGGTGGGATGCGTAAGCCGGGGATCGATCGGGTCCCCCTCTGCGTGCTGTCGATCCTGCTGCCGTAACCCTCGGTCTGGTTGAATCTTAGACTGGGAATGGACTCCGTATGCCTAAGCCAACTAACAAAACGAGCGGGGCATGGTCGGGCGGGCACTATCACGGTCCAGAAGAAGAAAACGGGTGCGCAGTCGTGGATGATGGTGTGGTAAGGTGGGTTTAGGCACATGGAGTTTCAATGGCCAAGACGACCGTTTTTCTATTTTTCACTTATTTTGAAACTTTTTTTTTTTGGTTTGGGATTTTTTAAAATTTTTTCAGCCGAATGGCCTCTAAAACTGGTAGACGTGATCCTTTGTACTTTTTTTTTGGCATGCACAAACATTCAGCCCCCTTTAAAAAAAAAACTTTGAAGTGTACAAGATTTTTGGTGACCATTTGAAAAAAGTGTCCCATTTTAAGGACACTTAATGGACTACTGGCAGAAATAAAAAATCTCAAATGCTTTTTAAGGGGTGTGAGTTCTCCCAGGTTGAATGAGGGATAGGGGAAATATAAGGGCTAAGTACCAGCACCTATTGCACATCATGTGCGTACACCCCCCGACCCCCCTGATCGCCGGAACCCCAATTTCGTAGGTCAAGTTCTCCGATGATGGTGCCCCGGTGAAGAAAAATGCGGCACCAACACATGCTTGAGCCCAGCATGTACTGCCCCATCCCTCAGTCCGGTCTGATCTTAGACTGGGAATGAACTCCATATGCTTAGACTGGGAATGAACTCCATATGCCTAAGTCAACCCATGAAACGAACCTGCGGGTGCTCAGCCGGCCAGCTGGGTGGGATGCGCAAGTCAGGGATCGACCGGGTCCCCCTCTGCTTGCTGTCGATCCTGCTGCCATGACCCTCAATCCGGTCTGATCTTAGACTGGGAATGAACTCCATATGCCTAAGCCAACCGACGAAATGACCGAGCGGACGGGCGGGTAGGCACAACTCCGGCTAGAGAGACGGGAGACGCAAGCCGTGGATCGATAGGGTGGTAGGTGGGTTTAGGCACATCTTCATATTTCTGCATGCCAATGCCATTTTTATGGCTTGTAAATTCATACAATGGTCCCTGAAGCCTTCACGTGCAAGACGACTCGTTTTCTATTTTTCATAATTTTTGAAACTTTTTGCGGTTCGAGATTTTTTAAAATTTTTTCAGAAGGAGTTTTGGCCCCAAACTTGGTAGACGTGATCCTTGTATTTTTTTTGGCATGCACAAAAAAATTCAGCTAAAAACTCGAAGTGTATAAGATTTTGTGACGATTTGAAAAAAGTGTCCCCATTTCAGACACTTTAATGGCTACTGGCAGCAAACCTGTAAAATCTCAAATGCTTTTTAAGAGGGTGTGATTTCTTGAGGTTTGATGAGGGATAGGGGGCCAATATAAGGGCCAAGTACCAGCACCCATCGCACATCATGCGCGCACACCCCCCGGCCCCCTCGATTGCCAGAACCCCCAATATCGTCGGTCAAGTTCACCGACGATGGTGTCTCGGTGAAGAAAAATGCAGCACCAACACATGCCCAAGCCCAGCGTGTGCTGCCGCAACCCTCGAGCTGGTCTGATCTTAGGCTGGGAATGAACTCTGTATGCTTAGTCTAGGAATGAATTCTGTTTGCCTAAGTCAACCCAAGAACGAGCATGCAGGTGCTCAGCCAGCCAGAGAAGCGGGCTGCACAAGCCGGGGATAGGTTGGGTCCCCCTCTGCGTGCTGTGATCCTACTGCCACAACCCTCAGTTCAACCTGATCTTAGACTGGGAATGAACTCCGTATGCCTAAGCCAACTGACGAAACGAGGGCGGGTGGGCGGGCGGGCACTACGCTGGCCAGAGAGACGGGATGCGCAAGCTGTGGATCGATAGGGTGGTAGGTGGGTTTAGGCACATCTTCATATTTCAGCGTGCCAATGCCATTTTTTTGGCTTGTAAATTCATACAATGGTCCCTTAAGCCTTCACATGAAGTTTCACTGCAAGACGACTCGTTTCCTATTTTTCACGATTTTTGAAACTTTTTATGGTTCGAGATTTTTTAAAATTTTTTCGGAAGAAGTTTTGACCCCAAACTTGGTAGACGTGATCCTTGTATTTTTATTAGCATGCATAAAAAAATTCAGCTAAAAACTTGAAGTGTACAAGATTTTGTAACCATTTGAAAAAAGTGTCCCCATTTCAGACACTTTAATGGCTACTGGCAGCAAACCTGTAAAATCTCAAATGCTCTTTAAGGGGGTGTGAGTTCTCGAGGTTTGATGAGGGAAAGGAGGCCAATATAAGAGCCAAGTACCAGCATCCATCACACATCATGTGCGCACACCCCACGGCCCCCCGATCGTCGAAACCCCAATACCGTCGGTCAGGTTCTCCCCGACGATGCTCCGACGATGGTGCCCCGACGAACAAAAATACGGCACCAACACATGCCCGAGCCCAGCATGTGCCACCATAACCCTCGATCTGGACTGATCTTAGACTGGGAATGAACTCCGTATGCTTAGATAGGAATGAACTTCGTATGCCTAAGTCGACCCACGAAACGAGCGTGCGGGTGCTCAACCGACCAGAGGGGCGGGATACGTAAGCCGGGGATCGATCGGGTCCCCCTCTGCATGCTGCCGATCCTACTGCCACAACCCTCAGTCCAGTCTAATCTTAGATCAGGAATGAACTCCGTATGCCTAAGCCAACCGATGAAACGAGCGGGCGGGCGAGCGGGCACTACGTCGGCCAGAGAGACGGGATGCGCAAGCCGTGGATCAATAGGGTGGTAGCTGGGTTTAGGCACATCTTCATATTTCTGCATGCCAATGCGATTTTTATGGCTTGTAAATTCATACAATGGTCCTTTAAGCTTTCACGTGAAGTTTCATAGCAAGACGACTCGTTTTCTATTTTTCATGATTTTCAAAACTTTTTTTGGTTCGGGATTTTTTAAAATTTTTTTGAAAGGAGTTTTGGCCCCAAACTTGATAGACATGATTGGTGTATTTTTCTTGGCATGCACAAAAAAATTTAGCTAAAAACTCGAAGTGTACAAGATTTTGTGACCATTTGAAAAAAGTGTCCCCATTTCGGACACTTTAATGGCTACTAGCAACAAACCTGTAAAATCTCAAATGCTCTTTAAGGGGGAGTGAGTTCTCGAGGTTTGATGAGGGATAGGGGGCCAATACAAGGGCCAAGTACCAGCACCCATCGCACATCATGTGCGCACACCCCCTGGCCCCCCATCGTCGGAACCCCAATGCCGTCGTTCAGGTTCTCCGGCGATGCTCCGACGAAGAAAAATGGTCAGCGGCACATGCCCGAGCCTAGCATGTGCTGCCGTAACCCTCGGTCCGGTCCGATCTTAGACTGGGAATGAACTCTACATGCTTAGACTGGGAATGAACTCCGTATGCCTATGTCAACCCACGAAACGAGCGTGCGGGTGCTTAGCCGGCAAGAGGGGCAGGATGCGCGAGCCGGTGATTGGTCGGGTCTCTCTCTACATGTTGCCGAACCTGCTGTCGCAACCCTTGGTCCAGTCTGATCTTAGACTGGGAATGAACTTCGTATGCCTAAGCCAACCGATGAAACGAGCGGACAAATGGGCGGGCAGATATTATGTTGGCCAAAGAGACGGGATGCGCAAGCCGTGGATCGATAAGGTGGTAGGTGAGTTTAGGCACATCTTTATATTTCTGCATGGCAATGCCATTTTTATGGCTTGTAAATTCATACAATGGTCCCTTGAGCCTTCACATGAAGTTTCATGGCAAGACGACTCGTTTTCTATTTTTCATGATTTTTGAAACTTTTTACGGTTCGAGATTTTTTAAAATTTTTTCGGAAGGAGTTTTAGCCGTAAACATGGTAGATGTGATCCTTGTATTTTTCTTGGCATGCACAAAACAATTCAGCTAAAAACTCGAAGTGTACAAGATTTTGTGAGCATTTGAAAAAAGTGTCCCCATTTCAGACACTTTAATGGCTACTGGCAGCAAACCTGTAAAATCTCAAATGCTGTTTAAGGGGGTGTGAGTTATCGAGGTTTGATTAGGGATAGGGGGCCAATATAAGGGCCAAGTATCAGAACCCATCGCACATCATGTGCACATGGGTGCTCAACCGGCCAGAGGGGCGGGATGCACAAGCCAAGGATCGGTCGGGTCCCTCTCTGCATGCTGTCGATCCTGCTACCGCAACCCTCAGTCCGGTCTGATCTTAGACCAGGAAAGAACTCCATATGCCTAAGCTAACAGACGAAACGAGCGGGCGGGCGGGTGGGCACTACGCCTTCCAGAGAGTCGAGATGCGCAAGCCGTGGATCGATAGGGTGGTAGGTGGGATTAGGCACATCTCATATTTCTGCATGCCAATGCCATTTTTATAGCTTGGAAATTCATACAATGGTCCATTAAGCCTTCACGTGAAGTTTCATGGCAAGACGACTCGTTTTCTATTTTTCACGTTTTTTGAAACTTTTTACGGTTCGAGATTTTTTACAATTTTTTCAGAAGGAGTTTTGGCCCCAAACTTAGTAGACATGATCCTTGTATTTTTGTTGGCATGCAAAAAAACGTTCAGCTAAGAACTGAAAGTGTACAAGATTTTGTGACCATTTGAAAAAAGTGTCCCCATTTCAGACACTTTAATGGCTATTGGCAGCAAACCTGTAAAATCTCAAATGCTCTTTAAGAGGGTGTGAGTTCTCAAGGTTTGATGAGGGATAGGGGGCCAATATAAGGGCCAAGTACCAGCACCCATTGCACATCATGTGCGCCCACCCCCTGGCCCCCCCGATCACCGGAACCCCAATACCCCCGATCAGGTTCTCCGATGATGCTCCGATGATGGTGCCCAGGCGAAGAAAAATGTGACACCAACACATGCCCGAGCCCAGCATGTGCTGCCGTAACCCTCGGTCTGGTCCGATCGTCGGAACCCCAATGCCGTCGGTCAGGTTCTTTGGCAATGCTTCGACGATGGTGCCTCGACGAAGAAAAATGTGGCACCAACACGTGCCCGAGCCCAGCATGTGCTGCCGCAACCCTCGGTCCGGTCTGATCTTAGACTGGGAATGAATTCTGTATGCACACCCCCCCGATCGTCAGAACCCCAATGCCGCCGGTCAAGTTCTCCGACGATGCTCCGACGATGGTGCCCTGGTGAAGAAAAATGTGGCACCAACACATGCCCGAGCCCAGCATGTGCTGCCGTAACCGTTGGTCCGATCCGATCTTAGACTGGGAATGAACTCCGTATGCTTAGATTGGGAATGAACTCTGTATGCCTAATTCAACCCACAAAATGAGCGTACGGGTGCTCAGTCAGCCGATGGGGCAGGATGCGCAAGCCGGGGATCGACCGTGTCCCCCTCTGCGTGCTGTCGATCCTGTTGCTGCAACCTTCAGTCTGATCCGATCTTAGACTGGGAATGAACTCCGTATGCCTAAGTCAACCCATGAAATGAGCGTGCGGGTGCTCAACCGGCCAGAGGGGCAAGATGTGCAAGCCGGGGATCGGTCGGGTCCCCCTCTGCGTGCTGCCGATCCTGCTGCCACAACCCTCGGTCTGGTCCGATCTTAGAATGGGAATGAACTTCGTATGCCTAAGCCAATCGACAAAATTAGAGGGCGGGCGGGTGAGCGGGCACTACGCCGGCCAGAGAGACGGGATGCGCAAGTCGTGGATCGATAGGGTGGTTGGTGGGTTTAGGCACATCTTTATATTTCTACGTGCCAATGCCATTTTTATGGCTTGTAAATTCATACAATGGTCCCTTAAGCCTTCACGTGAAGTTTCATGGCAAGACGACTCGTTTTCTATTTTCCTTAATTTTTGAAACTTTTTATGGTTCGAGATTTTTTAAAATTTTTTCGGAAGGAGTTTTGGCCCGAAACTTGGTAGACATGATCCTTGTATTTTTGTTGGCATGCATAAAAAAATTCATCCAAAAACTCGAAGTGTACAAGATTTTGTGACCGTTTCAAAAAAGTGTCCCCATTTCAGACACTTTAATTGCTACTAGCAGCAAATCTGTAAAATCTCAAATGCTCTTTAAGGGGGTGTGAGTTCTCGAGGTTTGATGAGGGATAGGGGGCCAGTATAAGGGCCAAGTACCAGCACCCATCGCACATCTTGTGTGCCCACCCCCCCGGCACCCCCGATCGCCAGAACCCCAATACTCCCGATCAGGTTCTCCGGCAATGCTCCAACGATGGTGCCCCGACGAAGAAAAATGCGGCACCAACACATGCCCGAGCCCAGCATGTGCTGCCTCAACCCTCGATCTGGTTTGATCGTCAGAACCCCAATGCCTTCGGTCAGGTTCTCTGGCGATGCTCCGATGATGGTGCCCCGACGAAGAAAAATACGGCACCAACACGTGCCCGAGCCCAGCATGTGCTACCGTAACCCTCGGTTCGGTCTGATCTTAGACTGGGAATGAACTCCGTATGCACACCCACCCGATCGCTGGAACCCCAATAACCCCGGTCAGGTTCTTCGACGATGCTCCAGCGATGGTGCCTCGGAGAAGAAAGATGCGGCACCAACACATGCCCGAGCCTAGCATGTGCTACCGCAACCCTCGGTCTGGTCCGATCTTACACTGTGAATGAACTTCGTATGCTTAGACTGGGAATGAACTCTGTATGCCTAAGTCAACCCATGAAAAGAGCATGCGGGTGCTCAGCCAACCAGAAGGGCGGGATGCGCAAGCCGGGGATCGACCGAGTCCCCCTCTACGTGCTGCTGATCCTGCTACGGCAACCCTCGGTCTGATCTGATCTTAGACTAGGAATGAAGAAGGAGTTTTGGCCCCAAACTTGGTAAACATGATCCTTGTATTTTTGTTGGCATCCAAAAAAAAATTCAGCTAAAAACTCGTAGTGTACAAGATTTTGTGACCATTTGAAAAAAGTGTCCCCATTTCAGGCACTTTAATGGCTACTGGCAACAAACCTATAAAATCTCAAATGCTCTTTAAGGGGGTGTGAGTTCTCAACGTTTGATGAGGGATAGGGGGCCAATATAAGGGCCAGGTACCAGCATCCATCGCACATCATGTGCACGCACCACCCCCCGGCCCCCCAATCGTCGGAACCCCAATGCCGTCGGTCAGGTTCTCCGACGATGGCACCCCGATGAAGAAAAATGTGGCACCAACACATGCTCGAGCCCAACATGTGCTGCTGCAACCCTCGGTCCGGTGTGATCTGAGACTAGGAATGAACTCCGTATGCTTAGACTGGGAATGAACTCCGTATGCCTAAGTCAAACCTCGAAACGAGCGTGCGGGTGCTCAGTCGACCAGAGGGGCTAGATGCGCAAGCCGGGGATGATCGGGTCCTCCTCTACGTGCTGTCGATCCTGTTGTCGCAACCCTCGATTCGGTCCAATCTTAGACTGGGAATGAACTTCGTATGCCTAAGCCAACCGACAAAACGAGCGGGCGGACGGGCGGGCACTACATCGGCCAGAGAGACGGGATGCGCAAGCCGTGGATCGATAAGGCGGTAGGTGGGTTTAGGCACATCTTTATATTTCTGCCTGCAAATGCCATTTTTCTGTCTTGTAAATTCATACAGTGGTCCCTTAAGCCTTCACGTGAAGTTTCATGGCAAGATGACTCGTTTTCTATTTTTCAAGATTTTTGAAACTTTTTGTGGCTCGGGATTTTTTAAAATTTTTTTAGAAGGAGTTTTCACCCCAAACTTGGTAGACGTGATCCTTGTATTTTTTTTGGCATGTACAAAAAAATTTAGCTAAAAACTCGAAGTATACAAGATTTTGTGACCATTTGAAAAAAATGTCCCCATTTCAGACACTTTAATGGCTTCTGGCAGCAAACCTGTAAAATCTCAAATGCTCTTTCAGGGGGCGTGTGTTCTTGAGGTTTGATGAGGGATAGGGGGCCAATATAAGGCCAAGTACCAGCACCCGTCGCACATCATGTGTGCGCACCCCCCGGCCCCCCCGATCGTCGAAACCCCAATGTCGCCGATCAGGTTCTCCGGCGATGCTCCGACGATGGTGCGCCGACAAAGAAAAATGTGGCACCAACACATGCTCGAGCCCAGCATGTGCTACTGCAATGCTTGGTTAGATCCGATCTTAGACTGGGAATGAACTCCGTATGCTTAGACTGGGAATGAACTTTGTATGCCAAGTCAACCCACGAAACGAGCGTGCGGGTGCTTAGCCACCCAGAAGGGCAGGATGCGCAAGCCGGGGATCGGCCAGGTCCCCCTCTTTGTGCTACCGATCCTACTACCGTAACCCTCGGTCTGGTCTGATCTTAGACTGGGAATGAACTCCGTATGCCTAAGCCAACTGATGAAACAAGCGGGCGGGAAGGCGGGAACTACACCGGCCAGAGAGACGGGATGCGCAAGCCGTGGATCGATAGGGTGGTAGGTGGGTTTAGGCACATCTTCATTTTTCTGTGTGCCAATGCCATTTTTATGGCTTGTAAATTCATACAATGGTCCCTTAAGCCTTCACGTGAAGTTTCATGGTAAGACGACTCGTTTTCTATTTTTCATGATTTTTGAAACTTTTTGTGGCTTGGGATTTTTTTAAATTTTTTTGAAAGGAGTTTTGGCCCCAAACTTGGTAGACGTGATCCTTGTATTTTTTTGGCATGCACAAAAAAATTCAGCTAAAAACTCGATGTATACAAGATTTTGTGACCATTTGAAAAAAGTGTCCCCATTTTAGACACTTTAATGGCTACTGGCAGCAAACCTGTAAAACCTCAAATGCTCTTTAAGGGGGTGTGAGTTCTTGAGGTTTGATGAGGGATAGGGGGCCAATATAAGGGCCAGGTACCGGTACCCATCGCACATCATGTGCGCACACCACCCCCGCCCCCCCGATCGTCGGAACCCCAATGCCGTCGGTCAGGTTCTCCGGTGATGCTCCAGTGATGGTACCCCGACGAAGAAAAATGTGGCACCAACACATGCCTGAGCCCAACATGTGCTGCCACAACCCTCAGTCTGATCCGATCTGAGACTGGGAATGAACTCCATATTCTTAGACTGGGAATGAACTCCGTATGCCTAAGTCAACCCACAAAACGAGCGTGCGGGTGCTCAGCCGACCAGAGGGGCTGGATGCACAAGCCGGGGATCAGTCAGGTCCCTCTCTATGTGCTGTCGATCCTGCTGCTGCAACCCTCAGTTTGGTCTGATCTTAGACTGGGAATGAACTCCGTATGCCTAAGCCAACCGATGAAACAAGCGGGCGGGCAGGCGGGCACTACGCCGGCCAGAGAGACGGGATGCACATGCCATGGATCGAAAGGGTGGTAGGTGGGTTTAGGCACATCTTCATATATCATTTGATTGAATAGTTGACCCAGCTCCTTGTTGTTTGAAGAAACCCTCCACTTCAATTGGTATTTTTTCACAAAAAGCAAACATGAGATAACAAATCCAGTCTTTCACTAAGATTTCGAATAGCTGTCCCGAGTTCAAGTTGATTATGTTTCGCCTCTTACTCGGAGAAAGACGATCAAACAATTCCCAATCATGGTCCTTGCGGATCGAATCATCCATATAATATACAAAAAGAAACTCCAGATATTTGATATCTTTCTCTTTGAATGAGATCTCAATTCCAACGACGGTTTGATTTCTGCGTGCCAATGCCATTTTTATGGCTTGTAAATTCATACAATGGTCCCTTAAGCCTTCACGTGAAGTTTCATGGCAAGACGACTCGTTTTTTATTTTTCATGATTTTCAAAACTTTTTGCGGTTCGGGATTTTTTAAACCTTTTTCGGAAGGAGTTTTGGCCCCAAACTTGGTATACGTGATCCTTGTATTTTTGTTGGCATGCACAAAAACATTCAGCTAAAAACTCGAAGTGTACAAGATTTTGTGACCATTTGAAAAAAGTGTCCCCATTTCAGACACTTTAATAGCTACTGGCAGCAAACCTGTAAAGTCTCAAATGCTCTTTAAGGGGGTGTGACTTTTCGAGGTTTGATGAGGGATAGGGGGCCAATATAAGGGCCAGGTACCAACACCCATCACACATCATGTGCGGACACCACCCCGGCCCCCCCGATCGCTGAAACCCCAATGCCGCCGGTCAGGTTCTCCGGCGATGGCACCCCGACAAAGAAAAATGCAACACCAGCACATGCCCAAGCGCAGCATGTGCTGTCGCAACCCTCAGTCCGGTCCGATCTTAGACTGGGAATGAACTCCATATGCTTAAACTAGGAATGAACTCCGTATGCCTAAGTCAACCCATGAAACGAGCGTGCGGGTGCTCAGCCAGCCAGAGGGGCAGGATGTGTAAGTCGGGGCTCCACCGGGTCCCCCTCTACGTACTATCGATCTTGCTGCCGCAACCCCGGTGCAGTCTGATCTTACACTGGGAATGAACTCTGTATACCTAAGCCAACCGACGAAATGAGCGGGCGGGCGGGCAGGCACTATGCCGACCAGAGAGACAGGATGCGCAAGCCGTAGATCGATAGGGTGGTAGGTGAGTTTAGGGATATCTTCATATTTCTGTGTGCCAATGCCATTTTTATGGCTTGTAAATTCATACAATGGTCCCTAAGCCTTCACGTGAAGTTTAATGGCAAGACGACTCGTTTTCTATTTTTCACGTTTTTTAAAACTTTTTACGGTTTGGGATTTTTGAAAAGTTTTTGGGAAGGAGTTTTGGCCCCAAACTTTTTAGACGTGATCCTTGTATTTTTGTTGGCATGGACAAAAAAATTCAGCTAAACACTCGAAATGTACAAGATTTTGTGACCATTTGAAAAAAAATGTCCCCATTTCAGACACTTTAATGGCTACTGGCAGCAAACCTGTAAAATCTCAAATGCTCTTTAAGGGGGAGTGAGTTCTTGAGGTTTGATGAGGGATAGGGGGCCAATATAAGGGCCAAGTACCAGAACCCATCGCACATCATGTGCGCACACCCCCTAGCCCCCACGATCGTCGGAACCCCAATGCCGCTGGTCAGGTTCTCCGGTGATGATCCGGCGATGGTGCCCCGACGAAGAAAAATACGGCACCAACACATGCCTGAGCCCAGCATGTGCTATCGCAACCCTCGGTCTGGCCCGATCTTAGACTGGGAATGAACTCTGTCTACTTAGACTTAGAATGAACTCCATATACCTAAGTCAACCCATGAATCGAGCGTGCGGGTGCTCAGTCGACCAGAGGGGTGGGATGCGCAAGCCGGGGATTGGTCCGATCCCCCTCTGTATGCTACCGATCCTGCTACAGCAACCCTCGGTATGATCTGATCTTAGACTGGGAATGAACCCTGTATGCCTAAGCCAACCTACGAAAGGAGCGGGCGGGCGGGCACTACGTCGGCCACAGAGACGAGATGTACAAGCCGTGGATCGATATGGTGGTAGGTGGGTTTAGGCACATCTTCATATTTCTGCGTGCCAATGCTATTTTTTTGGCTTGTAAATTCATACAATGGTCCCTTAAGCCTTCACGTGAAGTTTCATGGCAAGATGACTCGTTTTCTATTTTTCATGATTTCTGAAATTTTTTGCAGTTCGGGAACTTTTTCGGAAGGATTTTTGACCCCAAACTTGGTAGACTTGATGCTTGTATTTTTGTTGGCATGCCCAAAAAAATTCAGCTAAAAACTCGAAGTGTACAAGGTTTTGTGACCATTTGAAAAAAGTGTCCCCATTTTAGACACTTTAATGGCTACTGGCAGCAAACTTGTAAAATCTCAAAGGCTCTTTAAGGGGGTGTGAGTTCTCGAGGTTTGATGAGGGATAGGGGGCCAATATAAGGGTCAAGTACCAGCACCCATCGCACATCATGTGCGCACACCCCCCCGATCGTCGGAACCCCAATGCCGCTGATCAGTTTCTCCGGCGATGCTTCGACGATGATGCCTCGGCAAAGAAAAATGTGTCACCAGCACATACCCAAGCGCAGCATTTGCTGTCGCAACCCTCGGTCCGGTCTGATCTTAGACTGGGAATGAACTCCGTATGCCTAAGTCAACCCACGAAACGAGCGTGCGGGCGCTCAGCCGACTAGAGGGGCGGGATACGCAAGCCGGGGATCGACCGGGTTCCGCTCTGCGTGCTGCCGATCCTGCTACCGCAACCCTCGGTTCGGTCCAATCTTAGACTGGAATGAACTCCGTCTGTCAAAGCCAACCGACGAAACGAGCGAGTGGGCAGGCGGGCAGGCACTACACCGGCCAGAGAGACGGGATGCGCAAGCCGTGAATCAATAGGGTGGTAGGTGGCTTTAGGCACTCTTCATATTTCTGCATGTCAATGCCATTTTTATGGCTTGTAAATTCATACAATGGTCCCTTAAGCCTTCATGTGAAGTTTCCTGGCAAGACGACTCGTTTTCTATTTTTCATAATTTTTGAAACTTTTTGTGGTCGAGATTTTTTAATATTTTTTCGGATGGAGTTTTGGCACCAAACTTGGTTGACGTGATCCTTGTATTTTTCTTGGCATGCACAATAAAATTCTGGTAAAAACTCGAAGTGTACAAGATTTTGTGACCATTTGAAAAAAGTGTCCCCATTTCAGACACTTTAATGGCTGCTGGCAGCAAACCTGTAAAATCTCAAATGCTCTTTAACGGGGTGTGAGTTTTCAAGGTTTGATGAGGGATAGGGGGCCAATATAAGGGCCAAGTACCAGCACCCATCGCACATTATGTGCGAACACCCCCCGGCCCCCCGATCACCGGAACCCCAATGCTGTCCGTCAGGTTCTCCGGCGATGCTCCGGTGATAGTGCCCCGACGAAGAAAAATGCGGCACGAACACATGCCCGAGTCCAGCATGTGCTACCGTAACCCTCAGTCCAGTCCGATCTTAGACTGGGAATGAACTCCGTATGCTTAGATTTGAATGAACTTCATATGCCTAAGTCAAACCATTTTACGGTTCGAGATTTTTTAAAATTTTTTCGGAAGATGTTTTGGCCCCAAACTTGGTAGACGTGATCCTTGTATTTTTGTTGGCATGCACAAAACAATTCAGCTAAAAACTAGAAGTGTACAAGATTTTGTGACCATTTCAAAAAAGTGTCCCCATTTCAGACACTTTAATAGCTACTGGCAGCAAACCTGTAAAATCTCAAATGCTCTTTAATGGGGTGTGAGTTCTCAAGGTTTGATGAGGGATAGGGGGCCAATATAAGGGCCAAGTACCAGCACCCATCGCACATCATGTGCGCACACCCCCCCGCCACACCGATCGTCGAAAACCCGATGCTGTCGGTCAGGTTCTCCGGCGATGCTCCGGCAATGGTGCCCCAGTGAAGAAAAATACAGCACCAGCACATCCCTGAGCCCAGCATGTGCTGCCACAACCCTTGGTCCGATTCGATGTTAGACTGGGAATAAACTCCGTATGCCTAAGTCAACCCACGAAACGAGCGTGCGGGTGCTTAGTCGGGCAGAGGGGCGAGATCCGCAAGTCGGGGATCAGCTTGGTCCCCCTCTGCGTGCTGTCGATCTTGCTACCGTAACCCTCGATCTGGTCTACTCTTAGACTGGAAATTAACTCCGTATGCATAAGCCAACCGATGAAAAGAGCAGGCGGATGGGCGGACGAGCACTACACCGGCCAGAGAGATGGGATGCGTAAGCCGTGGATCGATAAGGTGGTAGGTGAGTTTAGGCACATCTTTATATTTTTGTATGCCAATGCCATTTTTAGGGTTTGTAAATTCATACAATGGTCCCTTAAGCCTTCACGTGAAGTTTCATGCCAAGATGACCCGTTTTCTATTTTTCATGATTTTTGAAACTTTTTGCGGTTCAGGAATTTTTAAATTTTTTCGGAAAGAGTTTTGGCCCCAAACATGGTAGATGTGATCCTTGTATTTTTGTTGGCATGCACAAAAAAATTCAGCTAAGAACTCAAAGTGTACAAGATTTTGTGACCATTTTAAAAAAGTGTCCCCATTTCAGACACCTTAATGGCTACTAGCAGCAAACTTGTAAAATCTCAATTACTCATTAAGGGGGTGTGAGTTCTTGAGGTTTGATGAGAGATAGGGGGCCAATATAAGGGCCAAGTACCAGCACCCATCGCACATCATGTGCGCACACCCCTCGGCTCCCCCGATCGCCGGAACCCCAATAATGCCGATCAGGTTCTCCGGCGATGGTGCCCCAGCGAAGAAAAATGCGGCACCAGCACATGCCCCAGTCCAGCATGTGCTGCCGCAACCCTCAGTTCGGTCCGATCTGAGACTGGGAATGAACTCCGTTTGCTTAGACTGGGAATGAACTCCATATAGATAAGTCAACCCATGAAACGAGCGTTTAGGTGCTCAGCCGGCCAGAGGGGCGGGATGCGCAAGCTGGGGATCGACCGGGTCCCCCTCCGCGTGCTGTCGATCCTGCTATCGCAACCCTCGGTCCGGTCCAATCTTAGACTGGGAATAAACTCCGTATGCCTAAGCCAACCGACGAAAAGAGCGGACGGGCGGGCGGGCGGGCGGGCACTACGTCGGCCAGAGAGACGGGATGCGCAAGGCATGGATCGATAGGGTGGTAGGTGGGTTTATGCATATCTTCATATTTCTGCATGCCAATGGCATTTTTATGGCTTGTAAATTCATACAATATTCCCTTAAGCCTTCACGTGAAGTTTCATGGCAAGACGACTCGTTTTCTATTTTTCATGATTTTTGAAACTTTTTACGGTTCAAGATTTTTTAAAATTTTTTCGAAAGGATTTTTTACCCCAAACTTGGTAGACGTGATCCTTGTATTTTTGTTGGCATGCACAAAAAAATTCAGCTAGAAACATGAAGTGTACAAGATTTTGTGACCATTTGAAAAAAGTGTCCCCATTTCAGACACTTTAATGGCTATTGGTAGCAAACTTGTAAAATCTCAAATGCTCTTTAAGGGGGTGTGAGTTCTCGAGGTTTGATGAGGTAAAAGGGGCCAATATAAGGGCCAAGTACCAGCACCCATCGCACATCATGTGCGCACACCCCCAGCCCCCCCGATCGTCGAAACCCCAATGCTGCCGGTCAGGTTCTCCGACGATGGTGCCCCAGTGAAGAAAAATGCGACACCAGCACATGCCCTAGCCCAGCATGTTTTGTCGCAACCCTCAATCCGGTCCAATCTTAGACTGGGAATGAACTCCGTATGCCTAAGTCAACCCATGAAACGAGCGTGCGGGCGCTCAGCCGCCAAAGGGGCGGGATGCATAAGTCGGGGATTGATAGGGTCCCCCTCTGCGTGCTGCTGATCCTGTTGCTGCAACCCTCGATCTGGTCTTATCTTAGACTGGGAATGAATTCCGTATGTCTAAGCCAACCGACGAAACGAGCAGGCGGGCAGGCATTACGCTGGCCAGAGAGACGGGATGCGCAAACCGTGGATCGATATGGTGGTAGGTGGGTTTAGGCACATCTTCATATTTCTACGTGCCAATGCCATTTTTATGGCTTGTAAATTCATACAATGGTCCCTTAAGCCTTCACGTGAAGTTTCATGGCAAGATGACTCGTTTTCTATTTTTCATGATTTTCCAAACTTTTTACGGTTCGAGATTTTTTAAAATTTTTTCGGAAGGAGTTTTGGCCCCAATATAAGGGCCAAGTACCTGCACCCATCGCACATCATGTGCACACACCCCCGGCCCCCCCGATCGTCGGAACCCCAATGCTGCCATTCAAGTTCTCCAACGATGTTGCCCCGACGAAAAAAAATATGGCACCAACATATGCCCGAGCCCAGCATGTGCTGCTGCAACCCTCGATCCGGTCCGATCTTAGACTGGGAATGAACTCTGTATGCTTAGACTGGGAAATGAACTCTGTATGCCTCAGTTAACCCACGAAACGAGCGTGCGGGAGCCCAGCCAGCCAAAGGGCGGGATGCCAAAGGGATTGGTCGGGTCCCCTCTGCATGCTGTCGATCCTCCTGCCGTAACCCTCGGTCTGGTTTGATCTTAGACTGGGAATGAACTCTGTATGCCTAAGCCAGCCGATGAAATGAGCAGGCGGGCGGGCGGACGGGCACTACGCCAGCCAGAGAGACGGGATGCGCAAGCCATGGATCAATAGGGTGGTAGGTGGGTTTAGGCACATCTTCATATTCTTGTGTGCCAATGCAATTTTTATGGCTTGTAAATTCATACAATGGTCTTTTAAGCCTTCATGTGAAGTTCCATGGCAAGACGACTCGTTTTCTATTTTTCACTATTTTCCAAACTTTTTACGGTTCGGGATTTTTTAAAATTTTTTAGGAAGGATTTTTGGCCCCAAACTTGGTAGACGTGATCCTTGTATTGTTGTTTGCATGCATAAAAAAATTCAGCTAAAAACTCAGAGTGTACAAGATTTTGTGACCATTTGAATAAATTGTCCCCATTTCAGACACTTTAATGGCTACTGGCAGCAAACCTATAAAATCTCAAATGCTCTTTAAGGGGGTGTGAGTTCTCGAGGTTTGATGAGGGATAGGGAGCCAATATAAGGGCCAAGTACCAGCACCCATCGTACATCATGTGCGCACACCCCCCAGCCCCCCAGATCGTCGGAACCACAACGTCACCGATCAGGTTCTCTGGCGATGCTCGGACGATGATGCCCCGGTGAAGAAAAATACGACACCAGCACATGCATAAGCCCAGTATGTGCTGCCGCAACTCTCGGTCTGGTTCGATCTTAGACTGGGAATGATCTCCGTATGCTTAGACTGGGAAAGAACTCCATATGCCAAAGTCAACCTACGAAACGAGGGTGCGGGCGCTCAGCCGACCAGAGGGGTGGGATGCACAGGCCGAGGATCAGTCGGGTCCCCCTCTGCGTGCTACTGATCCTGCTGCCACAACCTTCGATCTGGTCTGATCTTAGACTGGGAATAAACTCCGTATGCCTAAGCCGACAGACGAAATGAGCGGGCAGGTGGGCAGTACGCCGGCCAGAGAGACGGGACGCGCAAGTCGTGGATCGATAGGGTGGTAGGTGGGTTTAGGCACATCTTCATATTTTTGCATGCCTATGCCATTTTAATGGCTTGTAAATTCATACAATGGTCCCTTAAGCCTTCACGTGAAGTTTCATGGCAAGACGACTCGTCTTCTATTTTTCACGATTTTGGAAACTTTTTGCGGGTTCAAAATTTTTTAAAATTTTTTTGAAAGGAGTTTTTACCCCAAACTTTGTAGACATGATCCTTGTATTTTTGTTGGCCTGCACAAAAAAACTCAGCTAAAAACTCGAAGTGTACAAGATTTTGTGACCATTTGAAAAAAATGTCCCTATTTCAGACACTTTAACGGCTACTGGCAGCAAACCTGTAAAATCTCAAATGCTTTTTAAGGGGGTGAGTTCTCGAGGTTTGATGAGGGATAGGGGCAAATATAAGGGCTAAGTATCAGCACCCATCGCACATCATGTGCACACCCCCCGATCGTCGGAACCCAATGCCGTCGGTCAGGTTCTCCGACGATGCTCCGGCGATGGTGCCCCGGCGAAGAAAAATACAGCACCAACATATGCTCGAGCCCAACATGTGCTGCCGCAACCTTTGGTCCAGTCTGTTCTTAGACTGGGAATGAACTCCGTATGCCTAAGTCAACCCACGAAACGAGCATGCGGGTGCTCAACCGGCCAGAGGGGCAGGATGCGTAAACCGGGGATGATTGGGTCCCCCTCTGCGTGCTGCCGATCCTGCTGCCGCAACCCTCAGTTTGGTCCTATCTTAGACTGAGAATGAACTTCGTATGCCTAAGCCAACCGATGAAACGAGCGGGTGGGCACTACGTCGGCCAAGAGACGGGATGCGCAAGTCGTGGATCGATAAGGTGGTAGGAGGGTTTAGACACATCTTCATATTTCTATGAGCCAATGCCATTTTTATGGCTTTTGAATTCATACAATGGTCCCTTAAGCCTTCACGTGAAGTTTCATGGCAAGACGACTCGTTTTCTATTTTTCATGATTTTTGAAATTTTTTGCGGTTCGGGATTTTTTAAAATTTTTTTGGAAGGAGTTTTGGTCCCAAACTTGGTAGACGTGATCCTTGTATTTTTTTTCGCATGCAAAAAAAAATTCAGCCAAAAACTCGAAGTGTACAAGATTTTGTGACCATTTGAAAAAAGTGTCCCCATTTCAGACACTTTAATGGCTACTTGCAGCAAACCTGTAAAATCTCAAATGCTCTTTAAGCGGGTGTGAGTTCTTGACGTTTGATGAGAGATAGGGGGCCAATATAAGGGCCAAGTACCAGCACCCATCGCACATCATGTGTGCACACCCCCCGGCCCCCCCGATCGTCGAAACCCCAATACCGTTGGTCAGGTTCTCCGGCATTGCTCCGGCGATGGTGCCTCAATGAAGAAAAATGTGACACGAACTCATGCCCGAGCCCAAAACTTGGTACATGTGATCCCTATATTTTTGTTACCGTGCACAAAAAAATTCAGCTAAAAACTCGAACTGTACAAGATTTTGTGACCATTTGAAAAAAGTGTCCCCATTTCAGACACTTTAATGGCTACTGGCAGCAAACCTGTAAAATCTAAAATGCTCTTTAAGGGGGTGTGAGTTCTTGAGGTTTGATGAGGGATAGGGGGCCAATGTAAGTGCCGAGTACTAGCACCCATCACACATCATGTGCGCACACCCCCCGGCCCCCTGATGCGTCGAAGCCCCAATGCCACTTGTGTCCAGGTTCTCCAGCGATGCTCCGGCGATGGTGCCCTGGCGAAGAAAAATGTGGCAACAACACATTGCCCGAGCCCAGCATGTTTGTACCGCAACCCTCGGTCCGATCCGATCTTACACTGGAATGAACTCACCGTAGCTTAGCTGGGAAATGAACTCGTGTGCCGAAGTCACCCATGAAACGAGCGTGGTGGCTCAGCCAGCCAGAGGGGCGGGATGCGTAAGCCGGGGATCGGCTGGGTCCCCCTCTGCGTGCTACTAATCCTGCTACTACAACCCTCAGTCTGATGCGATCTTAGACTGAGATGAACTCCGTATGCCTAAGCCAACCCGACAACGGTGGAGGGGGGCGCTTCGCCACCAGAGAGACGGGATGCGCAAGCGTGGATGATAGGGTGGTAGGTGGGTTACCACACTCTTCATATTCTGCGTGCCAATAGCCATTTTTATGGCTTGTAAATTCATACAATGGTCCCTTAAGACTTCACAAGAAGTTTTATGGCAAGACGACTCGTTTTCTATTTTTCACGATTTTCAAAACTTTTTACGATTCGAGATTTTTTTAAATTTTTTCGGAAGGATTTTTGGCCCCAAACCTGGTAGACGTGATCCTTGTATTTTTTTTGGCATGCACAAAACAATTCAGCCAAAAACTCGAAGTGAACAAGACTTTGTGACCATTTGAAAAAAGTGTCCCCATTTCAGACACTTTAATGGCTACTAACAGCAAACCTGTAAAATCTCAAAGACTCTTTAATGGGGTGTGAGTTCTAGAGGTTTGATGAGGGATAGGGGGCCAATATAAGGGCCAAGTACCAGCACCCATCGCACATCATGTGCGCACACCCCCCTCGGACCCCCCGATCGTTGGAACCCCAATGCCGTCGGTCAGGTTCTCCGACGATGCTCCGATGATGGTACCCCAATGAAGAAAAATGCTGCACCAACTCATGCTCGAGCCTAGCATGTGCTGTCGTAACACTCGGTCCGATCCGATCTTAGACTGGGAATGAACTCCGTATGCTTAGACTGGGAATGAACTCTGTATGCCTAAGTTTACCCACGAAATGAGCGTGCGGGTGCTCAGTCGGCCAGCGGGGCAGGATGCGCAAGTCGAGGATCGGTCGAGTGCCCCTCTACATGCTGCCGATCCTGCTACCGCAACCTTTAGTTCGGTCTAATCTTAGACTGGTAATTAACTCCGTATGCCTAAGGCAACCGACGAAATGAGAGGGCAGGCGGACGGCCACTACGCCGGCCAAAGAGACGGGATGCGCAAGCCGTGTATCGATGGGTCGTAGGTGGGTTTAGGGACATCTTCATATTTCTACGTGCCAATGCCATTTTTATGGCTTGTAAATTCATACAATGGTCCCTTAAGCCTTCACGTGAAGTTTCATGGCAAGATGACTCATTTTTTATTTTTCACGATTTTCAAAACTTTTTACGGTTCGAGATTTTTTAAAATCTTTTCGGAAGGAATTTTGGCCCCAAACTTGGTAAACGTGATCCTTGTATGCTTAGATTGGGAATGAACTTCGTATGCCTAAGTCAACCCATAAAACGAGCGTGCGGGCGCTCAACCCGCCAGAAGGGCGGGATGCATAAGCCGGGGATCGATCGGGTCCCTCTCTGCGTGTTGCCGATCCTGCTACCACAACCCTCAGTCCAGTCCGATCTTAAATTAGGAGTGAACTCCGTATGCCTAAGCCAACCGACGAAATGAGCGGGTGGGTGGAAGGGCGGGCACTACGTCGACTAAAGAGACAGGATGCGCAAGCCGTGGATCGATAGGGTGGTAGGTGGGTTTAGGCACATCTTCATATTTCTGCATGCCAATGTGATTTTTATGGCTTGTAAATTCATACAACGGTCCCTTAAGCCTTCATGTGAAGTTTCATGGCAAAACGACTCGTTTTCTATTTTTCATGATTTTTGAAACTTTTTACGGTTCGAGATTTTTTTAAAATTTTTTCAGAAAATGTTTTGGCCCCAAACTTGGTAGACGTGATCCTTGCATTTTTTTTGGCATGCACAAAACAATTCAGCTAAAAACTCGAAGTGTACAAGATTTTGTGACCATTTGAAAAAAGTGTCCCCATTTCAAACACTTTAATGGCTACTGGCAGCAAACCTGTAAAATCTCAAATGCTCTTTAAGGGGGTGTGAGTTCTCGAGGTTTGATGAGGGATAGGAGGCCAATATAAGGGCCAAGTACCAGCACCCATCGCACATCTTGTGTGCACACCCCCCTCGGGTGGCCGGGCGGGCACTACGTCGGTTAGAGAGGCGAGATGCGCAAGCCAGGGATCGATAGGGTGGTAGGTGGGTTTAGGCACATCTTCATATTTTTGCATGCCAATGCCATTTTTATGGCTTGTAAATTCATACAATGGTCCCTTAAGCCTTCACGTGAAGTTTCATGGCAAGACGACTTGTTCAGGATTTTTTAAAACTTTTTCAAAAGGATTTTTGGGCCCAAACTTCATATACGTGATCCTTGTATTTTTGTTGGCATGCACAAAAAAATTCAGCTAAAAACTCGAAGTGTACAAGATTTTGTGACCATTTGAAAAAAGTGTGCCCATTTCAGACACTTTAATGGCTACTGGCAGCAAACCTGTAAAATCTCAAATGCTCTTTATGGGGGTGTGAGTTCTCAAGGTTTGATAAGGGATAGGGGGCCAATATAAGGGCCAAGTACCAGCACACATTGCACATCATGTGCGCACACCCCCTGGCGCCCTGATCGCTGGAACCCCAATGCCGTCGGTCAGGTTCTCTGGTGATGCTCCGACGATGGTGCCCTGACGAAGAAAAATGCGACAGCAGCACATGCTCGAACCCAACATGTGCTGCTGGAACCCTCGGTTTGGTCCGATCTTAGACTGGGAATGAACTCCATATGCTTAGAATGGGAATAAACTTCGCATGCCTAAGTCAACCACGAAACGAGTGTATGGGTGCTCAGCCGCCAGAAGGGCGGGATGCGCTAGCCGGGGATCGGTCGGGTCCCCCTCTATGTGCTGCCGATCCTGTTGCTGTATCCCTCGGTCCGGTCTGATCTTAGACTGGGAATGAACTCCGTATGCCTAAGCCAAACGATGAAACAAGTAGGCGGGCGGACGGGCAGGCACTACGTCAGCCAGAGAGATGGAATGCGCAAGTCATGGTTCGATAGGGTGGTAGGTGTGTTTAGGCCCATCTTCATATTTCTGCATGCCAATGCCATTTTTATGGCTTGTAAATTCATACAATGGTCCCTTAAGCCTTCGCGTTAAGTTTCATGGCAAGATGACTCGTTTTCTATTTTTCATGATTTTTGAAACTTTTTACGGTTTGGGATGTTTTTAAATTTTTTCAGAAGGAGTTTTGGCCCCAACATGGTATACATGATCCTTGTATTTTTTTTGGTATGCACAAAAAAATTCACCAAAAACTCAAAGTGTACAATATTTTGTGACCATTTGAAAAAAGTGTTCCCATTTCAGACACTTTAATGGCTACTGGCAGCAAACGTGTAAAATCTCAAATGCTCTTTAACGGGGTGTGAGTTCTCAAGGTTTGATGAGGGATAGGGGGCCAATATAAGGGCCAAGTACCAGCACCCATCACATGTCATGTGCGCACACCCCCCGGCCCCCCCGATCGCCGGACCCCAATGCCGCCGGTTAGGTTCTCCGGGGATGCTCCGACGATGGTGCCCTGACGAAGAAAAATGCGGCACCAGCACATGCCCAAGCCCAGCATGTGCTACCGTAACCCTCGATCCGGTCCGATCTTAGACTGGGAATGAACTCCGTATGCTTAGACTGGGAATGAACTCCATATGCCTAAGTCAACCCATGAAAGGAGCGTGCGGGTGCTCAGCCGGCCAGAGGGGTGAGATGCCCAAGCCGGGGATCGGTCGGGTCCCCCACTGCATGCTGTTGATCCTACTTGGTCTGGTCTGATCTTAGACTAGGAATGAACTCCGTATGCATGACTATGAATGAACTCCGTATGCCTAAGTCAACCCACGAAACGAGCGTGCGGGCGTTCAACCGGCCAGAGGGGCGGGATCCACAAGCTGGGGATCGATCGGGTCCCCCTCTGTGTGGTGCCGATCCTGCTACCGTAACCCTCAGTCCGGCCTGATCTTAGACTAGGAAATGAACTCTGTATGCCTAAGCCAATCGATGAAAGTAGCGGGCAGGCGGCTGGGCTGGCACTACGCCGGCCAGAGAGACGGGATGCGCAAGTCCTGGATCGATAGGGTGGTAGGTGGGTTTATGCACATCTTCATATTTCTGCATGCCAATGCCATTTTTATGGCTTGTAAATACATACAACGGTCCCTTAAGCCTTCACGTGAAGTTTCACGGCAAGACGACTCTTTTCTATTTTTCACAGTTTTTGAAACTTTTTACGATTGGAGATTTTTTAAAATTTTTTCAAAAGGAGTTTTGGCCCCAAACTTTGTAGACGTGATCCTTGTATTTTTTTGGCATGCACAAAAAAATTCAGCTAAAAACTCGAAGTGTACAAGATTTTGTGACCATTTCAAAAAGTGTCCCCATTTCAGACACTTTAATGGCCACTGGCAGCAAACCTATAAAATCTCAAATGCTCTTTAAGGGGGTGTGAGTTCTCGAGGTTTGATGGGGGATAGGGGGCCAATATAAGGGCAAAGTACCAGCACCCATCGCACATCATGTGCGCACACCCCCCGACCCCCCCGATCGTCGGAACCCCAATGCCGCCGGTTAGGTTCTCCGGTGATGTTCCGGTGATGGTGCCCCGTCGAAGAAAAATGCGGCACCAACACATGCCCGAGCCCAGCATGTGCTATCACAACCCTCGATCCAGTCCGATCTTAGACTGGGAATGAACTCCCTATGCTTAGATTGGGAATGAACTCTGTATGCCTAAGCCAACCCACGAAACGAGTGTGCGGGAGCTCAGCCGGCCAGAAGGGCGGGATGCGCAAGCGGGGTCCCCCTCTACGTGCCGCCGATCTTGCTGCCGCAACCCTCGGTCTGGTTTGATCTTAGACTGGGAATGAACTCCATATGCCTAAGCCAACCGACGAAACGAGCGGGCGGGCGGGCGGGCGCTACGTCGGCCAGAGAGACGGGATGCGTAAGCCGTGGATCGATAGGGTGGTAGGTGGGTTTAGGCACATCTTCATATTTCTGCATGCCAATGTCATTTTTATGGCTTGTAAATTCGTACAATGGTCCCTTAAGACTTCACGTGAAGTTTCATGATAAGACGACTCGTTTTTATTTTTAACAATTTTTGAAACTTTTTACGGTTCGAGATTTTTTAAAATTTTTTCGGAAGGAGTTTTGGCCCCAAACTTCGTACACGTGATCCTTGTATTTTTTTTGGCATGCACAAAAAAATTGAGCTAAAAACTCGTAGTGTACAAGATTTTGTGACCATTTGAAAAAAGTGTCCCCATTTCAGACACTTTAATTGCTAATAGTAGCAAACGTGTAAAATCTCAAATGCTCTTTAAGGGGGTGTGAGTTCTCAAGGTTTGATGAGGGATAGGGGGCCAATATAAAGGCCAAGCACCACACCCATTGCACATTTTTTGCGCACCCCCCCGGCCCCCCAATCGTCGGAACCCCAAAGCCGTCAGTCAAGTTCTCCAGCAATGTACCGACGATGTTGCCCCGACAAAGAAAAATGTGGCACTAGCACCTGCTCGAGCCCAACATATGCTGCCGCAACTCTCGGTCTGGTTCGATCTTAGACTGGGAATGAACTCCGTATGCTTAGACTGGGAATGAAGTCCGTATGCCTAAGTCAACCCACGAAACGAGCGTGCGAGCGCTCAGCTGGCCAGAGGGGCGGGATGCACAAGCCGAGGAATGATCGAGTCCCCCTCTGCGTGCTGCTAATCCTGTTGCCATAACCCTCAGTCCGGTCCAATCTTACACTAGGAATGAACTCCGTATGCCTAAGCCAACCGACGAAATGAGCGGGCGGGTGGGCGGGCAGGCACTATGTTGGCCAGAGAGACGGGATGCGCAAGCCGTGGATCGATAGGGTGGTAGGTGGGTTTAAGCACATCTTCATATTTCTACATGCCAATGCCATTTTTATCGCTTGTAAATTCATAAAATGGTCCCTTAAGACTTCACGTCAGGTTTCATGACAAGACGACTCATTTTCTATTTTTAATGATTTTTGAAACTTTTTACGATTCAAGATTTTTTAAAATTTTTTCGGAAGGAGTTTTGGTTCCAAACTTGGTAGAGGTGATCCTTGTATTTTTTTTGGCATGCACAAAAAAATTCACCTAAAAACTCGTAGTGTACAACATTTTGTGACCATTTGAAAAAAGTGTCCCCATTTCAGACACTTTAATGGCTACTAGTAGCAAACCTATAAAATCTCAAACGCTCTTTAAGGGGGTGTGAGTTCTCGAGGTTTGATGAAGGATAGGGGGCCAATATAAAGGCCAAGCACCAGCACCCACCGCACATCATTTGGGCACACCCCCTGGCCCCCCCAATCGACAGAACCCCAATGCGTTTGGTCAGGTTCTCTGGTGATGTTCCGGCGATGGTGCCCCGACGAAGAAAAATGCGACACCAGCACATGCCCGACCCAGCATGTGCTGCTGCAACCCTTGGTTCGGTCCGATCTTAGATTGGGAATGAACTCCGTATGCTTAGACTGGGAATGAACTCTGTATGCCTAAGTCAACCCACGAAATGAGTGTGCGGGTGCTCAAACAGCCAGAGGGGCGGGATGCGTAAGCCGGGGATCGGTCGGGTCCTCCTCTGTGTGCTGTTGATCATGCTCGATCTGGTTCGATCTTAGACTGGGAATGAACTCCATATGCTTAGACTGGGAATGAACTCCGTATGCCTAAATCAACCCACGAAACGAGCGTGTGGGCGCTCAACCGGCCAAAAGGGCAAGATGCGCATGTCGGGGATCGGTCGGGTCCCCCTCTACATGCTGCCAGTCAACCGTCAGTTCGGTCTGATCTTAGACTGGGAATGAACTCCGTATGCCTAAGCCAATCGACGAAAAGAGCGGGCGGGCGGGCGGGCGGGCACTACACGGGCCAGAGAGGCGGGATGCGCAAGCCGTGAATCGATAGGGTGGTAGGTGGGTTTAGGCACATCTCCATATTTCTGCATGCCAATGCCATTTTTATGGCTTGTAAATTCATACAATGGTCCCTTAAGCCTTCACATGAAGTTTCATGGCAAGACGACTCATTTTCTATTTTTCATGATTTTCCAAACTTTTTGCGGTTTGGGATTTTTTAAAATTTTTTCGAAAGGGGTTTTGGCCCCAAACTTGGTAGACCTGATCGTTGTATTTTTTTTGGCATGCACAAAAAATTTTAGTTAAAACTCGAAGTGTACAAGATTTTGTGACCATTTGAAAAAAATGTCTCCATTTCAGACACTTTAATAGCTTCTGGCAGCAAACCTGTAAAATCTCAAATGCTCTTTAAAGGGGTGTGAGTTCCCAAGGTTTGATGAGGGACAGGGGGCCAATATAAGGGCCAAGTACCAGTACCCACCGCACATCATGTGCGCACACCCCTTGGCCCCCCCGATCGCCGAAACCCCAATGCCGCCAGTCGAGTTCTCCGGTGATGCTCCGACGATGGTACCCCGACGAAGAAAAATGCGGCACCAGCACATGCCCGAGCCCAGCATGTGCTGTTGCAACCCCCAGTCCAATCCGATCTTAGACTGGGAATGAACTCCATATGTTTAGACTGGAATGAACTCCGTATGCCTAAGTCAACCCACGAAACGAGCGTGTGGGCGCTCAGGCGGCTAGAGGGGCAGGATGCGTAAGCCGGGGATCGATCGAGTCCCCCTCTGCATGCTGCCAATCCTGCTACCGCACCCCTTGGTCTGGTCTGATCTTAGACTAGGAATGAACTCCGTATGCCTAAGCCAACCGACGAAACGAGCGGGCGGGCAAACGGGTGGGCACTACACGGGCCAGAGAGGCGGGATGCGCAAGTCGTGGATCGATAGGGTGGTAGGTGGGTTTAGGCACATCTTCATATTTTTGCGTGCCAATGCCATTTTTATGGCTTGTAAATTCATACAATGGTCCCTTAAGCCTTCACCTGAAGTTTTATGGCAAGACGACCCGCTTTTTATTTTTCACGATTTTTGAAACTTTTTACGGTTCAGGATTTTTTAAAATTTTTTCGAAAGACGTTTTTGCCCAAAACTTGGTAGACGTGATCCTTGTATTTTTGTTGGTATGCATAAAAAAATTCAGCTAAAAACTCGATGTCTATAAGATTTTGTGACCATTTGGAAAAAGTGTCCCCATTTCAGACACTTTACAGGCTACTGGCAGCAAACCTGTAAAATCTCAAAGGCTCTTTAAGGGGGTGGGAGTTCTCGAGGTTTCATAAGGGATAGGGGGCCAATATAAGGGCCAAGTACCAGCACCCATCACACATCATGTGCGCACACCCCACCCCCGGCCCCCTCGATCGTCGGAACCCCAATGCCGCCGGTCAGGATCTCCGGTGATGCTCCGGCGTTGGTGCCCTGGCGAAGAAAAATGCGGCACCAGCACATGCTCGAGCCTAGCATGTGCTGCTACAACCCTTGGTCTGGTCTGATCTTAGATTGGGAATGAACTCCGTATGCTTAGACCGGGAATGAACTCCGTATGCCTAAGTCAACCCACGAAACGAGCATGCGGGCGCTCAACCGGCTAGAGGGGTGGGATATGCAAGCCAGGGATCGGTCGTGTCCCCCTCTGCGTATTGCCGATCCTGCAGTCGCAACCCTCGGTCCGGTCCAATCTTAGACTGGGAATGAACTCTGTATGCCTAAGCCAACCGATGAAACGAGCGGGCGGACGGGCAAGCAGGCTCTACGTCGGCCAGAGAGACGGGATGCGCAACCCGTGGATCGATAGGGTGGTAGGTGGGTTTAGGCACATCTTCATATTTCTACATGCCAATGCCATTTTTATGGCTTGTAAATTCATACAATGGTCCTTTAAGCCTTCACATGAAGTTTCATGGCAAGACAACTCGTTCTCCATTTTTCATGATTTTTGAAACTTTTTACGGTTCAGGATTTTTTAAAATTTTTTTCGGAAGGAGTTTTGGCCCCAAACTTGGTAGACGTGATCCTTGTATTTTTTTTGGCATGCACAATAACATTCAGCTAAAAACTGGAAGTGTACAAGATTTTGTGACCATTTTGGAAAAAGTGTCCCCTTTTCAGACACTTTAATGGCTACTGGCAGTGAACCTGTAAAATCTCGAAGGCTCTTTAAGGGGGTGTGAGTTCTCGAGGTTTGATTAGGGATAGGGGGCCAATATATGGGCCAAGTACCAGCACCCATCGCACATCATGTGCGCACACCCCCTGGCCCCCCCGATCGTCGGAACCCCAATGCCGCTGGTCAGGTTCTCCGGCGATACTTTGGCGATGGTGCCTCGACGAAGAAAAATGCGGCACCAGCACATGCCTGAGCCTAGCATGTGCTATCGCAACCCTCGATCCGGTCTGATCTTAGACTGGGAATGAACTCCGTATGCTTAGATTGGGAATGAACTCTGTATGCCTAAGTCAACCAATGAAACAATCCTGTGGGCGTTCAACCGACTAGAGGGGTGGGATACGCAAGCCGAGGTTCGATGGGGTCCCCCTCTGCGTGCTACCTGTACTACAACCGCAACCCTCGGTCCAGTTTGATCTTAGACTGGGAATGAACTCCGTATGCCTAAGTCAACCCACGAAACGAGGGTGCTGGATCTCAGCTTGCCAGATGGGTGAGATGCGCGAGTCGGGGATCGACCAGGTCCCCCTTTGCGTGCTGTCGATCCTGCTACCGCAACCCTCGATCCGATCCAATCTTAGACTGGGAATGAACCCCGTATACCTAAGCCAACCGACGAAACGAGTGGGCGGGCGGGCACTACGTCGGCCAGAGAGACGGGATGCGCAAGCCGTGGATCGATAGAGTGATAGGTGGGTTTAGGCACATCTTTATATTTCTGCATGCCAATGACATTTTATGGCTTGTAAATTCATACAATGGTTCCTTAAGCCTTCACATGAAGTTTCATGGCAAGACGACTCGTTTTCTATTTTTCACGATTTTCAAAACTTTTTACGGTTCAAGATTTTTTAAAATTTTTTCAGAAAGAGTTTTGGCCCCAAACTTGGTAGACGTGATCCTTCTATTTTTTTTGGCATGCACAAAAAATTCAGCTAAAAACTCGAAGTGTACAAGATTTTGTGATCATTTGAAAAAAGTGTCCCCATTTCAGACACTTTAATGGCTACTGGCAGCAAACTTGTAAAATTTCAAATGCTCTTTAAAGGGGTGCGAGTTCTTGAGGTTTGATGAGGGATAGGGGGCCAATATAAGGGCCAAGTACCAGCACCATCGCACATCATGTGCGCACACCCCCCGGCCCCCCGATCGCCGAAACCCCAATGCCGCCGGTCAGGTTCTCCGGCAATGCTCCGACGATGGCGCCCCAGTGAAGAAAAATACGGCACCAGCACATGTCCGAGCCCAGCATGTGCTGCCGCAACCCTCCGTCCAATCTGATCTTAGATTGGGAATGAACTCCATATGCCTAAGCCAATCGACGAAACGAGCGGGCGGGCGGGCACTATGCCGGCCAGAGAGACGGGATGCGCAAGCCGTGGATTGATAGGGTGGTAGGTGGGTTTAGGCACATCTTCATATTTCTGCATGCCAATGCCATTTTTATGGCTTGTAAATTCATACAGTGGTCCCTTAAGCCTTCATGTGAAGTTTCATGGCAAGACGAGTCATTTTATATTTTTCATGATTTTCGAAACTTTTTACAGTTCGGGATTTTTTAAAATTTTTTTGAAAGGTGTTTTGGCCCAAAACTTGGTAGATATGATCCTCGTATTTTTGTTGGCATGCACAAAAAAATCAGTTAAAAACTCAAAGTGTACAACATTTTGTGACCATTTGAAAAAAGTGTCCCCAAATCAAACACTTTAATGGCTACTGGCAACAAACCTATAAAATCTCAAATGCTCTTTAAGGGGGTGTGAGTTCTCGAGGTTTGATGAGGTATAGGAGGCCAATATAAGGGCCAAGTACCAGCACGCATCGCACATCATGTGCGCACACCCGCCGGCCCCCCCGATCGACAGAACCCCAATGCCACCAGTCAGGTTCTCCGGCGATGCTCTGGCAATGGTGCCCCGACGAAGAAAAATGCAGCACCAGCACATGCCCGAGCCCAGCATGTGCTGCCGCAACCCTCGCTCCAGTCGATCTTAGACTGGGAATGAACTCCGTATGCCTAAGCCAACTGACGAAACAAACGAGCGAGCGGACGGGCGGGCACTACGTGGGCCAGAGAGACGGGATGCGCAAGCCGTGGATCGGTAGGGTGGTAGGTGGGTTTAGGCACATCTTCATATTTCTGCATGCCAATGCCATTTTTATGGCATGTCAATTCACACAATGGTCCCTTAAGCCTTCACGTGCAGTTTCAAGGCAAGACGACTCATTTTTTATTTTTCACGATTTTTGAAACTTTTTACGGTTTCAAATTTTTTAAAATTTTTTTGGAAGGAGTTTTGGCCCCAAACTTGGTAGACGTGATCCTTGTATTTTTATTGGCATGCATAAAAAAATTCAGCTAAAAACTCGAAGTGTACAAGATTTTGTGACCATTTGAAAAAAGTGTCCGCATGTAGACACTTTAATGGCTACTGGCAGCAAACCTGTAAAATCTCAAATGCTCTTTAAGGGGGTGTGAGTTCTCGAGGTTTGATGAGGGGACAGGGGGACAATATATGGGCCAAGTACCAGCACCCATCGCACATCATGTTCGCACTCCCCCCGGCCCCCCCGATCGCCGGAACCCCAATGCCGCAGGTCAGGCTTCTCCGGCGATGCTCTGGCGATGGTGCCCCGACGAAGAAAAATGCAAGACCAGCACATGCCCGAGCCCAGCATGTGCTGCCGTAACCCTCGGTCCGATCGATCTTAGACTGGGAATGAACTCCGTAAGCCTAAGCCAACCTACGAAACGAACGGGTAGGCGGGCGGGCACTACGTGGGCCAGAGAGACGGGATGCGCAAGCCGTGGATCGATAGGGTGGTAGGTGGGTTTAGGCACATCTTCATATTTCTGCATGCCAATGCCATTCTTATGGCATGTAAATTCACACAATGGTCCCTTAAGCCTTCACATGAAGTTTCAAGGCAAGACGACTCCTATTCTATTTTTCATGATTTTTGAAACTTTTTACGGTTCCAGATTTTTTAAAATTTTCTCGGAAGGAGTTTTGGCCCCAAACTTGGTAGACGTGATCCCTGTATTTTTATTGGCATGCACAAAAAAATTCAGCTAAAAAACTCGAAGTGTACAAGATTTTGTGACCATTTGAAAAAAGTGTCCACATTTCAGACACTTTAATTGCTACTGGCAGCAAACCTGTAAAATCTCAAATGCTCTTTAAGGGGGTGTGAGTTCTGGAGGTTTGATGAGGGATAGAAGGTCAATATAAGGGCCAAGTACACACCCCCGCCCCTCGATCATCGAAACCCCAATGCCACCGGTCAGGTTCTCCGGCGATGCTCCGGCGATGGTGCCCCGACGAAAAAAAATACAGCACCAGCACATGCCCGGGCCCAGCATGTGCTGCCGTAATGCTCGGTCTAGTCCGATCTTTGACTGGGAAATGAACTCCGTATGCCTAAGCCAACCGACGAAATGAGTGGGCGGGCGACCGGGCGGGCACTACGCCAGCCAGAGAGACGGGAAGCGCAAGCCGTGGATTGATAGGGTGGTAGGTGTGTTTAGGCACATCTTCATATTTCTGCATGCCAATGCCATTTTTATGGCTTGTAAATTCATACAATGGTCCCTTAAGCCTTCACGTGAAGTTTCATAGCAAGACGACTCGTTTTCTATTTTTCACGATTTTGGAAACTTTTTGCGGTTCAAAATTTTTTAAAATTTTTTCGGAAGGAGTTTTTACCCCAAACTTCGTAGACATGATCCTTGTATTTTTGTTGGCCTGCACAAAAAAACTCAGCTAAAAACTCGAAGTGTACAAGATTTTGTGACCATTTGAAAAAAATGTCCCCATTTAAGACACTTTAACGGCTACTGGCAGCAAACCTGTAAAATCTCAAATGCTTTTTAAGGGGGTGTGAGTTCTTGAGGTTTGATGAGGGATAGGGGGCAAATATAAGGGCTAAGTATCAGCACCCATCGCACATCATGTGCACACCCCCCGATCGTCGGAACCCAAATGCCGTCGGTCAGGTTCTCGATGATTCTCCGACGATGTTGCCCCGACGAAAAAAAATGTGGCACCAGCACTTGCCCGAGCCCAGCATGTGCTGCCGCAACCTGCGGTCTGGTCTGATCTTAGACTGGGAATGAACTCCGTATTCCTAAGTCAACCCATGAAACGAGCGTCCGAGCGCTCAGCCGGCCAGAGGGGTAAAATTCGCAAGCCGGGGATCGGTCGGGACCCCTTTACGTGCTGTCGATCCTGTTGTTGCAACCCTCAATTTGGTCTGATCTTAGACTGGGAATAAACTCCGTATGCCTAAGCCAACCGACGAAACGAGCGTGCGAGCAGGCGGGCAGGAACTACGCTGGCCAGAGAGACAGGATGCGGAAGCTGTGGATCGATAGGGTGGTAGGTGGGTTTAGGCACATCTTCATATTTCTACGTGCCAATGTGATTTTTATGGCTTGTAAATTCATACAATGGTCCCTTAAGCCTTCACGTGCAGTTTCATGGCAAGACGACTCGTTTTCTATTTTCATGATTTTTGAATCTTTTTTTGGAAGGAGTTTTGGCCCCAAACTTGGTAGATGTGGTCAGGTTCTCCAGCGATGCTCTGACGATGGTGACCCGATGAGGAAAAATGTGGCACCAGCACATGTCCGAGCCCAGCATGTGTTGGCGCAACCCTCGGTCCGGTCTGATCTTAGACTGGGAATGAACTCCATATGCTTAGACTGGGAATAAACTCTGTATGCCTAAGTCAACCAATAAAACGAGCTTGCGGGCGCTCAGCCGGCTAGAGGGGTGGGATGCGTAAGCCGGTGATCGGTTGGGTGGTAGGTGGGTTTAGGCACATCTTCATATTTCTGCATGCCAATGCCATTTTTATGGCCTGTAAATTCATGCAATGGTCCCTTAAGCCTTCACGTGAAGTTTCATGGCAAGATGACTCATTTTCTATTTTTCATGATTTTTGAACCTTTTTTTGGTTCAGGATTTTTTTAAATTTTTTCGGAAGGAGTTTTGGCCCCAAACTTGGAAGACGTGATCCTTGTATTTTTGTTGGCATGCATAAAACAATTCAGCTAAAAACTCGAAGTGTACAAGATTTTGTGACCATTTGAAAAAAGTGTCCCAATTTCAAACACTTTAATGGCTACTGGCAGCAAACCTGTAAAATCTCAAATGCTCTTTAAGGGGGTGTGAGTTCTTGAGGTTTGTTGAGAGATAGGGCGCCAATATAAGGGCCAAGTACTAGCACCCATCGCACATTATGTGCGCACACCCCCCGGCCCCCCCGTTTGTCAGAACCCCAATGCGACACAACGATGGTGCCCCGACGAAGAAAAATGCGACACCAGCCCTTGCCCGACCCCAGCATGTGCTGCCCCAACCCTCGATCCGATCCGATCTTAGACTGGGACTGAACTCTGTATGCCTAAGTCAACCCACGAAACGAGCATGCGGGCGCTCAACCGGCTAGAGGGGCGGGATACGCAAGTCGGGGATCGGTCGGGTCCACCTCTGTGTGCTGTCGATCCTGCTACCGCAACCCTCGATCCGGTCTGATCTTAGACTGGGAATGAACTCCGTATGCGTAAGCCAACCGACGAAACAAGTGGGCGGGCAGGCGGGCACTACGCCGGCCAGAGAGACGGGATGCGCAAGCCGTGGATCGATAGGGTGGTAGGTGGGTTTAGGCACATCTTCATATTTCTACGTGCCAATGCCATTTTTATGGCTTGTAAATTGATACAATGGTCCCTTAAGCCTTCACGTGAAGTTTCATGGCAAGACTAGTTGTTTTCTATTTTTCACGATTTTCAAAATTTTTTACGGTTCGGGATTTTTTAAAATTTTTTCGGAAGGAGTTTTGGCCCCAAACTTGGTAGACGTGATCCTTGTATTTTTGTTGGCATGCACAAAACAATTCAGCTAAAAACTCAAAGTGTACAAGATTTTGTGACCATTTGAAAAACATGTCCCCATTTCAGACACTTTAATGGCTACTAGCAGCAAACCTGTAAAATCTCAAATGCTCTTTAAGGGGGTGTGAGTTCTCGAGGTTTGATGAGGGATAGGGGGCCAATATAAGGGCCAAGTACCAGCACCCATCGCACATCATGTCCGCACACCCCCCGACCCTCTCGATTGCTGGAACCCCAATGCCGTCGGTCAGGTTCTCCGGTGATGCTCCGGTGATGGTGCCCCGATGAAGAAAAATGCAGCACCAGCACTTGCCCGAGCCCAGCATGTGCTACCCCAACCCTTAGTCCGGTACCATCTTAGACTGGAAATGAACTTCGTATGCTTAGACTGGCATGCACAAAAGAATTCAACTAAAAACTCAAAGTGTACAAGATTTTGTGACCATTTGAAAAAAGTGTCCCCATTTCAGACACTTTAATGGGCTACTGGCAGCAAACCTGTAAAATCTCAAATGCTCTTTACCACGGGGTGTGAGTTCTCGAGGTTTGATGAGGATAGGAGGCAATGTAAGGGCCCAAAGTACCAGGCACCATCGCACATTCATGTGCGCACACCAACCCCCCGCCCTCCTGATCGTCGAACCCTATGCTGCCGGTCAGGTTCTCCGATTATTGCCCCGACGATGGTGCCCCGGCATTAAAAAATGCGGCACCAACACATGCCCGAGCCCAACATGGGCTGCCACAACCCTCGATCAGGTCCGATCTTAGACTGGGAATGAACTCCGTTTGCTTGACTGGGAATGAAGTCTGTATGCGTAAGTCAACCCACGAAACGAGCGTGCAGGTGCTCAGCCGGTGAGAGGGGTGGGATGCATAAGCCGGGGATCGGCTGGTTCCCCCTTTACGTGCTGCCAATCCTGCTGCTGCAACCCTCCATCCGATCCGATCTTAGACTGGGAATGAACTCTGTATGCCTAAGCCAACCGACGAAACGAGCGAGCGGGCGGGCGGGCACCACGCCGGCCAGAGAGACGGGATACGCAAGCCGTGGATCGATAGGGTGGTAGGTGGGTTTAACCACATCTTCATATTTCTATGTGCCAATGCCATTTTTATGGCTTGTAAATTCATACAATGGTCCATTAAGCCTTCACGTGAAGTTTCATGGCAAGACGACTTGTTTTCTATTTTTCACGATTTTTGAAACATTTTGCGGTTCGGGATTTTTTAAAATTTTTTCGAATGGAGTTTTGTCCCCAAACTTGGTAGACATGATTCTTGTATTTTTATTGGCATGCACAAAAAAATTCAGCTAAAAACTCGAAGTGTACAAGATTTTGTGACCATTTGAATAAAGTGTCCCCATTTTAGACACTTTAATGGCTACTGGCAGCAAACCTGTAAAATCTCAAATGCTCTTTAAGGGGGTGTGATTTCTTGAGGTTTGATGAGGGATAGGGGGTCAATATAAGGGATAAGTACCAGCACCCATCGGACATCATGTGGGCACAGCCCCCCGGCCCCCCGACCACTGGAACCTCAATGCCATCGATCAGGTTCTCCGGTGATGCTCCGACGATGGCACCCCGACGAAGAAAAATGCGGCACCAGCACATGCCCGAGCCCAGCATGTGCTGTTGTAAACCTCTGTCCGGTCTAATCTTAGACTTGGAATGAACTCCGTATGCCTAAGTCAACCCACGAAATGAGCGTGCAGGCGCTCAGTCGGCCAGAGGGGCGGGATGCTCAAGCCGAGGATCGTTTGGGTCCCCCTCTACGTGCTGCCAATCCTACTGCTGCGACCCTCAGTCCGGTCTGATCTTAGATTGGGAATGAACTTCGTATGCCTAAGCCAACCGACGAAACGAGCGAGCGGGCGGTCGGGCACTACGTCGGCCAGAGAGACAGGATGCACAAGCCGTGGATCGATAGGGTGGTAGGTGGGTTTAGGCACATCTTCATATTTCTGCATGCCAATGCCATTTTATATGGCTTGTAAATTCATACAATGGCCCCTTAAGCCTTCACGTGAAGTTTGATGGCAAGACGACTCGTTTTCTATTTTTCACGATTTTCGAAACTTTTTTCGGTTCAGGATTTTTTAAAATTTTTTTGAAAGGGGTTTTGGTCCCAAACCTGGTAGACATGATCCTTCTATTTTTCTTGGCATGCACAAAAAAATTCAGCTAAAAACTCAAAGTGTACAAGATTTTGTGACCATTTGAAAAAAGTGTCCCCATTTGAGACACTTTAATGGCCACTAGAAGCAAACCTATAAAATCTCAAATGCTCCTTAAAAGGGTGTGAGTTTTCAAGGTTTGATGAGGGATAGGGGGCCAATATAAAGGCCAAGTACCAGCACCCATCGTACATCATGTGCTCACACCCCTAGCCCCCCCGATCGTCGGAACCCCAATGCCGCCGGTTAGGTTCTCCGGTGATGCTCCGGCGATGGTGCCTCGATGAAGAAAAATGCAGCACCAGCACATGCCCAAGCCTAGCATGTGCTACCGTAACCCTCGGTCTGATCTGATCTTAGACTGTGAATGAACTCCGTATGCTTAGACTGGTAATGAACTCCGTATGCCTAAGTCAACCCACGAACTGAGCGTACGGGCGCTCAGCCGACCAGAGGGGTGGGATGCGCAAGCCGGGGATCGACCGATTCCCCCTCTACGTGCAGTCGATCCTGCAACTGCAACCCTTGGTTCAGTCCAATTTTAGATTGGGAATTAATTCCGCATGCCTAAGCCAACCGATGAAACGAGCGGGCGGGCGAGCGTGTGGGCACTACGCCGGCAAGAGAGACGGGATGCGCAAGCCGTGGATCGATAGGTGGTAGGTGGGTTTAGGCACATCTTCATATTTCTGCGTGCCAATGCCATTTTTATGGCTTGTAAATTCATACAATGGTCCCTTAAGCCTTCACGTGAAGTTTCATGGCAAGATGACTCGTTTTCTTTTTTTCACGATTTTCAAAACTTTTTACGGTTCGAGATTTTTTAAAATTTTTTCAAGAGTTTTGGCCCAAAACTTGGTAGACGTGATCCTTGTATTTTTTTTGGCATGCACAAAAAAATTCATCTAAAAACTCGAAGTGTACAAGATTTTGTGGCCATTTGAAAAAAGTGTCCCCATTTCAGACACTTTAATGGCAACTGGCAGCAAACCTGTAAAATCTCAAATGCTCTTTATGGGGGTGTGAGTTCTCGAGGTTTGATGAGGGATAGGGGGCCAATATAAGGGCCAAGTACTAGCACCCATCGCACATCATGTGCGCACACCCCCCGGCCCCCTCGATCACCGGAACCCCAATGCCTTCAGTCTGGTTCTTCGACGATGCTCTGGCGATGGTGCCCCTGCGAAGAAAAATGCGGCACCAGTACATGCTCGAGCCCAGCATGTGCTGCCGCAACCCTCGGTCTGGTCTGATCTTAGACTGGGAATGAACTCCGTATGCTTAGACTGTGAATGATCTCCGTATGCCTAAGTCAACCCATGAAACGAGCGTGCGGGCGCTCAGTCGGCCAGAAAGGGGGATGCGCAAGCCGGGGATTGATCGGGTCCCTCCCCGCGTGCTACCAATCCTGGTGCCACAACCCTCGGTTTGGTCGATCTTAGACTGTGAATGAACTCCGTATGCCTAAGCTAACCGACGAAACGAGCGGGCGGGAGGACGGGAGGGCACTACGCCGACCCGAGAGACGGGATGCGAAAGTCGTGGATCGATAGGCTAGTAGGTGGGTTTAGGCACATCTTCATATTTCTGCATGCCAATGCCATTTTTATGGCTTGTACATTCATACAGTGGTCCCTTAAGCCTTCACGTGAAGTTTCATGGCTAGACGACTCGTTTTCTATTTTTTACGATTTTTGAAACTTTTACGGCTCGAGAAATTTTAAAAATTTTTCGGAAGGAGTTTTAGCCCCAAACTTGGTAGATGTGATCCTTGTATTTTTGTTGGCATGCACAAAAAAATTCAGCTAAAAACTCGAAGTGTACAAGATTTTGTGGCCATTTGAAAAAAGTGTCCCCATTCCAGACACTTTAATGGCAACTGGCAGCAAACCTGTAAAATCTCAAATGCTCTTTAAGGGGGTGTGAGTTCTCAAGGTTTGATGAGGGATAGGTGGCCAATATAAGGGCCAAGTACCAGCACGCATCGCACTTCATGTGCGCACACCCCCCGACCCCCTCGATCGTCGGAACCCCAATGCCGTCGGTCAGGTTCTCCGGTGATGCTCCGGCGATGGTGCCCCTGCGAAGAAAAATGCGACATTAGCACATGCTGAAGCCCAGCATGTGCTGCCGCAACCCTCGGTCTGGTCCGATCTTAGACTGGGAATGAACTCCGTTTGCTTAGACTGGGAATGATCTCCGTATACCTAAGTCAACCCACGAAACGAGCGTGCGGGCGCTCAGCCGACCAGAAAGTGGGGATGCGCAAGCCGGGGATTGATCGGGTCCCTCTCTGCATGCTACAGATCCTGCTGCCACAACCCTCGGTCCAGTCCAATCTTAGACTGTGAATGAACTCCGTATGCCTAAGCCAACTGACGAAACGAGCGTGCGAGAGGACGGGCGGGCACTACGCCGACCAAAGAGACGGGATGCGCAAGCAGTGGATCGATAGGGTGGTAGGTGGGTTTAGGCACATCTTCATATTTCTGCATGCCAATGCCATTTGTATGGCTTGTAAATTCATACAATGGTCCCTTAAGCCTTCACGTGAAGTTTCATGGCAAGACGACTCGTTTTCTATTTTTCACGATTTTTGAAACTTTTTGTGGCTTGGGATTTTTCAAAATTTTTTCGGAAGGAGTTTTGGCCCCAAACTTGGTAGATGTGATCCTTGTATTTTTTTTGGCATGCACAAAAGAATTCAACTAAAAACTCAAAGTGTACAAGATTTTGTGACCATTTGAAAAAAATGTCCCCATTTCAGACACTTAAATGGCTACTGGCAGCAAACCTGTAAAATCTCAAATGCTCTTTAAGGGGGTGTGAGTTCTCGAGGTTTGATGAGGGATAGGGGGCCAATATAAGGCCAAGTACCAGCACCCACCGCACATCATGTGCGCACACCCCCCGGCCCCCCCGATCGCCGGAACCCTAATGCCGTCGGTCAGGTTCTCCGACGATGCTCCGACGATGGTGCCCCTACGAAGAAAAATGCGACATCAGCACATGCTCGAGCCCAGCATGTGCTGTTGCAACCATCGGTCTGGTCCGATCTTAGACTGAGAATGAACTCCATTTGCTTAGATTGGGAATAATCTCCGTATACCTAATTCAACCCACGAAACGAGCTTGCGGGCGCTCAGCTGGCCAGAAGGGGGGATGCGCAAGCCGGGGATCGATCGGGTCCCTCTCTGTGTAATACTGATCCTACTGCCACAACCCTCGGTCCGGTCAATCTTAGACTGTGAATGAACTCTGTATGCCTAAGCCAACTGATGAAACGAGCGGGAGAGAGGGCGGGCGGGCACTACGCCGGCCAAAGAGACGGGATGCGCAAGCCGTGGATCGATAGGGTGGTAGGTGGGTTTAGGCACATCTTCATATTTCTGCATGCCAATGCCATTTGTATTGCTTGTAAATTCATACAATGGTCCCTTAAGCCTTCACGTGAAGTTTCATGGCAAGACGACTCGTTTTCTATTTTTCACGATTTTTGAAACTTTTTACGGCTCGGGATTTTTCAAAATCTTTTCAGAAGGAGTTTTGGCCCCAAACTTGGTAGATGTGATCCTTGTATTTTTTTTGGCATGCACAAAAGAATTCAACTAAAAACTCAAAGTGTACAAGATTTTGTGACCATTTGAAAAAAATGTCCCCATTTCAGACACTTAAATGGCTACTGGCAGCAAACCTGTAAAATCTCAAATGCTCTTTAAGGGGGTGTGAGTTCTCGAGGTTTGATGAGGGATAGGGGGCCAATATAAGGGCAAGTGCCAGCACCCACCGCACATCATGTGCGCACACCCCCCGGCCCCCCCGATTGCCGGAACCCCAATGCCGTCGGTCAGGTTCTCCGGCGATGCTCCGACGATGGTGCCCTGGCGAAGAAAAATGCGGCACCAGCACATGCTCGAGCCCAGCATGTGCTGCCGCAACCCTCCGTCCGGTCTGATCTTAGACTGGGAATGAACTACTTATGCTTAGACTGGGAATGAACTTCGTATGCCTAAGTCAACCCACGAAACAAGCGTGCGGGCGCTCAGTCAGCCAGAGGGGCAGGATGCGCAAGTCAGGGATCGATCGGGTCCCTCTCTGGGTGCTGTCGATCCTGCTGCTACAACCCTCAGTCCGATCTGATCTTAGACTAGGAATGAGCTCTGTATGCCTATGCCAACCGACGAAACGAGCAGGTGGGCGGTCGGGCACTACACCGGCCAGAGAGACGAGATGCGCAAGCCGTGGATCGATAGGTTGTAGGTGGGTTTAGGCACATTTTCATATTTTTGCATGACAATGCCATTTTTATGGCTTGTAAATTCATACAATGGTCCCTTAAGCGTTCACGTGAAGTTTCATGGCAAGACGACTCGTTTTCTATTTTTCATGATTTTTGAAACTTTTTATGGTTCAGGATTTTTTAAAATTTTTTCGGAAGGAGTTTTGGCCCTAAACTTGGTAGACGTCATCCTTGTATTTTTGTTGGCATGCACAAAATAATTCAGGTAAAAACTCGAAGTGTACAAGATTCTGTGACCATTTGAAAAAAGTGTCCCCATTCCAGACACTTAAATGGCTACTGGCAGCAAACCTGTAAAGTCTCAAATGCTCTTTAAGGGGGTGTGAGTTCTCGAGGTTTGATGAGAGATAGGGGGCCAATATAAGGGCCAAGTACTAGCACCCATCGCACATTATGTGCGCACACCCCCTTGGGCCCCCCGATCGTCGGAACCCCAATGCCGTCGGTCTAGTTCTCCGGTGATGCTCCGACGATGGTGCCCCGGTGAAGAAAAATACGGCACCAGCACATGCTCGAGCCCAGCATGTGCTGCCGCAACCCTCGGTCCGGTCTGATCTTAGACTGGGAATGAACTCCGTATGCCTAAGTCAACCCACGAAATGAGCGTGCGGGCGCTCAGTCGGCCAAAGGGGCGGGATGCGCAAGCCGGTGATCGACCGAGTCCCCCTCTGCGTGCTGTCGATCTTTCTGCCACAACCCTCGGTCCGGTCTGATGTTAGACTAGGAATAAACTCCATATGCCTAAGCCAACCGACGAAACGACCGAGCGGACGGACGGGTGGGCACTGCGCCGACCAAAGAGACTGGATGCACAAGCTGTGTATCGATAGGGTGGTAGGTGGGTTAAGGCACATCTTCATATTTCTGCATGCTAATGCCTTTTTTATGGCTTGTAAATTCATACACTTTAATGGCTACTGGCAGCAAACGTGTAAAATCTCAAATGCCCTTTAAGGGGGTGTGAGTTCTCGAGGTTTGATGAGGGATAGGGGGCCAATATAAGGGCCAAGTTCCAGCACCCATCGCACATCATGTGCGCACACCCCCCAGCCCCCCCGATCGCCAGAACCCCAATGCCGTCGGTCAGGTTATCCGGTGATGCTCCGGTGATGGTGCCCCGACGAAGAAAAATACGGCACCAGCACATGCCCGAGCCTAGCATGTGCTGCCGTAACCCTCGATCCGGTCTGATCTTAGATTGGGAATGAACTCCGTATGCTTAGACTGGGAATGAACTTCATATGCCTAAGTCAACCCACGAAATGAGCATGCGGGCTCTCAGCCAGCTAGAGGGGCGGGATGCACAAGTCGGGGATAGGCTGGGTCCCTCTCTGCATGCTGCCACAACCCTCGGTCGGGTTCGATCTTAGACTGGCAATGAACTCCATAAGCGTAAGCCAACCGACGAAACAAGCGGACGGGCAGGCGGGCACTACGACCAGCCAGAGAGACAGGATGCAAATGCCGTGGATCGATAGGGTGGTAGGTGGGTTTAGGCACATCTTCATATTTCTACGTGCCAATGCCATTTTTATGGCTTGTAAATTCATACAATGGTCCCTTAAGCGTTCACATGAAGTTTCATGGCAAGACGACTCGTTTTCTATTTTTCACAATTTTTGAAACTTTTTACGATTCGAGATTTTTTAAAATTTTTTCGGAAGGAGTTTAGCCCCAAACTTGGTAGACGTGATCGTTGTATTTTTGTTGGCATGCACAAAAAGATTCAGCTAAAAACTCGAAGTGTACAAGATTTTGTGACCATTTGAAAAAAGTGTCCCCATTTCAAACACTTTAATGGCTACTGGCAGCAAACCTGTAAAATCTCAAATGCTCTTTAAGGGGGTGTGAGTTCTCGAGGTTTGATGAGGGATAGGGGGCCAATATAAGGGCCAAGTACCAGCACCCATCACACATCATGTGCGCACACCCCCCGACCCCCCGATCACAGGAACCCCAATGCCGCCGGTCAAGTTCTCTGACGATGCTCCGGTGATGGTGCCCTGGTGAAGAAAAATGTGGCACCAGCAAATGACCAAGCCTAGCATGTGCTGTCGCAACCCTCGGTCTGGTCCGATCTTAGACTGGGAATGAATTCCGTATGCTTAGACTGGGAATGAACTCTGTATGCCTAAGTAAACCCATGAAAAAAGCGTGCGGGCGCTCAGCCGGCCAGAGGGGTGGGATGCGTAAGCTGAGGATCAGTCGGGTCCCCCTCTGCGTGCTACCGATCTTGCTGCTGTAACCCTCGGTCTGGTCTGATCATAGACTGGGAATGAACTCCGTATGCCTAAGCCAACCGACGAAACGAGCGGGCGGGCGGGTGGGCACTACGTCGGCCAAAGAGACGGGATGCGCAAGACGTGGATTGATAGGGTGGTAGGTGGGTTTAGGCACATTTTCATTTTTCTGCGTGCCAATGCCATTTTTATGGCTTGTAAATTCATACAATGGTCCCTTAAGCCTTCACGTGAATTTTCATGGCAAGACGACTCGTTTTCTATTTTTCATGATTTTTGAAACTTTTTGTGGTTCGAGATTTTTTAAAAATTTTCTGGAAGGAGTTTTGGACCCAAACTTGGTAGACATGATCCTTGTACTTTTGTTGGCATGCACAAAAAAATTCAGCTAAAAACTCGAAGTGAACAAGATTTTGTGACCATTTGAAAAAAGTGTCCCCATTTTAGACACTTGAATGGCTACTGGCAACAAACCTGTAAAATCTCAAATGCTCTTTAAAGGGGTGTGAGTTTTGGAGGTTTGATGAGAGATACGGGGCCAATATAAGGGCCAACTATCAGCACCCATCGCACATCATGTACGCACACCCCCCCGGCCCCCTGGTTGCCAGAACCCCAATGCCGTCGGTCAGGTTCTTCGATGATGCTCCGACGATGGTGCCTCAACGAAGAAAAATGCGGCACCAGCACATGCCCAAGCCCAGTATGTGCTGCCGTAACCCTCGATCCGGTCTGATCTTAGACTGGGAATGAACTCCATATGCTTAGACTGGGAATGAACTCCGTATGCGTAAGTCAACCCATTAAACGAGCGTGCGGGCACTTAGCTAGCCAGAGGGGCGGGATGCGCAAGCCGGGGATCGATCGGGTCCCCTTCTACGTGCTACCGATCCTACTACCGTAACCCTCAATATGGTCTAATCTTAGACTGGGAATGAACTCCGTATGCCTAAGCCAACCGATGAAACGAGCGGGCGGGCAGACGGGCGGGCACTACGTCGGCCAGAGAGGCGGGATGCGCATGCCGTGGATCGATATGGTGGTAAGTGGGTTTAGGCACATCTTCATATTTTTGTGTGCCAATGCCATTTTATGGCTTGTAAATTCATACAATTGTCCCTTAAGCCTTCACGTGAAGTTTCAAGGCAAGACGACTCGTTTTCTATTTTTCACGATTTTTGAAACTTTTTACGGTTTGGGATTTTTTAAAATTTTTTTGGAAGGAGTTTTGGCCCTGAGCTTGGTAGACATGATCCTTGTATTTTTATTGGCATGCACAAAAAAATTAAGCTAAAAACTCGAAGTGTACAAGATTTTGTGACCATTTGAAAAAAGTGTCCCCATTTCAGACACTTTAATGGCTACTGGCAGCAAATCTGTAAAATCTCAAATGCTCTTTAAGGGGGTTTGAGTTCTCGAGGTTTGATGAGGGATAGGAGGCCAATATAAGGGCCAAGTATCAGCACCCATCGCACATCATGTGCGCACACACCCCCGGCCCCCCGATCGTCGAAACCCCAATGCCGCAGGTCAGGTTCTCCGACGATGGTGCCCCGACGAAGAAAAATGTGGCACCAGCACATGCCCAAGCGTAGCATGTGCTGCCGCTACACTCGGTCCGGTCCGATCTTAGACTGGAAATGAACTCTGTATGCTTAGACTGGGAATGAACTTCGTATGCCTAAGTCAATCCAGGAAACGAGGGTGCGGGCACTCAGCCGGCCAGAGGGGCGGGATGCGCAAGCCAGGGATCGATCAGATCCCCCTCTGTGTGCTGCCAATCTTGCTACCTCAACCCCCGATCCGGTCTGATCTTAGACTGGGAATGAACTCTATATGCCTAAGTCAACTGATGAAACGAGCGGGCGAGCGGGCGGGCGGGCACTATGCCGGCCAAAGAGACGGGATGCGCAAGCCGTGGATCGATAGGGTGGTAGGTGGGTTTAGGCACATCTTCATATTTCTGTGTGCCAATGCCATTTTTATAGCTTCTAAATTCATACAATGGTTCCTTAAGCCTTCACGAGAAGTTTCATGGCAAGATGACTCATTTTGTATTTTTCATGATTTTTGAAACTTTTTGCGGTTCAGGATTTTTTTAAATTTTTTCGGAAGTAGTTTTGGCGCCAAACTTGGTAGACGTGATCCTTGTATTTTTGTTGGCATACACAAAATAATTCAGCTAAAAACTCAAAGTGTACAAGAATTTGTGGCCATTTGAAAAAAGTTTCCCCATTTCGGATACTTTAATGGCTACTGGCAGCAAACCTGTAAAATCTCAAATGCTCTTTAAGGTGGTGTGAGTTCTCGAGGTTTGATGAGGGATAGGGGGACAATATAAGGGCCAAGCACCAGCACCCATTGCACATCTTGTGCGCACACCCCCCCGGCCCCCCGATCATCGGAACCCCAATGCCGTCGGTCAGGTTCTCCGACGATGCTCCGACGATGGTCCCCGATGAAGAAAAATGTAGCACCAGCACATGCTCGAGCCCAGCATGTGCTGCCACAACCCTCGGTCCGGTCCAATCTTAGACTGGGAATGAACTCCATATGCTTAGACAAGGAATTAACTCCGTATGCCTAAGTTAACCCACGAAATGAGTGTGCTGGTGCTCAGCCGGCCAGAGGGACGAGATGCGCAAGCCGGGGATCGGCTGGGTCCCCCTCTGTTTGCTGCCGATGCTGCTGCTGCAACCCTTAGTCCGGTCCGATTTTAGACTAGGAATGAACTCTGTATGCCTAAGCCAACCGACGAAACCAACGGGCGGGCGGTCACTAGGCCGGCTAAAGAGACAGGATGCGCAAGCCGTGGATCGATAGGGTGGTAGGTGGGTTTAGGCACATCTTCATATCTCTGCGTGCCAATGCCATTTTTATGGATTGTAAATTCATACAATGGTCCCTTAAGCCTTCACGTGAAGGTTCACGGCAAGACGACTCATTTTCTATTTTTCATGATTTTTGAAACTTTTTACGGTTCGGGATTTTTTAAAATTTTTTCGGAAAGAGTTTTGGCCCCAAACTTGGTAGACGTGATCCTTGTATTTTTGTTTGCATGCAAAAAACAATTCAGCTAAAAACTCGAAGTGTACAAGATTTTGTGACCATTTGAAAAAAGTGTCGCCATTTTGGACACTTTAATGGCTACTGGAAGCAAACCTGTAAAATCTCAAATGCTCTTTAAGGGGGTGTGAGTTCTCGAGGTTTGATGAGGGATAGGGGCCCAATATAAGGGCCAAGTACCAGCACCCATCGCACATCATTTGCGCACACCCCCCGGCCCCCCGATCGCCAGAACCCCAACGCCGTCGGTCAGGTTCTCCAGTGATGGTGCCCGACGAAGAAAAATGCTGCACCAGCACATGCCCGAGCCCAGTATGTGCTACCGGAACCCTCGGTCTGGTCCGATCTTCGACTGGGAATGAACTCCGAATGCTTAGACTGGGAATGAACTCCGTATGCCTAAGTCAACCCATGAAAAAAGCATGCGCGCGCTAAGCCGACCAGAGGGCGGGATGCGCAAGCCGAGGATCTGATCGGGTCCCCCTCTGCGTGCTGCCAATCCTGCTGGCACAACCCTCGGTCCGGTTTGATCTTAGACTGGAAATGAACTCCGTATGCCTAAGCCAACCGACGAAACGAGCGGGCGGACGGGCAGGCGGGCGGGCACTACGTCAGCCAGAGAGACAGGATGCACAAGCCGTGGATCGACAGGGTGGTAGGTGGGTTTAGGCAAATCTTCATATTTCTATATGCCAATGCCATTTTTATGGCTTGTAAATTCATGCAATGGTCCCTTAAGCCTTCACATTAAGTTTCATGGCAAGACAACTTGTTTTCTATTTTTCACGATTTTTGAAACTTTTTTCCGTTTGAGATTTTTCAAAATTTTTTGGGAAGCAGTTTTGGCCCCAAACATGGTAGACGTGATCCTTGTATTTTTGTTGGCATGCACCAAAAATTTCAGCTAAAAACGAAAAGTGTACAAGATTTTGTGACCATTTGGAAAAAGTGTCCCCATTTCAGACACTTTAATGGCTACTGGCAGCAAACTTGTAAAATCTCAAATGCTCTTTAAGGCGGTGTGAGTTCTAGAGGTTTGATGAGGGATAGGGGGCCAATATAAGGGCAAATACCAGCATCGATCGCACATCATGTGCGCACACCCCCCCGGCCCCCCTGATCGTCAGAACCCCAAAGCCGCCGATCAGGTTCTCCGACAATGCTCCGACGATGGTGCCCCGGCAAAGAAAAATGCGGCACCAGCACATGCCCGAGCCCAGCATGTGCTGCCGCAACCCTCGGTCCGGTCCGATCTTAGACTGGGAATGAACTCCGTATGCCTAAGTCAACCCATGAAACGAGCCTGCGGGCGCTCAACCGGCCAGAGGGGCGGGATGCGCAAGCCGGGGATCGACCGGGCCCCCTCTACGTGCTATCGATCCTACTGTCGTAACCCTCAGTCCAGTCCATTCTTAGACTGGGAATGAACTCCGTATGCCTAAGCCAACCGACGAAACCAACGGGCGGGCGGGCACTATGCCGGCCAAAGAGACGGGATGCGCAAGCCGTGTATCGATAGGGTGGTAGGTGGGTTAGGCACATCTTCATATCTCTGCGTGCCAATGCCATTTTTATGGCTTGTAAATTCATACAATGGTCCCTTAAGCCTTCACGTGAAGGTTCACGGCAAGACGACTCATTTTCTATTTTTCACGATTTTTGAAACTTTTTACGGTTCGGGATTTTTTAAAATTTTTTCGGAAAGAGTTTTGGCCCCAAACTTGGTAGACGTGATCCTTGTATTTTTGTTTGCATGCAAAAAACAATTCAGCTAAAAACTCGAAGTGTACAAGATTTTGTGACCATTTGAAAAAAGTGTCGCCATTTTGGACACTTTAATGGCTACTGGAAGCAAACCTGTAAAATCTCAAATGCTCTTTAAGAGGGTGTGAGTTCTCGAGGTTTGATGAGGGATAGGGGCCCAATATAAGGGCCAAGTACCAGCACCCATCGCACATCATTTTCGCACACCCCCCAGCCCCCCGATCGCCGGAACCCCAACGCCGTCGGTCAGGTTCTCCAGCGATGGTGCCCGGCGAAGAAAAATGCTGCACCAGCACATGCTTGAGCCCAGTATGTGCTGCCGCAACCCTCGGTCCGACCCGATCTTCGACTGGGAATGAACTCCGAATGCTTAGACTGGGAATGAACTCCGTATGCCTAAGTCAACCCACGAAAAAAGCATGCGCACTTAGCCGTCTAGAGGGGCGAGATGTGCAAGCCGAGGATCGATCGGGTCCCCCTCTGCGTGCTGCCAATCATGCTGGCACAACCCTCGGTCGGGTTCGGTCTTAGACTGGAAATGAACTCCGTATGCCTAAGCCAACCGACGAAACGAGCGGGCGGACGGGCGGGCTGGCGGGCACTACGCCGGCCAGAGAGACGGGATGCGCAAGCCGTGGATCGATAGGGTGGTAGGTGGGTTTAGGCACATCTTCAAATTTTGCATGCCAATGCCATTTTTATGGCTTTTAAATTCATACAATGTTCCCTTAAGTCTTCACAGGAAGTTTCATGGCAAGACGACTCATTTTCTATTTTTCATGATTTTTGAAACTTTTTACGGTTTGGGATTTTTTAAAATTTTTTCGAAAGGAGTTTTGGCCCCAAACTTGTTAGACGTGATCCTCGTATTTTTTTTATTATGCGCAAAAAAATTCAGCTAAAAACTCGAGGTGTACAAATTTTGTGACCATTTGAAAAAAGTGTCCCCATTTTAGACACTTTAATGGCTACTAGCAGCAAACCTATAAAATCTCAAATGCTCTTTAAAGGGGTGTGAGTTCTTGAGGTTTGATGAGGGATAGGGGGCCAATATAAAGGCCAAGTACGAGCACCCATTGCACATCATGTGCGCACACCCCCCCGGCCCCTCCGATCGTCGGAACACCAATGCTGTCGATCAGGTTATCTGACGATGCTCCTGTGATGGTGCCTCGACGAAGAAAAATGTGGCACCAGCACATGCCCGAGCCCAGCATGTGCTGTCACAACACTCGGTCTGGTCTGATCTTAGACTAGGAATGAACTTCGTATGCCTAGACTGGGAATGAACTTCATATGCCTAAGTCAACCCACGAAATGAGCGTGCGGGTGCTCAGTCGGCCAGAGGGGCGGGATGGGGAAGCCATGGATCAGCCGGGTCCCCCTCTGCATGCTGCCAATCATGCTGCCACAACACTCGGTCTGGTCCAATCTTAGACTGGGAATGAACTCCGTATGCCTAAGCCAACCGATGAAACGAGCGGGTGGGCGGGCGGGCAGGCACTGCGCTGGCCAGAGAGACAGGATGCACAAGCCGTGGATCGATAGGTTGGTAGGTGGGTTTAGGCACACCTTCATATTTCTACGTGCCAATGCCATTTTTTTGGCTTGTAAATTCATACAATGGTCCCTTAAGCCTTCACGTGAAGTTTCATGGCAAGACGACTCATTTTCTATTTTTCACGATTTTTAAAACTTTTTACGGTTCGAGATTTTTTAAATTTTTTCGGAAGGAGTTTTGGCCCCAAACTTGGTAGATGTGATCCTTGTATTTTTGTTGGCAAGCACAAAACAATTCAGCTAAAAACTCGAAGTGTACAAGATTTTGGGACCATTTGAAAAAAGTGTCCCCATTTCAGACACTTTAATGGCTACTAGCAGCAAACCTGTAAAATCTCAAATGCTCTTTAAGGGGGTGTGAGTTCTTGAGGTTTGATGAGGGATATGGGGCCAATATAAGGGCCAATATAAGGGCCAAGTAAAATCTCACATCATGTGCGCACAGCCCCCGATCGTCGGAACCCTAATGCCACCGGTCAGGTTCCCCGACGAAGAGAAATGCGGCACCAGCCCATGCCCGAGCCTAGAATGTGCTACTGCAACCCTCAGTCCGGTCTGATCTTAGACTGGGAGTGAACTCCATATGCTTAGACTAGGAATGAAGTCCGTATGCCTAAGTCTACCCACGAAACGAGCGTACGGGCGCTCAGCCGACCAAAGGGGCGGGATGTACAAGCTGGGGATCAGCCTGGTCCTCTTCTACATGCTGCTAATCCTGCTATTCCAACCCTCAATCCGGTCTGATCTTAGACTGGGTATTAACACCGTATGCCTAAGCCAATCGACGAAACGAGCGGGCAGGCGGGCTCTATGCCGACCAGAGAGACGGGATGCGCAAGCCGTGGATCGATATGGTGGTAGGTGGGTTTAGGCACATCTTCATATTTCTGTGTGCCAATGCCATTTTTATGGCTTGTAAATTCATACAATGGTCCTTTAAGCCTTCACGTGAAGTTTCATGGCAAGACGACTCGTTTTCTATTTTTCAAGATTTTTTAAACTTTTTACGGTTCGGGATTTTTTAAAATTTTTTCGGAAGGAGTTTTGGCCCCAAACCTGGTAGACGTGATCCTTGTATTTTTTTTGGCATGCACAAAACAATTCAGCTAAAAACTCGAAGTGTACAAGATTTTGTGACAATTTGAAAAAAGTGTCCCCATTTTAGACACTTTAATGGCTACTGGCAGTAAACCTGTAAAATCTTAAATGCTCTTTAAGGGGGCATGAGTTCTCGAGGTTTGATGAGGGATAAGGGGCCAATATAAGGGTCAAGTGCCAATGATGCTCCGGTGATGGTGCCCTGGCAAAGAAAAATACGGCTCCAGCACATGCCCGAGCCCAGCATGTGCTGCCGTAACCCTTTGTCCAGTCCGATCTTAGATTGGGAATGAACTCCGTATGCCTAAGTCAACCCATGAAACGAGCGTGCGGGTGCTCAGTCAGCCAGAGGGGCGACATGTACAAGCCGGGGATCGGTCGGGTCCCCCTCTACGTGCTGTCGATCTTGCTACCGCAACCTTCGGTCTGGTCTGATCTTAGACTAGGAATGAACTTCGTATGCCTAAGCCAACCGATGAAACGAACGGGCGTTCGTGACTTTTTAAAATTTTTTCAAAAGGATTTTTGGCCCCAAAACTTGGTAGATGTGATCATTGTATTTTTGTTGGCTTGCATAAAAAAATTCAGCTAAAAACTCGAAGTGTACAAGATTTTGTGACCTTTTGAAAACCTTGTCGCCATTTTGGACACTTTAATGGCTACTGGAAGCAAACCTGTAAAATCTCAAATGCTCTTTATGGGGGTGTGAGTTCTTGAGGTTTGATCAGGGATAGGGGGCCAATATAAGGGCCAAGTACCACCAACCATCACACATCATGTGCGCACACCCACCCGGCCCCCCCGATCGCCAGAACCCCAATGTCGTCGATCAGGTTCTTCGATGATTCTTCGGCGATGGTACCCCGATGAAGAAACATATGGCAATCGCACAAACCCGAGCCCAGCATGTGCTGTCGCAACCCTCGATTTGATCCGATCTTAGACTGGGAATAAACTCCGTTTGCTTAGACTGAGAATGAACTCCGTATGCCTAAGTTAACCCATAAAATGAACGTGCGGGCGCTCAGCCAGCCAAAAGGGTGGGATGCGCAAACCAGGGATCGGCCGAGTCCCCCTCTGCATGTTGTCGATCCTGCTACCGCAACCCTCAATTAACCTAAGCTTAGATTGGGAATGAACTCCGTAAACCTAAGCCAACCGACGAAACGAATGGGCGGGCGGGCGGTCGGGCACTACGCCGGCCAGAGAGACGAGATGCGCAAGCCGTGGATCGATAGGGTGGTAGGCGGGTTTGGGCACATCTTCATATTTCTACATGCCAATGTCATTTTTATGGCTTGTAAATTCATACAATGGTCCCTTCAGCCTTCACGTGAAGTTTCATGGCAAGACGACTCGTTTTCTATTTTTCATGATTTTCAAAACTTTTTACGGTTCGAGATTTTTTAAAATTTTTTTGAAAGGATTTTTGGCCCCAACCTTGGTAGACGTGATCCTTGTATTTTTATTGGCATGCACAAAAAAATTCAGCTAAAAAGTCAAAGTGTACAGGATTTTGTGACCATTTGAAAAAAGTGTCCCCATTTCAGACACTTTAATGGCTACTGGCAACAAACCTGTAAAATCTCAAATGCTCTTTAATGGGGTGTGAGTTCTCAAGGTTTGATGAGGGATAGGGGGCCAATATATGGGCCAAGTACCAGCACCCATCGCACATCATGTGCGCAAACCCCCCCGGCCCCCCCGATCGTCGAAACCCCAATGCCGTTGGTCAGGTTCTCCGGCGATGCTTCATCGATGGTGCCCCGACGAAGAAAAATGCGATACCAGCACATGCCCGACCCCAGCATTTGCTGCCACAACCCTCAGTCCAGTCCGATCGTTGACTGGGAATTAACTCTGTATGCTTAGACTAGGAATGAACTCCGTATGCCTAAGTCAACCCATAAAACGAGTGTACGGGCGCTCAGCTGGCCAGAGGGGTGGGATGCGCAAGCCGGGGATCGGCCGGGTCCCCTCTGCATGCTGTCGATCCTGTAGCCACAACCCTCGATCCGGTCCAATCTTAGATTGGGAATGAACTCCGTATGCCTAAGCCAACCGACGAAACGAGTGGGCGGTTGGGCACTACGTCGGCCAGAGAAACGAGAAGCACAAGTCGTGAATCGATAGGGTGGTAGGTGGGTTTATGCACATCTTCATATTTCTATGTGCCAATGCCATTTTTATGGCTTGTAAATTCATACAATGCTCCCTTAAGCCTTCACGCGAAGTTTCATGGCAAGACGACTCATTTTCTATTTTTCACGATATTCAAAACGTTTTATGGTTTGAGATTTTTTTAAATTTTTTTGGAGGGAGCTTTGGCCCCAACCTTGGTAGACATGATCCTCGTATTTTTGTTAACGTGCACAAAAATATTCAGGTAAAAACTTGAAGTGTACAAGATTTTGTGACAATTTGAAAAAGAGTGTCCCCATTTTAGACATTTTAATGGCTACTGGCAGTAAACCTATAAAATCTCAAATGCTCTTTAAGGGGGTGTCAGTTCTCGAGGTTTGATGAGGGATAGGGGCCCAATATAAGGGCCAAGTACCAGCACCCATCGCACATCATGTGCGCACACCCCCCGGCCCCCCTGATCGTCTGAACCCCAATGCCGCTTGTCAGGTTATCCGGCGATGGTGCCCCGATGAAGAAAAATACGGTGCCAACATGTGCTGCCGCAACCCTCGGTCTGGTCCAATCTTAGACTGGGAATGAACTTCGTATGCTTAGATTGGGAATGAACTCCGTATGCCTAAGTCAACCTACGAAACGAGAGTGCGGGCGCTCAGCCAGCCAGAAGGGCGGGATTCGCAAGCTGGGGATCGACCGTGTCCTCCTCTGCATGCTGCCAATCCTACTGCCAAAACCCTCAATCCGGTCTGATCTAAGACTAGGAATGAACTCCGTATGCCTAAGCCAACCGACGAAACGAGCGGGCGGGCGGGCGGGCACTACGTCGACCAGAGAGACGGGATGCGTAAGCCGTGGATCGATAGGGTGGTAGGTAGGTTTAGGCACATCTTCATATTTCTGCATGCCAATGCCATTTTTATGGCTTGTAAATTCATACAATGGTCCCTTAAGCCTTCACGTAAAGTTTCATGGCAAGACGACTCGTTTTCTATATTTCACGATTTTGGAAACTTTTTGTGTTTCAGGGTTTTTTAAAATTTTTTTGGATGGAGTTTTAGCCCCAAACTTGGTAGACATGATCCTTGTATTTTTTTGGCATGCGCAAAAAAATTCAGCTAAAAACTTGAAGTGTATAAGATTTTGTGACTATTTGAAAAAAGTGTCCCCATTTCAAACACTTTAATAGCTACTGGCAGCAAAGCTGTAAAATATCAAATGCTTTTTAAGGGGGTGTGAGTTCTAGAGGTTTGATGAGGGATAGGGGGCCAATATAAGGGCCATGAACCAGTACCCATCGCACATCATGTGCGCACACACCCCCGCCCCCCCGATCGTTGGAACCCCAATGCCGTCCGACGATGGTGCCCCGACGAAGAAAAATGCGGCACCAGCACCTGCCTGAGCCCAGCATGTGATGCTGCAACCCTCAGTCCGGTCCGATCTTAGACTGGGAATGAACTCCATATGCTTAGACTAGGAATGGACTCCATATGCCTAAGTCAACCCACGAAACGAGCGTGCAGGTGCTCAACCGGCCAGAGGGGCTGGATGCACAAGTCGGGGATCGGTCGGGTCCCCCTCTGCGTCTTGCCGATCCTGTTGTGGTAACCCTCGGTTCGGTCTGATCTTAGGCTAGGAATGAACTCCGTATGCCTAAGCCATCCGACGAAACGAGCGGGCAGACGGGCACTACGTCGGCCAGAAAAACGGGAAGCGCAAGCCGTGGATCGATAAGGTGGTAGGTGGGTTTAGGCACAACTTCATATTTTTGCATGCCACTGCCCTTTTTATGACTTGTAAATTCATACAATGGTCCCTTAAGCCTTCATGAGAAGTTTCATGGCAAGATGACTATTTTTCTATTTTTCACGATTGTCCCCGAACTTGGTAGGCGTGATCCTTTTATTTTTGTTGGCATGCACAAAAAAATTCAGCTAAAAACTCGAAGTGTACAAGATTTTGAGACCATTTGAAAAAAGTGTCCCCATTTCAGACACTTTAATGGCTACTGGCAGCAAACCTGTAAAATCTCAAATACTCTTTAAGGGGGTGTGAGTTCTCGAGGTTTGATGAGGGATAGGGGGCCAATATAAGGGCCAAGTACCAGCACCCATCGCACATCTTATGCGCACACCCCCTCGGCCCCCCCATCGTCTGAACCCAAATGTCATCGGTCAGGTTCTCCGATGATGCTCCGGTGATAGTTCCCCGATGAAGAAAAATGCGACACCAGCACATGCCCGAGCTCGGCATGTGCTACCGTAACCCTCGGTCCAGTCGGACTTTAAATTAGGAATGAACTCCGTATGCTTAGACTGGGAATGAACTCCGTATGCCTAAGTCAACCCATGAAACGAGCGTGTGGGCGCTCAGTCGGCCAGGGGGGCAGGATGCGCGAGCCGGGGATTGGCCGGGTCCCCCTATGCATGCTGCCGATCCTACTGCCGCAACCCTCGGTCCGATCTGATCTTAGACTGAGAATGAACTTCGCATGCCTAAGGCAACCGACGAACCGAAGGGGCGAACGGGCGGGCGGGCACTACGCCAGCCCCAGAGACGTGATGCGCAAGCCGTGGATCAATAGGGTGGTAGGTGGGTTTAGGCACATCTTCATATTTCTGCATGCCAATGCCACTTTTATGGCTTGTAAATTCGTACAATGGTCGCTTAAGCCTTCATGTGAAGTTTCATGGCAAGACGACTCATTTTTTATTTTTCACGATTTTGGAAACTTTTTGCGGTTCGGGATTTTTTTAAAATTTTTTTGGAAGGAGTTTTTCTCCCAAACAAGGTAGATGTGATCCTTGTATTTTTTTTGGCATGCACAAAAAAATTCGGCTAAAAACTTAAATTGTATAAGATTTTGTGACTGTTTGAAAAAAGTGTCCCCATTTCGGACACTTTAATGGCTACTGGCAGCAAACCTGAAAAATCTCAAATGCTCTTGAAGGGGGTGTGAGTTCTCGAGGTTTGATGAGGGATAGGGGGCCAATATAAGGGCCAAGAACCAGCACCCATCACACATCATGTGCACACATCCCCCCGGCCCCCCCGATCGCCGGAACCCCAATGCCTTTAGTCAGGTTCTCCGGTGATGCTCCGGCGATGGTACCCTAACGAAGAAAAATACGGCACCAGCACATGCCCGAGCCCAGCATGTGCTACCGCAACCCTCAGTCCATCTGATCTTAGACTGGGAATCAACTCCGTATGCCTAAGTCAACCCAGGAAACGAGCGTACGGGCGCTCAGCCGACCAGAGGGGCGGGATGTGCAAGCCAGGGATCGGTCGGGTCCTCCTCTACGTGCTGCCGATCCTGCTATCGCAACCCTCGGTCTGGTCCAATCTTAGACTATGAATGAACTCCGTATGCCTAAGCCAACCGATGAAACGAGCAGGTGGGCAGGCGGGCGGGCACTACGCCGATCAGAGAGACGGGATGCGCAAGCCGTGGATCGATAGGGTGGTAGGTGGGTTTAGGCACATCTTCATATTTCTACATTCCAATGCCATTTTTATGGCTTGTAAATTCATACAATGGTCCCTTAAGCCTTCACGTGAAGTTTCATGGCAAGACGACTCCTTTTCTATTTTTCATGATTTTCAAAACTTTTCACGGTTCGAGAATTTTTAAAATTTTTTCGGAAGGAGTTTTGGCCCCAAACTTGGTCGACGTGATCCTTTTATTTTTGTTGGCATGCACAAAAAAAATCAGCTAAAAACTCGAAGTGTACAAGATTTTGTGACCATTTGAAAAAAGTGTCCCCATTTCAGACACTTTAATGGCTACTGACAGCAAACCTGTAAAATCTCAAATGCTCTTTAAAGGGTGTGAGTTCTCAAGGTTTGATGCGGGATAGTGGGCCAATATAAGGGCCAAGTACCAGCACCCATCGCACATCATGTGCGCACACCCCCCAGCCCTCCCGATCGTCGGAACCTCATTGTAGCCGGTCAGGTTGTTCGACGATGCTCCGGCGATGGTGCCCCAGCGAAGAAAAATGTGGCACCAGCACATGCCCAAGCCCTTCATGTGCTATCGTAACCCTCGGTCTGATCCGATCTTACACTGGGAATGAGCTCCGTATGCTTAGACTAGGAATCAACTCCGTATGCCTAAGTCAACCCACGGAACGAGTGTGCGGGCGCTCAGCCGGCCAGAGGGGCGAGATGCGCAAGCCGGGGATCAACCGAGTCCCCCTCTATGTACTGCTGATCCTGCTGCCGTAACCCTCGATCTGGTTTGATCTTAGACTGGGAGTGAACTCCGTATGCCTAAGCCAACCGATGAAACGAGCAAGCGGGCAGGCGGGCGGGCGGGCATTACGCCGACCAGAGAGACGGGATGTGCAAGCCGTGGATCGATAGGGTGGTAGGTGGGTTTAGGCACATCTTCATATTTCTATGTGCCAATGCCATTTTTATGGCTTGTAAATTCATACAATGGTCCCTTAAGCCTTCACGTGAAGTTTCATGGCAAGATGACTCCTTTTCTATTTTTCATGATTTTCATAACTTTTCACGGTTCGAGATTTTTTAAAATTTTTTTGGAAGGAGTTTTGGCCCCAAACTTGGTCAACGCGATCCTTTTATTTTTTTTGGCATGCACAAAAAAATTCAGCTAAAAACTCAAAGTATACAAGATTTTGTGACCAATTGAAAAAAGTGTCCCCATTTTAGACACTTTAATGCCTACTGGCAGCAAACCTGTAAAATCTCAAATGCTCTTTAAGGGGGTGTGAGTTCTCTAGGTTTGATGTGGGATAGTGGGCCAATATAAGGGCCAAGTACCAGCACCCATCACACATCATGTGCACACGCCCCCCCGGCCCTCCCGATCGTCGGAACCTCATTGCAGCCGGTCAGGTTGTCCAACGATGCTCCGACGATGGTGTCCCGGTGAAGAAAAATGTGGCACCAGCACATGCCCGAGCCCAGAATGTGCTGCCACAACCCTCGGTCCAGTCCGATCTTAGACTGGGAATGAACTGCGTATGCGTAACCCAACCGACGAAACAAGCGAGCAGGCGGGAACTACGCCAGCCGGAGAGACTGGATGCGCAAGCCGTGGATCGATAGGGTGGTAGGTTGGTTTAGGCACATCTTCATATTTCTGCATGCCAATGCCATTTTTATGGCTTGTAAATTCATACAATGGTCCCTTAAGCCTTCACGTGAAGTTTCATGGCAAGACAACTCCTTTTCTATTTTTCATGATTTTCAAAACTTTTCACGGTTCGAGATTTTTTAAAATTTTTTCGGAAGGAGTTTTAGCCCCAAACTTGGTCGACGTGATCCTTGTATTTTTGTTGGCAAGCACAAAAAAAATCAGCTGAAAACTCGAAGTGTACAAGATTTTGTGAGCATTTGAAAAAAGTGTCCCCATTCTAGACACTTTAATGGCTACTGACAGCAAACCTGTAAAATCTCAAATGCTCTTTAAGGGGGTGTGAGTTCTCTAGGTTTGATGTGGGATAGTGGGCCAATATAAGGGCCAAGTACCAGCACCCATCGCACATCATGTGCACACACCCCCCCGGCCCTCCCGATCGTCGGAACCTCATTGCAGCCGGTCAGGTTGTCCGACGATGCTCCGGCGATGGTGTCCCGGTGAAGAAAAATGCGGCACCAGCACATGCCCGAGCCCAGAATGTGCTGCCACAACCCTCGGTCCAGTCCGATCTTAGACTGGGAATGAACTGCGTATGCGTAACCCAACCGACGAAACAAGCGAGCAGGCGGGAACTACGCCAACCGGAGAGACTGGATGTGCAAGCCGTGGATCGATAGGGTGGTAGGTGGGTTTAGGCACATCTTCATATTTCTGCATGCCAATGCCATTTTTATGGCTTGTAAATTCATACAATGGTCCCTTAAGCATTCACATGAAGTTTAATGGCAAGACGACTCGTTTTCTATTTTTCACAATTTTTGAAACTTTTTGTGGTTCAGGATTTTTAAAAAATTTTTCAGAACGATTTTTGGTCCTAAACTTGGTAGACCTGATCCTTGTAGTTTTTTTGGCATGCAAAAAAAAAATTCAGCTAAAAACTCGAAGTGTACAAGATTTTGTGACCATTCGAAAAAAGTGTACCCATTTCAGACACTTTAATGGCTACTGGCAGCAAACCTGTAAAATCTCAAATGCTCTTTAAGGGGGTGTGAGTTCTCGAGGTTTGATGATGGATAGGGGGCCAAGATAAGGGCCAAGTTCCCAGCACCCATCGCACATCATGTGCGTCACACTCCGGCCTCCGGTCGTCGAACCCCATTTCAGTCGTGTCAGGTTCTCCAGACGATGCTCTGGATCGGTGCCCCGAGAATTGGGGCCCAGACATGCCCGAGCCCAGAATGTGCATCCACAACCCTCGGTCTGGTCCGATCTTAGACTGGAAGAATTGAACTGTCGTACCAGAAGCTCAAGCCGACAAACAGCGTGCAATCTTGGGAACTACGCCGGACTGGAAGAACTGGATTGCGCGAGCTGAGGCCGGGATGGTCGATAGGTGCCAGCGTGATCGGTGGTTTAGTGGGACATCTTCTACTTCTGCGTGCCAATGCCATTTTTATGGCTGTAAATTCATGAATGGTCCCTTAAGCCTTCACGTGAAGTTTCATGGCAAGACGACTCATTTTCTATTTTTCATGAATTTTGAAACTTTTTACGGCTCAGGATCTTTTTAAAATGTTTGTCGGAAAGATTTTTACCCCACTTGGTGAACGTGATGCTTGTATTTTTGTTGGCATGCACAAAACAATTCAGCTAAAAGCTTGAAGTGTACAAGATTTGTGACCATTTCAAAAAAGTGTCCCCATTTCAGACACTTTAATGGCTACTGGCAGCAAACCTGTAAAATCTCAAATGCTCTTTAAGGGGGTGTGAGTTCTCGAGGTTTGATGAGGGATAGGGGCCAATATAAGGGCCAAGTACCAGCACCCATCACACATCATGTGTGCACACCACCCCTGACCCCCCGATCACCGAAACCCCCAATGCCGTCAGTCCGGTTCTCCGACAATGCTCCGACGATGGTGCCTCGACGAAGAAAAATGTAGCACCAGCACATGCCCGAGCCCAACATCTGCTGCCACAACACTCGATTCGATCTGATCTTAGACTGGGAATGAACTCCGTATGCTTAGACTAGGAATGAACTCCGTATGCCTAAGCCGACAGACGAAACGAGCGGGCGGGCGAGCGGGCGGGCGGGCACTACGCCGACTAGAGAGATGGGATGCGCAAGCCGTGGATCGATAGGGTGGTGGTAGGTGGGTTTAGGCACATCTTCATATTTCTGCGTGCCAATGCCATTTTTATGGCTTGTAAATTCATACAATGGTCCCTTAAGCCTGCACGTGAAGTTTCATGGCAAGACGACTCGTTTTCTATTTTTCATGATTTTTGAAACTTTTTAAGGTTCGGGATTTTTTAAAATTTTTTCGGAAGGAGTTTTGTCCCCAAACTTTTTAGACGTGATCCTTGTATTTTTTTTGGCATGCACAAAAAAATTCAGCTAAAAACACAAAGTGTACAAGATTTTGTTATCATTTAAAAAAAATGACCCCATTTTAGACACTTTAATAGCTACTGGCAGCAAACTTGTAAAATCTCAAACACTCTTTAAGGGGGTGTGAGTTCTTGAGGTTTGATGAGGGATAGGGGGCCAATATAAGGGCCAAGTACCAGCACCCACCGCACATCATGTGTGCACACCCCCACCGACCACCCGATCATCGGAACCCCAATGCCGCCGGTCAGGTTCTTCGACGATGCTCCGACGATGGTGCCCCGGCAAAGAAAAATGTAGCACCAGCACATGCCTGAGCCCAGCATGTGCTACCGCAACCCTAGGTCCGGTCTGATCTTAGACTGAGAATGAACTCTGTATGCTTAGACTGGGAAGGAACTCTGTATGCCGAAGTCAACCCACGAAACGAGCGTGCGGGCGCTCAGCCGGCCAGAGGGGCGAGATGCACAAGGCGGGGATTAGTCGGGTCCCCCTCTATGTGCTATCATTCCTGCTACCGCAACCCTTGGTTCGGTCCGATCTTAGACTGGGAATGAACTCCGTATGCCTAAACTAACCGACGAAACGAGCACGCGGGTAGGCGGGCGGGCAGTACGCTGACCAGTGAGACGGGATGCGTAAGCCATGGATCGATAAGGTGGTAGGTGGGTTTAGGCACATCTTCATATTTCTACGTGCCAATGCTATTTTTGTTTGTAAATTCAAACAATGGTCCCTTAAGCCTTCACGTGATGTTTCATGGCAAGACGATTCTTTTTCTATTTTTCATGATTTTTGAAACTTTTTACGGTTTTGGATTTTTTAAAATTTTTTCGCAAGGAGTTTTGGCCCCAAACTTGGTAGATTTGATCCTTGTATTTTTGTGGCATGCACAAAAAAATTCAACTAAAAACTCAAAGTGTACAAGATATTGTGATCATTTAAAAAAAGTGACCCCATTTCAGACACTTTATTGGCTACTGGTAGCAAACCTGTAAAATCTCAAAAGCTATTTAAGGGGGTGTGAGTTCTTGAGGTTTGATGAGGGATAGGGGCCCATATAAGGGCCAAGTACCAGCACCCATCGCACATCATGTGTGCACACCACCCCCGGCCCCCCCGATCACCGGAACCCCAATGCCGCCAGTCAGGTTCTCCGACAATGCTCCGACGATGGTGCCCCGACGAAGAAAAATGCAGCACCAGCACATGCCCGAGCCTAGCATGTGTTGCCACAACACTCGATCCAGTCTGATCTTAGACTTGGAATGAACTCTGTATGCTTAGACTGGGAATGAACTCCGTATGCCTAAGTCAACCCATGAAACGAGCGTGCGGGCGCTCAACCGGCCAGAGGGGCGGGATGCGTAAGTTGGGGATCAGTCGGGTACCCCTCTGCGTGCTGTCGATCCTACTGCCGCAACCTTTGGTTCGGTCCAATCTTAGACTGGGAATTAACTACGTATGCCTAAGCCAACCGACGAAACGAGCGGGCGGACGGACGGGTGGGCACTACGTCGATTAGAGAGACGAGATGCGCAAGCCGTGGATCGATAGGGTGGTAGGTGGGTTTAGGCACATCTTCATATTTCTACATGCCAATGCCATTTTTATGGCTTGTAAATTCATACAATGGTCCCTTAAGCCTTCACGTGAAGTTTCATGGCAAGACGACTCGTTTTCTATTTTTCATGATTTTTGAAACTTTTTATGGTTTCGGATTTTTTAAAATTTTTTCAGAAGGAGTTTTGAACCGAAACCTGGTAGATATGATCCTTGTATTTTTGTTGGAATGCACAAAAACAATGAACTAAAAACTCGAAGTGTACAAGATTTTGTGACCATTTGAAAAAGTGTCCCCATTTCAGACACTTTAATGGCTACTGGCAGCAAACCTGTAAAATCTCAAATGCTCTTTAAGGGGGTGTGAGTTCCCGAGGTTTGATGAGGGATAGGGGCCAATATAAGGGCCAAGTACCAGCACCCATCGCACATCATGTGCGCACACCCCCCCTGGCCCCCCCGATCGATGGAACCCCAATGCCACCAGTCAGGTTCTCCGACGATGCTCCAGCGATCGTGCCCAACGAAGAAAAATGCGGCACCGACACATGCCCGATCCCAGCATGTGCTGCCACAACCCTTGGTCTGATCCAATCTTAGACTTGGAATGAACTCCGTATGCCTAAGTCAACCGACGAAATGAGCGTGAAGGCACCCAGCCGGCTAGAGGGGCGAGATGCGTAAGTCGGGGATCGGTCGGGTCCCCCTCTCCGTGCTACCGATCCTGCTGCCGCAACCCTCGGTCTGGTCTGATCTTAGACTGGGAATGAACTCCGTATGCCTAAGCCAACCGATGAAATGAGCGGGCGGACAGGCGGGTGGGCACTACGCCGGCCAGAGAGACGGGATGTGGAAGCCGTGGATCGATAGGGTGGTAGGAGGGTTTAAGCACATCTTCATATTTCTACGTGCCAATGCCATTTTTATCGCTTGTAAATTCATACAATGGCCACTTAAGCCTTCACATGAAGTTTTATGGCAAGACGACTCGTTCTTTTTTTTTATGATTTTTAAAACTTTTTGCGGTTCGAGATTTTTTATAATTTTTTCAGAAGGAGTTTTGCCCCAAACTTGGTAGTCATGATCCTTGTATTTTTGTTGGCATGCACAAAAAAATTTAGCAAAAAACTCGAAGTGTACAAGATTTTGTGACCATTTGAAAAAAGTGTCCCCATTTCAGACACTTTAATGGCTACTGGCAGCAAACCTGTAAAATCTCAAATGCTCTTTAAGGGGGTGAGAGTTCTCGAGGTTTGATGAGGGATAGGGGGCCAATATAAGGGCCAAGTACCAGCACCCATTGCACATCATGTGCGCACACCCCCCGGCCCCCTTGATCGTCGGAACCCCAATGCCGCCGGTCAGGTTCTCCGACGATGCTCCGGTGATGGTGCCCTGACAAAGAGAAATGCGACACCAGCACATGCCTGAGCGCAGCATGTGCGGCCACAACCCTCTGTCCGATCCGATCTTAGACTGGGAATGAACTCCGCATGCTTAGACTAGGAATGAACTCCGTATGCCTAAGTCAACCCATGAAACGAGCGTGTGGGCGCTCAACCGGCTAGAGGGGCGGGAAGTGCAAGTCGGTGATCGATCGGGTCCCCCTCTGCGTGCTGTCGATCCTACTACCGTAACCCTCAATCCAATCTGATCTTAGACTGGGAATGAACTCCGTATGTCTAAGCCAACCGACGAAACGAGCGGGCGGGCACTACGCCGACCAGTGAGACGGGATGCGCAAGCCGTTGATCGAGAGGGTGGTTGTAGGTGGGTTTAGGCACATCTTCATATTTCTGCATGCCAATGCCATTTTTATGGCTTGTAAATTCCTACAATGGTCCCTAAAGCCTTCACGTGAAGTTTCATGGCAAGACGACTCGTTTTCTATTTTTCATGATTTTTGAAACTTTTTACGGTTCAGGATTTTTTAAAATTTTTTCGGAAAGAGTTTTAGTCCCGAACTTGGAAGACGTGATCCTTGTATTTTTTTTGGCATGCACAAAAAAATTCAGCTAAACACTCGACGTGTACAAGATTTTGTGACCATTTGAAAAAAGTGTCCCCATTTCAGACACTTTAATTGCTACTGGCAGCAAACCTGTAAAATCTCAAATGCTCTTTAAGGAGGTGTGAGTTCTCGAGGTTTGATGAGGGATAGGGGGCCAATATAAGGGCCAAGTAGCAGCACCCATCACACATCATATGCGCACACCCCCCGACCCCTTATCGTCGGAACCCCAATGCCGTCGGTCAGGTTCTCCGGTGATGCTCCGACGATGGTGCCCAGACGAAGAAAAATACGACACCAGCATATGCCCGAGCCCAGCATGTGCAACCGCAACCCTCGGTCTGGTCCGATCTTAGACTGGGAATGAACCTCGTAAGCTTAGACTGGGAATGAACTCCGTATGCCTAAGCCAACAGACGAAACGAGCGGACGGGTGGGCTGGCGGGCACTACGCCGACCAGAGAGATGGGATGCGTAAGCCATGGATCGATAGGGGGTGGTAGGTGGGTTTAAGCACATCTTCATATTTCTATGTGCCAATGCCATTTTTATGGCTTGTAAATTCTTACAATGGTCCCTAAAGCCTTCACGTGAAGTTAATGGCAAGATGACTCATTTTCTATTTTTCACGATTTTTGAAACTTTTTACGATTCGAGATTTTTTAAAATTTTATCGAAAAGAGTTTTAGCCCAAACTTGGTAGACGTGATCTTTGTATTTTTGTTGGCATGCACAAAAAAATTCAGCTAAAAACTCGACGTGTACAAGATTTTGTGACCATTTGAAAAAAGTGTCCCCATTTCAGACACTTTAATGGCTACTGGCAGCAAACCTGTAAAATCTCGAATGCTCTTTAAGGGGGTGTGAGTTCTCAAGGTTTGATGAGGGATAGGGGGCCAATATAAGGGCCAAGTATAGCACCTATCGCACATCATGTGTGCACACCCTCTGGCCCCCCCAATCGTCGGAACCTTAATGCCACTGGTTAGGTTTTTCGACGATGCTCCGGGTGATGGTGCCCTGACAAAGAAAAATGTGGCACCAGCACATGCCCGAGCCCAGCATGTGCTACCACAACCCTTGGTCCGGTCCTATCTTCGACTGGGAATGAACTCCATATGCTTAGACTAGGAATGAACATCGTATGCCTACGTCAACCCACGAAACGAGCGTGCGGGCACTCAGCGGGCCAGAGGGGCACTCAACGGGCCAGAGCAGGCAGACGGGCGGGCATTACACCGGCCAGAGAGATGGGATGCATAAGCTGTGGATTGATAGGATGGTAGGTGGGTTTAGGCATATCTTCATATTTCTATGAACCAATGCCATTTTTATGGCTTGTAAATTCATAAAATGGTCCCTTAAGCCTTCACGTGAAGTTTCATGGCAAGATGACTTGTTTTCTATTTTTCACAATTTTCAAAACTTTTTGCGGTTCAGGATTTTTTAAAATTTGTTCGGAAGGAGTTTTGGTCCCAAACTTGGTAGACGTGATCCTTGTTTTTTTTTTTGGGATACATAAAACAATTTAGCTAAAAACTCAAAGTGTACAAGATTTTGTGACCATTTGAAAAAGGTGTCCCCATTTCAGACGTTTTAATTGCTACTGGCAGCTAACTTGTAAAATCTAAAATGCTCTTTAAGGGGGTGTAAGTTCTCAAGGTTTGATGAGGGATAGGGGGCCAATATAGGGACCAAGTACCAGCACCCATCGCACATCCATGTGCCGCACACCCCGTCAGCCCCCCCCGATTCGTCGGAATGGCCGCCGATCAGGTTCTCCGCGTGATGCTTCGACCGATGGTTGGCCCCGACGAAAGAAAATGCGGCACCAGCCATGCCCGACCCAGCCATGGTGCTGGCCGTAACCCTTAGTCCGATCCAATCTTAGACTGGGAAATGAACTCCGTATGCTTAGACTGGGAATGAACTCCGTATGCCTAAGTCAATCAATAAAACGAGCCTGTGGGCGCTCAGCCGGCCAGAGGGGTGGGAAGCGCAAGCAGGGGATCGATCGGGTCCCCCTCTGTGTGCTACCGATCCTACTGTCACAACCCTCAGTCTGGTCTGATCTTAGACTTGGAATGAACTCCGTATACCTCAGCCAACCGACGAAACGAGTCGACGGGCGGGTGGGCACTATGCCGACTAGAGAGACGGGATGCGCAAGTCATGGATCTATAGGGTGATAGGTGGGTTTACGCACAGCTTCATATTTATACGTGCCAATGCCATTTTTATGGCTTGTAAATGCATACAATGGTCCCTTAAGCCTTCACGTGAAGTTTCATGGCAAGACGACTTGTTTTCTGTTTTTCACGATTTTCAAAATGTTTTGCGATGCAGGATTTTTTTAAGTTTTTTGGAAGAATTTTTGGCCCCAAACTTGGTAGACGTGATCCTTGTATTTTTGTTGGCTTGAGCAAAAAAATTCAGCTAAAAACTTGAAGTGTACAAGATTTTGTGACCATTTGAAAAAGGTGTCCCCATTTCAGACACTTTAATGGCTACTGGCAGCAAACTTGTAAAATCTCAAATGCTCTTTAAGGGGCTATGAGTTCTTGAGGTTTGATGAGGGATAGGGGGCCAATATAAGGGCCAAGTACCAGCAACCATTGCGCATCATGTGCGAACGCCCCCCCGATCGTCGGAACCCCAATGTCGTTGGTCAGGTTCTCCGGCGATGCTCCGGTGATGGTGCCCCGACGATGAAAAATGCGGCACCGGCACATGCCCAAGCCCAACATGTGCTGGCCCAACCCTCGGTCCGATCCCATCTTCGACTGGGAATGAACTCCATATGCTTAGACTGGGAATGAACTTCGTATGCCTGAGTCAACTCACGAAACGAGCTTGCGGGCGCTCTACCGACCAGAGGGGCGGGATGCGCAAGCCGGGGATCGGCCGGGTACCCCTCTATGTGCTACTGATCCTGCTGGCACAACCCTCCATCCTATCTGATCTTAGACTGGGAATGAACTCTGTATGCCTAAGCCAACCGACGAACGAACAGACGGGCGGGCACTACGCCGGCCAGAGAGACAGGATGCGCAAGTCATGGATTGATAGGATGGTACGTGGGTTTAGCCACATCCTCATATTGCTACGTGCCAATGCCATTTTTTTGGCTTGTAAATTCATACAATGGTCCTTTAAGCCTTCACCTGAAGTTTCATGGCAAGACGACTCGTTTTCTATTTTTCACGATTTTTGAAACCTTTTGTGGTTCAGGATTTTTTAAAATTTTTTCGTAAGGAGTTTTGGGGCCAAGTACCAGCACCCATTGCACTTCATGTGTGCACACCCCCTGGCTCCCCGATCGCCGGAACCCCAATGCCACCGGTCAGGTTCTCCCTGCTTCCCTCGATCCGATCCGATCTTAGACTGGGAATGAACTCCGTATGCCTAAGCCAACCGACAAAATGAGTGGGCGGGCGGGTGGGCAGGCATTATGCTGGCCAGAGAGATGGGATGCGAAGCCGTGGATCGATAGGGTGGTAGGTGGGTTTAGGCACCTCTTCATATTTTCGTGTGCCAATGCCATTTTTATGGCTTGTAAATTCATACAATGGTCCCTTAAGCTTTCACGTGAAGTTTCATGCCAAGATGACTCATTTTCTATTTTTCATGATTTTTGAAACTTTTTACGGTTCGGGATGTTTTAAAATTTTTTTGGAAGGGGTTTTGGCCCCAAACTTGGTAGACGTGATTCTTGTATTTTTGTTGGCATGTACAAAAAAATTTAGCTAGAAACTCGAAGTGTTCAAGATTTTGTCACCATTTGAAAAAAGTGTCCCCATTTCAGACACTTTAGTAGGTACTGGCAGGAAACCTGTAAAATCTCAAATGCTCTTTAAGGGGATGTGAGTTCTTGAGGTTTGATGAGGGATAGGGGGCCAATATAATGGCCAAGTACCAGCACCCATCGCACATCATGTGCGCACACCCCACCCGACCCCCCGATCACTGGAACCCCAATTCCACCGGTCAGGTTCTCCGGCGATACTCTGACGATGGTGCCCCAACGAGGAAAAATGAGGCACCAGCACATGCCCGAGCTCGGCATGTGATGCCGTAACCCCAGGTCCGGTCCAATCCGATCTTAGACTAGGAATGAACTCCGTATGCTTAGACTGGGAATGAACTCCGTATGCCTACGTCAACCCACGAAACGAGCGTGCGAGCGCTCAACCGGCCAGAGGTGCAGGAAGCGCAAGCTAGGGATCGGTCGGGTCCCCCTCTGCGTGCTGTCAATCCTACTACCGCAACCCTCCATCCGGTCTGATCTTAGACTGGGAATGAACTTCGTATGCCTAAGCCAACCGACGAAACGAGTGGACGGGCGGGCGGGCACTACGTCAGCTAGAGAGACGGGATGCGCAAGTCGTGGATCGATAGGGTGGTTGGTGGGTTTAGGCACATCTTCATATTTCTACATGCCAATGCCATTTTTATGGCTTGTAAATTCATCCAATGGTCCCTTAAGCCTTCACGTGAGGTTTCATGGCAAGACGGCTCGTTTTCCATTTTTCATGATTTTTGAAACTTTTTACGGTTCGGGATTTTTTAAAATTTTTTTAAAAAGATTTTTGGCCCTAAACTTGGTAGACACGATCCTTGTATTTTTGTTGGGATGCACAAAAAAATTCAGCTAAAAACTCGAAGTGTACAAGATTTTGTGACCATTTGAAAAAAGTGTCCCCATTTCAGACACTTTAATGGCTACTGGCACCAAACCTGTAAAAGCTCAAATGCTATTTAAGGGGGTGTGAGTTCTAGAGGTTCGATGAGGGATAGGGGGCCAATACAAGGGCCAAGTATCAGCACCCATCACACATCATGTGCGCACACCCCCCGGCACCCACAATCACCGGAACCCTAATGCCGTCGGTCAGGTTCTCCGGTGATGCTCCGGCGATGGTGCACCGACAAAGAAAAATGCGGCACCAGCACATGCTCGAGCCCAGCATGTGCTATCGCAACACTCGTTCTGGTCTGATCTTAGACTGGGAACGAACTCCGTATGCTTAGACTACGAATGAACTCCGTATGCCTAAGTCAACCCACGGAACGAGCGTACGGGAACTCAGACGGTCAGAGGGGCAGGATGCGCAAGCTGGTGAATGAAAGGGTCCCCCTCTGCGTGCTACCGATCCTGCTACTACAACCCTCAATCCGGTCTGATCTTAGACTGGGAATGAACTCCGTATGCTTAAGCCAACCGACGAAATGAGCGGGCGGGCGGGCGGGCACTATGCCAGCCAGAGAGACGGGATGCGCAAGTCGTGGATAGATAGAGTGGTAGGTGGGTTTAGGCACATCTTCATATTTCTGCCTACCAATGCCATTTTTATGGCTTGTAAATTCATACAATGGTCCCTTAAGCCTTCACATCAAGTTTCATGGCAAGACGACTCATTTTCTGTTTTTTACGATTTTTGAAACTTTTTGTGGTTCAGGATTTTTTAAAATTTTTTCAGAAGGAGTTTTGGCCCCAAACTTGGTAGACTTGATCCTTGTATTTTTTTTGGCATGCACAAAAAATTCAACTAAACACTCGAAGTGTACAAGATTTTGTGACCATTTGAAAAAAGTGTCTCCATTTCAGAAACTTTAATGGCTACTGGCAGTAAACCTGTAAAATCTCAAATGCTCTTTAAGGGGGTGCGAGTTCTCGAGGGTTGATGAGGGATAGGGGGCCAATATAAGAGCCAAGTCCCAGCACCCATCGCACATCATGTGCGCACACCACCCCAGCCCCCCGATCTCCGGAACCCCAATTTCGCCGGTCAAGTTCTCCAGCGATGCTCCAGCGATGGTGCCCCGACGAAGAAAAATGATGCACAAGAACATGCCCGAGCCCAGTATGTGCTGCCACAACCCTCGGTCCGGTCCGATCTTAGACCGGGAATGAACTCCGTATGCTTAGACTGGGAATGAACTCCGTATGCCTAAGTTAACCCATGAAATGAGCGTGCGGGCGCTCAGCCAGCCAGAGGGGCGGGATGCGCAAGCCAGGGATCGGTTGGGTCCCCCTCTGCGTGCTACCGATCTTGCTGCTGTAACCCTTCTTCTAGTCTAATCTTAGACTGGGAATGAACTCCGTATGCCTAAGCCAACCGATGAAACGAGCGGGCGGGCGGGCACTACGTCGGCCAAAGAGACGGGATGCGCAAGCCGTGGATCGGTAGGGTGGTAGGTGGGCTTGGGTACATCTTCATATTTCTGCATGCCAATGCCCTTTTTATGGCTTTGTAAATTCATACAATGCTCCCTTAAGCCTTCACGTGACGTTTCATGGCAAGACGACTCGTTTTCCATTTTTCATGATTTTGGAAACTTTTTGCGGTTTGGGATTTTTTAAAATTTTTTCGGAAGTTGTTTTGGGCCCAAACTTGGTAGACGTGATCCTTATATTTTTATTGGCATGCACAAAAAAATTCAGCTAAAAAATCGAAGTGTACAAGATTTTGTGACCATTTGAAAAAAGTGTCCCCATTTCAGACACTTTAATGCCTAGTGGCAGCAAACCTGTAAAATCTCAAATGCTATTAAAGGGGGTGTGAGTTTTTGAGGTTTGATGAGGGATAGGGTGCCAATATAAGGGCCAAGTACGAGCACCCATTGCACATCATGTGCGCACACCCCCTGGCCCCCCGATCGTCGGAACCCCAATGTCGTCGGTCAGGTTCTCCGACGATGGTGCCCCGAAGAAGAAAAATGTGGCACCAGCACATGCCTGAGCCCAGCATGTGCTGTCGCAACCCTCAGTCCGGTCCGATCTTATACTGAGAATGAACTCCGTATGCCTAAGACAACCCATGAAACGAGCAGGCGGGCGCTCAGCCGGCTAGAGGGGGGATGCGTAAGTCGGGGATCGGTCGGGTCCCCCTCTGCGTACTGTCGATCCTGCTACCGCAACCCTCAGTCTGGGCTGATCTTACACTGGGAATGAACTCTGTAAGCCTAAGCCAACCGACGAAACGAGCGGGCGGGCACTATGCCGGTCAGAGAGACGGGATGCGCAAGTCGTGTATCGATAAGGTGGTAGGTGGGTTTTGGCACATCTTCATATTTCTACATGCCAATGCCATTTTTATGGCTTGTAAATTCATACAATGGTCCCTTAAGCCTTCACGTGAAGTTTCATGGCAAGACGACTCGTTTTCTATTGTCCATGATTTTCAAAACTTTTTGCTGTTCAGGATTTTTTAAAATTTTTTCAGAAGGATTTTTGGCCCTAAACTTGGTAGACATGATCCTTGTATTTTTGTTGGCATGCACAAAAAAATTCAGCTAAAAACTCGAAGTGTACAAGATTTTGTGACCATTTGAAAAAAGTGTCCCCATTTCAGACACTTTAATGGCTACTGGCAGCAAAAATCTTAAATGCTCTTTAAAGGGTCAAGAACCAGCACCCATTGCACATCATGTGCGCACACCCCCGCGGCCCCCCCGATCGCCGAAACCCAATACCACCGGTCAGGTTCTCCGACGGTGCTCCGACGATGGTGCCCCGACAACATTGGGGTTCTGATAGGCTACGCCGGCTAGAGAGACGGGATGCACAAGCTGTGGATCGATAGGCTAGTAGGTGGGTTTAGGCACATCTTCATATTTCTGCATGCCAATGCCATTTTTATGGCTTGTAAATTCATACAATGGTCCCTTAAGCCTTCACGAGAAGTTTCATGGCAAGATGACTCGTTTTTTATTTTTCACGATTTTCAAAAATTTTTGCGGTTCGAGATTTTATTAAAATTTTTTCAAAAGGAGTTTTGGCCCTAAACTTGTTAGACTTGATCCTTGTATTTTTTTGGCGTGCACAAAAAAATTCAGCTAAAAAGTCGAAGTGTACAAGATTTTGTGACCATTTAAAAAAAGTGTCCCCATTTCAGACACTTTAAAGGCTACTGGCGACAAACTTGTAAAATCTCAAATGCTCTTTAAGAGGGTGTGAGTTCTCGAGGTTTGATGAGGGATAGGGGGCCATTATAAGGGCCAAGTACCTGTACCCATCGCACATCATGTTCGCACACCCCCCGGCACCCACGATCACCGGAACCCTAATGCCGTCGGTCAGGTTCTCAGGCGATGCTCCGGCGATGGTGCCCCGACAAAGAAAAATGCAGCACCAGCACATGCTCGAGCCCAGCATGTGCTGTCGCAACACTCGTTCTGGTCTGATCTTAGACTGGGAACGAACTCCGTATGCTTAGACTGCGAATGAACTCCGTATGCCTAAGTCAACCCACGGAACGAGCGTACGGGCACTCAGACGGCCAGAGGGGCAGGATGCGCAAGCTGGGGATCGAAAGGGTCCCCCTCTGCGTGCTGCCAATCCTGCTACTACAACCCTCGGTCCGGTCTGATCTTAGACTGGGAATGAACTTCGTATGCATAAGCCAACCGACGAAACAAGCGGGCGGGCGGGCGGACACTATGCCAGCCAGAGAGACGGGATGCGCAAGCCGTGGATAAATAGAGTGGTAGGTGGGTTTAGGCACATCTTCATATTTCTGCCTACCAATGCCATTTTTATGGCTTGTAAATTCATACAATGGTCCCTTAAGCCTTCACATCAAGTTTCATGGGAAGACGACTCGTTTTTTATTTTTCATGCTTTTTGAAACTTTTTACGGTTCGAGATTTTTTTAAATTTTTTCGGAGGGATTTTTTTCCCCAAACTTAGTAGACATGATCCTTGTATTTTTGTTGGCATGCACAAAAAAATTCAGCTAAAAACTCGAAGTGTACAAGATTTTGTGACCATTTGAAAAAAGTGTCCCCATTTTAGATACTTTAATGGCTACTGGCAGCAAACCTGTAAAATCTCAAATGCTCTTTAAGGGGGTGTGAGTTCTTGAGGTTTGATGAGGGATAGGGGGCCAATATAAGGGCCAAGTACCAGCATCCATCGAACATCATGTGCGCACACCCCCCCGGTCCCCTATCGTCGAAACCTCAATGCCGCCGGTTAGGTTCTCCGACGATGCTCCGGCGATGGTGCCTCGGGGAAGAAAAATGCGACACCAGCACATGCCCGAGCCCAGCATCTGCTGCCGTAACCCTCGGTCTGATCCGATCTTAGACTAAGAATGAACTCCGTATGCCTAAGTCAAACCACGAAACGAGCGTGCGGGCGCTCAGTCGGCCAGAAGGGCGGGATGCGTAAGCCGGGGATCGACTGGGCCCCCTCTACGAGTTGCTGATCCTACTGCCGCAACCCTCAGTCTGGTCTGATCTTAGACTTGGAATGAACTCCGTATGCCTAAGCCAACTGACAAAACGAGCGGGCGGGCGGGCGAGCGGGCACTACACCGGCCAGGGAGACGTGATGCGCAAGCCATAGATCGATAGGGTGGTAGGTGGGTTTAGGTACATCTTCATATTTTTGCATTCCAATGCCATTTTTTTGGCTTGTAAATTCATACAATGCTCCCTTAAGCCTTCACGTGAAGTTTCATGGCAAGACGACTCGTTTTCTATTTTTCACGATTTTTGAAACTTTTTACGGTTCGAGATTTTTTAAAATTTTTTCAGAAGGAGTTTTGCCCCAAACTTGGTAGATGTGATCCTCGTATTTTTATTGGCATGCACAAAAAAATTCAGCTAAAAACTCGAAGTGTACAAGATTTTGTGACCATTTGAAAAAAGTGTCCCAATTTCAGACACTTTAATGGCTACTGGCAGCAAACCTGTAAAATCTCAAATGGTCTTTAAGGGGGTGTGAGTTCTCGAGGTTTGATGAGAGATAGGGGGCCAATATAAGGGCCAAGTACCAGCACCCATCGTATATCATGTGCACACACCTACCCCGGCCCCCGCGATCGTCGGAACCCTAATGCCGTCGGTTAGGTTCTCTGGCGATGCTCCGACGATGGTGCCCCGATGAAGAAAAATGCAGCACCGGCACATGCCCGAGCCCAACATCTACTGTCACAACCCTTGATCTGATCCGATCTTAGACTGGGAATGAACTCTATATGCTTAGACTAGGAATGAACTCCGTATGCCTAAGTCAACCCACGAAACGAGCGTGCAGGTGCTCAGCCGACTAGAGGGATGGGATGCGCAAGCCGAGGATCGATCGGGTCCCCCTCTGTGTGCTGTCAATCTTCATGCTGCAACCCTCGGGCTGGTCTGATCTTAGATTGGGAATGAACTCCGTATGCCTAAGCCAACCAACAGAACGAGCGGGCGGACGGATGGGCACTACTCCGGCCAGAGAGACGGCATGCGCAAGTTGTGGATGGATAGGGTGGTTGGTGGGTTTAGGCACATCTTCATATTGCTGCATGCCAATGCCATTTTTATGGCTTGTAAATTCATACAATGGTCCCTTAAGGCTTCACATGAAGTTTCATGGCAAGACGACTCGTTTTCTATTTTTCACGATTTTTGAAACTTTTTACGATTCGTGCTTTTTTTAAAATTTTTTCGGAAGGATTTTTGGCCCTAAACATGGTAGACATGATCCTTGTATTATTTTTGGCGTGCACAAAAAAATTCAGCTAAAAACTCGAAGTGTACAAGATTTTGTGACCATATGAAAAAAGTGTCCCTATTTTAGACACTTTAATGGCTACTGGCAGCAAACCTGTAAAATCTCAAATGCTCTTTAAGGGGGGTGTGAGTTCTTGAGGTTTGATGAGGGATAGGGGGCCAATATAAGGGCCAAGTACCAGCACCCATCACACATCATGTGCGCACACCTGCCGGCCCCACCGATCATCGTAACCCTAATGCTACCGGTCAAGTTCTCCGATGATGCTCCGGCGATGGTGCCCCGGGGAAGAAAAATGTGACACCAGCACATGCCCGAGCCCAGCATTTGCTGCCGCAACCCTTGGTCCAGTCCAATCTTAGAATGGGAATGAACTCCGTATGCTTCGACTGGGAATGAACTCCGTATGCCAAAGTCAACCCACGAAACGAGCGAGCGGGGGCTCAGCCAACCAAAGGGGTGGGATGCACAAGCCGAGGATCGACCTGGTCCCCCTCTACGTGCTGCTGATCCTACTGTCGCAACCCTCAGTCTGGTCTGATCTTAGACTGGGAATGAACTCCGTATGCCTAAGCCAACTGACGAAACGAGCGGGCGGACGAGGGGGTGGGCTCCATGCCGGCCAGAGAGACGGGATGCGCAAGCCGTGGATCAGTAGGGTGGTCAGTGGGTTTAGGCACATCTTCATATTTCTGCATGCCAATGCCATTTTTATGGCTTGTAAATTCATACAATAGTCCCTTAAGCCTTCACGTGAAGTCTCATGGCAAGACGACTTGTTTTCTATTTTTCACGATTTTCAAAACTTTTTACAGTTGGGGATTTTTTAAATTTTTTTCGGAAGGGGTTTTGGCCCCAAACTTGGTAGACGTGATCCTTGTATTTTTTTTGGCATGCACAAAAAAAATCAGCTAAAAACTCGAAGTATACAAGATCTTTGTGACCATTTGAAAAAAGTGTCCCCATTTCAGACACTTTAATGGCTACTGGCAGCAAACCTGTAAAATCTCAAATGCTCTTTAAAGGGGGGTGAGTTCTCAAGGTTTGATGAGGGATAGGGGGCCAATATAAGGGCCAAGTACCAGCACCCATCGCACATCATGTGCGCACACCCCCCTGGCCCCCCGATCGTCGGAACCCTATTACCGTCGGTCAGGTACTCCGGTGATGCTCCGACGATGGTGCCCCGATGAAGAAAAATGTGGCACCAGCACATGCCTAAGCCCAGCATGTGCTGCCGCAACCCTCGAACAGATCCGATCATAGACTGGGAATGAACTCCGTATGCTTAGACTGGGAATGAACTCCGTATGCCTAAGTCCACCCACGAAACAAGGTACGGACCCTCAGCCGGCCAGAGGGGCGGGATGCGCAAGTCGGGGATCGATCGGGTCCCCCTCTGTGTGCTGCTGATCCTGCTACCACAACTCAGTTTGGTCTGATCTTAGACTGGGAATGAACTCTGTATGCCTAAGCTAACCGACGAAATGAGCGGGCGGGCGGGCAGGCGGGCGGGCAGGCTGGCGGGCACTATGCCGACTAGAGAGACGGGATGCGCAAGCCGTGGATCGATAGGGTGGTTGGTGGGTTTAGGCACATCCTTATATTTCTACGTGCCAATGCCATTTTTATAGCTTGTAAATTTGTACAATGGTCCCTTAAGCCTTCACGTGCAGTTTCATGGCAAGACGACTCGTTTTCTATTTTTCATGATTTTTGAAACTTTTTACGGTTTCAGATTTTTTAAACTTTTTTTGGAAGGAGTTTTGCCGCCAAACTTGGTAGACGTGATCCTTGTATTTTTGTTGGCATGCACAAAAAAATTCATCTAAAAACTCGAAGTGTACAAGATTTTGTGACCATTTGAAAAAAGTGTCCCCATTCCAAACACTTTAATGGCTACTGGCAGCAAACCTGTAAAATCTCAAATGCTCTTTAAGGGAGAGTGAGTTCTCGAGGTTTGATGAGGGATAGGGGGCCAATATAAGGGCCAAATACCAGCACCCATTGCACATCATGTGCGCACACCCCTCTCAGCCCCCCAGATCGTCGGAACCCCGATGCCGTCGGCCAGGTTCTCCGGCGATGCTCCGACGATGGTGCCCCAGCAAAGAAAAATGTGGCACCAGCACATGCCCAAGCCCAGCATGTCCTATCGCAACCCTCGGTCTGGTCTGATCTTAGACTGGGAATGAACTCCATATGCTTAGACTGGGAATGAACTCTGTATGCCTAAGTCCACCCACGAAACAAGCGTACGAACGCTCAGCCGGCCAGAGGGGCGGGATGCGCAAGTCGAGGATCGACCGGGTACCTCTCTGCATGCTGTCAATCCTACTACCGTAACCCTCGGTCCTGTCCGATCTTAGACTGAGAATGAACTCTGTATGCCGAAGCCATCCGACGAAATGAGCGAACGGGCGGGCAGGCGGGTACTACACCGGCCAGAGAGACAGTATGCGCAAGCCGTGGATCGATAGGGTGGTAGGTGCGTTTAGGCACATCTTCATATTTCAGCATTCCAATGCCATTTTTATGCCTTGTCAATTCATACAATGGTCCCTTAAGCCTTCATGTGAAGTTTCATGGCAAGACGACTCGTTTTCTATTTTTCATAATTTTTAAAACATTTTACGGTTCAGAATTTTTTAAAATTTTTTCGAAAGGCTTTTTGGCCCCAAACTTGGTAGACATGATCCTTATATTTTTTTTGGCATGCACAAAAAAATTCAGCTAAAAACTCGAAGTGTACAAGATTTTGTGACCATTTGAAAAAAGTGTCCCCATTTCAAACACTTTATTGGCTACTGGCAGCAAACCTGTAAAATCTCAAATGCTCTTTAAGGGGGTATGAGTTCTCGAGGTTTGATGAGGGATAGGGGGCCAATATAAGGGCCAAGTACTAGCACCTATTGCACATCATGTGCGCACACCCCCTGGCCCCCCCGATCGCTAGAACCCCAATGCTGTCAGTCAGGTTGTCCGGCGATGGTGCCCCGGTGAAGAAAAATGTGGCACCACCACATGCCTGAGCCCAGCATGTGCTGCCGCAACCCTCGATCTGGTCCAATCATAGACTGGGAATGAACTCCGTATGCTTAGACTGGGAATGAACTCCGTATGCCTAAGTCAACCAACGAAACGAGCGTGCGGGCGCTCAGCCGACCAGAGGGGCGGGATGCACAAGTCGTGGATCGGCCGGGTCCCCCTCTACGTGCTGCCAATCCTGCTGCCGCAACCCTCAGTTTGTTTGATCTTAGACTGGGAATGAACTCCGTATGCCTAAGCCAACTGTCGAAACGAGCGGGCGGGCGGGCACTATGCCGGCCAGAGAGACAGGATGCGTAAGCCGTGAATCGATGGGGTGGTAGGTGGGTTTAGGCACATCTTCATATTTCTACATGCTAATGCCATTTTTATGGCTTGGAAATTCATACAATGGTCCGCTAAGCCTTCACGTGAAGTTTCAGGGCAAGACGACTCGTTTTCTATTTTTCACGAATTTTCAAAACTTTTTGCGATTAGAGATTTTTTAAAATTTTTTTGGAAAGAGTTTGGCCCCAAACTTGGTAGACGTGATCCTTGTATTTTTGTTGGCATGCACAAAAATATTCAGCTAAAAACTCGAAGTGTACAAGATTTTGTGACCATTTGAAAAAAGTGTCCCCATTCCAGACACTTTAATGGCTATTGGCAGCAAACCTGTAAAATCTCAAATGCTCTTTAAGCGAGCGTGAGTTGTTGAGGTTTGATGAGGGATAGGGGGCCAATATAAAGGCCAAGTACCAGCACCCATCGCACATCATGTGCGCACACCCCCCCGGCTCCCCAGATCATCGGAATCCCAATGTCGCCGGCCAGGTTCTCCGGCGATGCTCCGACGATGGTGCCCCAGCAAAGAAAAATGTGGCACCAGCACATGCCCGAGCCCAGTATGTCCTGCAGCACGTAGAGGGGCAAGATGCGCAAGCCGTGGATCAATCGGGTTACCCTCTACGTGCTGCCGATCCTGCTACCGCAACCCTTAGTCCAGTCCGATCTTAGACTGGGAATGAACTCCGTATGCCTAAGCCAACCATCGAAAAAAGCGGGCGGGTTGACGGGCGGGCACTACGTTAGCCAGAGAGACAGGATGCGTAAGCCATGGATCGATAGGGTGGTAGGTGGGTTTAGGCACATATTCATATGTCTGCATGCCAATGCCATTTCTATGGCTTGGATATTCATTCAATGGTTCCTTAAGCCTTCACGTGAAGTTTCATGGCAAGACGACTCGTTTTCTATTTTTCACAATTTTCAAAACATTTTACGGTTCAGAATTTTTTAAAATTTTTTCGAAAGGATTTTTGGCCCCAAACCTGGTAGATGTGATCCTTATATTTTGTTTGGCATGCAAAAAAAAATTCAGCTAAAAACTCGAAGTGTACAAGATTTTGTGACCATTTGAAAAAAGTGTCCCCATTTCAAACACTTTATTGGCTACTGGCAGCAAACCTGTAAAATCGCAAATGCCTTTAAGGGGTGTGAGTTCTCGAGTTTGATGAGAGATAGGGGGCCAATATAAGGGCCAAGTACCAGCACCTATCACACATCATGTGTGCACACCCCCCGGCCCCCCTGATCGCCAGAACCCCAATGCCGTAGGTCAGGTTCTCCGATGATGCTCCAGCGATGGTGCCTCGGTGAAGAAAAATGTGGCACCAGCACATGCCCGAGCCAGCATGTGCTGCTGCAACCCTCGGTCTGGTCCGATTATAGAGTGGGAATGAACTCCGTATGCCTAAGTCAACCAATGAAACGAGCATGCGGGCGCTCAGTCGACCAGAGGGGCGAGATGCGCAAGCCGTGGATCGGCCGGGTTCCCCTCTACATGCTGCCGATCCTGCTGCCACAACCCTTAGTCTGGTCTGATCTTAGACTGGGAATGAACTCCATATGCCTAAGCCAACCGTCGAAACGAGCTGGCGGCCGGGCACTACACCGGCCAGAGAGACAGGATGCGTAAGCCGTGGATCGATAGGGTGGTAGGTGGGTTTAGGCACATCTTCATATTTCTGCATGCCAATGCCATTTTTATGGCTTGGAAATTCATACAATGGTCCGTTAAGCCTTCACCTGAAGTTTCATGGCAAGACGACTCGTTTTCTATTTTTCACGATTTTTGAAACTTTTTACGGTTTGAGATTTTTTTAAATTTTTTCGGAAGGAGTTTGGCCCCAAACTTGGTGGACTTGATCGTTGTATTTTTGTTGGCATGCACAAAAATATTCAGCTAAAAACTCGAAGTGTACAAGATTTTGTGACCATTTGAAAAAAGTGTCCCCATTCCAAACACTTTAATGGCTACTGGCAGCAAACCTGTAAAATCTCAAATGCTCTTTAAGCGAGCATGAGTTCTCAACGTTTGATGAGGGATAGGGGGCCAATATAAGGGCCAAGTACCAACACCCATCACACACCATGTGCGCACACCCCCTCCGGCCCCCCAGATCGTCGGAACCCCAATGCCATCGACCAGGTTCTCCGGCGATGCTCTGATGATGGTGCCCTAACAAAGAAAAATATGGAACCAGCACATGCCCGAACCCAGCATGTGCTGCCGCAACCCTCGGTCTGGTCCGATCTTAGACTGGGAATGAACTTCGTATGCTTAGACTGGGAATGAACTCCATATGACTAAGTCAACCAATGAAACGAGCGTGCGGGCGCTCAGCCGGCCAGAGGGCCGGGATGCGCAAGCCGTGGATCGGTCGGGTCCCCCTCTACGTGCTACCGATCCTACTGCCGCAACCCTCAATCCAGTCCGATCTTAGACTAGGAATAAACTCCGTATGGCTAAGCCAACCGTTGAAACGAGCGGGCGGGCCGGCAGTTGGGCACTACGCTGGCCAGAGAGACGGGATGCGCAAGCCGTGGATCGATAGGGTGGTAGGTGGGTTTAGGCCCATCTTCATATTGCTGTGTGCCAATGCCATTTTTATGGCTTGTAAATTCATACAATTGTCCCCTAAGCCTTCCCGTGAAGTTTCATGGCAAGACGACTCGTTTTCTATTTTTCACGATTTTTGAAACTTTTTAGGGTTCGAGATTTTTTAAAATTTTTTCGGAAGGAGTTTTAGCCCCAAACTTGGTAGACGTGATCCTTGTATTTTTTTCTGGCATGCACAAAAAATTTCAGCTAAAAACTCGAAGTGTACAAGATTTTGTGACCATTTGAAGAAAGTGTCCCCATTTCAGACACTTTAATGGATACTGGCAGCAAACCTGTAAAATCTCAAATGCTCTTTAAGGGGGTGTGAGTTCTCGAGGTTTGATGTGGGATACGGGGCCAATATAAGGGCCAAGTACCAGCACCCATCTCACATCTTGTGCACACACGTCTCCGGCCCCCCCGATCATCGGAACCCCAATGCCGCCTGTCAGATTCTCCGATGATGCTCCGACGATGGTGCCCTGACGAGGAAAGAAACGACACCAGTACATTCTAGAGCCCAGCATGTGCTACCACAACCCTCGGTCCGGTCCGATCTTAGACTGGAAATGAACTCCGTATGCTTAGACTGGGAGTGAACTCCGTATGCCTAAGTCAACCCACGAAACGAGTATGCGGACGCTCAGTCGGCCAGAGGGGCGGGATGCGTAAGCCAGGGATCAGCCGGGTCCCCCTCTGGGTGCTACCGATCCTGCTGCCGCAACACTCGATCTGGTCTGATCTTAGACTGGGAATCAACTCCATATGCCTAAGCCAACCGACGAAATGAGCGGGCGGGTGGGCACTATACCGACCGGAGAGGAGGGATGCGCAAGCCGTGGATCGATAGGGTGGTAGGTGGGTTTAGGCACATCTTCATATTTCTGTGTGCCAATTTTATGGTTTGTAAATTCATACAATGGTCCCTTAAGCCTTCACGTTAAGTTTCATGGCAAGACGACTCGTTTTCTATTTTTCACGATTTTTGAAACTTTTTACGGTTCGGGATTTTTTAAAATTTTTTTGAAAGGAGTATTGGCCCCAAACTTGGTAGACGTGATCGTTGTATTTTTTTTGGCATGCACAAAAAAATTCAGCTAAAAACTCAAAGTGTACAAGATTTTTTGACCATTTGAAAAAAGTGTCCCCATTTCAGACGCTTTAGTGGCTACTGGCAGCAAACCTGTAAAATCTCAAATGCTCTTTAAGGGGGTGTGAGTTCTCAAGGTTTGATGAAGGATAGGAGGCCATTATAAGAGCCAAGTACCAGCACCCATCACACGTCATGTGCGCACACCCCCCCGACAGCCCCGATCTTTGGAACCCCAATGCCACCGATCAGGTTCTCCGACGATGCTCCAGTGATGGTGGCCCGGCGAAGAAAAATGCAGCAGCAGCACATGGCCAAGCCTAGCATGTGCTGTTGCAACCCTTGGTCCGGTCCGATCTTAGACTGGGAATGAACTCCGTATGCTTAGACTGGGAATGAACTCCGTTTCCCAAAGTCAACCAATGAAATGAGCGTGCGGGCGCTCAGCCGGCCAGAGGGGCAAGATGCGTAATTCGGGGATCAGCCAGTCAGGTTCTTCAATGATGCTCCGGTGAAGAAAAATGCAACACCAGCACATGTCCGAGCCCAACATGTGCTACCGCAACCCTTGGTCCGGTCTGATCTTAGACTAAGAATGAACTCCGTATGCTTAGACTGGGAATGAACTCCGTATCCCAAAGTCAACCCATGAAACGAGCGTGCATCCGCTCAGCCGGCCAGAGGGGCGGGATGCACAAGCCGAGGATCGGCCAGTCAAGTTCTCCGATGATGTTCTGATGAAGAAAAATACGGCACCAACACATGCCCGAGCCCAGCATGTGCTGCCCGCAACCCTTGGTCCCGTCTGATCTTAGACTGGGAATGAACTCCGTATGCTTAGACTAGGAATGAACCCCGTATCCCTAAGTCAGCGAATGAAATGAGCGTGCGGGCGCTCAACCGGTCAGAGGGGCGGGACGTGTAAGTCGGGGATCGATCGGGTCCCCCTCTGCGTGCTGTCGATCCTGCTGCCGCAACCCTCAGTCTGGTCTGATCTTAAACTAAGAATGAACTTCGTATGTCTAAGCCAACTGACAAAACGAGCAGGCGGGCGGGCGGGCACTACGCCGACCAGAGAGACGGGATGATCAAGCTGTGGATCGATAGGGTGGTAGGTGGGTTTAGGCACATCTTCATATTTCTGCATGCCAATGCCATTTTTATTTCTTCTAAATTCATACAATGGTCCTTGAAGCCTTCACATGAAGTTTCATGGCAATATGACTCGTTTTCTATTTTTCATGATTTTTGAAACTTTTTGTGGTTCGGGATTTTTTAAAATTTTTTTCGAAGGGGTTTTGGCCCTAAACTTGGTAGACATGATCCTTGTATTTTTGTTGGCTTGCATAAAAAAATTCAGCTAAAAACTCGAAGTGTACAAGATTTTGTGATCATTTGAAAAAAGTGTCCCCATTTTAGACACTTTAATGGCTACTAGCAGTAAACCTGTAAAATCTCAAATGCTCTTTAAGGGGGTGTGAGTTCTCGAGTTTGATAAGGGATAAGGGGCCAATATAAGGGACAAGTACCAGCACCTATCGCACATCATGTGCGCACACCCCCCGGCCCCCCCGATTGCCGGAACCTCAATGCCGTCGAACAAATTCTCTGGTGATGCTCCGGCGATGGTGCCCCGACAAAGAAAAATGTGGCACCAGCACATGCCCGAGCTCAGCATGTGCTGCCGCAACCCTCGGTCTGGTCTGATCATAGACTGGGAATGAACTCCGTATGCTTAGACTGGGAATGAATTCCGTATGCCTAAGTCAACCCACGAAACGAGCATGCGGACGGGCAGGCGGGCACTACGTCAGCCAGAGAGACGGGATGCGTAAGCCGTGGATCGATAGGGTGGTTGGTGGGTTTAGGCACATCTTCATATTTCTACGTGCCAATGCCATTTTTATGGCTTGTAAATTCATACAATGGTCCCTTAAGCCTTCACGTGAAGTTTCATGGCAAGAGGACTCGTTTTTTATTTTTCATGTTTTTTGAAACTTTTTGCGGTTCGGGATTTTCTAAAATTTTTTTGAAAGGAGTTTTTGGCCCCAAACTTGATAGACATGATCCTTGTATTTTTGTTGGCATGCACAAAAAAATTCAGCTAAAAAATCGAAGTGTACAAGATTTTGTGACCATTTGAAAAAAGTGTCCCCATTTCAGACACCTTAATGGCTACTGGCAGCAAACCTGTAAAATCTCAAGTGCTCTTTAAGGGGGTGTGAGTTCTCAAGTTTGATGTGGGATAGGGGGCCAATATAAGGGACAAGTACCAGCACCCATCCCACATCATGTGCGCACACCCCCCCGACCCCCCGATTACCGGAACCCCAATGCCGTCAGTCAAGTTCTCCGGCGATGGTGCCCCGACAAAGAAAAATGTGGCACCAGCACATTCCCGAGCTCAGCATGTGCTGCCGCAACCCTCGGTCTGGTCCGATCATAGACTGGGAATGAACTCCGTATGCTTAGACTGGTATTGAACTCCGTATGCCTAAGTCAACCCACGAAACGAGCATGCGGACAGGCGGGCGGGCACTACGTCGGCCAGAGAGACGGGATGCGTAAGCCGTGGATCGATAGGGTGGTGGGTTTAGGCACATCTTCATATTTCTACGTGCCAATGCCATTTTTATGGCTCGTAAATTCATACAATGGTCCCTTAAGCGTTCACATGAAGTTTCATGGCAAGACGACCGTTTTTTTATTTTTCATGATTTTTGAAACTTTTTACGGTTCGAGATTTTTTAAAATTTTTTTGACAGCATTTTTGGCCCCAAACTTGATAGACGTGATCCTTGTATTTTTGTTGGCATGCACAAAAAAATTCAGCTAAAAAATCGAAGTGTACAAGATTTTGTGACCATTTGAAAAAAGTGTCCCCATTTCAGACACCTTAATGGCTACTGGCAGCAAACCTGTAAAATCTCAAGTGCTCTTTAAGGGGGTGTGAGTTCTCGAGTTTGATGAGGGATAGGGGGCCAATATAAGGGACAAGTACCAGCACCCATCGCACATCATGTGCGCACACCCCCCCGACCCCCCGATTACCAGAACCCCAATGCCGTCGGTCAAGTTCTCCGGCGATGGTGCCCCGACAAAGAAAAATGCGGCACCAGCACATTCCTGAGCTCAGCATGTGCTGCCGCAACCCTCGGTCTGGTCCGATCATAGACTGGGAATGAACTCCGTATGCTTAGACTGGGAATGAACTCCGTATGCCTAAGTCAACCCACGAAACGAGCATGCGGACAGGCGGGCGGGCACTACGTCGGCCAGAGAGACGGGATGCGTAAGCCGTGGATCGATAGGGTGGTTGGTGGGTTTAGGCTCATCTTCATATTTCTACGTGCCAATGCCATTTTTATGCCTTGTAAATTCATACAATGGTCCCTTAAGCGTTCACGTGAAGTTTCATGGCAAGACGACCTGTTTTTTATTTTTCATGATTTTTGAAACTTTTTACGGTTCGAGATTTTTTAAAATTTTTTCGACAGTATTTTTGGCCCCAAACTTGATAGACGTGATCCTTGTATTTTTGTTGGCATGCACAAAAAAATTTAGCTAAAAAATCGAAGTGTACAAGATTTTGTGACCATTTGAAAAAAGTGTCCCCATTTCAGACACTTTAATGGCTACTGGCAGCAAACTTGTAAAATCTCAAATGCTCTTTAAAGGGGTGTGAGATCTCAAGGTTTGATGAGGGATAGGGGGCCACTATAAGGGCCAAGTACCAGCACCCGCCGCACATCATGTGCGCACACCCCTCTCGGCCCCCCGATCACCAGAACCCCAATGCCACCGATCAGGTTCTCCGGCGATGCTCCAACAATGGTGCCCAGACGAAGAAAAATGTGACACCAGCACATGCCCGAGCCCAGCATCTGTGGCTGCAACCGTCGGTCTGATCCGATCTTAGACTGGGAATGAACTCCGTAGGCCTAAGTCAACCCACGAAATGAGCAAACGGGCGCTCAACCGGCCAGAGGGGCGGGATGCGTAAGTCGGGGATCGGTCGGGTCCCCCTCTGCGTGCTGTCGGTCCTACTACCGCAACCCTCGGTCCAGTCCGATCTTAGACTGGGAATGAACTTCGTATGCCTAAGCCAACCGACGAAACAAGCGGGCGGGCGGGCACTACGTCGGCCAGAGAGACGGGATGCGCAGGCCATGGATCGATAGGGTGGTAGGTGGGTTTAGGCACATCTTCATATTTCTACGTGCCAATGCCATTTTTATGGCTTGTAAATTCATACAATGGTCCCTTAAGCCTTCACGTGAAGTTTCATGGCAAGATGACTCATTTTATATTTTTCACGATTTTTGAAACTTTTTGCGGTTCAGGATTTTTTAAAATTTTTTCGAAAGGGGTTTTGGCCCCAAATTGGTAGACGTGATCCTTGTATTTTTGTTGGCATGCACAAAAAAAATCAGCCAAAAACTCGAAATCTACAAGATTTTGTGACCATTTGAAAAAAGTGTCCCCATTTCAGACACTTTAATGGCTACTGGCAACAAACCTATAAAATCTCAAATGCTCTTTAAGGGGGTGTGAGTTCTCGAGGTTTGATGATTGATAGGGGGCCAATATAAGGGCCAAGTAACAGCACCCATCGCACATCATGTGCGCACACCCCCCGACCCCCCGATCGCCAAAACCCCAATGCCGCCGGTCTGGTTCTTCGGCAATGCTCTGGTAATGGTGCCCCGGTAAAGAAAAATGCAGCACCAGCACATGCCCAAGCCCAGCATGTTTTGCCGTAACCCTCGGTTCGGGTCGATCTTAGATTTAGAATGATCTCCTTATGCTTAGACTGGGAATTTACTTAGTAAGCGAGCCAAGTACCAGCACCCATCGCACATCATGTGTGCACACCCCCAGGCCCCCCCACTGGTTGAACCCTAATCCCGCCGGTCAGGTTCTCCTGCGATGCTCCGGCGATGGCACCCCGAAAAGAAAAATATAGTACCAGCACATGCGCGAGCTGAGCATGTGCTATCGCAAACCTCGGTCTGATCCGATCTTAGACTGGGAATGAACTCCGTATGCCTAAGTCAACCCACGAAACGAGGGTGCGGGTGCTCAGCCGGCCAGAGGGGCGAGATGCACAAGCCAGGGATCGATCGGGTCTCCCTCTGCGTGCTGTCAATCCTGCTATTGTAACCCTCAGTCTGGTCCAATCTAAGACTGGGAATCAACTCCGTACGCCTAAGCCAACCGATGAAACGAGCGAACAGGTGGACGGACGAGCACTACGCCGGCCAGAGAGATGGGATGTGCAAGCCGTGGATCGATAGGGTGGTAGGTGGGTTTAGGCACATCTTCATATTTCTGCATGCCAATGCCACTTTTATGGCTTGTAAATTCATACAATGGTCCCTTAAGCCTTCACGTGAAGTTTCATGGCAAGAAGACTCATTTTCTATTTTTCATGATTTTTGAAACTTTTTATAGTTTGAGATTTTTTAAAATTTTTTCTGAAGGAGTTTTGGCTCCAAACATGGTAGACAAGATCCTTGTATTTTTTTGGCATGCCCAAAAAAATTCAGCTAAAAAATCGAAGTGTACAAGATTTTGTGACCATTTGAAAAAAGTTTCCCCATTTCAGACACTTTAATGGCTACTGGCAGCAAACCTGTAAAATCTCAAATGCTCATTACGGGGGTGTGAGTTCTCAAGGTTTGATGAGGGATAGGGGACCAATATAAGGGCCAAGTACCAGCACCCATCGCACATCATGTGCGCACACCCCCCGGCCCCCCTATCGTCGAAACCCTAATGCCGCTGGTCAGGTTCTCCGATGATGGTGCCCCGGTGAAGAAAAATGCGGCACCAGCACATGCCCGAGCCCAACATGTGCTGTTGCAACACTCGGTCCGGTCTGATCTTAGACTGGGAATGAACTCTGTATGCTTAGATTGGGAATGAACTCTGTATGCCTAAGTCAACCCACGAAACGAGCGTGCGGGCGCTCAGTCGGCCAGAGGGACGGGATGCATAAGCTGAGTCCCCATCTGCGTGCTACTGATCCTGCTATCGTAACCCTTGGTCAGGTCCGATCTTAGACTGGGAATGAAATCCATATGCCTAAGCCAACCGATGAAAGGATCGAGCGGGCAGGCGGACGGACGGGCGGGCACTACGCCGACCAGAGAGACGGGATGCGCAAGCCGTGGATCGATAGGGTGGTAGGTGGGTTTAGGCACATCTTCATATTTCTCCATGCCAATGCCATTTTTATGGCTTGTAAATTCATACAATGGTCCCTTAAGACTTCACATGAAGTTTCATGGCAAGACGACTCGTTTTCTATTTTTCATGATTTTTGAAACTTTTTACGGTTAGAGATTTTTTAAAATTTTTTCGGAAGGAGTTTTGGCCCAAACTGGGTAGATGTGATCCTTGTGTTTTGTTTGGCATGCACAAAAAAATTCAGCTAAAAACTCAAAGTATATAAGATTTTGTGACCATTTGAAAAAAGTGTCCCCATTTCGAACACTTTAATGGCTACTAGCAGCAAACCTCTAAAATCTCAAATGCTCTTTAAGGGGGTGTGAGTTCTCGAGGTTTGATGAGGGATAGGGGGCCAATATAAGGGCCAAGCACCAGCAGCCATCGCACATCATCTCCGCCCACCCCCCTGGCCCTCCCGATCGTCGGAACCCCAATGCCACCGGTCAGGTTCTCCGGCGATGCTCCGACGATGGTGCCCCGACGAAGAAAAATTTGGCGCCAGCATATGCCCGAGCCCAGCATGAGCTGCCACAACCCTCGGTTTGGTCCGATCTTAGACTGGGAATGAACTCCGTATGCTTAGACTAGGAATGAACTCCGTATGCCTAAGTCAACCCACGAAACGAGCATGCGGGCGCTCAGCCGGCCAGAGGGGTGGGATGCACAAGCCGGGGATCAGTCAGGTCCCCCTCTCCGTGCTAACAATCCTGCTGCCGTAACTTGGTTTGGTCCGATCTTAGATTGGGAATGAACTCCATATGCCTAAGCCAACCGACAAAACGAGCGGGCGGGCGGGCGGGCGGGCACTACGTCGGCCAAAGAGGTGGGATGCGCAAGCCGTTGATCGATAGGGTGGTTGGTGTGTTTAGGTATATCTTCATATTTTTGCGTGCCAATGCCATTTTTATGGCTTTTAAATTCATACAATGGTCCCGTAAGCCTTCACGTGCAGTTTCATGACAAGATGACTCGTTTTCTATTTTTCACGATTTTTAAAACTTTTTATGGTTCGAGATTTTTTAAACTTTTTTTGGAAGGAGTTTTAGTGCCAAACTTGGTAGACGTGATCCTTGTATTTTTGTTGGCATGCACAAAAAAATTCAGCTACAAACTCAAAGTGTACAAGATTTTGTGACCATTTGAAAAAAGTGTCCCCATTCTAGACACTTTAATGGCTACAGCAACAAACCTATAAAATCTCAAATGCTCTTTAAGGGACCGTGTGTTCTCAAGGTTTGATGAGGGATAAGGGGCCAATATAAGGGCCAAGTACCAGCACCCATTGCACATCATGTGCGCACAGCCCCCCCGACCCCCCAGATCGTCGGAACCCCATTGTCGTCGGCCAGGTTCTCCGGCGATACTCCGACAATGGTGCCCCAGCAAAGAAAAATGCGGCACCAGCACATGCCCAAGCCCAGCATGTGCTGTCGCAACCCTCGGTCTGGTCCGATCTTAGACTGGGAATGAACTCCGTATGCTTAGACTGGGAATGAACTCCGTATGCCTAAGTCAAGCAACAAAATGAGCGTGCGGGCGCTCAGCCGGCCAGAGGGGCGGGATGCGCAAGCCGTGGATCGGCCGGGTCCCCCTCTATGTGCTACCGATCCTGCTACCACAACCCTCAGTCTAGTCTAATCTTAGACTGGGAATGAACTCCGCATGCCTAAGCCAACCGTCGAAACGAGCGAGCGGGCGGGCGGGCGAGCACTACCCCGACCAGAGAGACGGGAAGCGTAAGCCGTGGATTGATAGGGTGGTAGGTGGGTTTAGGCACATCTTCATATTTTTGTGTGCCAATGCCATTTTTATGGCTTGGAAATTCATACAATGGTCCGTTAAGCCTTCACGTGAAGTTTCATGGCAAGATAACTTGGTTTTTATTTTTCACGATTTTCAAAACTTTTTACGGTTCGAGATTTTTTAAAATTTTTTCGAAAGGACTTTTGGCTCCAAACTTGGTAGATGTGATCCTTGTATTTTTTTTGGCATGCACAAAAAAATTCAGCTAAAAACTCGAAGTGTACAAGATTTTGTGACCATTTGAAAAAAGTGTCCCCATTTCAAACACTTTAATGGCTATGGCCAGCAAACCTGTAAAATCTCAAATGCTCTTTAAGGGGGTGTGAGTTCTCGAGGTTTGATGAGGGATAGGGGGCTAATATAAGGGCCAAGCACCAGCACCCATTGCACATCATGTGCGCACACCCCCCGGCCCCCCCGATCGTCGGAACCCTAATGCCGTCGGTCAGGTTCTCCGACGATGCTCTGTTGATGGTGCCCCGACGAAGAAAAATGTGGCACCAGCACATGCCCCAGCCCAACATGTGCTGCTGCAACCCTCAATTCGGTTCGATCTTAGACTGGGAATGAACTTCGTATGCTTAGACTGGCAATGAACTCTGTATGCCTCAGTCAACCCATGTAACGAGCGTGCGGGCACACAGTCGGCCAGAGGGGCGGGATGCTCAAGCCAGGGATCGACCGGGTGCCCCTCTATGTGCTGCCTATCCTGCTTTTGTGACCCTCAATCCGGTCTGATCTGAGACTGGGAATTAACTCCGTATGCCTAAGCCAACCGACGAAACGAGCGAGCGGGCGGGCGGACCGGCACTACGCCGACCAAAGAGACGGGATGCGCAAGCCGTGGATCAATTGGGTGGTAGGTGGGTTTAGGCACATCTTCATATTGCTGTGTGCCAATGCCATTTTTATGGCTTGTAAATTCATACAATGGTCCCCTAAGCCTTCACGTGAAGTTTCATGGCAAGACGACTCGTTTTCTATTTTTCATGATTTTTGAAACTTTTTAGGGTTCGGGATTTTTTAAAATTTTTTTGGAAGGAGCTTTCGCCCCAAACTTGGTAGACGTGATCCTTGTATTTTTGTTGGCCTGCACAAAAAAATTCAGCTATAAACTCGAAGTGTACAAGATTTTGTGACCATTTGAAAAAAGTGTCCCCATTTCAGACACTTTAATGGATACTGGCAGCAAACCTGTAAAATCTCAAATGCTCTTTAAGGGGGTGTGAGTTCTCGAGGTTTGATGTGGGATACGGGGCCAATATAAGGGCCAAGTACTAGCACCCATCGCACATCATGTGCGCACACCCCCTGGCCCCCCCGATCGCCGGAACCTCAATGCCGCCGATCAGGTTCTTCGGTGTTGCTCCGGTGATGGTGCCCCGACGAAGAAAAATACGGCACCAGTACATTCCAGAGCCCAGCATCTGCTACCGTAACCCTCGGTCCGGTCCGATCTTAGACTGGGAATGAACTCCGTATGCTTAGACTGGGAGTGAACTCCGTATGCCTAAGTCAACCCACGAAAAGATCGTGTGGGCGCTCAGCCGGCCAGAGGGGCGGGATGCTTAAGCCAGGGATCAGCCGGGTCCCCCTCTGCGTGCTACTGATCCTGCTGCCACAACCCTCAGTCCGGTCTGATCTTAGACTGGGAAAGGACTCCGTATGCCTAAGCCAACTGACGAAATGAGCGAGCGGGTGGGCACTATATCGGTCGGAGAGGAGGGATGCGCAAGCCGTGGATCGATAGGGTGGTAGGTGGGTTTAGGCACATCTTCATATTTTTGTGTGCCAATGCCATTTTTATGGTTTGTAAATTCATGCAATGGTCCCTTAAGCTTTCACGTTAAGTTTCATGGCAAGACGACTCGTTTTCTATTTTTCACAATTTTTGAAACTTTTTACGGTTCGGGATTTTTTAAAATTTTTTTGAAAGGAGTATTGGCCCCAAACTTGGTAGATGTGATCCTTGTATTTTTGTTGGCATGCACAAAAAAATTCAGCTAAAAACTCAAAGTGTACAAGATTTTTTGACCATTTGAAAAAAGTGTCCCCATTTCAGACACTTTAGTGGCTACTGGCAGCAAACCTGTAAAATCTCAAATGCTCTTTAAGGGGGTATGAGTTCTCAAGGTTTGATGAAGGATAGGAGGCCATTATAAGAGCCAAGTACCAGCACCCATCGCACATAATGTGCGCACACCCCCCCCGACCGCCCCGATCACCGGAACCCTAATGTCGCCGGTCAGGTTCTCCGACGATGCTCCGGTGATGGTGGCCCGGCGAAGAAAAATGCAGTAGCAGCACATGCCCGAGCCTAGCATTTACTGTCGCAACCCTTGGTCTGGTCCACTCTTAGACTAAGAATGAACTCCGTATGCTTAGACTGGGAATGAACTCCATATCCCAAAGTCAACCCATGAAACGAGCGTGCAGGTGCTCAGTCGGCCAGAGGGGCGGGACGCACAAGCCGAGGATCGGTCAGTCAGGTTCTCCGACGATGCTCCGGTGAAGAAAAATGCAGCACCAGCACACGATCGAGCCCAACATGTGCTGCCGCAACCCTTGGTCCGGTCCGATCTTAGACTGGGAATGAACTCCGTATGCTTAGACTGGGAATGAACTCCGTATCCCTAAGTCAACGAATGAAATGAGCGTGCGGGTGCTCAGCCGGCCAGAGGGGCGGGACGGGTAAGTCGGTGATCGGTCGGGTCCCCCTCTGCGTGCTGCCGATCCTGCTGCCGCAACCCTTAGTCCGATCTGATCTTAGACTGGGAATGAACTCCGTATGCCTAAGCCAACCGACAAAACGAGCAGGCGGGCGGGCGGCCACTACGCCTGCCAGAGAGACGGGATGCGCAAGCTGTGAATCGATAGGGTGGTACGTGGGTTTAGGCACATCTTCATATTTCTGCATGCCAATGCCATTTTTATTTCTTCTAAATTCATACAATGGTCCTTGAAGCCTTCACATTATGTTTCATGGCAAGATGACTCGTTTTCTATTTTTCATGATTTTTGAAACCTTTTGCGGTTTGGGATTTTTTAAAATTTTGTTCGAAGGGGTTTTGGCCCCAAACTTGGTAGACATGATACTTGTATTTTTTTTGGCATTCACAAAAAAATTCAGCTAAAAACTTGAAGTGTACAAGATTTTGTGACCATTTGAAAAAAGTGTCCCCATTTCAGACACTTTAATGGCTACTGGCAGCAAACCTGTAAAATCTCAAATGCACTTTAAGGGGGTGTGAGTTCTCGAGTTTGATGAGGGATAGGGGGCCAATATAACGGACAAGTACCAGCACCCATCACACATCATGTGCGCACACCCCCCGACCTTCCGGATTGCCGGAACGCCAATGCCGTCGGTCAGGTTTTTCGACGATGCTCCGGCGATGGTGCCCCGACGAAGAAAATTGCGGCACCAGCACATGCCCGAGCTCAGCATGTGCTGCCGCAACCCTCGGTCTGGTCCGATCATAGACTGGGAATGAACTCCGTATGCTTAGACTGGGAATGAACTCCGTATGCCTAAGCCAACCCACGAAATGAGCATGCGGACGGGCGGGCGGGCACTACGTCGGCCAGAGAGACGGGATGCGTAAGCCGTGGATCGATAGGGTGGTTGGTGGGTTTAGGCACATCTTCATATTTCTGCATGCCAATGCCATTTTTATGGCTTGTAAATTCATACAAAGGTCCCTTAAGCCTTCACGTGAAGTTTCATGGCAAGACGACTCGTTTTTTTTTTTTCATGGTTTTTGAAACTTTTTACGGTTCGGGATTTTTTAAAATTTTTTCAAAAGGATTTTTGGCCCCAAACTTGATAGACGTGATCCTTGTATTTTTGTTGTCATGCACAAAAAAATTTAGCTAAAAAATCGAAGTGTACAAGATTTTGTGACCATTTGAAAAAAGTGTCCTCATTTCGGACACTTTAATGGCTACTGGCAGCAAACCTGTAAAATCTCAAATGCTCTTTAAAGGGGTGTGAGATCTCAAGGTTTGATGAGGGATAGGGGGCCAATATAAGGGCCAAGTACCAGCACCCATCACACATCATGTGCTCACACCCCTCTCGGCCCCCCGATCGTCGAAACCCCAAGGCCATCGGTCAGGTTTTCCGGTGATGCTCCGACAATGGTGCCGCGATGAAGAAAAATGCGACACCAGCACATGCCCGAGCCCAGCATCTGTGGCCGTAACCCTCGGTCTGATCCAATCTTAGACTGGGAATGAACTCCATATGCTTAGACTGGGAATGAACTCCGTATGCTTAGACTAGGAATGAACTCCGTATGCCTAAGTCAACCCATAAAACGAGCAAACGGGTGCTCAGCCGGCCAGAGGGGCGGGATGCACAAGCCGGGGATCGGTTAGGTCCCCCTCTGCGTGCTACCGATCCTGCTATCGTAACCCTCGGTCTGGTTCGATCTTAGACTGGGAACGAACTTCGTATGCCTAAGGCAACCGACGAAACGAGCGAGCGGGCGGGCGGGCACTTTGTCGGCCAGAGAGACGGGATGCGCAGGCCGTGGATCGATAGGGTGGCAGGTGGGTTTAGGCACATCTTCATATTTCTACATGCCAATGCCATTTTTATGGCTTGTAAATTCATACAATGGTCCCTTAAGCCTTCACGTGAAGTTTCATGGCAAGACGACTCATTTTATATTTTTCACGATTTTTTAAACTTTTTACGGTTTGGGATTTTTTAAAATTTTTTCGGAAGGGGTTTTGGCCCCAAACTTGGTAGACGTGATCCTTGTATTTTTTTTGGCATGCACAAAAAAAGTCAGCCAAAAACTCGAAATCTACAAGATTTTGTGACCATTTGAAAAAAGTGTCCCCATTTCAGACACTTTAATGGCTACTGGCAACAAACCTATAAAATCTCAAATGCTCTTTAAGGGGGTGTGAGTTCTCGAGGTTTGATGAGGGATAGGGGGCCAATATAAGGGCCAAGTAATAGCACCCATCGCACATCATGTACGCACACCCCCTGACCCCCCGATCGTCGAAACCCCAATGTCGCCGGTCAGGTTCTCCGACAATGCTCTGGCCATGGTACCCCGACGAAGAAAAATACGGCACCAGCACATGCCCAAGCCCAGCATGTTTTGCCGCAACCCTCGGTCCAGGTCGATCTTAGATTGGGAATGATCTCCGTATGCTTAGACTGGGAATGAACTCTATATGCGGGCCAAGTACCAGCACCCATCGTACATCATGTGCGCACACCCCCTCGGCCCTCCCACTGGCCAAACCCTAATCCCGCCGGTCAGGTTCTCCTGCGATGCTCCGACGATGGCACCCCCGAAAAGAAAAATGCGGCACCAGCACATGCGCGAGCCGAGCATGTGCTACCGTAAACCTCGGTCCGATCCGATCTTAGACTGGGAATGAACTCCATATGCTTAGACTGGTAATGAACTCCGTATGCCTAAGTCAACCCACGAAATGAGGGTACGGGTGCTCAGCCTGCCGAGGGGTGGGTTGCGTAAGTCGGGGATCGATCAGGTCTCCCTCTACGTGCTGTCGATCCTACTGCTGCAACACTCGGTCTGGTCCAATCTAAGACTGGAAATCAACTCCGTACACCTAAGCCAACCGATGAAACGAGCGGACGGGCGGGCGGGCACTACGCCGGCCAGAGAGACGGGATGTGCAAGCCATGGATCGATATGGTGGTAGGTGGGTTTAGGCACATCTTCATATTCCTACCTGCCAATGCCATTTTTATGGCTTGTAAATTCATACAATGGTCCCTTAAGCCTTCACTTGAAGTTTCATGGCAAGACGACTCATTTTCTATTTTTCATGATTTTCAAAAATTTTCGTGTTTCAGGATTTTTTAAAAATTTTTCGAAAGGATTTTTGGCCCCAATCTTGGTAGACGTGATCCTTGTATTTTTGTTGGCTTGCAGAAAAAAATTCAGCTAAAAACTCGAAGTGTACAAGATTTTGTGACCATTTGAAAAAAGTGTCCCCATCTTAGACACTTTAATGGCTACTGGCAGTAAACCTATAAAATCTAAAATGCTCTTTAAGGGGGTGTGAGTTCTCGAGGTTTGATGAGAGATAGGGGGCCAATATAAGGGCTAAGTACCAGCACCCATCGCACATCATGTGCGCACACCCCCCGGCCCCCCCGATCGTCGGAACCCCAATGCCGCCGATCAGGTTCTCCGGCGATGCTCCGGTGATGGTGCCCCGATGAAGAAAAATGTGGCACCAGCACATGCCCGAGCCTAGCATGTGCTGCCGCAACCTTCGGTTCGGTCCGATATTAGACTGGGAATGAACTGCATATGCTGAGACTGGAAATGAACTCCGTATGCCTAACTCAACCCATGAAATGAGCGTGCGGGGGCTCAGCTGGCCAGAGGGGCGGGATGCGCAAGTCGAGGATCAACCGGGTACCCCTCTGTGTGCTACCGATCCTACTATAGCAACCCTCGGTTTGAACCAATCTTAGACTGGGAATGAACTCCGTATGCCTAAGCAAACCAACGAAACGAGCAGGCGGGCTAGAACTACGCCGGCCAGAGAGACGGGATGCGCAAGCCGTGGATCGATAGGGTGGTAGGTAGGTTTAGTCACATCTTCATATTTCTTCGTGCCACTGCCATTTTTATGGGTTGTAAATTCATACAATGGTCCCTTAAGCCTTCACGTGAAGTTTCATGGCAAGATGACTCGTTTTCTATTTTTCATGATTTTCAAACCTTTTTGCAGTTCGGGATTTTTTAAAATTGTTTCAGAAGGAGGTTTAGCCATAAACTTGGTAGATGTGATCCTTGTATTTTTGTTGGCATGCACAAAAATATTCAGCTAAAAACTCGAAGTGTACAAGATTTTGTGACCATTTGAAAAAAGTGTCCCCATTTCAAATACTTTAATGGATACTGGCAGCAAACCTGTAAAAACTCAAATGCTCTTTAAGGGGGTGTGAGTTCTCTAGGTTTTATGAGGGATAGGGGGCCAATATAAGGGCCAAGTACCATCACCCATCGCATATCATTTGCACACACCCCCCCACGGCCCCCCCGATCGCCGGAACCCCAATGCCATTGGTTAGGTTCTCTGGTAATGCCCGAGCCTAGCATGTGCTGCCGCAACCCTCGGTCCGGTCCAATCTTAGACTCGAAATGAACTCCATATGCCTATGTCAACCCATGAAACGAGCGTGCGGGCGCTCAGTCGGCCAGAGGGATGGAATGCATAAGTCGAGGATCGATCAGGTCCCCCTCTGCGTGTTGTCGATCCTACTGCCGCAACCCTTGGTCCGGTCCGATCTTAGACTGGGAATGAACTCCGTATGCCTAAGCCAACCGATGAAACGAGCGGACGGGCGGGCACTATGCCGGCCAAAGAGACGGGATGCGCAAGCCGTGGATCGATATGGTTGTAGGTCGGTTTAGGAACATTTTCATATTTCTACGTGCCAATGCCATTTTTATGGCTTGTAAATTCATACAATGGTCCTTTAAGCCTTCACGTGAAGTTTCGTGGCAAGATGACTCATTTTTTATTTTTCATGATTTTTGAAACTTTTTCCGGTTCGGGATTTTTTAAAATTTTTTAGGAAGGCATTTTCGCCCAAAACTTGGTAGACATGATCCTTGTATTTTTGTTGGCATGCACAAAAAAATTCAGCTAAAAACTCGAAGTGCACAAGATTTTGTGACCATTTGAAAAAAGTGTCCCCATTTCAGACACTTTAATGGCTACTGGCAGCAAACTTGTAAAATCTAAAATGCTCTTTAAGGGGGTGTGAGTTCTCGAGGTTTGATGAGGGATAGGGGGCCAATATAAGGGCCAAGTACCAGCATCCTTCGCACTTCAAGTGTGCACACCCCCCCCGGCCCCCCGATGGTCGGAACCCCAATGCCATCGGTCAGGTTCTCCGGCGATGCTCCGACGATGGTGCGCCGACGAAGAAAAATACGGCACCAGCACATGCCAGAACCCAGCATGTGCTGCCCCAATCCTCTGTCCAATCTGATCTTAGACTGGGAATGAACTCTGTATGGCTAAGTGAACCGACGAAATAATCGGGCGGGCGGGCGGGCTGGCACTATGCCGACCAGAGAGACGGGATGCACAAGCCGTTGATCGATAGGTTGGTAGGTGGGTTTAGGCACATCTTCATATTTCTGCATGCCAATGCCATTTTTAACGCTTGTAAATTCATACAATGGTCCCCTAAGCCTTCACGTGAAGTTTCATGGCAAGACGACTCGTTTTCAATTTTTCATGATTTTTGAAACTTTTTACGGTTCAAGATTTTTTAAAATTTTTTCGGAAGGAGATTTGCCCCCAAACTTGGTAGACGTGATCCTTGTATTTTTTTTGGCATGCACAAAAAAATTCAGCTAAAAACTCGAAGTGTACAAGATTTTGTGACCATTTGAAAAAAGTGTCCCCATTTCAGACACTTTAATGGCTACTGGCAGCAAACCTGTAAAGTCTCAAATGTTCTTTAAGAAGGTGTGAGTTCTCGAGGTTTGATGAGGGATAGGGGGCCAACATAAGGGCCAAGTACCAGCACCCATCGCACATCATGTGCGCACACCCCCCGGCCCCCCCGATCGTCGGAACCCCAATGCCGCCGGTTAGGTTCTCCGGCGATGCTCCGACGATGGTGTCCCGACGAAGAAAAATGCAGCACCAGCACATGCCCGAGCCTAGTATGTGCTATCGTAACCCTCGGTCCGCTTTGATATTAGACTGGGAATGAGCTCCGTAAGCTTAGACTGGGAATGAACTCTGTATGCCTAAGTCAAGCCACGAAACGAGCGTGCGGGCGCTCAGTCGGCCAGAGGGGCGGGATGCGCAAGTCGTGGATCGGTCGGGTCCCCCTCTGCATGCTGCTGATCCTGTTGCTGCAACCCTCGATCTGGTCCAATCTTAGACTAGGAATGAACTCCGTATGCCTACACCAACCGACGAAAAGAGCAGGCGGGCGGGGGGCACTACGCCGGCCAGAGAGACGGGATTTGCAAGCCGTGGATCGATAGGGTGGTAGGTGGGTTTTGGCACATCTTCATATTTCTCTGTGCCAATGCCATTTTTATGGCTTGTAAATTCATACAATGGTCCCTTAAGCCTTCACCTGAAGTTTTATGGCAAGACAACTCATTTTCTATTTTTCATGATTTTTGAAACTTTTTGCGGTTCGGACCCTTGTATTTTTGTTGGCATGCAAAAAAAAATTCAGCTAAAAACTTGAAGTGTACAAGATTTTGTGACCATTTGAAAAAACTGTCCCCATTTTAGACACTTTAATGGCTACTAGCAGCAAACCTGTAAAATCTCAAATGCACTTTAAGGGGTTGTAAGTTCACGAGGTTTGATGAGGGATAGGGGGCCAATATAAGGGCCAAGTACCAGCACCCATCGCACATCATGTGCGCACACCCCCCGACCCCCCCGATTGCCGGAACCCCAATGCCGCCGGTCAGGTTCTCCGACGATGCCCCGGCGATAGTGCCCCGGGGAAGAAAAATGCGGCACCAACACATGCTCGAGCCCAGCATGTGCTGCCACAACCCTCTGTCCCGTGTGATCTTAGACTGGGAATGAACTCCGTATTCTTAGACTGGGAATGAACTCCGTATGCTTAAGTCAACCCACGAAATGAGCGTACGGGCGCTCAGTCGACCAGAAGGACGGATGCGTAAGCCGAGGATCGGTCGGGTCCTCCTCTACGTGCTGTCGATCCTACTGCCGCAACCCTCAGTGCGGTCCGATCTTAGACTAGGAATGAACTCCATATGCCTAAGCCAACCGACAAAACGAGCGAGCGGGCGGGCACTATGCTGGCCAAAGAGACGGGATGCGCAAGCCGTGGATCAATGCGGTGGTAGGTGGGTTTTGGTACATTTTCATATTGCTGCATGCAAATGCCATTTTTATGGCTTGTAAATTCATGCAATGGTCCCTTAAGCCTTCACGTGAAGTTTCATGGCAAAACGACTCGTTTTCTATTTTTCATGATTTTTGAAACTTTTTACAGTTCAGGATTTTTTAAAATTTTTTCGGAAGGATTTTTGGCCCCAAACATGGTAGATGTGATCCTTGTATTTTTATTGGCATGCACAAAAAAATTGAGCTAAAAACTCGAAGTGTACAAGATTTTGTGACCTTTTGAAAAAAAGGTTCCCATTTCAGACACTTTAATGGCTACTGGCAGCAAACCTGTAAAATCTCAAATGCACTTTAAGGGGTTGTGAGTTCTCGAGGTTTGATGTGGGATAGGGGGCCAATATAAGGGCCAAGTAGCAGCACCCATCTCACATCATGTGCGCACACCCCCCGGCCCCCCCGATCGTCGGAACCCCAATGCCGTCGATCAAGTTCTCCGGTGATGCACTGGTAATGGTGCCCCGGTGAAGAAATTTGTGGCACCAGCACATGCCCGAGCCTAGCATGTGCTACCGCAACCCTTGGTCTGGTCTGATCTTAGACTGGGAATGAATTCCATATGCTTAGACTGGGAATGAACTCCGTATGCCTAAGTTAACCCACGAAATGAGCGTGCGAGCGCTCAGCCGGCCAGAGGGGCGGGATGCGCAAGCCGGGGATTGGTCGGGTCCCCCTCTGCGTGCTGTCGATCTTGCTGCTGCAACCCTCGGTCCGGTCTGATCTTAGACTGAAAATGAACTCCGTATGCCTAAGCCAACAGACAAAACGAGCGGGCGGGCGGGAGGCGGGGCACCACGCCGGCCAGAGAGACGGGATTCGCAAGCCGTGGATCGATAGGGTGGTAGGTGGGTTTCGGCACATCTTCATAATTCTATGCGCCAATGCCATTTTTATGGCTTGTAAATTCATACAATGGTCCCTTAAGCCTTCACGTAAAGTTTCATGGCAAGACGACTCGTTTTTTATTTTCCACGATTTTCAAAACTTTTTGCGGTTCGAGATTTTTTAAAATTTTTTTGGAAGCAGCTTTGGCCCCAAACTTGGTAGACGTGATCCCTGTATTTTTATTGGCATGCACAAAAAAATTCAGCTACAATTCGAAGTGTATAAGATTTTGTGACCATTTGAAAAAAGTGTCCCCATTTCAGACACTTTAATGGCTACTGGCAGCAAACCTGTAAAATCTCAAATGCTCTTTAAGGGGGTGTGAGTTCTCAAGTTTTGATGAGGGATAGGGGGCCAATATAAGGGCCAAGTACCAGCACACATCGCACATCATGTGCGCACACCCCCCCGGCCCCCTCGATCGTAGGAACCCTAATGCCGTCGGTCAGGTTCTCTGACGATGCTCCGACAATGGTGCCCCGACGAAGAAAAATGCGGCACCAGCACATGCCCGACCCTAGTATATGCTACCGCAACCCTCGGTCCACTCCAATTCTAGGCCGACCGACGAAACGAGCGGGCGGGCGGGCGGGCACTACATCGGCCAGAGAGACGGGATGTGCAAGCCGTGTATCAATAGGGTGGTAGGTAGGTTTAGACACATCTTCATATTTCTGCATGCCATTGCCATTTTTATGGCTTGTAAATTCATACAATGATCCCTTAAGCCTTCACGTGAAGTTTCATGGCAAGACGACTCGTTTTGTATTTTTCATGATTTTCGAAACTTTTTACGGTTTGGGATTTTTTAAAATTTTTTCGGAAGGAGTTTTCACCTCGAACTTGGTAGACGTGATCCTTGTTTTTTTGTTGGCATGCACAAAAAAATTCATCTAAAAACTCAAAGTGTACAAGATTTTGTGACCATTTGAAAAAAGTGTCCCCATTTTAGACACTTTAATTGCTATAGGCAGCAAACTTTAATTGCTCAGGCACTATGCTGGCCAGAGAGACGGGATGCGCAAGCCGTGGATCAATAAGGTGGTAGGTGGGTTTAGGCACATCTTCATATTTCTACGTGCCAATACTATTTTTATGGCTTGTAAATTCATACAATGGTCCCTTAAGCCTTCACGTGAAGTTTCATGGCAAGACAACTCGTTTTCTATTTTTCATGATTTTTGAAACTTTCTGCGGTTCGGGATTTTTAAAAATTTTTTCGGAAGGCGTTTTGGCACCAAAATTGTTAAACATGATCCTTGTACTTTTGTTGGCATGCACAAAAAAATTCAGCTAAAAACTCAAAGTGTACAAGATTTTGTGACCATTTGAAAAAAATGTCCCCATTTCAGACACTTTAATGGCTACTGGCAGCAAACTTGTAAAATCTCAAATGCTCTTTAAGGGGGTGTGAGTTCTCAAGGTTTGATGAGGGATAGGGGGCCAATATAAGGGCCAAGTACCAGCACCCATCGCACATCATGTGTGCACACCCCCTCAGCTCCCCCGATCGTCGGAACCCCTATGCCGCCGGTCAGGTTCTTTGGCGATGCTCCAGTGATGGTGCCCTGGGGAAGAAAAATGTATCACCAGCATATGCCCGAGCCCAGCATGTGGTGCCGCAACCCTCGGTCCGGTCCGATCTTAGACTGGGAATGAACTTCGGATGCTTAGACTGGGAATGAACTTCGTATGCCTAAGTCAACCCACGAAACGAGCGTGCGTGCGTTCAGTGGACCAGAGGGGCTGGATGCGCAAGCTGGGGATCGGCTGGGTTCCCCTTCGGCATGCTGCCGATCTTGCTGCTGCAACCCCATGATCTGGTCTGATAGACATGTTCCTTGTATATTTGTGGGCATGCACAAAAGAATTCAGCTAAAAACCCGAAGTGTACAAGATTTTGTGACCATTTGAAAAAAGTGTCCCCATTTCAGACACTTTAATTGCTACTGGCAGCAAACCTGTAAATCTCAATGCTCTTTACAGGCGTGTGGAGTTCTTGAGGGTTGCACGAGGGATAGGGGCCAATATATGGGCAAGTACCCAGGACCCATCTCACATCAATGTGCCTCAACCCGCCGGCCCTCGATCGTCGGAACCCTAAAGCCGTCGTCAGGTTCTCCGAGGATGCTTCGACAATGTTGCCCGATGAAAGAAAAATGCGGCACCCAGCACATGCCCTGAGCCCAGCAATGTGCTACCGTAACCTTTGGTCTGGTGCGATCTTAGACTGGGAATGAACTCCTTATGCTTAGACTGGGAATTAACTCCGTATGCCTAAGTCAACCCACGAAACGAGCGTGTGCCGAGGGGCAGAATGCGCAAGCCGAGGATCGACCGGGTCCTCCTCTGCATGGTATCGATCCTACTGCGGCAACCCTCGGTCTGGTCTGATCTTAGACTGGGAATAAACTCCGTATGCCTAAGCCAACCGACGAAACGAGTGAGCGGGCGGACGGGCAGGCACTACGCCGACCAGAGAGACGGGATGCGCAAGCTGTGGATCGATAGGGTGGTAGGTTGGTTTAGGCACATCTTCATATTTTTGCATGCCAATGCCATTTTTATAGATTGTAAATTCATACAATGGTCCCTTAAGCCTTCACGCGAAGTTTCATGGCAAGACGACTCGTTTTCTATTTTTCACGATTTTCAAAACTTTTTGTGATTCGGCATTTTTTTAAATTTTTTTAGGAGGAGTTTTGGCTGTAGACTTGGTAGACGTGATCCTCATATTTTTTGTTGGCATGCACAAAAAAATTCAGTGAAAAACTTGAAGTGTACAAGATTTTGTGACCATTTGAAAAAAGTGTCCCCATTTCAGACACTTTAATGGCTACTAGCAGCAAACCTGTAAAATCTCAAATGCTCTTTAAGGGAATGTGAGTTTTCGAGGTTTGATGAGGGATAAGGGGCCAATATAAGGGCCAAGTACCAGCACCCATCACACATCATGTGCGCACACCCCCCCGGCCCCCCGATCGTCGGAACCCCAATTCCGTGGATCAAGTTCTCCGATGATGCTCCGGTGATGGTGCCCCGACGAAGAAAAATGCGGCACCAGCACATGCCCGAGCCCAGCATGTGCTGCTGAAACCCTCGGTCCGATCCGATCTTAGACTGGGAATGAACTCTGTATGCCTAAGTCAACCCATGAAATGAGCGTGCGTGCGCTCAACCAGTCAGAGGGGCGGGATGCGTAAGCCAGGGATCGGCCGGGTCCCCCTCTGCGTGCTATTGATCCTGCTGCCGCAGCCCTCGTTCCAATTGATCTTAGACTGGGAATGAACTCCGTATGCCTAAGCCAACCGACGAAACGAGCGGGCAGGCGGGCGGGTGGGCACTACGCCGGCCAGAGAGACGGGATGCGCAAGCCGTGGATCGATAGGGTGGTAGGTTGGTTTGGGCACATCTTCATATTTCTGCATGCCAATGCCATTTTTATGGCTTGTAAATTCATACAATGTTCCCTTAAGCCTTCACGTGAAGTTTCATGGCAAGATGACTCGTTTTCTATTTTCACGATTTTCGAAACTTTTTTCGGTTTGGGATTTTTTAAAATTTTTTCGGAAGGTGTTTTGGCCCTGAACTTGGTAGACGTGATCCTTGTATTTTTATTGGCATGCACAAAACAATTCAGCTAAAAAATTGAAGTGTACAAGATTTTGTGACCATTTGAAAAAAGTGTCCCCATTTCAGACACTTTAATGGCTACTGGTAGCAAACCTGTAAAATCTCAAATGCTCTTTAAGGGGGTGTGAGTTCTCAAGGTTTGATGAGGGATAGGGGGCCAATATAAGGGCCAAGTCAGCACATACATCATGTGCTACCCCGGCCCCGGATGGGAACCGTATGCCGCGGTCAGGTCTTGACGATGTTCCGCAATGGTGCGAGAAAGAAAATGCGGCACTAGCACATGGCCGACCCACTATGCTTATCTACCTCGAGAACTCCGTCACTCCTTCTAGAGCGAAACGAAACGAGCGGGCGGGGGCGGGCACTACAGTCGGCCAAGAGGACGGATGGCAAGCCGTGTATCGATAGGGTGGTAGGTGGGTTTAGGCACATCTTCATATTTCTGCATGCCAATGCCATTTTTATGGCTTGTAAATTCATACAATGGTCCCTTGAGCCTTCACGTGAAGTTTAATGGCAAGATGACTCGTTTTCTATTTTTCACGATTTTTGAAACTTTTAAAATTTTTTCGTAAGGAGTTTTGGGTCCAAACTTATTAGATGTGATCCTTTTATTTTTGTTGGCATGCAAAAAAAAAATTAGCTAAAAACAAAAAGTGTACAAGATTTTGTGACCATTTGAAAAAAGTGTCCCCCTTTCAGACACTTTAATGGCTACTAGCAGCAAACCTGTAAAATCTCAAATGCTCTTTAAGGGAATGTGAGTTCTCGAGGTTTGATGAGGGATAGGGGGCCAATATAAGGGCCAAGTACCAGCACCCATCACACATCATGTGCGCACACCCCCCCGGCCCCCCGATCGTCGGAACCCCAATTCCGCCGATCAAGTTCTCCGATGATGCTCCAGTGATGGTGCCCCGACGAAGAAAAATGCGGCACCAGCACATGCCCAAGCCCAGCATGTGCTGCCGCAACCTTCAGTCTAGTCGGATCTTAGACTGAGAATGAACTCCGTATGCCTAAGTCAACCCACGAAATGAGCGTGCGGGCGCTCAGCCGGCCAGAGGGGCGGGATGCGCAAGCTGGGGATCGACCGGGTCCCCCTCTACGTGCTGCCGATCCTACTGCCATGACCCTCGGTCTGGTCCGATCTTAGACTAGGAATGAACTTCGTATGCCTAAGCCAACTGACGAAACAAGCGGGCGGGCGTGCGAGCGGGCACCACGTCGGCCAGAGAGACGGGATGCGCAAGCTGTGGATCGATAGGGTGGTAGGTGGGTTTAGGCACATCTTCATATTTCTACATGCCAAAGCCATTTTTATTTCTTGTAAATTCATACAATGGTCCCTTAAGCCTTCACGTGAAGTTTCATGGCAAGACGACTCGTTTTCTATTATTCATGATTTTTGAAACCTTTTACGGTTCGAGATTTTTTTAAATTTTTCGAAAGGTGTTTTGGCCCCAAACTTGGTAGACGTGATCCTTGTATTTTTGTTGGCATGCACAAAAAAATTCAGCTAAAAACTCGAAGTGTACAAGATTTTGTGACCATTTGAAAAAAGTGTCCCCATTTCAGACACTTTAATGGCTACTGGCAGCAAACCTATAAAATCTCAAATGCTCTTGAAGGGGGTGTGAGTTCTCGAGGTTTGATGAATGATAGGGGCCCAATATAAGGGCCAAGTACTGGCACCCATCGCATATCATGTGCACACACCGCCCCGACCCCCCGATCGTCGAAACGCCAATGCCGTCGATCAAGTTCTCTGGTGATGCTCCGATGATGGTGCCCCAGCGAAGAAAAATGCAGTACCAGCACATGCCCAACCCCAGCATGTGCTGCCGCAACCCTCGGTCCGGTCCGATCTTAGACTGGGAATGAACTCCGTATGCTTAGACTGATAATGAACTCCGTATGCCTAAGTCAACCCACGAAACGAGCATGCAAACGCTCAGCCGGCCAGAGGGGCGGGATGCGCAAGCCAAGGATCGACCGGGTCCCCTTCTGCATGCTGTTGATCCTGCTACCTGGAATCCTCTTGGTTCCGTCTGATCCTAGATTGGGAATGAACTCTGTATGCCTAAGGCAACCGATGAAACAAGCAGCGGGCGGGTGGACGGGCACTACGTCGGCCAGAGAGATGGGATGGTAGCTGGGTTTAGGTACATCTTCATATTTCTATGAGCCAATGCCATTTTTATGGCCTGTAAATTCATACAATGGTCCCTTAAACCTTCACATGAAGTTTCATGGCAAGACGACTCATTTTTTATTTTTCATGATTTTCAAAACTTTTTACGGTTCGGGATTTTTTTAAATTTTTTCGAAGCAGTTTTGGCCCCAAACTTGGTAGACGTGATCCTTGTATTTTTTTTTGGCATTAATAAAAAATTTTGTTAAAAACTCGAAGTGTACAAGATTTTGTGACCATTTGAAAAAATGTCCCCATTTCAGACACTTTAATGGCTACTGGCAGCAAACCTGTAAAATCTCAAATGCTTTTTAAGGGGGTGTGAGTTCTCAAGGTTTGATGAGGGATAGAGGGCCAATATAAGGGCCAAGTACCAGCACCCATCGCACATCATGTGCGCACACCACCCCCCGGCCCTCCCGATCGTCAGAACCCCAATGCCGTCGGTCAGGTTCTTCGATGATTCTCGGTGATGGTGCCCTGACGAAGAAAAATGTGGCACCAACACATGCTCAAGCCCAGCATGTGCTGCCGTAACCCTCAGTCCGGTCTGATCTTAGACTGGGAATGAACTCCGTATGCTTAGACTGGGAATGAACTCCGTATGCCTAAGTCAACCCACGAAACGAGCGTGCAAGCACTCAGCTAGCCAGAGGGGCGGGATGCGCAAGCTAGGGATCGACCGGGTCCCCCTCTGCATGCTACCGATGCTACTGCTGCAACCTTCGGTCCGGTCTGATCTTAGACTGTGAATGATGTATGTATGCCTAAGCCAACCGACGAAATGAGCCGACGAGCCGGCGGGCACTACGCCGACCAGGGAGACGGGATGCGCAAGCCGTGGATCGATAGGGTGGTAGGTGGGTTTAGGCACATCTTCATATTTCTGCGTACCAATACCATTTCTATGGCTTGTAAATTCATACAATGGTCCCTTAAGCCTTCATGTGTAGTTTCATGGCAAGACGACTCGTTTTCTATTTTTCATGATTTTCGAAAATTTTTGCGATTCGAAATTTTTTAAAATTTTTTCAGAGAAAGTTTTGGCCCCAAACTTGGTAGATGTGATCCTTTTATTTTTGTTGGCATGCATAAAACAAATCAGCTAAAAACTAGAAGTGTACAAGATTTTGTGACCATTTGAAAAAAGTGTCCCCATTTTAGACATTTTAATGGCTACTGGCTGCAAACCTGTAAAATCTCAAATGCTCTTTAAGGGGGTGTGAGTTCTCGAGGTTTGATGAGGGATAGGGGGCCAATATAAGGGCCAAGTTCCAGCACCTATCACACATCATGTGCGGACACCCCCCGGGCCCCCTGATCGTCGGAACCCCAGTGCCGTCGGTCAGGTTCTCCAGCGATGCTCTGACGATGGTGCCCCGGGGAAGAGAAATGCGGGACCAGCACCTGCCCAAGCCCAGCATGTGCTGTCGCAACCCTCGGTCTGATCCGATCTTAGACTGGGAATGAACTCCGTATGCTTAGACTGGGAATGAACTCCGTATGCCTAAGTCAACCCACGAAAAGAGCGTACGGGCGCTCAGTCGGCCAGAGGCGCGGGATGCATAAGCCGGGGATCGATCGGGTCCTCCTCTGCGTGTTGCCGATCCTACTATCGCAACCTTTGGTCTGGTATGATCTTAGACTGGGAATTAACTCTGTATGCCTAAGCCGACTGACGAAACGAGAGGGCGGGCGGACGGGCACTACGTCGGCCAGAGAGACAGGATGCGCAAGCCGTGGATTGATAGGGTGGTAGGTGGGTTTAGGCACACCTTCATATTTCTGCATGCCAATTACATTTTTATGGCTTGTAAATTCATAGAACGGTCCCTTAAGGCTTCACGTGAAGTTTCAAGGCAAGACCACTCGTTTTCTATTTTTCACGATTTTCAAAACTCTTTACGGTTCGGGATTTTTAAAAATTTTTTTTTAAGAAGTTTTGGCCCCAAACTTAGTAGACGTGATCCTTGTATTTTTGTTGGCATGCACAAAAAAATTTAGCTAAAAACTCGAAGTGTACAAGATTTTGTGACCATTTGAAAAAAGTGTCCCCAATTCAGACACTTTAATAGCTACTGGCAGCAAAGCTGTAAAATCTCAAATGCTCTTTAAGGAGGTGTGAGTTCTCAAGGTTTGATGAGGGATAGGGGTCCCATATAAGGGCCAAGTACAAGCACCCATCGCTCATCATGTGCACACACCCCCCCGGCCCCCCCGATCACCGGAACCCCAATGCCGCCAGTCAGGTTCTCCGACGATGCTCCGACGATGGCGCCCCGACGAAGAAAAATGCAGCACCAGCACATGCTCGAGCCCAGCATGTGCTGCCGCAACCCTCGGTCTGGTCCGCTCTTAGACTGGGAATGAACTTCATTTGCCTAAGTCAACCCGCGAAACGAGCGTGCGAGCGCTCAGCCGGCCAGAGGGGCGGGGTGCGCAAGCCGGGGATCGGTCGAGTCCCCCTCTATGTGCTGCTGATCCTGCTGCCGTATACCTCAGTCCAGTCCAATCTTAGATTGGGAATGAACTCCATATGCCTAAGCCAACCGACGAAACAAGCAGGCGGGCACTACGCCGGCCAGAGAGACGCGATGCACAAGCCATGGATCGATTGGGTGGTAGGTGGGTTTCGGCACATCTTCATATTTCTGCATGCCAATGCCATTTTTATGGCTTGTAAATTTATACAATGGTCCCTTAAGCCTTCACGTGAAGTTTCATGGCAAGACGACTCGTTTTCTATTTTTCACGATTTTTGAAACTTTTTACGGTTCGAGATTTTCTAAAATTTTTTTAGAAAGAGTTTCGGCCCCAAACTTGGTAGACGTTATCCTTGTATTTTTGTTGGTATGCACAAAAACATTCAGCTAAAAACTCGAAGTGTGCAAGATTTTGTGGCCATCTGAAAAAAGTGTCCCAATTTCAGACACTTTAATGGCTACTGGCAGCAAGCCTTTAAAATCTCAAATGCTCTTTAAAGGGGTGTGAGTTCTCGAGGTTAGATGAGGGATAGGGTGCCAATATAGTGGCCAAGTACCAGCACCCATCGCACATCATGTGCGCACACCCCCCCCCGCCCCCCTGATCGCCAGAACCCCAATGTCTCCGATCAGGTTCTCCGACGATGCTCCGACGATGGTGCCCCAGTAAAGAAAAATGTGGCACCAGCACATGCCCGAGCCCAGCATGTGCTATCGTAACCCTCAGTCCGATCTGATCTTAGACTGGGAATGAACTCCATATGCCTAAGCCAACCGACGAAACGAGCGATCGGGCAGGCGGGTGGGCACTACGTTGGCCAGAGAGACGAATGCGCAAGCCGTGGATCGATAGGGTGGTAGGTGAGTTTAGGCACATCTTTATATTTCTACGTGCCAATGCCATTTTTATGGTTTGTAAATTCATACAATGGTCCCTTAAGCCTTCACGTGAAGTTTTATGGCAAGACGACTCGTTTTCTATTTTTCACGATTTTTGAAACTTTTTATGGTTCGAGATTTTTTAAAATTTTTTCAGAAGAAGTTTCGGCCCCAAACTTGGTAGACGTGATCCTTGTATTTTTGTTGGCATGCACAAAATCAATCAGCTAAAAACTCGAAGTGTACAAGATTTTGTGTCCATTTGAAAAAACTATCCCCATTTCAGACACTTGAATGGCTACTGGTAGCAAACCTATGAAATCTCAAATGCTCTTTAAGGGGGTGTGAGTTCTCGAGTTTTGATGAGGGATAGGGGGCCAATATAAGGGCCAAGTACCAGCACCCACCGCACATCATGTGCGCACACCCCCTGGCCCCCCCAATCGTCAGAACCCTGATGCCGTCGGTCATGTTCTCTGGCGACGCTCTGGCGATGGTGCCCCGATGAAGAAAAATGCGGCACCAGCACATGCCGGAGCCTAGCATGTGCTACTGCAACCCTCGGTCTGGTCCGATCTTAGATTGGGAATGAACTCCGTATGCCTAAGTCAACCCATGAAATGAGCGTGCGGGCGCTCAGCCAGCTAGAGGGGTGGGATGCGCAAGCCGGGGATCGACTAGGTCCCCTTCTATGTGCTGCCGATCCTGCTACTGCAACCCTCGGTCCGGTCCGATCTTCGACTAGGAATGAACTTCGTATGCCTAAGCCAACCAACGAAACGAGCAGGCGGGCAGACGGACAGGCACGACGCCAGCCAGAGAGACGGGATGTGCAAGCCATGGATTGATAGGGTGGTAGGTGGGTGTAGACAGCCAATTTGGTCCAGGCCCGGAGGTCCAAATGGGTAGGTCCAATTTTATCTTTGTCATTTTTATTTTTATTTTTATTTTATTTTATATTTTATGTATATCCTATGTATTTATTATTTATTTATTATTAATAATATATTTTTTTATTTAATTTTTAAAATTTATATTTTTATTTATTTAATTATATATTATTGTTTTTATTTTTTTTATCCTATAATATTTTTTTATTATCTTTTCTAATTATCTAATATTTTTTTATTTATTTGATTTTTATTTTGGAGGGCTGAGATTAAAGGGTGAAGAATCTTATTGGGAATGGGGATTCAATCAAAAGAGTCCAGATCGGATTCAAAGATTGAATCCCCGTCCAAAGAGGAATTGGGATTGATCAGAAACTCCTGATCAATCCTTATAAAAGGGACCCTCTGGAACTGATGCAACGGAAGAAAACAGTAAGCAAAGGCTACTGATTTAAGGGAAAAGAGACGTATAGAAGGCTAAGAAAAGGTGTAGAAGGGTTCTGGGAATTAGAAGAAATTTTTTGAAGATTTTTGGCATTTTTTTTTTTGGGAATTTCTGGAAAATTCCAGATTCCGATGAATTTTCTACAAAGTTTGGAATTTTTCAGCGAAAATTTCGGCCAACCTTGAAGTTTTCGATGACTTGCCTAGTTTTTGACAAAGAATCCCAGAAATCGATGATCTTTTGGTGAACTTTCGACGAAAAAACCTAGATTTCGATGACAAAACCCAGAATTCCGATGAATCATCAATCGGAGTTCTTCGACCTTTTAAAGAGAAGAAAGAGGAAAAAAAAGAAGAGAGAGAGAGAAGAGGAGCTTTCTGCTGAAAAACAGAGGGAAGGGCCTTAAATACCCTCCCAAAATGACATCGTTTTGACCTTAAGTAACCCAGAGGATGCACGCGTTTTGCCAAGATCCGACCCGACCTGAGCGTCGACCCGACCTGACCTAAGGGGACAATTTTAAAGAATGGAGATAAGGCTGGTTGAAGGTTTCTTTTGTCATGTTAGGATTTCTTTTTGAATGATTGTTGGATTTTTTTTTGCAATATGATTTCACTTGTTATCATCTTAATAAGGGCAAGTCAATGCATTTCATTACATTTTCTCTTTCACTCGACCATTATTCCATGCCCTGTTACCTTTCATAACTTCACATTCCCATTCTCAAATTTTGGATGATGAATATTTAGACAATGATAACAATAATTCTGGAATTTAATTTTGAAAACTCATCCACATTAATATAAGAAGATCATTTGAGTAAAAAAGTAAGCTGTTATCGGAGGTGAATAGATATATGTCTTGAAGATGTACAATCTTTTATACAGATTCATGAGCTTTGTTTAATAGATAATGTTCAAGAAAGGTATTCACAATTGAGATGAAAAATGGCCATCTTTCTTTTACCATTCGAAAAACCATTTATTGCTACCCTTTTGAGCCTATTATGATTTCTTTTTCTAAAGAACCCCAACCAAGGATCACCCTCTACACTGGAGGGCAATTTTTGAAAGAAAAAAAACCCACAAAAAGAAAGAGAAAGAAAAGTAAAAGAACATTAAATGCCACAAATGATTTGAGGCAAAGTAATGAGGATCCTTTGTGTGAAGAAAGAAAAAATAGTGAAATGATGTGGGGGCAAAATGCCAAGTTGTGTCAATTGATCCTTTGGTTTTGAACCTTTTTAATACATGTTTTGAGCCTATTGTATCCATTTTTTTTATGACCCCTCACCTTGACCTACATTACAACCTTGAAAAGCCCATTTGGTTCAAGTGTGAATGCTTAACTTGAATGATCATATGTTAAGCGAAGGCATGCTCATGATGAAGCAATGGAATCATGCTACATTACTCTAAAGTTTGATGTATGAAAGACATCAACAATGGATGAAAAATGAGAAAAAAAAAAGGGGAAGATGATGAAAAAAAAAAGAAAAAAAATGAGAAAAAAAGAAAAAAATGAGAAAATGAAAAAAAAAGATTCAAATTGAAAACCTGAAATTGTGATTCTGGTAGAAAAAGATCCAGGTCAAATGGCTCACATGAATGGAAGATCAAAGACATCTGAAGATCCCTCAAAGACTGGGGCAAAGTTCGCCAAGCTCAAGATGACTTCAACAGTAAATGGAATGAGTTTTTGAAAGAATCCTAGATTAATATTGAGAATTGTCTGAATATTCATCATTTGGACATACCATTCATCCCAATGACATGTATCCAATTTATTTCTTTTCCCATTTGTTTTGTACCAAAATAGATCTTCATTGATTATCTTTACCATAATTCACCTTGTGTTCTCTTATTGTTTCACCCCTAGAATGAATTGAGAAAACGCTTGATTGCATTGTATTTGTCAAGAATTGAAATGATAATGAATGAATGAATATGTGCTTAAAAGAGTCTTGCATTCATTTGAAAGAAAATCTAAGATGATGGTGGTAACAAAATGAAGAAATGGTAGAAACCTAAAAGAGATGATTTGGAAGGATATATGATGTGACCAAATGGAGAATATAATGGGGCAAATTTTGAAAAATGGTATAACCAAGTGATGAATACAAAGATGAATTGGTCGATATGACTTGCAAGTTATGATTGAATGATGAAAGCAATCAGTGGACAAAGTTTGTTTTGGAATGGTTAATGTTGAGACACTTATGAGTAATGACTCAGTGATGGTGGGTGAAACTTGTTCTGAAATTTTTAGTGCTGAGAAGTCTATGAACAGTGGTCAAGTGATGATTGATTGATGAAACTTGTTTCAAAATATGGAGAAACTGAACAAGGAAGACATGCGAAATGGTGGAGTTTTGAGAGCCATATCACCATAATTATTTAGAATTTTGTTGCATAGACATTTGCATTACATGCATCATGGTGACATTATCGCTTGGATAATACATGCACATGATTTTATTGAACATGCATGGCACTATGAGAATATAGGTTGCCACATTTGCATCATTAAGAAAGCATTTGCATCTTTGGTCATAACATTCATTCATGCAAAATTTTGAGTCACTTGAAAAAGAAATTGTGAATGTTTTGATGAGAATTTTTGAGAACTCAAATGAGAATCTTTGAATTTCAAAATGAGAATCTTTGAGGAGTGAAACCCTAAAGTTCATCGAATGTGAATTTTTGAACAAATGAAAAGTTTTGAACTTTTGGATGTGGATCTCCAAAATACAAAACTTCAACCTTTTGGATATGAATTTCCAATGTTTTAAATGAGAGCCTTTGAACTTAGATGTGAAACTCTAAGTTTTATTGCATGTGAGCCTTTGAACTCAAATGAAAAGCTTTGAATTTTTGGATGTGAATTTCCAAAATTCAAATGAAAAGCTTTAGATTTTTGGATATGAATTCCAAGTTTGCCAAATAAGAACCTTTAACTTTTGGATGTGAGCTTCCAAAATTCAAATGAGGATCTTTCATGCGAGTCTTACAAGTTGCAAATGTAAATCTTGAGATCTTGCAAATTTGAGAAGAAATTTGTCAGGTAAGTTCCTAATCCTTGAAATAGGATGTCTTGTGGTATCAGGATTGATTTATAAGACCTTTGGGCATAATCTATTGAAACTCTTTCAAACACAATTTTCAACTCCTTTGGACATGATTGTTAGGAGCAATTTACTTTTCAAAAGTCGTGGTGCCTCTGTTTAGAGGAGCAATTTACTTTCCAAAGTCGTGGTGCCTCTATTTAGAGGGGAAAGTCGTGATGCCTCTGTTTAGAGGAGCAATTTACTTTTTAAAGTCGTGGTGCCTCTATTTAGAGGGGAAAGTCGTGGTGCCTCTGTTTAGAGGAGCAATTTACTTTCTAAAAGTCGTGGTGCCTCTGTTTAGAGGAGCAATTTACTTTTCCAAAGTCGTGGTGCCTCTGTTTAGAGGAGCAATTTACTTTTTAAAAGTCGTGGTGCCTCTGTTTAGAGGAGCAATTTACTTTCCAAAGCCGTCGAGCCTCTGTTTAGAGGAGCTTTTAAAAAAAAACAAAAAAAAAAAAAAAAGTTGCCTCTATTTAGAGGAGCTTCATTTATGTTTCTCAAAGTCATTGAGCCTCTGCTTGGAGGAGCTTTGATCATTTAAAAAAAAAATTGCCTCTATTTAGAGGAGCTTTGTTTATGTTTCTCAAAGTCATTGAACCTCTGCTTAGAGGAGCTTTGATCAATTTAAAAAAAAAAAGCAAAAAAAAATAAAAAAAGCAAAAAAATTAAAAAAAGTTACCTCTATTTAGAGGAGCTTTATTTATGTTTCTAAAAGTCGTTGAGCCTCTGTTTAAATGAGCTTTGGTAAAAAAAAACAAAAAAACAAAAAAAAATGAAAATGTTGAGTTGAGTCTTGATTGGGTGTCTACGTCTTTGTGCAATTTCTGTTTCACATAAAATGTGCAAAGAGGGGCAGCTGTAGACACCCAATTTGGTCCAGGCCAGGATCAGTTGGGCCTGGTCCAAATGGGTAGGTCCAATTTTATCTTTGTCATTTTTATTTTTATTTTTATTTTATTTTATATTTTATGTATATCCTATGTATTTATTATTTATTTATTATTAATAATATATATTTTTATTATTTTTTGTTTTATTTATTTTTGTATTTTTATTTATTTAATTATATATTATTATTATTTTTTTATCCTATAATATTTTTTTATTATCTTCTCTAATTATCTATTATTTTTTTTATTTATTTGATTTTTATTTTGGAGGGCTGAGATTGAAGGGTGAAGAATCCTACTGGGAATGGGGATTCAATCAAAAAAGTCTAGATCGAATTCAAAGATTGAATCCCCGTCCAAAGAGGAATTGGGATTGATCAGAAACTCCTGATCAATCCCTATAAAAGGGACCCTCTGGAACAGATGCAACGGAAGAAAACAGTAAGCAAAGGCTACTGATTTAAGGGAAAAGAGACGTATAGAAGGCTAAGAAAAGGTGTAGAAAGGTTCTGGGAATTAGAAGAAATTTTTTGAAGATTTTTGGCATTTTTTTTTTCTGGGAATTTCTGGAAAATTCCAGATTCCGGTGAATTTTCCGGCGAAGTTTAAATTTTTCAATGAAAATTTCGGCCAACCTTGAAGTTTTCGATGACTTGCCCAATTTCCGGCAAAGAATCCCAAAAACCGGTGATCTTTTGATGAACTTTCGACAAAAAAACCCAGATTCCGGTGACAAAACCCAGAATCCGATGAATCTTCAACCGGAGTTCTTCGACCTTTTAAAGAGAAGGGAGAGGAAAAAGGAAGAAGAGAGAGAGAGAAGAGCAGCTTTCTACCGAAAAATAGAGGGAAGGGCCTTAAATACCCTCCCAAAATGACGTCGTTTTGACTTTAAGTAACCCAGAGAATTTGCACATTTTACCGAGATCCGACCTGACCCGAACGTCAACCCGCATCCTAACCCGCGCGTGCCTCCCCCCTCCGAGCCAAGCCGAGCTGAGCTGAGCTTCCCAAGCCGCCGTCCGAGCTGTTTTCTCTTCCTTGAGCCGAGCCGCACTCCAAGCCGCTCTAGGTTTTTTTTTTATTTATTTGTTTATTTATTTTTTATTTTATTTGTTTTTATATTTATTAGATTAGGTTTTATTTAATATTTTTTATCTTTACCTTATTTTTATTTTTGTTTTACTTTTCTTTATTTTTATTTTTATTTATTTTCACTTTTATTTTTTTTATTATTCTATTTTCTTTAAATAAAAATCAAAAGTTCCAAAAAAAATATTTTTGGGGAAAAGTTGAAAGTATCCATTTTCCTTAAAAATAAATTTTCAAAAAAAAAAAAGGGATTTTTGAGGAAAAGTTGAAAGTATCAATTTTCCTTTGAAATAATTTTCAAAAAAAATATTTTTGGGGAAAAGTTGAAAGTATCAATTTTCCTTAAAAATAAATTTCCAAAAATTATTTTTAGGGAAAAAGTTGAAAGTATCAATTTTCCTTGAAAATCAAAATTTCCAAAAAAATATTTTTGGGGAAAAGTTGAAAGTATCAATTTTTCGTAAAAATAAATTTTCAAAAAATATTTTTAGGGAAAAGTTGAAAGTATCAATTTTCCTAAAAAATAAATTTCAAAAATTTATTTTTAGGGAAAATTTGAAAGTATCAATTTTCCCTACACAAGAGCAATCATCCTTTCCTTTCTTTTTTATTTTGATTTTGATTTTGATTTTTCTTTAACTAATCCGACGACGGAAGGCTGTGCAAGTGAAACAGTAGTTTTTTCTTGCATACTCTTGAGGTGAGGGAATTTTCTCAATTTTCTGCTAAAAGTATTAGAGTCAATTGAGAAAATTTTCCAATAATTAATTACTTGGTAAAATTTTAAGGCTTTTGGATAACACAAATTTAAGCTGCTACCATCTTTTAATGGGCGTTGTGAGGGTGCTATAACCTTCCTCACACGTAACCGAACTCCCGAACCCTATTCTAGTTAGCAGACCCGAACCTATTCTTTGAAGGACCCTTAAACTTAGGTGTCCCCTAAAAGGACTGATTCTTTAGGTGGCCAATTGCACCTAGATAAAAAAGATTGGTGGCAACTCCCTAAAGTCAATGTCTAGCGATAGATCCCCGGATCTAGACGTTATGACAGTGGATTTAGGCACATCTTCATATTTCTACGTGCCAATGCCATTTTTATGGCTTGTAAATTCATACAATGGTCCCTTAAGCCTTCACGTAAAGTTTCATGGCAAGACGACCCGTTTTCTATTTTTCACGATTTTTGAAACTCTTTGCGGTTTGGGATTTTTTAAAATTTTTTCAGAAGGAGTTTTGGCCCCAAACTTAGAAGACATGATCCCTGTATTTCTGTTGGCATGCGCAAAAAAATTCAGCTAAAAACTCGAAGTGTACAAGATTTTGTGACCATTTGAAAAAAGTGTCCTCATTTTAGACACTTTAATGGCTACTGGCAGCAAACCTGTAAAATCTCAAATGCTCTTTAAGGGGGTGTGAGTTATCAAGGTTGGATGAAGGATAGGGGGCCAATATAAGGGCCAAGTACCAGCACCAATCGCACATCATGTGCGCACACCCCCTCGGCCCCCCTGATCGCCGGAACCCCAATGCCGCCGGTCATGTTCTCCGATGATGGTGCCCCGGCGAAGAAAAATACGGCACCAGCACATGCCCGAGCCTAGCATGTGCTATCGCAACCCTCGGTCCATTCCGATCTTAGAGTGGGAACGAACTCCGTATGCCTAAGCCAACCAATGAAACGAGTTGGCGGGCGGGCGGGCACTACGCCGACCAGAGAGACGAGATGCGCAAGCCATGGATTGATAAGGTGGTAGCTGGGTTTAGGCACATCTTCATATTTCTATGTGCCAATACCATTTTTGTGGCTTGTAAATTCATACAATGGTCCCTCAAGCCTTCACATGAACTTTCATGGCAAGACGACTCGTTTTCTATTTTTCAAGATTTTCGAAACTTTTTGCGGTTAGGGATTTTTTTAAATTTTTTGGATGGAGTTTTGGCCCTAAACTTGGTAGACGTGATCCCTATATTTTTGTTGGCATGCACAAAAAAATTCAGCTAAAAACTCGAAGTGTACAAGATTTTGTGACCATTTGAAAAAAGTGTCCCCATTTCAGACACTTTAATGGCTACTGGCAGTAAACCTGTAAAATCTCAAATGTTCTTTAAGGGGGTGTGAGTTTTCAAGGTTTGATGAGGGACAGGGGGCCAATATAAGAGCCCGATACCAGCACCCATCACACATCATGTGCGCACACCCCCCCGGCCCCCCCGATCGTCGGATTCCCAATGCTGCCGGTCAGGTTCTCCGGTGATGGTGCCCTGGCGAAGAAAAATCTGGCACCAGCACTTTCCCGAGCCTAGCAAGTGCTACCGCAACCCTCGATCTGGTTCGATCTTAGACTGGCAATGAACTCCGTATGCTTAGACTGGGAATGAACTCTGTATGACTAAGTCAACCCACGAAATGAGTGTGCGGGCGCTAAGCCAGACAGAGGGACGAGATACGCAAGTCGGGGATCAGCCAGGTCCCCCTCTGCGTGCTGCTGATCCTGCTGCCGCAACCCTCGATCCAGTCTGATCTTAGACTGGGAATGAACTCCGTATGCATAAGCCAAACGACGAAACGAGCGAGCGGGCGGGCGGACGGGCACTATGTCGGCCAGAGAGACGGGATGCGCAAGCCGTGATCGATAGGGTGGTAGGTGGGTCCCTTAAGCCTTCATGTGAAGTTTAATGGCAAGACGACTCATTTTTTATTTTTCACGATTTTTGAAACTTTTTGCCTTTTAGGATTTTTTTAAATTTTTTAGAAGGAGTTTTGGCCCCAAACTTGGTAGACATGATCCTTGTATTTTTGTTGGCATGCACAAAAAAATACCGCTAAAAAATTGAAGTGTACAGATTTTGGGACCATTTGAAAAAAGTGTCCCCATTTCAGACACTTTAATGGCTACAGGCAGCAAACCTGTAAAATCTCAAATGCTCTTTAAAGGGGTGTGAGTTCTCGAGATTTGATGAGGGATAGGGGGCCAATATAGGGGCCAATATAGGGGCCAAGTACCAGCACCCATCGCACATCATGTGTGCACACCCCCAGCCCCTCCCATCATCGGTATTCCAATGCTACCGATCAGGTTCTCCGGTGATGCTCCGACGATGGTGCCTCGACGAAGAAAAATACGACACCAGCACATGCTCGAGCCCAGCATGTGCTGTCGCAACCCTCGGTCCGATCTGATCTTCGACTGGGAATGAACTCCGTACGCTTAGACTGGAAATGAACTCCGTTTGCCTAAGTCAACCAATGAAACAAGCGTACGGGCACTGAGCTGGCCAGAGGGGTGGGATGCACAAGTCGGGGATTGACCGGGTCCCCTCTGCGTGCTGCCGATCCTGCTACCGCAACCCTCAATCCGATCCGATCTTAGACTGGGAATGAACTCCGTATGCCTAAGCCAACCGATGAAATGAGCGGGCGGGCGGACAGCCGGGCGAAAACTGCGTTGGCCAGAGAGACGAGATAAGCAAGCCATGGATCGATAGGGTGCTAGGTGGGTTTAGGCACATCTTCATATTTCTACATGCCAATGCTATTTTTATGGCTTGTAAATTCATACAGTGGTCCCTTAAGCCTTCACGTGAAGTTTCATGGCAAGACGACTCGTTTTCTATTTTTCATGATTTTCAAAACTTTTTGCGGTTCGAGATTTTTTAAAATTTTTTCAGAAGACGTTTTGGCCCCAAACTTGGTAGAAGTGATCCTTGTATTTTTGTTGGCATGATAAAAAAATTCAGCTAAAAACTCGAAGTGTACAAGATTTTGTGACCATTTGAAAAAAGTGTCCCCATTTCAGACACTTTAATGGCTACTGGCAGCAAACTTGTAAAATCTCAAATGCTCTTTAAGGGGGTGTGAGTTCTTGAGGTTTGATGAGGGACAGGGGGCCAATATAAGTGCCAAGTACCAGCACCCATCGCCCATCATGTGCGAACACCCCCACGGCCCCCTCGATCGTCGGAACCCCAATGCCGCCGGTCAGGTTCAACGGCGATGCTCCGGTGATGGTGCCCCGACGAAGAAAAATGCGGCACCAGCACATGCCCGAGCCCAGCATGTGCTATCCGCAACCCTTGGTCCGGTCCAATCTTAGACTGGGAATGAACTCCGTATGCTTAGACTGGGTATGAACTCCGTATGCCTAAGTCAACCCACAAAATGACTGTGCGGGCGCTCAACCGGCCAGAGGGGAGGGATGTGAAAGTCGAGGATTGATCGGGTCCCCCTCTATGTGCTACTGATCTGCTGTGGCAACCCTCCGTCTGGTCCAATTTTAGACTGGGAATGAACTCCGCATGCCTAAGCCAACTGACGAAAACAGCGGGTGGACGGGTGGGCGGGCACTACGCCGGTCAGGTGGACGGGATGCACAAGCCGTGGATCGATAGGGTGGTAGGCGGGTTTAGCCACATCTTCATATTTTTGTGTGCCAATGCCATTTTTATGGCTTGTAAATTCATACAATGGTCCCTTAGGAGTTCAAATGAAGTTTCATGGCAAGACGACTCGTTTTCTATTTTTCACGATTTTTGAAACTTTCTGCGGTTCGAGATTTTTTAAAATTTTTTCGAAAGGATTTTTGGCCCCAAAGTTGGTAGATACGATCCTTGTATTTTTGTTGGCATGCACAAAAGAATTCGGCTAAAAAATGGAAGTGTACAAGATTTTGTGACCATTTGAAAAAAGTGTCCCCATTTTAGACACTTTAATGGCTACTGGCAGCAAACCTATAAAATCTCAAATGCTCTTTAACGGGGTGTGAGTTCTCGACGTTTGATGAGGGATAGGGGGCCAATATAAGGGCCAAGTACCAGCACCCATTGCACATCATGTGCGCACACCCCCCGGCCCCCCCGATCGCCGGAACCACAATGTCGCCGGTCAAGTTCTCCGGTGATGCTCCGACGATGGTGCCCCGACGAAGAAAAATACAGCACCAGCACATGCCCGAGACTAGCATGTGCTGTCTTAACCCTCGGTCCAGTCCGATCTTAGACTGAGAACAAACTCCGTATGCTTAGATTGGGAATGAACTTTGTATGCCTAAGTCAATTCACAAAACGAGCGTGCAGGCGCTCAGCAGGCCAGAGGGGTGGGATACGCAAGCCAGGGATCGGCCAGGTCCCCATCTATGTGCTGTTGATCTTGCTGCCATAACCCTCGGTCTGGTCTGATCTTAGACTGGGAATGAACTCCGTATGCCTAAGCCAACCGATGAAACGAGCGGGCGGGCGGGCGGGTGGGCACAATGTCGGCCAGAGAGACTGGATGCACAAGCCGTGGATCGATAGGGTGGTAGGTGGGTTTAGGCACATCTTCATATTTCTGTGTGCCAATGCCATTTTTATGGCTTGTAAATTCATACAAATGGTCCCTTAAGCCTTCACATGAAGTTTCGTGGCAAGACGACTCGTTTTCTATTTTTCATGATTTTGGAAACTTTTTACGGTTCGGGATTTTTTAAAATTTTTTCAGAAGGAGTTTTGGCCCCAAACTTGGTAGACATGATCCTTCTATTTTTGTTGGCATGCACAAAAACCTTCAGCTTAAAACTCAAAGTGTACAAGATTTTGTGACCATTTGAAAAAAGTGTCCCCATTTCAGACACTTTAATGGCTACTGGTAGCAAACCTGTAAAATCTCAAATGCTCTTTAAGGGGGTGTGAGTTCTCGAGGTTTGATAAGAGATAGGGGGCCAATATAAGGGCAAGTACCAGAACCAATCACACATCATGTGTGCACACCCCCCGGCCCCCCCGATCGTCGGAACCCCAATGCCGTCGATCAGGTTCTCCGGCGATGCTCCGATGATGGTGCCTCAGTGAAGAAAAATGTGGCACCAACACTTGCCTGAGCCCAGTATGTGCTGCCGTAACCCTCGGTCCGATCCGAACTTAGACTGGGAATGAACTTCGTATGGTTAGACTGGGAATGAACTCCGAATGCCTAAGTCAACCCACGAAACAAGCGTACATGCGTGCTGTCGATCCTGCTAATGCAACCCTCGGTTCGGTTTCGATCTTAAATTGGGAATGAACTCTGTATGCCTAAGCCAACAGATGAAAGGGGTGGGCAGGCGGGCGGGCACTACGTCGGCCAGAGAGACGGGATGCGCTAGCCGTGGATCAATAGAGTGCTAGGTGGGTTTAAGCACATCTTCATATTTCTGTATGCCAATGCCATTTTTATTGCTTGTAAATTCATACAATGGTCCCTTAAGCCTTCACGTGAAGTTTCATGGCAAGACGACTCCTTTTCTATTTTTCAAGATTTTCAAAACTTTTTGTGGTTCGGGATTTTTTAAAATTTTTTCAAAACGAGTTTTGGCCCCAAACTTGGTAGATGTGATCCTTGTATATTTGTTGGCATGCACAATAAAATTCAGGTAAAAACTCAAAGTGTACAAGATTTTGTGACCATTTGAAAAAAGTGTCCCCATTTCAGACACTTTAATGGCTACTGGCAGCAAACCTGTAAAATCTCAAATGCTCTTTAAGGAGGTGTGAGTTCTCGAGGTTTGATGAGGGATAGGGGGCCAATATAAGGGCCAAGTACCAGCACCCATCACACATTATGTGCGCACACCCCCTCGGCCCCCCGATCGTCGGAACCCCAATGCCGCCGGTCAGATTCTCCGATGATGCTCCGATGATGGTGCCCCGGCGAAGAAAAATATGGCACCAGCACATGCCCGAGCCCAGCATTTGCTGCCGCAACCCTCTATCTAGTCTGATCTTAGACTGGGAATGAGCTCCGTATATTTAGACAGGGAATGAACTTCGTATACCTAAGTCAACCCACGAAATGAGCATGCGGGTGCTCAGCTGACCAGAGGGGCTGGATGCGTAAGTCGGGGATTGGCCGGGTCCCCCTCTGTGTGCTACCGATCCTACTACCACAACCCTTGGCCCGGTCGGATCTTAGACTGGGAATGAACTCCATATGCCTGAGCCAATCGACGAAACGAGCGGCAGGCAGGCACTACGCCGGCAAGAGAGACGAGATGCAAACCCGTGGATCGATAGGGTGGTAGGTGGGTTTAGGCACATCTTCATATTTTTACGTGCCAATGCCATTTTTATGGCTTGTAAATTCATACAATGGTCCTTTAAGCCTTGACGTGAAGTTTCATGACAGGACGAATCGTTTTCTATTTTTGATGATTTTGAAAACTTTTTACGGTCCGAGATTTTTTTAAATTTTTTCGAAAAGAGTTTTGGCCCCAAACTTGGTAGACATGATCCTTGTATTTTTGTTGGCATGCACAAAAAAATTCAACTAAAAAATTCAGGTTCTCTGACGATGCTCTGGTGATGGTGCCCCGGTGAAGAAAAATGCGGCACCAGCACATGCCCGAGCCCAGCATGTGCTGCCGTAACCCTCGGTCTAGTTCAATCTTAGACTGGGAATGAACTCCGTATGCTTAGACTGGGAATGAACTCCGCATGCCTAAGTCAACCCACGGAACGAGCGTGCGGGCGTTGAGCCGACCAGAAGGGCAGGATGCACAAGCCGGGGAGAGACCGGGTCTACCTCTGCATGCTGTCAATCCTGCTGCCACAACCCTCGGTCTGGTCTGATCTTAGATTGGGAATGAACTAGGTATGCCTAAGCCAACTGACGAAAACGAGCGGGAGGGCGGGCGGGCGGGCGCTACGCCAGCCAGAGAGACGGGATGCGTAAGCCGCGGATCAATAGGGTGGTAGGTGGGTTTAGGCACATCTTCATATTTCTGTGTGCCAATGCCATTTTATGGCTTGTAAATTCATACAATGGTCCCTTAAGCCTTCACGTGAAGTTTCATGGCAAGATGACTCGTTTTCTATTTTTCATGATTTTTGAAACTTTTTACGGTTCGGGATTTTTTAAAATTTTTTAGGAAGGATTTTTGGCGCCAAACTTGGTAGATGTGATCCTTGTATTTTTTTTGGCATGCACAAAAAAATTCAGCTAAAAACTCGAAGTGTACAAGACTTTGTGACCATTTGAAAAAAATGTCCCCATTTCAGACACTTTAATGGCTACTGGCAGCAAACCTGTAAAATCTCAAATGCTCTTTAAGGGAGTGTGAGTTCTCGAGGTTTGATGAGGATAGGGGGACAATATAAGGGCCAAGTACTAGCACCCATCGCACATCATGTGCGCAACCCCCCCGGCCCCCCCGATCGTCGGAACCCCAATGCCGTCGGTTAGGTTCTCAGGCGATGCTCCAGCGATGGTGCCCCGACGAAGAAAAATGCGGCACCAGCACATGCCCGAGCCCAGCATGTGCTGCCGCAACCCTCGGTTTGGTCCGATCTTAGACTGGGAATGAACTCCGTAAGCTTAGACTGGCAATGAAATCCATATGCCTAAGTCAACTCACGAAATGAGCGTACGGGCGCTCAGCCGGCCAGAGGGGCGAGATGCGCAAGTCAGAGATCAGCTGGGCCCCACTCTGTGTGCTACCGATCTTGCTACCACAACCCTCAATCCAGTCCGATCTTAGACTGGGAATGAACTCCGTATGCCTAAGCCAACCGACGAAACGAGCGGGCGGGCAGGCGAGCGGGCACTACGTCGACCAGAGAGACGGGATACGCAAGCCGTGGATCGATGGGGTGGTAGGTGGGTTTAGGCACATCTTTATATTTCTGCATGACAATGCCATTTTTATGGCTTGTAAATTCATACAATGGTCCTTTAAGCCTTCACGTGAAGTTTCAAGGCAAGACGACCCATTTTCTATTTTTCACAATTTTTCAAACTTTTTACGGTTCCAGATTTTTTAAAATTTTTTTGGAAGGAGTTTTGGCCCCGAATTGGGTAGAGGGGATCCTTGTATTTTTTTTGGCATGCATAAAAAAATTCAGCTAAAAACTCGAAGTGTAGAAGATTTTGTGACCATTTGAAAAAAGTGTCCCCATTTCAGACACTTTAATGGCTACTGGTAGCAAACCTGTGAAATCTTAAATGCTTTTTAAGCGGGTGTGAGTTCTCGAGGTTTGATGAGTGATAGGGGGCCAATATGAGGGCCAAGTACCAGCACCCATCGCACAACATGTGCGCACACCCCCGGCCCCCCGATCACCGAAACCCTAATGTCGCCGGTCAGGTTCTCCGACGATGCTCCGACAATGCTCCGACGATGGTGCCCCGGCGAAGAAAAATTCGACACCAGTGCATGCCTAAGCCCAGCATGCACTGCCGCAACCCTCGGTTCGATCTGATTTTAGACTGGGAATGAACTTTGTATGCATAAGTCAACCCACGAAACGAGCGTGCGCACACCCCCCCGGCCCCCCGATCGCCGGAACCCTAACGCCGTCAGTTAGGTTCTCTGGCAATGCTCTGGTGATTGTGCCACGACGAAGAAAAAAGTGGCACCAACACATGCCCGAGCCCAGCATATACTGTCGTAACCCTTGGTCCAGCTCGATCCTGCTGCCAATCCTGCTGCCACAACCTTCGGTCCAGTCTGATCTTAGACTAGGAATGAACTCCATATGCCTAAGCCAACCGACAGAACGAGCGGGCGGACGGCGGGCTGGCACTACGTTGGCCAGAGACACGGGATGCGCAAGCCGTGGATCGATGGGGTGGCAGCTGGGTTTAGACACATCTTCATATTTCTGCATGAAAATGCCATTTTTATGGCTTGTAAATTCATACAATGGTCCCTTAAGCCTTCACGTGAAGTTTCAAGGCAAGACGACTCATTTTCTATTTTTCATAATTTTTCAAACTTTTTACAGTTTGAGATTTTTTAAAATTTTTTTGGAAGGAGTTTTGGCCCCAAACTTGGTAGACGTGATCCTTGTATTTTTGTCGGCATGCACAAAAAATTCAGCTAAAAACTCGAAGTGTACAAGATTTTGTGACCATTTGAAAAAAATGTCCCCATTCCAGACACTTTAATAACTACTGGCAGCAAACCTATAAAATCTCAAATGCTCTTTAAGGTGGTGTGAGTTCTCAAGATTTGATGAGGGACAGGGGGCCAATATAAGGGCCAAGTACCTGCACCCATCGCACATCATGTGCGCACACCCCCCCGGCCCCCCCGATCATCGGAACCCAAATGCCACCGGTCAGGTTCTCGGGCGATAGTGCCCCGGTGAAGAAAAATGTGGCACTAGCACATGCTCGAGCCCAGCATGTGCTGCCGCAACCCTCGGTCCAGTTCGATCTTAGACTGGGAATGAACTCCGTATGCTTAGACTAGGAATGAACTCCGTATGCCTAAGTCAACCCACGAAACGAGTGTGCGGGCGCTCAGTCGGCCAGAGGAGCGGGATGCATAAGCCGGGGATCGGTCGGGTCCCCCTCTGCCTGCTGCCGATCCTGCTGCCGCAATAATCGATCCGGTCTAATCTTAGACTGGGAATGAACTCTGTATGCCTAAGCCAACTGACGAAACAAGCGGACGGGCGGGCGGGCACTATGCCGACCAGAGAGACGTGATGCGCAATCCGTAGATCAATAGGGTGGTAGGTGGGTTTAGGTACATCTTCATATTTCTGTGTGCCAATGCCAAATTTATGGCTTGTGAATTCATACAATGGTCCCTTATGCCTTCACGTGAAGTTTCATGGCAAGACGACTAGTTTTTTATTTTTCAACGATTTTTGATCCTTTTTGCGGTTCGGGATATTTTAAAATTTTTTCGGAAGGAGTTTTGGCCCCAAACTTGGTAGACGTGATCCTTGTATTGTTATTGGCATGCACAAAACAATTCAGCTAAAAACTCGAAGTGTACAAGATTTTGTGACCATCTGAAAAAAGTGTCCCCATTTCAAACACTTTAATGGCTACTGGTTGAAAACCTGTAAAATCTCAAATGCTCTTTAAGGGGTGTGAGTTCTCAAGGTTTGATGAGGGATAGGGGGCCAATATAAGGGCCAAGTACCAGCACCCATCGCACAACATGTGCGCACACCCCCCCGGCCCCCTGATCACCGAAACCCTAATGCCGTCGGTCAGGTTCTCCGATGATGCTTCGATGATGGTGTCCCGATGAAGAAAAATACGACACTAGCACATGCCCAAGCCCAGCATGCGCTGTCGCAACCCTCGATCTGATCCAATCTTAGACTGGAATGAACTCCGTATGCTTAGACTGGGAATGAACTCCATATGCCTAAGTCAACCCACGAAACGAGCGTGCGGGCGCTAAACCGGTCAGAGGGGCGGGATGCGCAAGTTGGGGATCGACCGGGTCCCCCTCTGCATGCTGGCAATCTTGCTGTTGCAACCCTCAGTTTGGTCCGATCTTAGATTGGGAATGAAATCTGAATGCCGAAGCCAACCGACGAAACGAACGGGAAGGCAGGCGGAAGGGCACTACACCAGCCAGAGAGACGGGATGCGCAAGCCGTGGATCGATAGGGTGGTAGGTGGGTTTAGGCATATCTTCATATTTCTGCGTGCCAATCCCATTTTTATGGCTTGTAAATTCATACAATGGTCCCTTAAGCCTTCACGTGAAGTTTCATGGCAAGACGACTCGTTTTCTATTTTTCACGAATTTTGAAACTTTTTATGGTTCAAGATTTTTTAAAATTTTTTTGGAAGGAGTTTTGGTCCAAAACTTGGTAGACGTCATCCTTGTATTTTTTTTGGCATGCACAAAAAAATTCAGCTAAAAACTCGAAGTCTACAAGATTTTGTGACCATTTGAAAAAAGTGTCCCCATTTCAGACACTTTAATGGCTACTGGTAGCAAACCTGTAAAATCTCAAATCCTCTTTAAGGGGGTGTGAGTTCTCGAGGTTTGATGAGGGATAGGGGGCAATATAAGGGCCAAGTACCAGCACCCATCGCACATCATGTGCGCACACCTCCCCGGCACCCCCGATTGCCGGAACCCCAATGCCATCGGTCAGGTTCTTCGGTGATGCTCCGACGATTGTGCCCTGGCGAAGAAAAATGCACCATCAGCACATGCCCGAGCCCAGCATGTGCTACCGCAGCCCTCAGTCTGGTCCGATCTTAGACTGGGAATGAACTCTGTATGCCTAAGTCAACCCACGAAACGAGCGTACGGGTGCTCAGCCAGCCAGAGGGGTAGGATGCGCAAGTCGGGGATCGATCGGGTCCCTCTCGCGGGCTGTCGATCCTGCTGCCACAACCCTCGGTCCGGTCAGATCTTAGACTGGGAATGAACTCCGTATGCCTAAGCCAACCAACAAAACGAGCGCGCGGGCACTATGCCGACCAGAGAGGCGGGATGCGTAAGCCGTGGATCGATAGGGTGGTAAGTGTGTTTCAGTACATCTTCATATTTCTGCATGCCAATGCCATTTTTATACCTTGTTAATTTGTACAATGGTACCTTAAGCCTTCACGTGAAGTTTCTTGGCAAGAGGACTCATTTTCTATTTTTCACGATTTTTGAAACTTTTTGCGGTTCAGGATTTTTTAAATTTTTTCGAAAGGAGTTTTAGCCCCAAACTTGGTAGACGTGATCCTTTTATTTTTGTTGGCAAGCACAAAAAAATTCAGCTAAAAACTAGAAGTGTATAAGATTTTGTGACCATTCGAAAAAAGTGTCCCCATTTCAGACACTTTAATGGCTACTGGCAGCAAACCTGTAAAATCTCAAATGCTCTTTAAGGGGTGTGAGTTCTTGAGGTTTGATGAGGGATAGAGGGCCAATATAAGGGCCAAGTACTAGCACCCATCACACATCATGTGCGCACACCCCTCGGCCCCCCATCATCGGAACCCTAATACGCCGGTCAAGGTCTCCGGCGATGCTCCAGCGATGGTGCCCTGGTGAAGAAAAATGTGGCACCAGCACATGCTAGAGCGCCGCATGTGCTGCCACAACACTCGGTCTGGTCCGAACTTAGATTGGGAATGAACTCCGTATGCTTAGACTGGGAATGAACTCCGTATGCCTAAGTCAACCCACGAAACGAGCGTGCGGGTGCTCAGTCGGCAGAGGGGTGGGATGCGTAAGTCGGAGATCGAGCGGGTCCCCCTCTATGTGCTACCGATCCTACTACCGCAACCCTCAGTTCAGTCTGATCTTAGACTGGGAATGAACTCCGTATGCCTAAGTCAACCCATGAAACGAGCGTGCAGGTGCTCAGCTGGCCAGAGGGGCGGGATGTGCAAGCCAAGGATCAGTCGGGTCCCCCTCTACGTGCTGCCGATCCTGCTACCGCAACCCTTAGTCTGATCTGATCTTAGACTGGGAATGAACTCTGTATGCCTACGCCAAATGATGAAACGAACGGTCGGGCAGGCGGTCGGGCACTACTCTGGCCAGAGAGACAGGATGCACAAGATGTGGATTGGTAGGGTGGTAGGTGGGTTTAGGCACATCTTCATATTTCTGTGTGCCAATGCCATTTTTATGGCTTGTAAATTCATACAATGGTCCCTTAAGCCTTCACGTGAAGTTTCATGGCAAGACGACCCATTTTTTATTTTTCATGATTTTTGAAACTTTTTACGGTTCGGGATTTTTTAAAATTTTTTCGGAAGGAGTTTTGCCCCCAAAACATGGTAGACGTGATCCTTGCATTTTTGTTGGCAGGCACAAAAAAATTCAGCTAAAAACTCGAAGTGTACAAGATTTTGTGACCATTTGAAAAAAGTATCCCCATTTCAGACACTTTAATGGCTACTGGCAGCAAACCAGTAAAATCTCAAATGCTCTTTAAGGGGGTGTGAGTTCTCGAGGTTTGATGAGGGATAGGGGGCCAATATAAGGGCCAAGTACCAGCACCCACCGGACATCATGTGCGCCACCCCCCGGCCCCCCCGATCGTCGGAACCCCAACGCCGTCGGTTAGGTTCTCCGGCGATGCTCCAGTGATGGTGCCCCGACGAAGAAAAATGTGGCACTAGCACATGCCCGAGCCCAGCATGTGCTGCCGCAACCCTCGGTTCGATCCAATCTTAGACTGGGAATGAACTCTGTATGCCTAAGTCAACCCATGAAATGAGCGTACGGGCGCTCAACTGGCCAGAGGGGCGGGATGCACAAGCCAGGGATCAACCGGGTCACCCTCTGCGTGTTCCCCATCCTACTGCCACAACCCTCAATCTGGTCCAATCTTAGACTGGGAATGAACTCCATATGCCTAAGCCAACCGACGAAACGAGCGAGCGGGCGGGCGGGCAGGCACTAGGTCGGCTAGAGAGACGGGATGCGCAGGCCGTGGATCGATAGGGTGGTAGGTGGCTTTAGGCACATCTTCATATTTCTACATGCCAATGCCATTTTTATGGCTTGTAAATTCATACAATGGTCCCTTAAGCCTTCACGTGATGTTTCATGGCAAGACGACTCGTTTTCTTTTTTTCATGATTTTTGAAAATTTTTATGGTACGGGATTTTTTAAAATTTTTTCGGCAGCAGTTTTAGGCCCAAACTTGGTAGACGTGATCCTTGTATATTTCTTGGCATGCATAAAAAAATTCAGGTAAAAGCTCGAAGTGTACAAGATTTTGTGACCATTTGAAAAAAGTGTCCCCATTTCAGACACTTTAATGGCTATGCCAGCAAACCTATAAAATCTCAAATGCTCTTTAAGGGGGTGTGAGTTCTTGAGGTTTGATGAGGGATAGGGGGCCAATATAAGGGCCAAGTACCAGCACCCATCGCACATCATGTGCGCACACCCCCTGGCCCCCCCGATCGCTGGAACCCCAATGCTGTCGGTCAGGTTCTCCGGCGATGCTCCGACGATGGTGCCCCAGCGAAGAAAAATGTGGCACCAGCACATGCCTGAGCCTAGCAGGTGCTGTCGCAACCCTCAGTTCAGTCTGATCTTAGACTGGGAATGAACTCCGTATGCCTAAGTCAACCCATGAAACGAGCGTGCAGGTGCTCAGCTGGCCAGAGGGGCGGGATGTGCAAGCCAAGGATCAGTCGGGTCCCCCTCTACGTGCTGCCGATCCTGCTACCGCAACCCTTAGTCTGTCTGATCTTAGACTGGGAATGAACTCTGTATGCCTACGCCAAACGATGAAACGAACGGTCGGGCAGGCGGTCGGGCACTACTCTGGCCAGAGAGACAGGATGCACAAGATGTGGATTGGTAGGGTGGTAGGTGGGTTTAGGCACATCTTCATATTTCTATGTGCCAATGCCATTTTTATGGCTTGTAAATTCATACAATGGTCCCTTAAGCCTTCACGTGAAGTTTCATGGCAAGACGACTCATTTTCTATTTTTCACGATTTTTAAAACTTTTTTCGGTTTAAGGATTTTTTAAAATTTTTTCAGAAGGAGTTTTGGTCCCAAGCTTGGCTGATGTGATCCTTGTATTTTTGTTGGCATGCACAAAAAAATTCGGCTAAAAACTCGAAGTGTACAAGATTTTGTGACAATTTAAAAAAAGTGTCCCCATTTCAGACACTTTAATTGCTACTGGCAGCAAACCTGTAAAATCTCAAATGCTCTTTAAGGGGGTGGGAGTTCTCGAGGTTTGATGAGGGATAGGGGGCCAATATAAGGGCCAAGTACCAGCACCATCCCACATCATGTGCGCACACCCCCCGGCCCACCCGATCGTCGGAACCCCAATGCCGCCGGTCAGGTTCTCCGGCGATACTCCGGTGATGGTGCCCCGGCGAAGAAAAATGCGGCCCCAGCACATGCCTGAGTCCAGCATGTGCTGCTGCAACCATTGGTCCAGTCCGATCTTAGACTGGGAATGAACTCCGTATGCTTAGACTGGGAATGAACTCCGTATCCTAATTCAACCCATGAAACGAGCGTGCGGGCGCTCGGCCGGCCAGAGGGGCGGGATGCGCAAGCCAGGGATCGATCGGGTCCCCGTCTGTGTGCTGTCGATCCTGCTGCCGCAACCCTCGGTCCGGTCTGATCTTAGACTGGGAATGGACTCCGTATGCCTAGGCCAACCGATGAAACTAGCGGGCTGGCGGGCGGGCGGGCACTACGTTGGCCAGAGGGACGGGATGCGCAAGCCGTGGATCAATAGGGTGGTAGGTGGGTTTAGGCACATCTTTATATTTCTGCGTGCCAATACCATTTTTATGGCTTGTAAATTCATACAATGGACACTTAAGCCTTCACGTGAAGTTTCATGGCAAGAGGACTCGTTTTCTATTTTTCACGATTTTTAAAACTTTTTGCGGTTTGAGATTTTTTAAAATTTTTTCAGAAGGAGTTTTGGCCCCAAACTTGGTAACATGATCCTTGTATTTTTATTGGCATGCACAAAAAAATTCAGCTAAAAACTCGAAGTGTACAGAATTTTGTGACCATTTGAAAAAGGTGTCCCCATTTCAGACACTTTAATGGCTACTGGCAACAAACCTGTAAAATCTCAAATACTCTTTAAGGGAGGGTGAGTTCACGAGGTTTGATGAGGGATAGAGGTCCAATATAAGGGCCAAGTACCAGCACCCATCGCACATCATGTGTGCACACCCCCCCGGCCCCCCGATCGTCGGAACCCCAATGCCGCCGGTCAGGTTCTCCGACGATGCTCCGACGATGGTGCCTTGGCGATGCAAAATGCGGCACCAGCACATGCCCAAGCACAGCATGCGCAGCCACGACCCTCGGTCTGGTCTGATTCTAGACTGGGAATGAACTCGGTATGCTTAGATTGGGAATGAACTCTGTATGCTTAGACTGGGAATAAACTCCGTATGCCTAAGTTAACCCATGGAACGAGCGTACGGGCGCTCAGTCGGCCAGAAGGGCAGAATGCACAAGTCGGGGATCGATCGGGTCTCCCTCTGCGTGCTGTTGATCCTGCTGCCGCAACCCTCGGTCCGGTCCAATCTTAGTCTGGGAATGAACTCCGTATGCCTAAGCCAATCGACGAAATGAGCGGACGGGCGGGCGGGCACTATGCCAGCCAGAGAGACGGGATGCGCAAGCCGTGGATCGATAGGGTGGTAGGTGGGTTTAGGCACATCTTCATATCTCTACGTGTCAATGCCATTTTTATGGCTTGTAAATTCATACAGACAGTCCCTTAAGCCCTTCACCGTGAAGTTTCATGGAGACAGACTCGTTTTCTATTTTCATGATTTTTGAAACAATTTACAGTTCAGGATTTTTTAAAATTCTTTTAGGAAGGAGTTTTGGCCCCCAACTTGGGTAGACATGGGTCCCTTGTATTTTTGTTGGCAATGCACGTAAAAAATTCAGCTAAAAACTTGAAGTGTACAAGATTTTGTGACCAGTAAAATCTCAAATGCTCTTTAAGGGGGTGTGAATTCTCGAGGTTTGATGAGGGATAGGGGGCCAAATAAGGGCCAAGTACCAGCACCCATCGCACATCATGTGCGCACACCCCCCGACCCCCCGATCACCAAAACCCCAATGTCACCGGTCAGGTTCTCCGACGATGCTCCGACGATGGTGCCCCTACGAAGAAAAATGCAGCACCCGCACATGCCCGAGCCCAGCATGTGCTGCCGCAACCCTCGGTCTTGTCTGATCTTAGACTGGGAATAAACTCCGTGTGCTTAGACTGGGAATGAACTCCGTATGCCTAAGTCAACCCATGAAATGAGCGTGCGGACGCTCAGCTGGCCAGAAGGGTGGGACGCGCAAGCCGGGGATCGGTCTGATCTTAGAATGGGAATGAACTCCATATGCCAACACCAGTCAGAGAGACGAGATACGCAAGCTGTGGATCGATAGGGTGGTAGGTGGGTTTAGGCACATCTTCATATTTCTAAGTGCCAATGCCATTTTTATGGCTTGTAAATTCATACAATGGTCCTTTAAGCCTTCACGTGAAGTTTCATGGCAAGACGACTCGTTTTCTATTTTTCACGATTTTTGAAACTTTTTTCGGTTCGAGATTTTTTAAAATTTTTTCGAAAGGAGTTTTGGCCCAAACTTGGTAGACGTGATTCTTGTATTTTTGTTGGCATGCACAAAAAAATTCAGCTAAACACTCCAAGTGTACAAGATTTTGTGACCATTTGAAAAAAGTGTCCCCATTTCAGACACTTTAATGGCTACTGGCAGCAAACCTATAAAATCTCAAATGCTCTTTAAGGGGGTGTGAGTTCTCGAGGTTTGATGAGGGATAAGGGGCCAATATAAGGGCCAAGTACTCGTACCCTTCGCACATCATGTGCGCACACCCCCCAGCCCCCCTATCGTCGGAACCCCAATGTCGTCGGTCAGGTTCTCCGGCGATGCTCCAACGATGGTGCCCCGGTGAAGAAAAATGTAGCACCAGCACATGCCCGAGCCCAGCATGTGCTACCGTAAACCTTGGTCTAGTTCGATCTTAGACTGGGAATGGACTCCGTATGCTTAGACTAGGAATGAACTTCGTATGCCTAAGTCAACCCACGAAACGAGCGTGCGGGCGCCCAGCTGGCCAGAGGGGCGGGATGTGCAAGTCGGGGATCGGCCGCATCCCCCTCTGTGTGCTGCTGATCCTGCTATCGTAACCCTCGGTCCGGTCTGATCTTAGACTAGGAATGAACTCCGTATGCCTAAGCCAACCGATGAAATGAGCGGACGGGCGGAAGGGTGGGCACTACGTCGGCCAGAGAGACGGGATACGCAAACTGTGGATCGATAGGATGGTAGGTGGCTTTAGGCACATCTTCATATTTCTGCGAGACAATGCCATTTTTATGGCTTGTAAGTTTATACAATGGTCTCTTAAGCCTTCACGTGAAGTTTCATGGCAAGACGACTCGTTTTCTATTTTTCAGGATTTTTGAAACTTTTTGCGGTTCAAGATTTTTTAAAATTTTTTCGGAAGGAGTTTTGGCCCCAAACTTGGTAGATGTGATACTTGTATTTTTGTTGGTATGCATAAAAAAATTCACCCAAAAACTCGAAGTGTACAAGATTTTTTGACCATTTGAAAAAAGTGTCCCCATTTCAGACACTTTAATGGCTATTAGCAGCAAACCTGTAAAATCTCAAATGCTTTTTAAGGGGGTGTGAGTTCTCGAGGTTTGATGAGGGATAGGGGGCCAATATAAGGGCCAAGTACCAGCACCCATCGCACATCATGTACGCACATGCCCCCGACCCCCCCGATCGTCGGAACCCCAACGTCGCCGATCAGGTTCTCTAGCGATGCTCCGACGATGCTCCGGGATGTTGCCACGACGAAGAAAAATGTGGCACCAGCACTTGCTCAAGCCCAGCATGTACTGCTACAACCCTCGGCTCAGTCCGATCTTAGACTAGGAATGAACTCCATATGCCTAAGTCAACCCACGAATCGAGCATGCGGGCACTCAGCCTGCCAGAGCGATTGGATGTGCAAGTCGGGGATCGGTCGGGTCCCCCTCTACGTGCTACCAATCCTGCTACCGCAACCCTCAGTCTGGTCTGATCTTAGACTGGGAATGAACTCCATATGCCTAAGCCAACCGATTAAATGAGCGGGCAGGTGGGCGGGCACTACGCCGGCCAGAGAGATGGGATGCGCAAGCCGTGGATCGATAGGGTGGTAGGTGGGTTTAGGAACATCTTCATATTTCTGAGTGCCAATGCCATTTTTATGGCTTGTAAATTCATACAATGGTCCCTTAAGCCTTTACGTGAAGTTTCATGGCAAGACGACTCGTTTTTTATTTTTCACGATTTTCAAAAATTTTTGTGGTTCGGGATGTTTTAAAATTTTTTCGAAAGGAGTTTTGGCCCCAAACTTGGTACACGTGATCCTTGTATTTTTGTTGGCATGCACAAAAAAATTTATCTAAAAACTCGAAGTGTACAAGATTTTGGGACCATTTGAAAAAAGTCTCCCCATTTTAGACACTTTAATGGCTACTGGAAGCAAACCTGTAAAATCTCAAATGCTCTTTAAGGGGGTGTGAGTTCTCAAGATTTGATGAGGGATAGGGGGCCAATATAAGGGCCAAGTACCAGCTCCCATCGCACATCATGTGTGCACACCCCCCGGCCCTCCCGATCACCGAAACCCCAATGCCGTTGGTCAGGTTCTCCGGTGATGCTCCGGTGATGGTGCCCTGACGAAGAAAAATGTGGCACCAGCACATGCCCGAGCCTAAAACTGCCACCGTAATCCTTAGTCTAGTTTGATCATAGACTGGGAATGAACTCTATATGCTTAGACTGGGAATGAACTCTGTATGCCTAAGTCCCACGAAATGAGCGTGCGGGCGCTCAGCCGGCCAGAGGGGTGGAATGCGCAAGCCTGGGATCGGCCGGGTCCCCCTCTATGTGCTGCCGATCCGACTGCCACAACCCTCTGTTTGGTCTGATCTTAGACTGGGAATGAACTCCGTTTGCCTAAGCTAACCGACGAAACGAGCGGGCGAGAGGGCGAACGGGCACTACGCCGGCCAGAGAGATGGGATGCGCAAGTCGTGGATCGATAGGGCGGTAGGTGGGTTTAGGCACATCTTCATATTTCTGCATGCCAATGCCATTTTTATGGCTTGTAAATTCATACAATGGTCCCTTAAGCCTTCACGTGAAGTTTCATGGTAAGACGACTCGTTTTCTATTTTTCATGATTTTTGAAACTTTTTACGGTTCTGGATTTTTTAAAATTTTTTCGACAAGAGTTTTAGCCCCAAACTTGGTAGACGTGATCCTTTTATTTTTGTTGCTTGTACAAAAAAAATCAGCTAAAAACTCGAAGTGTACGAGATTTTGTTACCATTTGAAAAAAATGTCCCCATTTCAGACACTTTAATGGCTACTGGCAACAAACCTGTAAAATCTCAAATGCTCTTTAAGGGGGTGTGAGTTCTCAAGGTTTGATGAGGGACAGGGGGCCAATATAAGGGCCAAGTAGCAGCACCCATCACACATCTTGTGTGCACACCCCCTGGCCCCCCTGATCGTCGGAAGCCCAATGCCACCGGTCAGGTTCTCTAGCGATGCTCCGACGATGGTACCCCGACAAAGAAAAATGCAATACCAGCACATGCTTGAGCCCAGCATGTGCTACCGCAGCCCTCTGTCCAGTCTGATCTTAGACTGGGAATGATCTTCGTATGCTTAGACTAGGAATTAACCCCGTATGCCTAAGTCAACCCATTAAATGAGCGTGCGGGCACTCAGCCGGCCAGAGGGGGGATGCGCAAGCCAGGGATCGGCCGGGTCCCCCACTGAGTGCTGCCGATCCTTCTGCCGCAACCCTCAATCTGGTCCTATCTTAGACTGGGAATGAACTCCGTATGCCTAAGCCAACCGACGAAACGAGCGGACGGGCGGGCACTACGCCGGCCAGAGAGACGGGATGCGCAAGCCGTGGATCGATAGGGTGGTAGGTGGGTTAGGTACATCTTCATATTTCTGTGTGCCAATGCCATTTTTATGGCTTGTAAATTCATACAATGGTCCCTTAAGCCTTCACGTGAGGTTTCATGCCAAGACGACTCATTTTCTATTTTTCACGATTTTTGAAACTTTTTATGGTTCAAGATTTTTTAAAATTTTTTCGGCAGGAGTTTTGGCCCCAAACTTGGTAGACGTGATCCTTGTATTTTTGTTGGCATGCACAAAAAAATTCAGCTGGAAACACAAAGTGTATAAGATTTTGTGACCATTTCAAAAAAGTGTCCCCATTTCAGACACTTTAATAGCTACTGGCAGCAAGCTTGTAAAATCTCAAATGCTCTTTAAGGGGGTGCGAGTTCTCGAGGTTTGATGAGGGATAGGGGACCAATATAACGGCCAAGTACCAGCACCCATCACACATCATGTGCAAACACCCCCCGACCCCCCCAATCGCTGGAACGCCAATGCCGCCGGTCAGGTTCTCCGGCGATGGTGCCTTGGTGAAGAAAAATGCGGCACCAGCACATGCCCGAGCCCAGCAAGTGCTGTCGCAACTCTCGGTCCGATCCGATCTTAAACTGGGAATGAACTTTGTATGCTTAGAATGGAAATGAACTCCGTATGCTTAAGTCAACCCACGAAACGAGCGTGCGGGCGTTCAGCCGAGCAGAGGGAAGGGATGCGCAAGCCGAGGATAGGCCGGATCCCCTTCTACGTGCTGCCGATCCTGCTACCGCAACCCTCAGCCTGGTCCGATCTTAGACTGGGAATGAACTCCGTATGCCAAAGCCAACTGATGAAACAAGTGGGCGGGCGGGCACTACGCCGGCAGAGAGATGGGATGCGCAAGCCGTGGATCGATAGGGCGGTAGGTGGGTTTACACGACTCGTTTTCTATTTTTTGTGATTTTTGAACCTTTTTACAGTTCAGGATTTTTTAAAATTTTTTTGGCAGGAGTTTTGGCCCCAAACTTGGTAGACGTGATCCTTTTAGTTTTTTTGGCTTGTACAAAAAAAATCAGCTAAAAACTCAAAGTGTACAAGATTTTGTTACCATTTGAAAAAAGTGTCCCAATTTCAGACACTTTAATGGCTACTGGCAGCAAACCTGTAAAATCTCAAATGCTCTTTAAGGGGGTGTGAGTTCTCAAGGTTTGATGAGGGATAGGGGGCCAATATAAGGGCCAACCACCAGCACCCATCACACATCATGTGTGCACACCCCCCGACCCCCCGATCGTCGGAAGCCCAACGGCACCGGTCAGGTTCTCTGGCGATGCTCTGACGATGGTGCCCCGGCAAAGAAAAATGCAGCACCAGCACATGCTCGAGCCCAGCATGTGCTGCCACAACCCTCGATCTGGTCTGATCTTAGACTGGGAATGATCTCCGTATGCTTAGACTGGGAATTAACCCCGCATGCCTAAGTCAACCCACGAAACGAGCGTGCGGGCGTTCAGCAGGCCAGAGGGGCGGGATGCGCAAGTCGGGGATCGGCCGGGTCCCCCTCTGAGTGCTGCCAATCCTACTGCTGCAACCCTTGATCTGGTCCTATCTTAGACTGGGAATGAACTCCGTATGCCTAAAACAACCGGCGAAACGAGCGGGCGGGCGGGCACTACGTCGGCCAGAGAGACGGGATGCGCAAGCCGTGGATCGATAGGGTGGTAGGTGGGTTTAGGTACATCTTCATATTTCTATGTGCCAATGCCATTTTTATGGCTTGTAAATTCATACAATGGTCCCTTAAGCCTTCACGTGAAGTTTCATGCCAAGACAATCCATTTTCTATTTTTCATGATTTTTGAAACTTTTTGCGGTTCAAGATTTTTTAAAATTTTTTCAGAAGGAGTTTTGGCCCCAAACTTGGTAGACGTGATCCTTGTATTTTTGTTGGCATGCACAAAAAAATTCAGCTAGAAACACGAAGTGTATAAGATTTTGTGACCATTTCAAAAAAGTGTCCCCATTTCAGACACTTTAATAACTACTGGCGACAAGCCTGTAAAATCTCAAATGCTCTTTAAGGGGGTGCGTGTTCTTGAGGTTTGATGAGGGATAGGGGGCCAATATAAGGGCCAAGTACCAGCATCCATCGCACATCATGTGCGCACACCCCCCGGCCCCCCCAATCGCTGAAATGCCAATTCCGCTTGTCAGGTTCTCCGGCGATGGTGCCCCGGTGAAGAAAAATACGGCACCAGCACATGCCCGAGCCCAGCAAGTGCTGCCGCAACCCACGGTCCGGTCTGATCTTAGACTGGGAATGAACTTTGTATGCTTTGAATGGAAATGAACTCCGTATGCTTAAGTCAACCCATGAAACGAGCGTGCGGGCGCTCAGCCGGCCAGAGGGCCGGGATGCGTAAACCGGGGATAGGTCGGCTCCCCCTCTATGTGCTGCTGATCCTGCTACCGCAACCCTCGGTCTGGTCCGATCTTAGACTGGGAATGAACTCCGTATGCCTAAACCAACCAACGAAACGAATGGGCACTACGCCGGCCAGAGAGACAGGATGCGCAAGCCGTGGATCGATAGCGTGGTAGGTGGGTTTTGGAACATCTTCATATTTCTACGTGCCAATGCCATTTTATGGCTTGTAAATTCATACAATGGTCCCTTAAGCCTTCAGGTGAAGTTTCATGGCAAGTTGACTCGTTTTCTATTTTTCATGATTTTCAAAACTTTTTATGGTTCGAGATTTTTTAGAATTTTTTCGGATGGAGTTTTGGCCCCAGACTTGGTAGACGAGATCCTTGTATTTTTTTCGGCATGCACAAAAACATTCAGCTAAAAACTTGAATTGTACAAGATTTTGTTACCATTTGAAAAAAGTGTCCCCATTTCTGACACTTTAATGGCTACTGACAGCAAACCTATAAAATCTCAAATGCTCTTTAAGGGGGTGTGAGTTCGCGAGGTTTGATGAGGGGTAGGGGGCCAATATAAGGGCCAAGTACCAGCACCCATCACACAACATGTGCGCACACCCCCCCGGCCCCCCCGATCGTTAGAACCTCAATGTCACCGGTTAGGTTCTCTGGCGTTGCTCCGACGATGGTGCCCTGACGAAGAAAAGTGCGGCACCAGCACATGCCCGAGCCCAGCATGTGCTGTCGCAACCCTCGGTCCAGTTCGATCTTAGACTGGCAATGAACTCCTTATGCTTAGACTGGGAATGAACTCCGTATGCCTAATCAACCCACGAAACGAGCGTGCGGACGCTCAGCCGGTTAGAGGGGCGGGATGCACAAGTCGGGGATCAACCAGGTCCCCCTCTGCGTGCTGCCGGTCCTACTACGACAACCCTCGATCCAGTCCAATCTTAGATTAGGAATGAACTCCATATGCCTAAGCCAACAATGAAAACGAGCGAGCGGGCGGACGGGCACTACGCCGACCAGAGAGACGGGATACGTAAGGCGTGGATCGATAGGGTGGTAGGTGGGTTTATGCACATGTTCATATTTCTATGTGCCAATGCCATTTTTATGGCTTGTAAATTCATACAATGGTCCCTTAAGCCTTCACGTGAAGTTCCATGGCAAGACGACTTGTTTTCTATTTTTCACAATTTTCGAAACTTTTTACGGTTCGAGATTTTTTAAAATTTTTTCGGATGGAGTTTTGGTCCCAAACTTGGTAGACATGATCCTTGTATTTTTGTTGGCATGCACAAAAACATTCAGCTAAAAACTCGAAGTGTACAAGATTTTGTGACCATTTGAAAAAAGTGTCCCCATTTCAGACACTTTAATGGCTACTGGCAGCAAACCTAGAAAATCTCAAATGCTCTTTAAGGGGGTGTGAGTTCTTGAGGTTTGATGAGGGATAGGGGGAAAATGTAAGGGCCAAGTACCAGCACCCATCGCACATCATGTGCGCACACCCCCCCGGCCCCCCCGATCACCGAAAGCCTAATGCCGTCGATGCTCCAACGATGGTGCCCCGATGAAGAAAAATATGGCGCCAGCATATGCCCGAGCCCAACATGTGCTACCGTAACCCTCGGTCCAATCCGATCTTAGACTGGGAGTGAACTCCATATGCTTAGACTGGGAATGAACTCTGTATGCCTAAGTCAACCCACGAAACGAGAGTGCGGGAGCTCAGCCGGCCAGAGGGGTGGGATGCTTAAGTCGGGGATCGGCCGGGTCCCCCTCGTGTACTGCTGATCCTGCTACCGTAACCCTTGGTCCAGTCTTATCTTAGACTAGGAATGAACTCCGTATGCCTAAGACAACCGACGAAACGAGCGGGTAGGGTGGCGGGCGGGCACTACGCCGGTCAGTGAGATGGGTTGCGCAAGTCGTGGATCGATAGGGTGGTAGGTGGGTTTAGGCACATCTTCATATTTCTGCGTGCCAATGCTAGTTTTATGGCTTGTAAATTCATACAATGGTCCCTTAAGTCTTCACGTGAAGTTTCATGGCAAGATGATTTTCGAAAATTTTTTACGGTTCAAGATTTTTTAAAATTTTTTTGAAAGGAGTTTTGGACCCAAACTTGGTAGAGTGATCCTTGTATTAATGCAAAAAAAAATTCAGCTAAAAACTCGAAGTGTACAAGATTTTGTGATCATTTGAAAAAAGTGTCCCAATTTCAGACACTTTAATGGCTACTGGCAGCAAACCTGTAAAATCTCAAATGCTCTTTAAAGGGGTGTGAGTTCTAGAGGTTTGATGAGGGATAGGGGGCCAACATAAGGGCCAAGTACCAGCACCCATTGCACATCATGTGCGCAAACCCCCCCGGCCCCCCCAATCACTGGAACCCCAATGCCGCCGGTCAGGTTCCCCGACGATGGTGCCCCGACGAAGAAAAATGCGGCACTAGCACATGCTCGAGCCCAGAATGTGCTGCCGTAATCCTCGGTCCTGTCCGATCTTAGACTGGGAATGAACTCCGTATGGTTAGACTGGGAATGAACTTATATGCCTAAAGAAACCCACGAAATGAGCGTGCGGGCGCTCAGTCAACCAGAGGGGCGAGATGCGTAAGTCGGGTCCCCCTCTGCATGCTGCCGATCCTGCTACCGTAACCCTCGGTCTGATCTAATCTTAGACTAGGAATGAACTCCATATGCCTAAGCCAATCGACGAAACGAGCGGGCGGGCGGCGGGGCGGGCACTACGCCGGCCAGAGAGACGGGATGCGCAAGCCGTGGATCGACAGGTTGGTAGGTGGGTTTAGGCACATCTTCATATTTCTGCTTGCCAATGCCATTTTTATGGCTTGTAAATTCATACAATGGTCCCTTAAGCCTTCACGTGAAGTTTCATGGCAAGACAACTCGTTTTCTATTTTTCATGATTTTCAAAACTTTTTGCGGTTCGGGATTTTTTAAAATTTTTTCGGATGGTGTTTTGGCCTCAAACTTGGTAGACGTGATCCTTTGTATTTTTGTTGGCATGCACAAAAAAATTCAGCTAAAAACTCAAAGTGTACAAGATTTTGTGACCATTTGAAAAAAGTGTCCCCATTTTTGACACTTAATGGCTACTGGCAGCAAACCTGTAAAATCTCAAATGCTCTTTAAGGGGCTGTGAGTCCTCAAGGTTTGATGAGGGACAGGGGGCCAATATAAGGGCCAAGTACCAACACCCATCACACCTCATGTGTGCACACCCCCCGGCCCCCCCAATCATCGGAACCCCAATGCTGCCGATCAGGTTCTCCGACGATGCTCTGGCGATGGTGCCCTGGCGAAGAAAAATGTGGCACAAGCACATGCCCGAGCCCAGCATGTGCTACCGTAACCCTCGGTCCAGTCCAATCTTAGATGGGGAATGAACTCCGTATGCCTAAGCCTACCGATGAAATGAGCGGGCGGGCGAGCACTGCACTGGCCAGAGAGACGGGATGCGCAAGTCGTGGATCGATAGGGTGGTAGGTGGGTTTAGGCACATCTTCCTATTTCTGCCTGCCAATGCCATTTTTATGGCTTGTAAATTCATACAATGGTCCCTTAAGCCTTCACGTAAATTCATACAACTTTTTACGGTTCGAAATTTTTCAAAATTTTTTCGGAATAAGTTTTGGCCCCATACTTGGTAGAAGTGATCCTTGTATTTTTGTTGGCATGCACAAAAATGATCATCTAAAAACTTGAAGTGTACAAGATTTTGTGACCATTTGAAAAAAGTGTCCCATTTCAGACACTTTAATGGCTACTGGTAGCAAACCTGTAAAATCTCAAATGCTCTTTAAGGGGGTGTGAGTTTTCGAGGTTTGATAAGGGATAGGGGGCCAATATAAGGGCCAAGTACCAGCAGCCATTGCACATCATGTGCGCACAACCCCTCCCGGCCCCCTTGATCGTCGGAACCCCAATGCCATCGGTCAGGTTCTCTGACGATGGTGCCCCTACGAAGAAAAATGTGGCACCAGTACATGCCCGAGCCCAGCATATGCTGTCGTAACCTCAGTTTGGGCCGATCTTAGACTGGGAATGAACTCCATATGGTTAGACTGGGAATGAACTTCGCATGCCTAAGTCAACCCACGAAACGAGCGTGCGGGCGCTCAACGGGTCAAAAAGGTGGGATGCGCAAGCCGGGGATCGGTCAGCTCCCTCTCTGCGTGCTATTGATCCTGCTATCGCAACCCTCAGTTCGAACTAATCTTAGACTAGAATGAACTCCGTATGCCTAAGCCAACCGACGAAACGAGCGTGCGGGTGGGCACTACGTCGGCCAAAGAGACGGGATGCGCAAGTTATGGATCGATAGGGTGGTAGGTGGGTTTAGGCACATCTTCATATTTCTGCATGCCAATGCCATTTTTATGGCTTGTAAATTCATACAATGGTCCTTTAAGTCTTCACGTGAAGTTTCATGGCAAGACGACTCGTTTTCTATTTTTCACGATTTTCGAAGCTTTCTGTAGTTCGAGATTTTTTAAACTTTTTTTGGATGGAGTTTTGGCCCCAAACTTGGTAGACGTAATCCTTGTATTTTTTTTGGTGTACACAAAAAAATTCAGCTAAAAACTCGAAGTGTCCAAGATTTTGTGATCATTTGAAAAAAGTATCCCCATTTCAGACGCTTTAATGACTACTGGCAGCAAACCTGTAAAATCTCAAATGCTTTTTAAGGGGGTGTGAGTTCTCGAGGTTTGATGAGGGATAGGGGGCCAATATAAGGGCCAAGTACCAGCACGCATCGCACATCATGTGCTCACACCCCCCCGGCCCGCTGATCGTCGGAACCCTAATACCATCGGTCAGGTTCTCCGACGATGCTCCGACGATGGTGCCCCGATGAAGAAAATTGCAACACCAGCACATGCCCGAGCCAAGCATGTGCTGCTGCAACCCTCGGTCCGGTCTGATCTTAGACTGGGAATGAACTTCGTATGCCTAAGCCAACCGATGAAACGAGAGGGCGGACGGGCGGGCGGGCACTATGCTGGCCAGAGAGATAGGATGCGCAAGCCGTGGATCGATAGGGTGGTAGGTGGGTTTAGGCACATCTTCATATTTCTGCAAGCCAATGCCATTTTTATGGCTTGCAAATTCATACAATGGTCCTTTAAGCCTTCACGTGAAGTTTCTTGGCAAGACGACTCGTTTTCTATTTTTCACGATTTTCGAAACTTTTTGCAGTTGAAGATTTTTTTAAATTTTTTCGAAAGGAGTTTTGACCCCAAGCTAGGTAGACGTGATCCTTGTGTTTTTGTTGGCATGCAAAAAAAAATCAGCTAAAAACTCGAAGTGTACAAGATTTTGTGACCATTTGAAAAAAGTGTCCCCATTTTCAGACACTTTAATGGCTACTGGTAGCGAACCTGTAAAATCTCAAATGCTCTTTAAGGGGGTGTGAGTTCTCGAGGTTTGATGAGGGATAGGGGGCCAATATAAGGGCCAAGTACCAGCACCCATCGCACATCATGTGCGCACACCCCACCCGGCCCCCCCGATCACCGGAACCCCAATGCCGTCGGTCAGGTTCTCCAGTGATGGTGCCCCGACGAAGAAAAATACGGCACAAGCACATGCCCGAGCCCAGCACATGCCCGAGCCCAGCATGTGCTGCCGCAACCCTCGGTATGGTCTGATCTTAGACTTGAAATGAAGTCCGTATGCCTAAGCCAACCGACGAAATGAGCGAGCAGGCAGTCGGGCGGGCGGGCGAGCACTACGTCAGCCAGAGAGACGGGATGCGCAAGTTGTGGATCGATAGGGTGGTAGGTGGGTTTAGGTACATCTTCATATTTCTGCATGCAAATGCAATTTTTATTGCTTGTAAATTCATACAATCGTCCCTTAAGCCTTCACACGAAGTTTCATGGCAAGACGACTCGTTTTCTATTTTTGATGATTTTTGAAACTTTTTGCGGTTCAGGATTTTTTAAAATTTTTTCAGAAGGATTTTTGGCCCCAAACTTGGCAGACGTGATCGTTGCATTTTTTTTTGCATGCACAAAAAAATTCAGCTAAAAACTCGATGTGTACAAGATTTTGTGACCATTTGAAAAAAGTGTCCCCATTTCAGACACTTTAATGGCTACTGGCAGCAAACCTGTAAAATCTCAAATGCTCTTTAAGGGGGTGTGAGTTCTCAAGGTTTGATGAGGGATAGGGGGCCAATATAGGGGCTTAGTACCAGCAGCCATCGCACATCATGTGCGCACACCCCCCCGACCCCCCCGATCGTCGAAACCCCAATGTCATCGATCAGGTTCTCCGACATTGCTCCGGCGAAGAAAAATGCTCCTATCTTAGACTCAGAATGAACTCCATATGCTTAGACTGGGAATGAACTCTGTATGCCTAAGTCAACCCACGAGACGAGCATGCGGGGGCTCAGCCGGCCAGAGGGGCAGGATGCGCAAGCCGGGGATCGACCGGGCCCCCCTCTGCGTGCTGCCGATCCTGCTGCCCCAACCCTCAGTCTGGTCTGATCTTAGACTGGAATGAACTCTGCATGCCTAAGCCAACCGACGAAATGAGCGAGTGGGCAGGCGGGCGGGCACTACGTCGGCCAGAAAGATGGGATGCGCAAGCCATGGATCGATAGGGTGGTAGGTGGGTTTATGCACATCTTCATATTTCTGCGTGCCAATGCCATTGTTATGGCTTGTAAATTCATACAATGGTCCCTTAAGCCTTCACGTGAAGTTTCATGGCAAGACGACTCGTTTTCTATTTTTCACGATTTTTGAAACTTTTTACGGTTCGGGATTTTTTAAAATTTTTTCGGAAGGGGGTTTGGCCCCAAGCTTGGTAGACATGATCCTTGTATTTTTGTTGGCAAGCACAAAAAAGTTCAGCTAAAAACTCGAAGTGTACAAGATTTTGTGACCATTTGAAAAAAGTGTCCCCATTTCAGACACTTTAATTGCTACTGGCAGCAAACCTGTAAAATCTCAAATGCTCTTTAAGGGGGTGTGAGTTCTTGAGGTTTAATGAGGGATAGGAGGCCAATATAAGGGCCAAGTACCAGCACCCATCGCACATCATGTGCGCACACCCCCTGGCCCCCTCAATCGCCGGAACCCCAATACCGCCGATCAGGTTCTCTAGCGATTCTCCGGCGATGGTGCCCCGACGAAGAAAAATGTGGCACCAGCACATGCCCGAGCCTAGCATGTGCTGCCGTAACCCTCGGTCTGGTCTAATCTTAGACTGGGAATGAGCTCCGTATGCTTAGACTGGGAATGAACTCCGTATGCCTCAGTCAACATACGAAACGAGCGTGCGGGTGCTCAGCCGGCCAGAGGGGCGGGATGCGCAAGCCGGGGATTGGCCGGGTCCCCCACTGCATGCTATCGATCCTCCTACCACAACCCTTGGTCCGGTCGGATCTTAGAGTAGCAATGAACTACGTATGCCTAAGCCAACGGACGAAATGAGCGGACGGGCGGGCGGGCACTACGCCAGCCAGAAAGATGAGATGCGCAAGCTGTGGATCGATAGGGTGGTAGGTGGGTGGCTCGTAAATTCATACAATGGTCCCTTAAGCCTTCACGTGAAGTTTCATGGCAAGACAACTCATTTGAAAAAAGTGCCCCCATTTCAGACACTTTAATGGCTACTGGCAGTAAACCTGTAAAATCTCAAATGCTCTTTAAGGGGGTGTGAGTTCTCACGGTTTGATGAGGGATAGGGGGCCAATATAAGGGCCAAGTACCAGCACCCATCGCACATCATGTGCGCACACCCCCCCGGCCCCTCCGGGTCACCGGCACCCCAATCCCATCGATTAGGTTCTGCGGCAATGGTGCCCCGACGAAGAAAAATATGGCACCAGCACATGCCCGAGCCCAGCATGTGCTGCCGCAACCCTCTATCCAGTCCGATCTTAGACTGGGAATGAACTTCGTATGCTTAGACTGAAAATGAACTCCGTATGCCTAAGTCAACCAACAAAATGAGCGTGCAGGTGCTCAGCCGGCCAGAGGTGAGGGATGCGCAAGTCAGGGATCGACCGGGTACCCCTCTGCGTGCTGTCGATCCTGCTGCCGCAACCCTCAGTCCGGTCTGATCTTAGACTAGGAATGAACTCCGTATGCCTAAGCCAACCGATGAAACGAGCAGGTGGGCAGGCGGGCGGGCAATACTTCGGCCAGAGAGACGGGATGCGCAAGCCGTGGATCGATAAGGTGCTAGGTGGGTTTCGCAACATCTTCATATTTCTGTGTGCCAATGCCATTTTTATGGCTTGTAAATTCATACAATGGTCCTTTAAGCCTTCATGTGAAGTTTCATGGCAACACGACTCGTTTTCTATTTTTCAAGATTTTTGAAACTTTTTGTGACTTGGGATTTTTTAAAATTTTTTTGGAAGGATTTTTGGCCCCAAACTTGGTATTTTCGTTGGGATGCACAAAAAAATTCAGCTAAAAACTGGAAGTGTACAAAATTTTGTGACCATTTGAAAAAAGTGTCCCCATTTTCAGACACTTTATTGGCTACTGGCAGCAAACCTATAAAATCTTAAATGCTCTTTAAGGGGGTGTGAGTTCTCGAGGTTTGATGACGGATAGCAGGCCAGTATAAGGGCCAATTACCAGCACCCATCACAATCATGTGCGCACACCACCCCCGGCCCCCCGATCACCGAAACCCTAATGCTGTCGGTCAGGTTCTCCGGTGATGCTCCGGTGATGGTGCCCCGACGAAGAAAAATGCGGCACCAGCTCATGCCGAGCCCAGCATGTGCTGCCGCAACCCTCGATTTGGTTCGATCTTAGATTGGGAATGAACTCCGTATGCTTAGATTGGGAATGAACTCCGTATGCCTAAGTTAACCCATGAAACGAGTGTGCAGGCGCTTAGCCGGCCAGAGGGGCGGGATACGCAAGCCAGGGATCGATCGGGTCCCCTTCTACGTGCTGCCGATCCTCCTACCACAACCCTTGGTCCGGTCCGATCTTCAACTGGAAATGAACTCCGTATGCCTAAGCCGACCGATGAAATGAGCGGGCGGGCGGGCGGGCACTACGTCGGCCAGAGAGACGGGATGCGCAAGCCGTGGATCGATACGGTTGTAGGTGAGTTTAGGGACATCTTCATATTTCTGTGTGCCAATGCCATTTTTATGGCTTGTAAATTCATACAATGGTCGCTTAAGCCTTCACGTGAAGTTTTTCATGGCAAGACGACTCGTTTTCTATATTTCATGATTTTTGAAACTTTTTATGGTTCAAGATTTTTTTAAATTTTTTTGGAAGGAGTTTTCACCCCAAACTTATTAGACATGATCCTTGTATTTTTGTTGGCATGCACAAAAAAATTCAGCTAAAAACTCGAAGTGTACAAGATTTTGTGACCATCTGAAAAAAGTGTCCCCATTTCAGACACTTTAATGGCTACTGGCCGCAAACCTATAAAATCTCAAATGCTCTTTAAGGGGTTTGAGTTCTTGAGGTTTGATGAGGGATAGGAGGCCAATATAAGGGCAAGTACCAACACCCATCGCACATCATTTGCGCACACCCCCCCCGATCGTCGAAACCACAATGCCGCCAATCAGGTTCTCCGACGATGGTGTCCCGGTAAAGAAAAATGCTGCACCAGCACATGCACGAGCCCAGCATGTCCTGCCACAACCCTCGGTCTGGTCCGATCTTAGACTGGGAATGAACTCTGTATGCTTAGACTGGGAATGAACTCCGTATGACTAAGTCAACCCGCGAAATGAGCGTGCTGGTGGGTTTAGGCACATCTTCGTATTTCTACATGTCAATGCCATTTTTATGGCTTCCAAATTCATGCAATGGTCCCTTAAGCCTTCACATTAAGTTTCATGGAAAGACAACTTGTTTTTCTATTTTTCATGGTTTTTGAAACTTTTTACGGTTTGGGATTTTTCAAATCTTTTTGGGAAGGAGTTTTGGCCCCAAACTTGGTAGACGTGATCCTTTTATTTTTGTTAGCATGTACAAAAGATTTCAGCTAAAAACTAGAAGTGTACAAGATTTTGTGACCATTTGGAAAAAGTGTCCCCATTTCAGACACTTTAATGGCTACTGGCAGCAAACCTGTAAAATCTCAAATGCTCTTTAAGGCGGTATGAGTTCTAGTGGTTTGATGAGGGATAGGGGGCCAATATAAGGGCCAAGTACCAGCATCGATCGCACATCATGTGTGCACACCCCCCCGGCCCCACCAATCTTCGGAACCCCAATGCCGTCGATCAGGTTCTCTGGCGATGTTCCGGTGATGGAGCCCCGACGAAGAAAAATATGGCACCAGCACATGTCCGAGCCCAGCATGTGCTGCCATAACCCTCAATCCGGTCCGATCTTAGACTGGGAATGAACTCTGTATGCCTAAGTCAACCCATGAAACGAGCCTGCGGGCACTCAACCGGCCAGAGGGGTGGGATGTGCAAGCCGGGGATTGACCGGGTCCCCCGTGCTGCCGATCTTCCTGTCGCAACCCTCGGTCCTGTCCACTCTTAGACTGAGAATGAACTCCGTATGCCTAAGCCAACCGACGAAACCAGCGGGCGGTCGGGCACTACACCGACCGAAGAGACGAGATGCACAAGACGTGGATTGATAGGGTGATAGGTGGGTTTAGGAACATCTTCATATTTCTACATGCCAATGCCATTTTTATGGCTTGTAAATTCATACAATGGTCCCTTAAGCCTTCATGTGAAAGTTCATGGCAAGACGACTCGTTTTCTTTTTTCACGATTTTTGAAACTTTTTGCGGTTCGGGATTTTTTAAAATTTTTTCGGAAGGAGTTTTGGCCCAAACTTTGTAGACGTCATCCTTGTATTTTTGTTGGCATGCACAAAAAAATTCAGCTAAAAACTCGAAGTGTACAAGATTTTGAGACCATGTGAAAAAAGTGTCCCCATTTCAGACACTTTAATGGCTACTGGCAGCAAACCTGTAAAATCTCAAATGCTGTTTAAAGGGGTGTGAGTTCTCAAGGTTTGATGAGGGATAAGGGGCCAATATAAGGGCCAAGTACCAGCACCCATCGCACATCATGTGCGAACACCCCCCCGGCCCCCCCGATTGCCGGAACCCCAATGCCATCGGTCAGGTTCTTCGGCGATGCTCAGACGATAGTGCCCCGGTGAAGAAAAATGTGGCACCAGCACATGCCCGAGTCCAACAGGTGCTATCGTAAACCTCGGTCTGATCAGATCTTAGACTGGGAATGAACTTCGTATGCTTAGACTGGGAATGAACTCCGTATGCTTAAACTGGGAATGAACTCCGTATGCCTAAGTGAACCCATGAAACAAGCGTTCGGGCGCTCAGTCGGCCAGAGGGGCGGGATACGCAAGTCGGGATAGTCGTGTCCCCCTTTATGTGCTGCCGATCCTGCTACTGCAACCCTCGGTCCAGTCTGATCTTAGACTGGGAATGAACTCCGTATGCCTAAGCCAACCAATGAAACGAGAGGGCGGGCGGGCAGTCGGGCACTATGTCGGCCAGAGATACGGGATGCACAAGATGTTGATTGATAGGATGGCAGGTGGGTTTAGGCACATCTTCATATTTCTACGTGCCAATGCCATTTTTATGGCTTGTAAATTCATACAATGGTCCCTTAAGCCTTCACGTGAAGTTTCATGGCAAGACGACTCGTTTTCTCTTTTTCACGATTTTTGAAACTTTTTGGGGTTCAGGATTTTTTAAAATTTTTTCGTAAGCAGTTTTGGCCCAAAACTTCATAGACATGATCCTTGTATATTTGTTGGCATGCATAAAAAAATTCAGGTAAAATCTCAAAGTGTACAAGATTTTGTGACCATTTGAAAAAAGTGTCCCCATTTCAGACACTTTAATGGCTATGGCAGCCAACCTATAAAATCTCAAATGCTCTTAAGGTTTGATGAGGGATAGGGGGCCAATATAAGGGTCAAGTACTAGCACCCATCGCACATGATGTGCGCACACCCCCCGACCCCCCCGATCGTCGGAACCCCAGTGCCGTCGGTCAGGTTCTCCGGTGATGCTTCGACGATGGTGCCCCAGCGAACAAAAATGTGACACCAGTACATGCCTGACCCCAACATGTGATGCCGCAAACCTCGGTCCAGTCTGACCTTAGACTGGGAATGAACTCTGTATGCTTAGACTTGGAATGAACTCCATATGCCTAAGTCAACCCATGAAACGAGCATACAGGTGCTCAGCCAGCCAGAAGGGTGGGATGAGCAAGTCGGGGATCAACCGGGTCCCCTTCTGTGTGCTACCGATCCTACTGCTGCAACCCTCGGTCCGGTCCGATCTTAGACTGGGAATGAACTCCGTATGCCTAAGCCAACTGATGAAACGAGGGGACGGGTGGGTGGGCACTACGTCGGCCGGAGAGACGGGATACGAAAGCCGTGGATCAATAGGGTGGTTGGGGGGTTTAGGCACATCTTCATATTTCTACATGCCAATGCCATTTTTATGGCTTGTAAATTCATACAATGGTCCCTTAAGCCTTCACGTCAAGTTTCATCACAAGATGACTCGTTTTCTATTTTTCATGATTTTTGAAACTTTTTACGGTTCAGGATTTTTAAAAATTTTTCGGAATAAGTTTTGGCCCCAAACTTGGTAGATGTGATCCTTGTATTTTTGTTGGTATGCACAAAAAAATTCAGGTAAAAATTCAAAGTGTACAAGATTTTGTGACCATTTGAAGAAAGTGTCCCCATTCCAGACACTTTAATGGCTACTGGCAGCAAACCTGTAAAATCTCAAATACTTTTTAAGGGGGTGTGAGTTCTGGAGGTTTGATGAGGGATAGGGGGCCAATATAAGGGCCAAGTACCAGCACCCATCGCACATCATGTGCGCACACCCCTCCGGCCCCCCGATCGCCGGAACCCCATTGTCGCCGGTCAGGTTCTCATGTAATGCTCTAGCGATGGTGCCCTGACGAAGAAAAATATGGCACTAGCACATGCTCGAGCCCAGCATGTGCTGCTGCAACCCTCGGTCTAGTCCGATCTTAGACTGGGAATGAACTCTGTATGCTTAGACTGGGAATGAACTCCATATGCCTAAGTCAACCCACAGAACGAGCGTGCGGGCGCTCAACCGGCCAGAAGGGTGGGATGCGCAAGCCGAGGGTTTGTCAGGTCCCCCTCTGTGTGCTACCGATATTGCTGCCAAAACCCTCGGTATGGTCTGATCTTAGACTGGGAATGAACCCCATATGCCTAAGCCAACTGACGAAACAAGCGGACGGGTGGGCAGGCGGGCACTACGTCGGCCAGAGAGACGGGATGCGCAAGCCGTGGATCGATAGGGTGGTAGGTGGGTTTAGGCACATCTTCATATTTTTGTGTGCCAATGCCACTTTTATGGCTTTTAAACTCATACAATGGTCCCTTAAGCCTTCACGTGAAGTTTCATGGCAAGACGAGTCGTTTTCTATTTTTCATGATTTTTAAAACTTTTTACGGTTCGGGATTTTTAAAAATTTTTCGGATGGAGATTTGGCCCCAAACCTGGTAAACATGATCCCTGTATTTTTGTTGGCATGCACAAAAAAATTCAGCTAAAAACTCGAAGTGTACAAGATTTTGTGACCATTTGAAGAAAGTGTCCCCATTTCAGACACTTTAATGGCTACTGGCAGCAAACCTGTAAAATCTCAAATGCTCTTTAAGGGGGTGTGAGTTCTCGAGGTTTGATGAGGGATAAGGGCCCAATATAAGGGCCAAGTACCATCACCCATCGCACACACACACCCCCCCGACCCCCCTGATCGCCGGAACCCCAATGTCGCCGGTCAGGTTCTTTGGCGATGCTCCGACGATGGTGCCTCGGGGAAGAAAAATGTGGCACCAGCTCATGCCCGAGCCCAGCATGTGCTACTGCAACCCTCGGTCTGGTCCGATCTTAGACTGGGAATGAACTCTGTATGCTTAGACTGGGAATGAACTCTGTATGCCTAAGTCAACCCACAAAACGAGCGTGCGGGCGCTCAACCGACCAGAGGGCCGGGATGCGCAAGCCAGGGATCGACCGGTCCCCCTCTGCGTGCTGTCGATCTTGCTGTCGTAACCCTCGGTCCGGTCTGATCTTAGACTGCGAATGAACTTCGTATGCCTAAGCCAACCGATGAAACGAGTGGGCGGGCGGGCAGGCGGGCACTACGTCGGCCAGAGAGACGGGATGCGCAAGCCGTGGATCGATAGGGTGGTAGGTGGGTTTAGGCACATCTTCAAATTTTTATGGCTTGTAAATTCATATAATGGTTCCTTAAGCCTTCACGTGAAGTTTCATGGCAACCCTCGGTCCGGTCTTATCTTAGACTAGGAATGAACTCCGTATGCCTAAGCCAACCGACGAAACGAGCGGACGGGCGGGCGGGCACTATGCTGGCCAGAGAGACGGGATGCGCAAGTCGTGGATCGATAGGGTGGTAGGTGGGTTTAGGCACATCTTCATATTTCTGCATGCCAATGCCATTTTTATGGCTTTTAAATTAATACAATGGTCCCTTAAGCCTTAACGTGAAGTTTCATGGCAAGACGACTCGTTTTCTTTTTTTCATGATTTTTGAAACTTTTTGCGGTTCGAGATTTTTTTAAATTTTTTCGGAAGGAGTTTTGGCCCCAAACTTGGTAGACGTGATCCTTGTATTTTTGTTGGCATGCATAAAAAAATTCAGGTAAAAGCTCAAAGTGTACAAGATTTTGTGACCATTTGAAAAAAATGTCCCCATTTTAGACACTTTCATGGCTATGGCAGCAAACCTGTAAAATCTCAAATGCTCTTTAAGAGGGTGTGAGTTCTTGAGGTTTGATGAGGGATAGGGGGCCAATATAAGGGCCAAGTTCTAGCACCCATTGCACATCATGTGCGCACACCCCCCCCGATCGCCGGAACCCTAATGCCGTCGGTCAGGTTCTCCGACGATGCTCCAGCGATGGTGCCCCGATGAAGAAAAATGTTACACCAGCACATGCCCGAGCCCAGCATGTGGTACCGTAATGCTCTTTAATGGGGTGTGAGTTCGTGAGGTTTGATGAGGGATAAGGGGCCAATATAAGGGCCAAGTACCAGCACCCATCACACATCATGTTTGCACACCCCCCGACCCCCCCGATCATCGGAACCCCAATGCCGTCGGTCAGGTACTCCGACGATGCTCCGACGATGGTGCCCCGACGAAGAAAAGTCTGGCACCAGCACATGCCCAAGCCCAGCATGTGCTGTCGTAACCCTCGGTCTGGTCCGATCTTAGACTGGGAATGAACTTCGTATGCTTAGACTGGGAATGAACTGGGCGTATGCCTAAGTCAACCAGAAACGAGCTTGGGCCGCTCAGCTGGCCAGAGGGGTGATGCACAAGATGGGATCGGTCGGGTCATGTCTGGTGGCCTATACCCTCGGTTCTGTCTTGGACTGGAGAGAACTCCGACCTAAGCCTAAAGAGCGGGTGGCGGGCGGGCACGGCGGAGTGAGCGATCGCATGCCTGTATCGATAGGGTGGTATGGGTTTAGGCACATCTTCATATTCCTGTAGCCATGCATTTTTAGGCTTTAATTCATTCAATGGTCCATTAAGCTTCACGTGAAGTTTCATGGCAAGACACTCGTTTTTTATTTTCATAGATTTTTGAAACTTTTTCTTGCGGTCAGGATATTTTAAAATTTTTTCGAAGGATGCCTCAAACTTGGTAGACCGTGATCTTTGTACTTTTGTTGGCATGCATAAAAAAATTCAGCTAAAAACTCGAAGTGTATAAGATTTTGTGACCATTTGAAAAAAATGTCCCCATTTCAGACACTTTAATGGCTACTGGCAGCAAACCTGTAAAATCTCAAATGCTCTTTAAGGGGGTGCGGTTCTCTAGGTTTGATGAGTGATAGGGGGCCAATATAAGGGCCAAGTAACAGCACCCATCACACATCATGTGCGCACACCCCCCGGCCCCCCCGATCGTCGGAACCCCAACGCCGCCAGTCAGGTACTACGACAATGCTCCAACGATGGTGCCCCAACGAAGAAAAATTTGACACGAGCACATGCCCAAGCCCTGCATGTGCTGCCGCAACATTCGGTCTGGTTCGATCTTAGTCTGGGAATGAACTCCGTATGCTTAGACAGGGAATGAACTCCGTATGCCTAAGCCAACCCACGGAACGAGCGTGCGGGTGATCAGCCAGCCAAGGGGCAAGATGCACAAGCCGGGGATCAGTCGGGTCCCCCTCTACGTGCTGCCGATCCTGGTGCCACAACCTTTGGTCCGATCTGATCTTAGACTAGGAATGAACTCCGTATGCCTAAGCCAACCGACGAAACGAGCGGACGGGCGGGCGGGTAGGCGGGCACTACACCAGCCAAAGAGACGGGATGCGCAAGCCGTGGATCAATAGGGTGGTAGGTGGGTTTAGGCACATCTTCCTATTTCTGCATGCTAATGCCAATTTTATGGCTTGTAAATTCATACAATGGTCTCTTAAGCTTTCACGTGAAGTTTCATGGCAAGACGACTCGTTTTCTATTTTACATGATTTTTGAAACCTTTTGCGGTTCAAGATTTTTTAAAATTATTTCGGAAGGAGTTTTGGCCCCAAACTTGGTAGACATGATCCTTGAATTTTTGTTGGCATGCACAAAAAAATTCAGCTACAAACTCGAAGTGTACAAGATTTTGTGACCATTTGAAAAAAGTGTCCCAATTTCAGACACTTTAATGGCTACTGATAGCAAACCTATAAAATCTCAAATGCTCTTTAAGGGGGTGTGAGTTCTCGAGGTTTGATGAGGGATAGGGGGCCAATAGAAGGGCCAAGTGCCAGCACCCATCGCACATCATGTGTGCACACCCCCCCCGGCCCCCCCGATCGCCGGAACCCCAATGTCGCCGGTCAGGTTCTCTGGCGATGATGCCCCGGCGAAGAAAAATGCGGCACCAACACATGCCTGAGCCCAGCATGTGCTGTCGGAACCCTCGGTCCGATCCGATCTTAGACTGGGAATGAACTCCGTATGCTTAGACTAGGAATGAACTCCGTATGCCTAAGTCAACCCACGGAATGAGCGTGCGGGTGCTCAGCCGGCCAGAGGGGCGGGATGCGCAAGCCGGGGATCGACCAGGTCCCCCTCTGCGTGCTGCCAATCCTGCTGTCGCAACCCTCAGTCCAATCAGATCTTAGACTGGGAATGAACTTCGTATGCCTAAGCCAACCGACGAAACGAGTGGGAGGGCGGGCGGGCGGGCACTACGCCGACTAGAGAGACAAGATGCGTAAGCCGTGGATCGATAAGGTGGTAGGTGGGTTTACGCACATCTTCATATTTCTGCATGCCAATGCCATTTTTGTGGCTTGTGAATTCATACAGTGGTCCCTTAAGCCTTCACGTGAAGTTTCATGGCAAGACGACTCGTTTTCTATTTTTCATGATTTTTGAAACTTTTTGGGGCTCGAGATTTTTTAAAATTTTTCGAAAGGAGTTTTGGCCTCAAACTTGGTAGATGTGATCCTTGTATTTTTTTTGGCTTGCACAAAAAAATTCAGCTAAAAACTTGAAGTGTACAAGATTTTGTGACCATTTGAAAAAGGTGTCCCCATTACAGACATTTTAATGGCTACTGGCAGCAAACCTGTAACATCTCAAATGCTCTTTAAGGGGGTGTGAGTTCTTGAGGTTTGATGAGAGATAAGGGGCCCATATAAGGGCCAAGTACCAGCACCCATCGCACATCATGTGTGCACACCCCCCTGGCCCCCCGGATCGTCGGAACCCCAATGTCGCCAGTCAGGTTCTCTGGCGATGCTCCGACGATGGTGCCCCGACGAAAAAAAATACGGCACCAGCATATGCCTGAGCCCAGCATGTGCTACCGCAACCCTCGGTCCGATCCGATCTTAGACTGGGAATGAACTCTGTATGCCTAAGTCAACCCACGAAACGAGCTTGCGAGCGCTCAGCCGGCCAGAAGGGTGGGATGCGCAAGTCGGGGATCGATCGGGTCCCCCTCTGCGTGCTACCGATCCCGTGCCACAACCCTCGGTCCATTTCAATCTTAGACTAGGAATGAACTCCGTATGCCTAAGCCAATCGATGAAACGAGCGGGCGGCCAGGCGGGCCGGGACTATGCCGGCCAGAGAGACGGGATGCGCAAGCTGTAGATCGATAGGGTGGTAGGTGGGTTTAGGCACATCTTCATATTTCTGCATGCTAGTGCCATTTTTATGGCTTGTAAATTCATACAATGGTCCCTAAAGCCCTCACATGGAGGTTCATGGCAAAACGACTCATTTTCTATTTTTCATGATTTTTGAAACTTTTTGCGGTTCGAGATTTTTTAAAATTTTTTCAGAAAGATTTTGGGCGCCAAACTTGGTAGAGGTGATCCTTATATTTTTGTTGGCATGCAAAAAAAAATTCAGCTAAAAACTCAAAGTGTACAAGATTTTGTGACCATTTGAAAAAAGTGTCCCGATTTTAAACACTTTAATGGCTACTAGCAGCAAACCTGTAAAATCTCAAATGCTCTTTAAGGGGGTGTGAGTTCTTGAGGTTTGATGAGGGATAGGGGGCCAAAATAAGGGCCAAGTACCAGCACCCATCGCACATCATGTGCACACACCTACCCCGGCCCCCCCGATCACCGGAACCCCAATGCTGTCGGTCAGGTTCTCCGGCAATGCTCCGATGATGGTGCCCCGGCGAAGAAAAATGTGGCACCAGCACATGCCCGAGCCCAGCATGTGCTGCCGCAACCCTAGGTCTGGTCTGATCTTAGACTGGGAATGAACTACGTATGCTTAGACTGGAAATGAACTTCGTATGCTTAGACTGGGAATGAACTCCGTATGCCTAAGTCAACCCACGAAACGAGCGTATGAGCGCTCAGCTGGCCAGAGGGGCAGGATGCACAAGCCGAGGATCGGTCGGGTCCCCCTCTGTGTGCTGCCGATCCTGCTACCGCAACCTTCGGCCTGGTCCGATCTTAGACTGGGAATGAACTCCGTATGCCTAAGCCAACCGATGAAACGGGCGAGCGGGCGGGAGGGCGGACGGGCACTACACCGGCCAGAGAGATGGGATGCGGAAGCCCTGGATCGATATGGTGGTAGGTGGGTTTAGTCACATCATCATATGTGACCATTTGAAAAAAGTGTCCCCATTTCAAACACTTGAATGGCTACTAGCAGCAAACTTGTAAAATCTCAAATGCTCTTTAAGGGGGTGTGAGTTCTTGAGGTTTGATGAGGGATAGGGGGCCAATATAAGGGCCAAGTACCAGTACCCATCGCACATAATGTGCGTACACACCCCCCCGGCCCTCCCGATCATTGGAACCCCAATGCTGTTGATCAGGTTCTCCGATGATGCTCTGGCGATGGTGCCCCGACGAAGAAAAATACGGCACCAGCACATGCCCGAGCTCAGCATGTGCTGCCACAACCCTCGGTCAGGTCCGATCATAGACTGGGAATGAACTCTGTATGCTTAGACTGGGAATGAACTTCATATACCTAAGTCAACCCACGAAACGAGCATGCGGACGGGCGGGCGGACACTACGTCGGCTAGAGAGACGGGATGCGTAAGCCATGGATCGATAGGGTGGTTGGTGGGTTTATGCTCATCTTCATATTTCTGTGTGCCAATGCCATTTTATGGCTTGTAAATTCATACAATGGTCCCTTAAGCCTTCACGTGAAGTTTCATGGCAAGATGACTCGTTTTCTATTTTTCATGATTTTCAAAACTTTTTACGGTTCGGGATTTTTTAAAATTTTTTCGAAAGGATTTTTGGCCCCAAACTTGATAGACGTGATCCCTGTATTTTTGTTGGCATGCACAAAAAAATTCAGCTAAAAAATTGAAGTGTACAAGATTTTGTGACCATTTGAAAAAAGTGTTCCCATTTTAGACACTTTAATGGCTACTAGCAGCAAACCTGTAAAATCTCAAATGCTCTTTAAAGGGTGTGAGATCTCAAGGTTTGATGAGGGATAGGGGCCAATATAAGGGCCAAGTACCAGCACCCATCGCACATCATGTGCGGACACCCCTCCCGGCCCCCCGATCATCGAAACCCCAATGCCACCGGTCAGGTACTCCGGTGATGCTCCGACAATGGTTCCCTGACGAAGAAAAATGTGACACCAGCACATGCACGAGCCCAGCATCTATGGCCGCAACCCTCGGTCCAATCCGATCTTAGACTAGGAATGAACTCCTATGCTTAGACTGGGAATGAACTTCGTATGCCTAAGTCAACCCACGAAACGAGCATGCAGGCGCTCAGCTGACCACAGGGGCGGGATGCGCAAGCCGGGGATCGGTCGGGTCCCCCTCTGCGTGCTGCCGATCCTGCTGCCGCAACCCTCGGTCCGATCTGATCTTGGACTGGGAATTAACTTCGTATGCCTAAGCCAACTGACGAAATGAGTGGACGGGCGATCGGGCGGGCACTACGTCGGCCAGAGAGACGGGATGCGCAGGCCGTGGATCGATAGGGTGGTAGGTGAGTTTAGGCACATCTTCATATTTCTGCGTGCCAATGCCATTTTTATGGCTTGTAAATTCATACAATGGTCCCTTAAGCCTTCACGTGAAGTTTCATGGCAAGACGACTCATTCTATATTTTTCATGATTTTTGAAACTTTTTACGGTTCGAGATTTTTTAAAATTTTTTCGGAAGGGGTTTTGGCCCCAAACTCGGTAGACGTGATCCTTGTATTTTTGTTGGCATGCACAAAAAAAATCAGCCAAAAACTCGAAATGTACAAGATTTTGTGACCATTTGAAAAAAGTGTCCCCATTTCAGATACTTTAATGGCTACTGGCAACAAACCTGTAAAATCTCAAATGCTCTTTAAGGGGGTGTGAGTTCTCAAGGTTTAATGAGGGATAGGGGGCCAATATAAGGGCCAAGTAACAGCACCCATCGCACATCATGTGCGCACACCCCCCCGACCCCCCCGATTGCCGGAACCCCAATGCCGTCGGTCAGGTTCTCTGGCAATGCTCTTGCAATGGTGCCCCGACGAAGAAAATTGCAGCACCAGCACATGCCCGAGCCCACCATGTTCTGCCGCAACCCTCGGTCTGGTTCGATCTTAGATTGGGAATGATCTCTGTATGCTTAGACTGGGAATGAACTCCGTATGCGGGCCAAGTACCAGCACCCATCGCATAACATGTGTGCACCCCCCCGGCCCCCCTGATGGTCGAAAACCCAGTCCTGCTGGTCAGGTTCTCCTGCGATGCTCCATCGATGGCACCCCGAAAAAGAAAAATGCAGCACTACCACATTCGCGAGCCGAGCATGTGCTACCGCAAACCTCGGTCCGGTCCGATCTTAGACTGGGAATGAACTTTGTATGCTTATGCTGGCAATGAACTCTGTATGCCTAAGTCAACCCACGAAATGAGGGTGCGGGTGCTCAGCCAGCCAGAGGGGCGAGATGCGCAAGCCGAGGATCGACCGGGTCCCCTTCTGTGCGCTGTTGATCTGCTACTGCAACCCTCAGTCCAGCCCAATCTAAGACTGGGAATCAACTCCGTACGCCTAAGCCAATCGATGAAACGAGCGGGCGAGCGGGCGAGCGGGCACTACGCCGACCAGAGAGACGGGATGTGCAAGCCACGAATCGATATGGTGGTAGGTGGGTTTAGGCACATCTTCATATTTCTGCATGCCAATGCCATTTTTATGGCATGTAAATTCATACAATGGTCCCTTAAGCCTTCACGTGAAGTTTCATGGCAAGACGACTCGTTTTCTATTTTTCACGATTTTCAAAACTTTTTTCGTTTCAAGATTTTTTAAAATTTTTTTGGATGGAGTTTTGGCCCCAAACTTGGTAGACATGATCCTTTTATTTTTGTTGGCATGCAAAAAAAAATTCAGCTAAAAACACGAAGTGTACAAGATTTTGTGACCATTTGAAAAAAGTATCCCCATTTTAGACACTTTAATGGCTACTGGCAGCAAACCTGTAAAATCTTAAATGCTCTTTAAGGGGGTGTGAGTTCTCTAGGTTTGATGAGGGATAGGGGGCCAATATAAGAGCCAAGTACCAGCACCCATCGCACATCATGTACGCACACCCCCCCCGGCCCCCCCAATCGTCGGAACCCTAATGCCGTCGAACAGGTTCTCCGGTGATGCTCCGACGATGGTGCCCCGATGAAGAAAAATGCGGCACCAGCACATGCCTGAGCCTAGCATGTGCTGCCACAACCCTCGGTCCGGTCTGATCTTAGACTGGGAATGAACTGCATATGCTTAGACTGGGAATTAACTACGTATGCCTAAGTCAACCAATGAAATGAGCGTGCGGGCGCTCAGTCGGCCAGAGGGGCAGGATGCGCAAGCCGGGCATCAGTTGGGTCCCCCTCTACGTGCTATCGATCCTACTACCACAACCCTCGGTCTGATCCGATCTTAGATTGGGAATGAACTCCGTATGCCTAAGCCAACCAACGAAACGAGCGGGCGGGCGGGCGGGTGGGAACTGTGTCGGCCAGAGAGATGGGATGCGCAAGTCGCGGATCTATAGGGTGGTAGGTGGGTTTAGGAACATCTTCATATTTCTTCGTGCCAATGCCATTTTTATGGGTTGTAAATTCATACAATGGTCCCTTAAGCCTTCACGTGAAGTTTCATGGCAAGACGACTCATTTTCTATTTCTCATGATTTTCAAAACTTTTTGTAGTTCGGGATTTTTTTAAATTGTTTTGAAAGGAGTTTTGGCCCCAAAGTTGGTAGACGTGATCCTTGTATTTTTGTTGGCATGCACAAAAAAATTCAGCTAAAAACACAAAGTGTACAAGATTTTGTGACCATTTGAAAAAAGTGTCCCCATTTCAGACACTTTAATGGCTACTGGCAGCAAACTTGTAAAATCTCAAATGCTCTTTAAGGGGGTGTGAGTTCTTGAGGTATGATGAGGGTTAAGGGGCCAATATAAGGGCCAAGTACCAGCACCCATCGCACATCATGTGCGCACACCCCCCGGCCCCCTATCATCGGAACCCCAATGCCGTCGGTCAGGTTCTCCGACGATGCTCCGGCCATGGTGCCCCGGCAAAGAAAAATACGGCACCAGCACATGCCTGAGCCCAGCTTGTGCTGCCGCAACCCTCGGTCCGGTCCGATCTTGGACTGGGAATGAACTCTGTATGCCTAAGCCAACCGACAAAACGAGCGGGCGGGCACTACATCGGCCAGAGAGACGGGATGCGTAAGCTGTGGATCGATAGGGTGGTAGGTGGGTTTAGGCACATCTTCATATTTCTGCATCCCATTGCCATTTTTATGGCTTTTAAATTCATATAATGGTCCCTTAAGCCTTCGCGTGATGTTGCATGGCAAGACGACTCGTTTTTTATTTTTCATGATTTTTGAAACTTTTTGTGGTTCAGGATTTTTCAAAATTTTTTCGGAAGGAGTTTTGGCCCCAAACTTAGTAGACGTGATCCTTGTATTTTTGTTGGCATGCACAAAAAAAATCAGGTAAAAACTCGAAGTGTACAAGATTTTGTGACCATTTGAAGAAAGTGTCCCCATTTCAGACACTTTAATGGCTACTGGCAGCAAACCTGTAAAATCTCAAATGCTCTTTGAGGGGTGTGAGTTCTCGAGGTTTGATGAGGGATAGGGGGCCAATATAAGGGCCAAGTACCAGCACCCATCGCACATCATGTGCGCACACCCCCTCCGACCCCCCCGATCACCGGAACCCCAATGCCGTCGGTCAGGTTCTCCGACAATGCTTCGGCGATGGTGCCCCGACGAAGAAAAATGCGGTAGTAGCACATGCCCGAGCCCAGCAAGTGCTGCTGCAACCCTCGGTCTGGCCCGATCTTAGACTAGGAATGAACTCCATATGCTGGGATTGGGAATGAACTCCATATGCTTAAGTCTACCCACGAAACGAGCGTGCGGGCACTCAGTCGGCCAGAGGGGTGGGATGCGCAAGCCGGGGATCGGCCGGGTGCCCCTCTGCATGCTATCGCAACCCTCTATTTGATCAGATCTGAGACTTTGAATGAACTCTTTATGCCTAAGCCAACTGACGAAACGAGCAAGCGGGCGGCCGGACGAGTACTACGTCAGCCAGAGAGACGGGATGCGCAAGCCGTGGATCAATAGGGTGGTAGGTGGGTTTAGGCACATCTTCATATTGCTGCATGCCAATGGCATTTTTATGGCTTGTAAATTCATACAGTGGTCGCTTAAGCCTTCACGTGAAGTTTCATGGCAAGACGACTCGTTTTCTATTTTTCATGATTTTTAAAACTTTTTAGGGTTCAAGATTTTTTTAAATTTTTTTGGAAGGAGTTTTGGCCCCAAACTTGGTAGACGTGATCCTTGTATTTTTTTTGGCATGCACAAAAAAATTCAGCTAAAAACTCGTAGTGTACAAGATTTTGTGACCATTTGAAAAAAGTGTCCCCATTTCAGACACTTTAATGGCTATTGGCAGCAAACCTGTAAAATCTCAAATGCTCTTCAAGGGAGTGTGAGTTCTCGAGGTTTGATGAGGGATAGGGGGCCAATATAAGGGCCAAGTACCAGCACCCATCGCACACCCCCCGGCCCCCCTGATCGTCGGAACCCCAATGCCATCGGACAGGTTCTCCGACGATGCTCCGACGATGGTGCCCCGGTGAAGAAAAATGCGGCACCAGCACATGCCCGAGCCCAGCATGTGCTGCCGCAACCCTCGGTCTGGTCTGATCTTAGACTGGGAATGAACTTCGTATGCTTAGACTAGGAATGAATTTCGTATGCCTAAGTCAACCCACGAAATGAGCGTGCGGGCGCTCAGCCGGCCAAAGGGACGGGATACGCATGCCGAGGATCGGTCGGGTCCCCCTCTGCGTGCTCCAATCCTGCAGCCACAAACGTCGGGTCAGTCCGATCTTAGATTGGGAATGAACTCCTTATGCCTAAGTCAACCCACGAAACGAGCGTGTGGGCGCTCAGCCGGCCAGAGGGGCAGGATGCGTAAGTCGGGGATCGATCGGGTCCCCTCTGAGTGCTGCCGATCCTACTGCAGCAACCCTTGGTCTGGTCTGATCTTAGATTGGGAATGAACTCCGTATGCCTAAGCTAACCGACGAAACGAGCGGGCGGGCGGGCAGGCACTACGTCGGCCAGAGAGATGGGATGTGCAAGCCATGGATCGATACGGTGGTAGGTTGGTTAAGTCACATCTTCATATTTCTACGTGCCAATGCCATTTGTATGGATTGTAAATTCATACAATGGTCCCTTAAGCCTTCACGCGATGTTTCATGGCAAGACGACTCGTTTTCTATTTTTCATGATTTTTGAAACTTTTTGCGGTTCGACATTTTTTAAAATTTTTTTGGAAGGAGTTTTCCCTGTAAACTTGGATGACGTGATCCTTGTATTCTTGTTGGCATGCACAAAAAAATTCAGCTAAAAACTCGAAGTGTAAAAGATTTTGTGACCATTTGAAAAAAGTGTCCCCATTTCAAACACTTTAATGGCTACTGGAAGCAAACCTGTAAAATCTCAAATGTTCTTTAAGGGGGTGTGAGTTCTCGAGGTTTGATGAATGATATGGGGCCAATATAAGGGCCAAGTACCAGCACCCATCACACATGATGTGCGCACACCCCCCGGCCCCCCCGATCGTCGGAATGCCAATACCGCTGGTCAGGTTCTCCGTCGATGCTCCGGTGAAGAAAAATGCGGTACCAGCAAATGCCCAAGCCCAGCATGTGCTGCCGCAACCCTCGATCCGATCCGATCTTAGATTGGGAATGAACTGCATATGCTTAGACTGGGAATGAACTCCGTATGCTAAAGTCAACCCATGAAACAAGCGTGCGGGCGCTCAACCGGTCAGAGGGGTGGGATGCGCAAGCCGGGGATCGATCGGGTCCCCTTCTGTGTGCTACCGCAACCCTCGGTCCAGTTCGATCTTAGACTGGGAGTGACCTCCGTATGCTTAGACTGGGAATGAACTCCGTATGCCTAAGTCAACCCACGAAATGAGCATGTGGGCTCTTAACCAGCCAGAGGGGTGGGATGCGCAAGTCGGGGATCGATCGGGTCCCCCTCTGCGCGCTACCACAACATCCCTCGGTCCGGTCCAATCTTATACTGGAATACACTTCGTATGCTTAGACTAAGAATGAACTCAGTATGCCTAAGTCAACACACGAAACGAGCGGCGGGCGCTCAGCCGGACAGAGGGGCGGGATGCGCAAGCCGGGGACCGATTGGGTCCCCTTCTATGTGCTACCGATCTTGCTGCCACTACCCTCAGTTCGGTCCGATCTTAGACTACCACAACCCACGAAACGAGCGGGCGGGCGGGCACTATGCCGGCCAGAGAGACGGGATGCGCAAGCCGTGGATCGATAGGGTGGTCGGTGGTTTAGGCACATCTTTATATTTTTGGATGCCAATGCCATTTTTATGGCTTGTAAATTCATACAATGGTCCCTTAAGCCTTCATGTGAAGTTTCATGGCAAGACGACTCGTTTTCTATTTTTCATGATTTTTGAAACTTTTTACGGTTCGGCATTTTTTAAAATTTTTTCGAAAGGATTTTTGGCCCCAAACTTGGTTGACGTAATCCTTGTATTTTTGTTGACATGCACAAAAAAATTCAGCTAAAAACTCGAAGTGTACAAGATTTTGTAACCATTTGAAAAAAGTGTCCCTATTTCAGACACTTTAATGGCTACAGCCAGCAAACTTGTAAAATCTCAAATGCTCTTTAAGAGGGTGTGAGTTCTCGAGGTTTGATGAGGGATAAGGGGCCAATATAAGGGCCAAGTACCAGCACCCATCGCACATCATGTGTGCACACCGCCCGGCCCCCTCGATCATCGAAACCCCAATGCCGTCAGTCAGGTTCTCCGACGATGCTCCGACGATGGTGCCCCGACGAAGAAAAATGCGGCACCAACAGATGCTCGAGCCCAGCATGTGCTGCCGCAACCTTCGATCCGGTCCGATCTTAGACTAGGAATGAACTCCGTATGCTTAGACTGGGAATGAACTCCGTATGCCTAAGTCAACTCACAAAATGAGCGTGTGGGCGCTCAGCCGGCCAGAGGAGCAGAATGCGCAAGCCGGGGATCCTGCTGCCGATCCTGTTGTCGCAACCCTTAGTCTGGTCTGATCTTAGACTGGGAATAAACTCCATATGCCTAAGCCAACCAACGGAACGAACGAGCGGACGGGCGGGCACGCACTACGCCAACCAGAGAGACGGGATGCGTAAGCCGTGGATCGATAGGGTGGTAGGTTGGTTTAGGCACATCTTCATATTTCTACGTGCCAATGCCATTTTTATGGATTGTAAATTCATACAATGGTCCCTTAAGCCTTCACGCGAAGTTTCATGGCAAGATGACTCGTTTTCTATTTTTCATGATTTTTAAAACTTTTTACGATTTGGCATTTTTTAAAATTTTTTCAGAAGGAGTTTTGGTTGCAAACTTGGTAGACGTGATCCTTGTATTTTTTTTGGCATGCACAAAAAAATTCAGCTAAAAACTCGAATTGTACAAGATTTTGTGACCATTTGAAAAAAGTGTCCCATTTCAGACTCTTTAGTGGCTACTGGCAGCAAACTTGTAAAATCTCAAATGCTCTTTAAGGGGGTGTGAGTTCTCGAGGTTTGATGAGGGATACGGGCCCAATATAGGGGCCAAGTACCAGCACCCATCGCACATCATGTGCGCACACCCCCCAGCCCCTCCGATCGTCGGAACCCCAATGCCGTTGGTCAGGTTCTCCGACGATGCTTCGGCAATGGTGCCCCGACGAAGAAAAATGCGGCACCAGCACATGCCCGAGCCCAACATGTGCTGCCGTAACCTTTGGTCCAGTCCGATCTTAGACTGGGAATGAACTCCGTATGCTTAGACTGGGAATGAACTCCGTATGCTTAGACTGGGAATAAACTCCGTATGGCTAAGTCAACCCACGAAACGAACGTGTGGGCACTCAGTCAGCTAGAGGGGCAGAATGCGCAAGCCGGGGATCAATCAGGTCCCCCTCTATGTGCTGCCGATCCTGTTGCCACAACCTTTGATCCGGTCTGATATTAGACTGGGAATGAACTCCTATGCCTAAGCCAATCGACGAAACGAGTGGGCGGGCGGGCGGGCAGGCACTACGCCGGCCAGAGAGAAGAGATGCGCAAGCCGTGGATAGATCGGGTGATAGGTGGGTTTAGGCACATCTTTATATTTTTCCATGCCAATGCCATTTTTATGGAATGTAAATTCATACAATGGTCCCTTAAGCCTTCACGCGAAGTTTCTTGGCAAGATGACTCGTTTTCAATTTTTCACGATTTTCAAAACTTTTTATGATTCGGCATTTTCAAAACTCGAAGTGTACAAGATTTTGTGACCATTTGAAAAAAGTGTCCCCATTTCAGACACTTTAATGGCTACTGGTAGCAAACCTGTAAAATCTCAAATGCTCTTTAAGGGGGTGTGAGTTCTCGAGGTTTGATGAGGGATAGGGGCCCAATATATGGGCCAAGTACCAGCACCCATCGCACATCATGTGCGCACACCCCCCTAGCCCTTCCGATCGTCGGAACCCCAAAGCCGTCGGTCAGGTTCTCTGATGATGCTTCGACAATGGTACCCCGGCGAAGAAAAATGTGGCACCAGCACATGCCCGAGCCCAGCATGTGCTGCCGTAACCTTCGGTCCGGTCTGATCTTAGACTGGGAATAAACTTCGTATGCTTAGACTTGGAATGAACTCCGTATGCTTAGACTGGGAATGAACTCCGTATGCCTAAGTCAACCCACAAAACGAGCGTGTGGGCGCTCAGCTGGCCAGAGGGGCAGAATGCACAAGTCAGGGATCGATCGGGTCCCCCTCTGCATGTTACCGATCCTGCTACGATAACCCTCGGTTTGGTCCGATCTTAGACTGGGAATAAACTCCGTATGCCTAAGCCAATCGAAGAAACGACCAGGCGGGCGGGCAGGCAGGCATTATGCCGACCAGAGAAACGGGATGCACAAGCCGTGGATCGATAAGGTGGTAGGTTGGTTTAGGCACATATTCATATTTCTACGTGCCAATGCCATTTTTATGGATTGTAAATTCATACAATGGTCCCTTAAGCCTTCACGCGAAGTTTAATGGCAAGACGACTCGTTTTCTATTTTTCACGATTTTTGAAACTTTTTACGATTCGGTATTTTTTTAAATTTTTTCAAAAGGAGTTTTGGCTGCAAACTTGGTAGGCGTGATCCTTGTATTTTTGTTGGCATGCATAAAAAAATTCAGCTAAAAACTCGAAGTGTACAAGATTTTGTGACCATTAGAAAAAAGTGCCCCCATTTCAGACACTTTAATGGCTACTGGCAGCAAACCTGTAAAATCTCAAATGCTCTTTAAGGGGGTGTGAGTTCTCGAGGTTTGATGAGGGATAGGGCCCTAATATATGGGCCAAGTACCAGCACCCATCGCACATCATGTGCCATACCATCCCGGCCCCTCCGATCGTCGGAACCCCAATGCCGTCGGTCAGGTTCTCCGACGATGCTTCGACAATGGTGCCCCGGCGAAGAAAAATGCGGCACAAGCACATGCCTGAGCCCAGCATGTGCTGCCGCAACCCTCGGTCTGGTCCGATCTTCGACTGGGAATAAACTCCATATGCCTAAGTCAACCTACGAAACAAGCGTGCGAGCGCTCAGTCGGCCAGAGGGGCGGGATGCACAAGTCGGAGATCGGTCGGGTCCCCCTCTGCATACTGCCGATGCTACTATCGCAACCCTCAGTCTGGTTTGATCTTAGACTGGGAATGAACTCTGTATGCCTAAGCAACCGATGAAATGAGCGGGCGGGCGGGCGGGCGAGCACTACGCCGGCCAGAGAGACAGGATGCGCAAGCCATGGATAGATTGGGTGGTAGGTGGGTTTAGGCACATCTTCATATTTTTGCATGCCAATGCCATTTTTATGGCTTGTAAATTCATACAATGGTCCCTTAAGCCTTCACGTGAAGTTTCATGGCAAGACGACTTGTTTTCTATTTTTCACGATTTTTGAAACTTTTTGCAGTTGGGGATTTTTGAAAATTTTTTCGGAAGGAGTTTTGGCCCCAAACTTAGTGGACGTGATCCTTTTATTTTTTTTGGCGTGGACAAAAAAATCAGCTAAAAACTCGAAGTGTACAAGATTTTGTGACCATTTAAAAAAAGTGTCCCCATTTCAAACACTTTAATGGCTACTGGCAGCAAACCTGTAAAATCTTAAAAGCTCTTTAAGGAGGTGTGAGTTCTCGAGGTTTGATGAGGGATAGGGGCCCATTATAAGGGCCAAGTACCAGCACCCATCGCACATCATGTGCGCACACCCCCCCGGCCCCTCTGATCGTCGGAACCCCAATGCCACCGGTCAGGTTCTCCGAAGATGCTCTGGCAATGGTGCCCCAGCGAAGAAAAATGCGACACCAACACATGCCCGAGCCTAGCATGTGCTGTCGCAACCCTCGGTCTGGTCCGATCTTAGACTGGGAATGAACTCCACATGCCTAAGTCAACCCATGAAACGAGCGTGTGGGCGCTCAGTCGACCAGAGGGGCGGGATGCACAATCCGAAGATCGGCGGGGTCCCCCTCTACGTGCTACCGATGCTGCTGCCGCAACCCTCGATCTGGTTTGATCTTAGACTGGGAATGAACTCTGTATGCCTAAGCAACCGATGAAATGAACGGGCAGGCAAGCACTACGCCGGCCAGAGAGACGGGATGCGCAAGCCGTGGATAGATCTGGTGGTAGGTGGGTTTAGGCACATCTTCATATTTTTGCATGCCAATGCCATTTTTATGGCTTGTAAATTCATACAATGGGCCCTTAAGCCTTCACGTGAAGTTTCATGGCAAGACGACTCGTTTTCTATTTTTCATGATTTTTGAAACTTTTTACGGTTCGACATTTTTTAAAATTTTTTCGGAAGGAGTTTTGCCCGCAAACTTGGTTGACGTGATCCTTGTATTTTTGTTGGCATGCATAAAAAATTCAGCTAAAAACTCGAAGTATACAAGATTTTGTGACCATTTGAAAAAAGTGTCCCCATTTTAGACACTTTAATCGCTACTGGCAGCAAACTTGTAAAATCTCAAATGCTCTCTTTAAGAGGGTGTGAGTTCTCGAGTTTTGATGAGGGATAGGAGGCCAATATAAGGGCCAAGTACCAGCACCCACCGGACATCATGTGCGTACACCCCCGGCCCCCCCGATCGCCGAAACCCCAATGCTGTCGGTCAGGTTCTCCGGTGATGCTCCGGCGTTGGTGCCCCGACGAAGAAAATTATGGCACCAGCACATGCCCGAGCCCAGCATGTGCTACCGCAACTCTCGGTCCGGTCTAATCTTAGACTGGGAATGAACTCCATATGCTTAGACTGGGAATGAATTCCGTATGCCTAAGTCAACCCACGAAACGAGCGTGCGGGCACTCAACCGGCCAGAGGGGCAGGATGTGCAAGTCGAGGATCGATCGGGTCCCCCTCTATGTGCTGCCGATCCAGCTACCGTAACCCTCAGTCTGGTCTGATCTTAGACTGGGATGAACTCCGTATGCATAAGCCAACCAATGAAACGAGTGGACAGGCAGGCAGGCGGGCGGGCACTACACCAGCCATAGAGACGGGATGCGCAACCCATTGATCGATAGGGTGGTAGGTGGGTTTAGGCACATCTTCATATTTCTATGTGCCAATGCCATTTTTATGGCTTGTAAATTCATACAATGGTTCCTTAAGCCTTCACGTGAAGTTTCATGGCAAGATGACTTGTTTTCTATTTTTCATGATTCTGGAAACTTTTTGCGGTTCAGGATTTTTGAAAATTTTTTCGGAAGAAGTTTTGGCCCCAAACTTGGTAGACGTAATCCTTGTATTTTTGTTGGCATGCACAAAAAAATTCAGCTAACAACTCAAAGTGTACAAGATTTTGTGACCATTTGAAAAAAATGTCCCAATTTCAAACACTTTAATGGCTACTGTTAGCAAACCTATAAAATCTCAAATGCTCTTTAAGGGCGTGTGAGTTCTCGAGGTTTGATGAGGGATAGGGGGCCAATATAAGGGCTATGTAATAGCACCCATCGCACATCATGTTCGTACACCACCCCGGCCCCCCCAATCGTCGAAACCCCAATGCCGTCGGTCAAGTTTTCCGGCGATGCTCCAACGATGGTGCCCCGATGAAGAAAAATGCGGCACCATCACATGCCCCAACCCAGCATGTGCTGTCACAACCCTCGGTCCAGTTCAATCCTAGACTGGGAATGAACTCCGTATGCTTAGACTGGGATGAACTCCGTATGCATAAGCCAACCGATGAAACGAGTGGGCAGGCAGGCGGACAGGCGGGCACTATGCCAGCCATAGAGATGGGATGCGCAAGTCGTGGATCGATAGGGTGGTAGGTGGGTTTAGGCACATCTTTATATTTTTGCATGCCAATGCCATTTTTATGGCTTGTAAATTCATACAATGGGCCCTTAAGCCTTCACGTGAACTTTCATGGCAAGACGACTCGTTTTCTATTTTTCACGATTTTCAAAACTTTTTACGGTTTGGGATTTTTTAAAATTTTTTCGGAAGGATTTTTGGCCCTAAACTTGGTAGACGTGATCCTTGTATTTTTGTTGGCATGTACAAAAAAATTCAGCTAAAAACTCAAAGTGTACAAGATTTTGTGACCATTTGAAAAAAGTGTCCCTATTTCAAATACTTTAATGGCTACTGGCAGCAAACTTGTAAAATCTCAAATGCCCTTTAAGGGGGTGTGAGTTCTCGAGGTTTGATGAGAGATAGGGGGCCAATATAAGGGCCAAGTACCAGCACCCATCGCACATCATGTGCGCACACCCCCCGACCCCCCGATCATCGGAACCCCAATGCTGCCAGTCAGGTTCTTCGATGATGCTCCGACGATGGTGCCCCGACGAAGAAAATTACGGCACCAGCACATGCCCGAGCCCAGCATGTGCTGCCACAACCCTCGGTCCTGTCCGATCTTAGACTGGGAATGAAGTCCGTATGCCTAAGCCAACCGACGAAACGAGTGGCGGGCAGACGGGCGGGCGGGCATTATAACGGCCAGAGAGATGGGATGCACGAGTCGTGGATCGATAGGGTGGTACGTGGGTTTAGGCACATCTTCATATTTCTGCGTGCCAATGCCATTTTTATGGCTTGTAAATTCATACAATGGTCCCTTAAGCCTTCACGTGAAGTTTCATGGCAAGACAACTCGTTTTCTATTTTTCATGATTTTCAAAACTTTTTACGGATCGAGATTTTTTTCAAATTTTTTTGAAAGGAGTTTTGGCCTCGAACGTGGTAGACCTGATCCTTGTATTTTTTTCACACGCACAAAAAAATTTAGCTAAAAACTCGAAGTGTACAAGATTTTGTGACCATTTGAAAAAAGTGTCCCCATTTCAGACACTTTAATGGCTACTGGCAGCAAACCTGTAAAACCAGCACTCATCGCACATCATGTGCGCACACCCCCCCGGCCCCCCCGATCATCGAAACCCCAATGCCGCCGATCAGGTTCTCCGGCGATGCTCCGGTGATGGTGCCCCAGTGAAGAAAAATTCGACACCAGCACATGCCCGACCCCAGCATGTGCTACTACAACCCTTGGTCTCGTCTGATCTTAGACTGGGAATGAACTCCATATGCCTAAGCCAACCGATAAAACAAGCGGGCGGGCGGGCGGGCACTACGTCGGCCAGAGAGACGGGATGCGTAAGCCGTGGATCGATTGGGTGGTAGGTGGGTTTAGGCACATCTTTATATTTTTACGTGCCAATGCCATTTTTATGGTTTGTAAATTCATACAATCGTCCCTTAAGCCTTCACGTGAAGTTTTATGGCAAGACGACTCATTTTCTATTTTTCATGATTTTTGAAACTTTTTATGGTTCGAGATTTTTTAAAATTTTTTCAGAAGGAGTTTTGGCCCCAAACTTGGTAGACGTGATCCTTGTATTTTTGTTGGCATGCACAAAATCAATCAGCTAAAAACTCGAAGTGTACAAGATTTTGTGTCCATTTGAAAAAAGTGTCCCCATTTCAGACAATTTAATTGCTACTGGCAGCAAACCTATAAAATCTCAAATGCTTTTTAAGGGGGTGTGAGTTCTTGAGTTTTGATGAGGGATAGGGGGCCAATATAAGGGCCAAGTACTAGCACCCATTGCACATCATGAGCGCACACCCACCCCGATCGTCGGAACGCCAATGCCGCCGGTCAGGTTCTCCAGCAATGCTCTGGCGATGGTGCCCCGACGAAGAAAAATGCAGCAACCCTCGGCTCGATCCGATCTTAGACTGGGAATGAACTCCGTAGGCCTAAGCCAATCGACAAAACCAGCGTGCGAGCACTCAACCGGCCAGTGGGGCGGGATGCTAAGTCAGGGATCGGTCGTGTCCCCCTCTACGTGCTATCGATCCTGCTGCCACAACCCTCAGTCTAGTTTGATCTTAGACTGGGAATGAACTTCGTATGCCTAAGCCAACCGACGAAATGAGCGGGCGGGCGGGCGGGCAGTACCAGGGAGACAGGATGCAAAAGCCGTGGATTAATAGGGTGGTAGGTTGGTTTAGTCACATCTTCATATTTCTGCATGCCAATGCCATTTTTATGGCTTGTAAATTCATACAATGGTCCTTTAAGCCTTCACGTGAAGTTTCATGGCAAGATGACTCATTTTCTATTTTTCACGATTTTTGAAACTTTTTACGGTTTGGGATTTTTCAAAAGTTTTTTGGAAGGAGTTTTGGCCCCAAACATATTAGACGTGATCCTTGTATTTTTGTTGGCATGCACAAATAAATTCAGCTAAAAAGTCGAAGTGTACAAGATTTTGTGACCATTTGAAAAAAGTATCCCCATTTCAGACACTTTAATGGCTACTGGTAGCAAACCTGTAAAACAGCACCCATCGCACATCATGTGCGCACACCCCCCAGCCCCCCTGATCATCGAAACCCCAATGCCGCCGATCAGGTTCTCCGGCGATGCTCCGGTGATGGTGCCCCAGGGAAGAAAAATTCGGCACCAGCACATGCCCGACCCCAGCATGTGCTATCGCAACCCTTGGTCTGGTCTGATCTTAGACTGGGAATGAACTCCGTATGCCTAAGCCAACCGACAAAACGAACGGGCGGGCGGGCGGGCACTACGCCGGCCAGAGAGACGGGATGCGTAAGCCGTGGATCGATTGGGTGGTAGGTGGGTTTAGGCACATCTTCATATTTTTACGTGCCAATGCCATTTTTATGGTTTGTAAATTCATACAATCGTCCCTTAAGCCTTCACGTGAAGTTTTATGGCAAGACGACTCATTTTCTATTTTTCATGATTTTTGAAACTTTTTATGGTTCGAGATTTTTTAAAATTTTTTCAGAAGGAGTTTTGGCCCCAAACTTGGTAGACGTGATCCTTGTATTTTTGTTGGCATGCACAAAATCAATCAGCTAAAAACTCGAAGTGTACAAGATTTTGTGTCCATTTGAAAAAAGTGTCCCCATTTCAGACAATTTAATTGCTACTGGCAGCAAACCTATAAAATCTCAAATGCTTTTTAAGGGGGTGTGAGTTCTTGAGTTTTGATGAGGGATAGGGGGCCAATATAAGGGCCAAGTACCAGCACCCACCGCACATCATGTGCGCACACCCCCCCGGCCCCCCCGATCACCGGAACCCCGATGCCGTCGGTCATGTTCTCTGGCGACGCTCCGGTGATGGTGCCCCGACGAAGAAAAATGCGGCACCAGCACATGCCGAGCCCAGCATGTGCTGCCACAACCCTCGGTCTGGTCCGATCTTAGACTGGGAATGAACTCCGTATGCTTAGACTGGGAATGAACTCCGTATGCCTAAGTCAACCCACGAAACGAGCGTGCGGGCGCTCAGCCAGCCATAAGGGCGGGATGTGCAAGCCGGGGATCGGCTGGGTCCCCCTCTGCGTGCTGCCGATCCTGCTACCGCAACCCTCGGTCCGGTCTGATCTTCGGCTAGGAATGAACTCCGTATGCCTAAGCCAACCGACGGAACGAGCAGGCGGGTGGGCGGGCGGGCACTACGCCAGCCAGAGAGACGGGATGCGCAAGCCGTGGATCGATAGGGTGGTAGGTGGGTGTAGACACCCAATTTGGTCCAGCCCGGATCAATTGGGCCTGGTCCAAATGGGTAGGTCCAATTTTATCTTTGTCATTTTTATTTTTATTTTATTTTATGTTTTATGTATATCCTATGTATTTATTATTTATTATTAATAATATATTTTTTTATTTTATTTATTTTTCTATTTTTATTTATTTAATTATATATTTTTATTTTTATTTTTTTATCCTATAATATTTTTTTATTATCTTTTCTAATTATCTATTATTTTTTATTTATTTGATTTTTATTTTGGAGGGCTGAGATTGAAGGGTGAAGAATCCTACTGGGAATGGGGATTCAATCAAAAGAGTCCAGATCGGATTCAAAGATTGAATCCCCGTCCAAAAAGGAATTGGGATTGATCAGAATCTCCTGATCAATCCCTATAAAAGGGACCCTCTGGAACTGATGCAACGGAAGAAAACAGTAAGCAAAGGCTATTGATTTAAGGGAAAAGTGACGTATAGAAGGCTAAGAAAAGGTGTAAAAGGGTTCTGGGAATTAGAAAAAATTTTTTGAAGATTTTTGGCATTTTTTTTTTCTGGGAATTTCTGAAAAATTTCAGATTCCGGTGAAAATTTTGGCCAACCTTGAAGTTTTCAATGACTTGCCCAGTTTTCGACAAAGAATCATAAAAATCGATGATCTTTCGGTGAACTTTCAACAAAAAAACCTAGATTCCGATGACAAAACCCAGAATCTGATGAATCTTCAACCGGAGTTCTTTGACCTTTTAGAGAGAAGAGAGAGGAAAAAGGAAGAAGAGAGAGAGAGAAAAGGAGCTTTCTGTCGAAAAACAGAGGGAAGGGCCTTAAATACCCTCCCAAAATGACGTCGTTTTGACCTTAAGTAACGCAGAGGATCCACGCGTTTTACCGAGATCCGACCCGACCCGAGCGTCGACCCGCATCCTGACCCGCGCGTGCCTCCCTCCTCCTAGCCAAGCCGAGCCAAGCCGAGCTTCCCAAGCCACACTCCGAGCCGTTTTCCCTTTCTTGAGTCGAGCCGCACTCCGAGCCACTCCAGGTTTTTTTTTTAATTTTTTTATTTATTTGTTTATTTTATTTGTTTTTATATTTATTAGATTAGGTTTTATTTAATATTTTTTATCTTTATCTTATTTTTATTTTTGTTTTACTTTTCTTTATTTTTATTTTTATTTATTTTCACTTTTATTTTTTTTATTATTCTATTTTCTTTAAATAAAAATCAAAAGTTCCAAAAAAAATATTTTTGGGGAAAAGTTGAAAGTATCAATCTTCCTTGAAAATCAAAATTTCTGAAAAATATTTTTAGGGAAAAGTTGAAAGTATCCATTTTCCTTAAAAATAAATTTTCAAAAAAAAAAAAAGGGATTTTTGAGGAAAAGTTGAAAGTATCAATTTTCCTTTGAAATAAATTTTCAAAAAAAATATTTTTGGGGAAAAGTTGAAAGTATCAATTTTCCTTAAAAATAAATTTCCAAAAAATATTTTTAGGGAAAAGTTGAAAGTATCAATTTTCCTTGAAAATCAAAATTTCCAAAAAAGTATTTTTAGGGAAAAGTTGAAAGTATCAATTTTCCCTACACAAGAACAATCATCCTTTCCTTTCTTTTTATTTTTATTTTGATTTTGATTTTTCTTTAACTAATTCGACGACGGAACCTCTGCAAGTAAAACAGTAGTTTTTTCTTGCATACTCTTGAGGTGAGGGAATTTTCTCAATTTTCTGCTAAAAGTATTAGAGTCAATTGAGAAAAATTTCCAATAATTAATTACTTGGTAAAATTTTAAGGCTTTTGGATAACACAAATTTAAGCTGCTACCATCTTTTGATGGGCGTTGTGAGGGTGCTATAGCCTTCCTCACACGTAACCGAACTCCCGAACCTGTTCTGGTTAGCAAACCTGAACCTATTCTTTTAGGGACCCTTAAACTTAGGTGTCCCCTGAAAGGACTGATTCTTTAGGTGGCCAATCGCACCTAGATAAAAAAGATTGGTGGCGACTCCCTAAAGTCAATGTCTAGCGATAGATCCCCGGATCTAGACGTTATGACAGCTTGGCGACTCCACTGGGGACTTTGAGAGTCAGGCCAAAAAATAATTTGTGTTATCCAAAAGCCTAATAAAATTGAACCTTTTTGTATATATGTGTTATTATTCATTCATGTTTATTTACCTTGTTAATCATGTCATTCATATGCATGTGCATAGCATGAGCTCTATACCCGAGCTCCGTCCCTCTAGGAGGGAGTAAAGTACCTATTGCTTTCGTGAGGTCTAATGCCTCTGCAGTGGCTAGCGAAATACTCCCACTCAAATTGAACCTTTTCCACTTGTAACCTGTAATGGGTGAGGATTAGGGTGCCTTACTAGTCTGTGATGGACAAGGATGTAAGGAACAATTTGAGGACCTTTAGACTTTGACCCTTAAAACCGCATATAGTGAACCTTAAGAGTGCCTAAACCTAGGATAGAGCCCTTTCTACCCAATGATAGATATACCCTGAAATTAAGACACAAAAAAGGTGTTTATCTAATCATTTTGATTGTTTAACTTTGTGCATCATTTTCATTATCATATGTAACATTATGCATCAGCATCACTTTCATTTCATCCATGGAACTAACTATGTTGTTTGTCTGATTGTATGCATCTGCATTATTTTTATGATCATGTTTTAACACAATCATTTACATCCATTTCATACTAGATTTCATTTAGGAAAATGTACATTCCATTCGTGCATCAAAGCATCATACACAAAGCGTAGCATAACATTTCTAATCATAAGTATGGTGCTCAAGGTCCAAGGATAGCTCCGTCTAGCGAAAACCCTACTCATCCATACAACACAAGATCCAGAGTAAGGCAAATAGAGGAGGAAAGTTCCCATAGATTTGAAAAGATAGAAAAAGCCTAGGAGAAGATCGAAAGTGAACTAAGCAAGACTCTGGAGGCTCTTAATAACATGAGTAAAGGAAAACAAGTTGAAGAAAATGCAAGCCAACAAGTTCCCTCACTGCAAGAAGTGGCTGACCCTTTATATCCTCCAGGTTTTGGCCTACCTCAAGTCCAGTCTACTCAAGAGGTCCCGCCACAACACTTCGCATATCCAACATATCCTAGAATGCCATCAACTTTTAACCCAAGGCAGTATAATAGCTATGTAAATCCTATCTTCACTGAAAAAGCCGCAGAACCAATTCCTGATCTAGATGATTTAAAAGAGAAGGAGAAAGAAAAGATAAGAGTGGAAGTTCAGGAAAGCTCCAAGATTAGTATGCTAGAGCAAAGGTTACGGGCTGTGGAAGGATTTAGCTTTTATGGGTCAGTTGATGCTGCTGGGCTCTGCCTAGTCCCTGATGTGGTTATTCCTCATAAGTTCAAAGTACCAAAATTTGAAAAATATGATGGTACAAAGTGCCCCAAAACTCACATCACAATGTATTGTCAAAAAATGGCAGCTCATGCTCATGATGAAAAACTCTTGATGCATGTCTTTCAAGATAGCCTTACAGGCTCAGCGGCCAGGTGGTATGTTCAGCTGGACAGAACCCGCATTCGTTCTTAGAGCGATATGGCACATGACTTCATCGATCAGTATCGACATATTATCGATTTGGCCCCTGATCGTTTATCTTTACAGAATCTGGAGAAAAAGGCAAACGAGTCTTTTAAAGAGTATGCCCAGACGTGGAGAGATGTTGCTTCTCAAGTACAACCTCTTTTGACTGAGAAAGAAACTACAGTGTTATTTGTCAGCACTTTAAAGTCTCCCTATTATGAAAAGATGATAGGAAATGCAACAAAGAATTTCGCTGACATGGTAATCTCTGGAGAAATTATTGAAAGTGCCATAAAAAATGGCAAGTTAAGAGGAGGAGAAACCAAGAAGACATCAGAAAAGAAAGAAGCTCAAGCTCAAGCTGTGAGCTTTGATAGACAACAATTTAGGGGTTATCAACCCTATCCATCTCAAGGTTACTATTCATACTATTCTACTGTGAATAATGCCTCATCCTACCCATACCAACTAGTTCCACAACCACCTTATTCATCCACACACCAATCAATTTTTAGCCCCCAAGATCTTACATATAGCCTTAACATTCAAGCTCTTGCAAGAAACCAAATTCGCCCTATTTACCTAGCAAGTGGTTCACGAGAACAACGAACTACTCGAGAAAAACCTGTATTTGATCCAATCCCTATGACTTATATAGAGTTATATCGAGAACTCTATAATAGCCATTTGATTGCCCCCAGCCATGTAGAGCCGCTTAAACCACCCTATCCAAAGTGGTATGATCCTACAGCCCACTGTGACTACCACTATGGAATTACTGGCCATTCTACTAAAAATTATACTGCTTTAAAGTATAAGGTGCAACGGCTGATCAATGATGGAATGGTAAGTTTTGATAAAGGGAAAGCAACAACACCTAATGTTAGCGTTTTGAGTGAAAGTCAAGAACAGAAAGGGTCCGGAGAGTCACAATAACTTAAGGGGCAAGATGTCAATAGAGATTCTTCACCTGATCGCATAAGGGGATAATTTTAAAGAATAGAGATAAGGCTGGTTGAAGGTTTCTTTTGTCATGTTAGGATTTCTTTTCGAATGATTGTTGGATTTCTTTTTGCAATATGATTTCACTTGTTATCATCTTAATAAGGGCAAGTCAATGCATTTCATTACATTTTCTCTTTCACTCGACCATTATTCCATGCCCTGTTACCTTTCATAACTTCACATTCCCATTCTCAAATTTTGGATGATGAATATTTAGACAATGATAACAATAATTCTGGAATTTAATTTTGAAAACTCATCCACATTAATATAAGAAGATCATTTGAGTAAAAAAGTAAGTTGTTATCGGAGGTGAAATAGATATATGTCTTGAAGATGTACAATCTTTTATACAGATTCATGAGCTTTGTTTAATAGATGATGTTCTAGAAAGGTATTCACAATTGAGATGAAAAATGGCCATCTTTCTTTTACCATTCAAAAAACCATTTATTGCTACCCCTTTGAGCCTATTATGATTTCTTTTTCTAAAGAACCCCAACCAAGGATCACCCTCTACACTAGAGGGCAATTTTTGAAAGAAAAAAAACCCACAAAAAGAAAGAGAAAGAAAAGCAAAAGAACATTAAATGCCACAAATGATTTGAGGCAAAGTAATGAGGATCCTTTGTGTGAAGAAAGAAAAAATAGTGAAATGATGTGGGGGCAAAATGCCAAGTTGTGTCAATTGATCCTTTGGTTTTGAACCTTTTTAATACATGTTTTGAGCCTATTGTATCCATTTTTTTTATGACCCCTCACCTTGACCTACATTACAACCTTGAAAAGCCCATTTGGATCAAGTGTGAATGCTTAACTTGAATGATCATATGTTGAGCAAAGGCATGCTCATGATGAAGCAATGGAATCATGCTACATTACTCTAAAGTTTGATGTATGAAAGATATCAACAATGGATGAAAAATGAGAAAAAAAAAAGAGAAGATGATGAAAAAAAAAGGAAAAAAAAGAAAAAAATGAGAAAATGAAAAAAAGAGATTCAAATTGAAAACCTGAAAATGTGATTCTGGTAGAAAAAGATCCAGGTCAAATGGCTCACATGAATGGAAGATCAAAGACATCTGAAGATCCCTCAAAGACTGGGGCAAAGTTCGCCAAGCTCAAGATGACTTCAACAGTAATGGAATGAGTTTTTGAAAGAATCCTAGATTAATATTGAGAATTGTCTGAATATTCATCATTTGGACATACCATTCATCCCAATGACATGTATCCAATTTATTTTCTTTCCATTTGTTTTGTACCAAAATAGATCTTCATTGATTATCTTTACCATAATTCACCCTTGTGTTCTCTTATTGTTTCACCCCTAGAATGAATTGAGAAACGCTTGATTGCATTGTATTTGTCAAGAATTGAAATGATAATGAATGAATGAATATGTGCTTAAAGAGTCTTGCATTCATTTGAAAGAAAATCTAAGATGATGGTGGTAACAAAATGAAGAAATGGTAAGAAACCTAAAAGAGATGATTTGGAAGGATATATGATGTGACCAAATGGAGAATATAATCGGGGCAAATTTTGAAAAATGGTATAACCAAGTGATGAATACAAAGATGAATTGGTCGATATGACTTGCAGTTATGATTGAATGATGAAAGCAATCAGTGGACAAAGTTTGTTTTGGAATGGTTAATGCTGAGACACTTATGAGTAATGACTCAGTGATGGTGGGTGAAACTTGTTTTAAAATTTTTAGTGCTGAGAAGTCTATGAACAGTGGTCAAGTGATGATTGATTGATGAAACTTGTTTCAAAATATGGAGAAAATGAACAAGGAAGACATGCGAAATGGTGGAGTTTTGAGAGCCATATCACCATAATTATTTAGAATTTTGTTGCATAGACATTTGCATTACATGCATCATGGTGGCACCGTCGCTTGGATAGTACATGCACATGATTTGATTGGACATGCATGGCACTATGAGAATATAGGTTGCCACATTTGCATCATTAAGAAAGCATTTGCATCTTTGGTCATAACATTTATTCATGCAAAATTTTGAGTCACTTGAAAAAGAAATTGTGAATGTTTTGATGAGAATTTTTGAGAACTCAAATGAGAATCTTTGAATTTCAAAATGAGAATCTTTGAGGAGTGAAACCCTAAAGTTCATCGAATGTGAATTTTTGAACAAATGAAAAGTTTTGAACTTTTGGATGTGGATCTCCAAAATACAAAACTTCAACCTTTTGGATATGAATTTCCAATGTTTTAAATGAGAGCCTTTGAACTTAGATGTGAAACTCTAAGTTTTATTGCATGTAAGCCTTTGAACTCAAATGAAAAGCTTTGAATTTTTGGATGTGAATTTCCAAAATTCAAATGAAAAGCTTTAGATTTTTGGATATGAATTCCAAGTTTGCCAAATAAGAACCTTTAACTTTTGGATGTGAGCCTCCAAAATTCAAATGAGGATCTTTCATGCGAGTCTTACAAGTTGCAAATGCAAATCTTGAGATCTTGCAAATTCGAGAAGAAATTTGTCAGGTAAGTTCCTAATCCTTGAAATAGGATGTCTTGTGGTATCAGGATTGATTTATAAGACCTTTGGGCATAATCTCCTGAAACTCTTTCAAACACAATTTTCAACTCCTTTGGACATGATTGTCAGGGAGCAATTTACTTTCCAAAAGTTGTGGTGCCTCTGTTTAGAGGAGCAATTTACTTTCCAAAGTTGTGTTGCCTCTATTTAGAGGGGAAAGTCGTGGTGCCTCTGTTTAGAGGAGCAATTTACTTTTTAAAAGTCGTGGTGCCTCTGTTTAGAGGAGCAATTTACTTTCTAAAAGTCGTGGTGCCTCTGTTTAGAGGAGCAATTTACTTTCCAAAGTCGTCGAGCCTCTGTTTAGAGGAGCTTTTAAAAAAAAACAAAAAAGTTGCCTCTATTTAGAGGAGCTTCATTTATGTTTCTCAAAGTCATTGAGCCTTTGCTTAGAGGAGCTTTGATCATTTAAAAAAAAAAAAACAAAAAAACAAAAAAAAAACAAAAAAAAATTACCTTTATTTAGAGGAGCTTTGTTTATGTTTCTCAAAGTCATTGAACCTCTGCTTAGAGGAGCTCTGATCAATTTAAAAAAAAAAAAACAAAAAAAGTAAAAAAATAAAAAAAAGTTACCTCTATTTAGAGGAGCTTTATTTATGTTTCTCAAAGTCGTTGAGCCTTTGTTTAAAGGAGCTTTGGTAAAAAAAAAAAACAAAAAAAAATAAAAACATTGAGTTGAGTCTTGATTGGGTGTCTATGTCTTTGCGCAATTTCTGTTTCATAGAAAATGTGCAAAGAGGGGCAGCTATAGACACCCAATTTGGTCCAGGCCCGGATCAGTTGGGCTTGGTCCAAATGGGTAGGTCCAATTTTATCTTTGTCATTTTTATTTTTATTTTTATTTTATTTTATATTTTATGTATATCCTATGTATTTATTATTTATTTATTATTAATAATATATATTTTTATTATTTTTTGTTTTATTTATTTTTGTATTTTTATTTATTTAATTATATATTATTATTTTTTTATCCTATAATATTTTTTTTATTATCTTCTCTAATTATCTATTATTTTATTTATTTATTTGATTTTTATTTTGGAAGGCTGAGATTGAAGGGTGAAAAATCCTACTGGGAATGGGGATTCAATCAAAAGAGTCCAGATCGAATTCATAGATTGAATCCCCGTCCAAAGAGGAATTGGGATTGATCAGAAACTCCTGATCAATCCCTATAAAAGGGACCCTCTGGAACAGATGCAACGGAAGAAAATAGTAAGCAAAGGCTACTGATTTAAAGGAAAAGAGACGTATAGAAGGCTAAGAAAAGGTGTAGAAGGGTTCTGGGAATTAGAAGAAATTTTTTGAAGATTTTTGGCGTTTTTTTTTCTGGGAATTTATGGAAAATTCTAGATTCCAGTGAATTTTCCGACGAAGTTTGAATTTTTCAGTGAAAATTTCAACCAACCTTGAAGTTTTCGGCAACCTGCCCAATTTTTGGCAAAGAATCCCAGAAATCGATGATCTTTCGGTGAAAAAACCCAGATTCCGGTGACAAAACCCAGAATCCGATGAATCTTCAACCGGAGTTCTTCAACCTTTTAGAGAGAAGGGAGAGGAAAAAGGAAGAAGAGAGATAGAGAAGAGCAGCTTTCTACCGAAAAACAGAGGGAAGGGCTTTAAATACCCTCCCAAAACGACGTCGTTTTGACCTTAAGTAAACCAGAGGATCCGCGCATTTTGTCGAGATCCGACCCGACCCGAACGTCGACCCGCGTCCTAACCGCCGTGCCTCCCCCCTCCGAGCCAAGCCGAGCTGAGCCGAGCTTCCCAAGCCGCCCTCCGAGCCGTTTCTCTTCTTGAGTCGAGCCGCACTCCGAGCCGCTCCAGGTTTTTTTTTTATTTATTTGTTTTATTTTTTTATTTGTTTTTTATATTTATTAGCATTAGGTTTTATTTAATATTTTTTATCTTTATCTTATTTTTATTTTTGTTTTACTTTTCTTTATTTTATTTTTATTTATTTTCACTTTTTATTTTTTTATTATTCTATTTTCCTTTCAAATAAAAATCAAAGTTCCAAAAAAAATATTTTGGGGAAAAGTTGAAAGTATCAATCTTCCTTGAAAATCAAAATTTCGAAAAAATATTTTTAGGGAAAAGTTGAAAGTATCCATTTTCCTTAAAAATAAATTTCAAAAAAAAAAGGGATTTTTGAGGAAAAGTTAAAAGTATCAATTTCCTTTGAAAATAAATTTTCAAAAAAAATATTTTTGGGGAAAAGTTGAACGTATCAATTTTCCTTAAAAATTAAATTTCCCCAAAAAATATTTTTAGGGAAAACTTGAAAGTATCAATTTTCCTTGGAAAAATCAAAATTTCCAGAAAAAATATTTTTGGGGAAAAGTTGAAAGTATCAATTTCCTAAATAAAATTTCAAAAAAATATTTTATTGAAAAAGTTGAAAGTAATCCATTTTCCTCACAAGAACAATCATCTTTTTCCTTTTCTTTTTATTTTGTTTTGATTTTGATTTTCTTTAACTAATCCGACGACGAAGCCTCTGCAAGTGAAATAGTTTTTTCTTGCATACTCTTGAGGTGAGGGAATTTTCTCAATTTTCTGCTAAAAGTATTAGAGTCAATTGAGAAAAATTTCCAATAATTAATTACTTGGTAAAATTTTAAGGCTTTTGGATAACACAAATTTAAGCTGCTACCATCTTTTGATGGGCGTTGTGAGGGTGCTATAACCTTCCTCACACGTAACCGAACTCCCAAACCCTGTTCTGGTTAGCAGATCTGAACCTATTCTTTGAAGGACCCTTAAACTTAGGTGTCCCCTGAAAGGACTGATACTTTAGGTGGCCAATCGCACCTAGATAAAAAAGATTGGTGGCAACTTCCTAAAGTCAATGTCTAGCGATAGATCCCCAGATCTAGACGTTATGATAGTGGGTTTAGGCACATCTTCATATTTCTGCATGCCAATGCCATTTTTATGGCTTGTAAATTCATACAATGGTCCTTTAAGCCTTCACGTGAAGTTTCATGGCAAGACGACTCGTTTTCTATTTTTCATGATTTTTAAAACTTTTTGTGGTTCGGGATTTTTTAAAATTTTTTCGGAAGGAGTTTTGGCCCCAAACTTGGTAGACGTGATCCTTGTATTTTTGTTGGCATGCACAAAAAAAATCAGCTAAAAACTCAAAGTGTACAAGATTTTGTGACCATTTGAAAAAAGTGTCCCCATTTTAGACACTGTAATGGCTACTGGTAGCAAACCTGTAAAATCTCAAATGCTCTTTAAGGGGGTGTGAGTTCTCGAGGTTTGATGAGGGATAGGGGGCCAATATAAGGGCCAAGAATTGGCACCCATCGCACATCATGTGCGGACACCCCCTGCCCCCCGATCGTCGGAACCCTAATGTTGCCGATTAGGTTCTCCGACGATACTCCGACGATGGTGCCCCGGTGAAGAAAATTACGGCACCAGCACATGGCCGGGCAAGCAGTGGTGCCATAACCTCGGTCCGCGTCCTCGTTAGACTGACATGAACTCCGTATCTTAGATTGAAAATGAACTCTGTCATGCCTAAGGTCAACGCACGACGAGCGTCAGGCGGTTACCAATCCAAGGCGGATGCGCAAGCCGGGGATCGCGCAGTCCCCCCTCTGTGTGTGCTGCCATCCTGCCGCCGCAACCCTCAGTTCGATCCAACTTGACTAGAATGAACACTCCTATGCCTAAGCCAACCGATGAAAGGTGCGGGCGGACGGGCGGGCACTATGACGGCCAGAGAGATGGGATACGCAAGTCGTGGATCGATAGGGTGGTAGGTGGGTTTAGGCACATCTTCAAATTTCTATGAGCGAATGCCATTTTTATGGCTTGTAAATTCATACAATGGTCCCCTAAGCCTTCACGTGAAGTTTCATGGCAAGACGACTCGTTTTCTATTTTTCATGATTTTTACAACTTCTTGGCGTTCGGGATTTTTTAAAATTTTTTCAGAACGAGGTTTGGCCCCAAACTTGGTAGACATGATCCTTGTATTTTTGTTGGCATGCACAAAAAACTTCAGCTAAAAATTCGAAGTGTACAAGATTTTGTGGCCATTTGAAAAAAGTGTCCCCATTTCAGATACTTTAATGACTACTAGCAGCAAACATATAAAATCTCAAATGCTCTTTAAGGGGGTGCGAGTTCTTAAGGTTTGATGAGGGATAGGGGGCCAATATAAGGGCCAAGTACCAGCAGCCATCGCACATCATGTAAGCACACCCCGCCCGGCCCCCCCGATCGCCAGAACCCCAATGCCGCCAGTTAGGTTCTCCGGCGACGCTCCGGCGATGCTCCGGCGATGGTGCCTCGACGAAGAAAAATGCGGCACCAGCACATGCCCGAGCCCAGCATGTGCTGCCACAACCCTCAGTCCGGTCCGATTTTAGACTGGGAATGAACTCCGTATGCCTAAGCTAACCGACGAAACGAGCGGGCGGGCGGGCGGGCACTACTCCGGCCAGAGAGACGGGATGCGCAAGCCGTGGATCGATAGGGTGGTAGGTGGGTTTAGGCACATCTTCATATTTCTGGCTACCAATGCCAAATTTGTGGCTTGTTAATTCATACAATGGTCCCTTAAGCCTTCACGTGAAGTTTCATGGCAAGACGACTCGTTTTCTATTTTTCATGATTTTTCAAACTTTTTACGGTTAGGGATTTTTGAAAATTTTTTTGGAAGGAGTTTTAGCCCCAAACTTGGTAGACGTGATCCTTGTATTTTTTTTGGCATGCCCAAAAAAAATTAGCTAAAAAATTAAAGTGTACAAGATTTTGTGACCATTTGAAAAAAGTGTCCCCATTTCAAACACTTTAATGGCTACTGGCAGCAAACCTATAAAATCTCAAATGCTCTTCAAGGGGGTGTGAGTTCTCGAGGTTTGATGAGGGATAGGGGGCAATATAAGGGCCAAGTACCAGCACCCATCACACATCATGAGCGCACACCCTCCCCGACCCCCGATCATCGCAACCCCAATGCCGTCGGTCAGGTTTTCCGGCGATGGTGCCCCGGTGAAGAAAAATACGGCACCAGCACATGCCCGAGCCTAGCATGTGCTGCCGCAGCCCTCAGTCCAGTCTGATCTTAGACTGGGAATGAACTTCGTATGCTTAGACTAGGAATGAACTCTATATGCCTAAGTCAACCCACGAAACGAGCGTGCAGGCGCTCAGTCGGCCAGAGGGGCGGGATGCTCAAGCAGGGGATTGGCTGGGTCCCCCTCTGTGTGCTGCTGATCCTGCTGCCGTAACCCTTGCTCTAGTTCAATCTTAGACTGGGAATGAACTCCGTTTGCCTAAGCCAACCGATGAAACGAGCGAGCAGGCGGGCACTATGTCGGCCAGAGAGATGGGATGCGCAAGCCGTGGATCGATAGGGTGGTAGGTGGGTTTAGGCACATCTTCATATTTCTGCGTGGAAATGCCATTTTTATGGCTTGTAAATTCATACAATGGTCCCTTAAGCCCTCACGTGAAGTTTCATGGCAAGATGAGTCGTTTTCTATTTTTCATGATTTTTGAAACTTTTTACGGTTCAAGATTTTTTAAAATTTTTTTGGAAGGATTTTTGGCCCCAAACTTTGTAGACGTGATCCCTGTATTTTTTTTGGCATGCACAAAAAAAATCAGCTAAAAACTCAAAGTGTACAAGACTTTGTGACCATTTGAAAATAGTGTCCCATTTCTGACACCTTAATGGCTACTGGAAGCAAACCTGTAAAATCTCAAATGCTCTTTAAGGGGGTGTGAGTTCTCAAGGTTTGATGAGGGATAGGGGGCCAATATAGGGGCCAAGTACCAGCACCCATCGCACATCATGTGCGCACACCCCCCGGCCACCTCGATCGTCAAAACCCTAATATCGCAGGTCAGGTTCTTCGGTGATGCTCTGACGATGGATCCCCGACGAAGAAAAATGCGGCACCAGCACATGCCTGAGCCCAGGATGTGCTGCTGCAACCCTTGGTCTGGTCCGATCTTAGACTGGAATGAACTCCGTATGCTTAGACTGGGAATGAACTCCGTATGCCTAAGCCAACCCACAAAATGAGCGTGCGGGCGCTCAGCCGGCCAGAGGGGCGGGATGCGCAAGCCAGGGATCGATCGGCTCCCCCTCTACGTGCTACCGATCTTGCTACCACAACCCTCGGTCTGGTCCGATCTTAGACTGGGGAACTCCGTATGCCTAAGCCAACCGACAAAACGAGTGGGCGGGCGAGCGGGCGGCGGGCACTACGCCGGCCAAAGAGATGGGATGCGCAAGCCGTGGATCGATAGGGTGGTAGGTTGGTTTAGGCACATCTTCATATTTGTGCATGCCAATGCCATTTTTATGGCTTATAAATTCACACAATGGTCCCTTAAGCCTTCACGTGAAGTTTCATGGCAAGACGACTCATTTTTTATATTTCACGATTTTGGAAACTTTTTACGGTTTGGGATTTTTTACAACTTTTTCAGAAGGAGTTTTAGCCCCAAACTTGGTAGACGTGATCCTTGTATTTTTTTTGGCATGCACAAAAAAGTCAGCTAAAAACTCGAAGTGTACAAGATTTTGTGACCATTTGAAAAAAGTGTCCCCATTTCAGACACTTTAATGGCTACTGGCAGCAAACCTGTAAAATCTCAAATGCTCTTTAAGGGGCTGTGAGTCCTCGAGGTTTGATGAGGGATAGGGGGTGAATATAAGGGCCAAGTACCAGCACCCATCGCACATCATGTGTGCACACCCCTCGGCCCCCCCGATCATCGGAACCCCAATGCTGCCGATCAGGTTCTCCGACGATCCTCTGGCGATGGTACCCTGGCGAAGAAAAATACGGCACCAGCACATGCCCAAGCCCAGCATGTGCTACTGCAACCCTCGGTCCAGTCCAATCTTAGACTGGGAATGAACTCCGTATGCCTAAGCCAACCGACGAAACGAGCGGGCGGGCGGGCACTGCGTCGGCCAGAGAGACAGGATGCACAAGCCGTGGATCGATAGGGTGGTAGGTGGGTTTAGGCACATCTTCCTATTTCTGCCTGCCAATGCCATTTTTATGGCTTGTAAATTCATACAATGGTCCCTTAAGCCTTCATGTGAAGTTTCATGGCAAGACGACTCGTTTTCTATTTTTCAGGATTTTTGAAGCTTTTTGCAGTTCGAGATTTTTTAAAATTTTTTCGGACGGAGTTTTGGCCCCAAACTTGGTAGACATGATCCTTGTATTTTGTTGGCATGCACAAAAAGATTCAGCTAAAAACTCGAAGTGTACAAGATTTTGTGACCATTTGAAAAAAGTGTCCCCATTTCAGACACTTTAATGGCTACTGGCAGCAAAACCTGTAAAATCTCAAATGCCCTTTAAGGGGGTGTGAGTTCTCAAGGTCTGATGAGGGATAGGGGACCAATATAAGGGCCAAGTACCAGCACCCATCGCACATCATGTGTGAACACCCCCCGGCCCCCCCGATCGCTAGAACCCCAATGCCGTCGGTCAGGTTCTCTAACGACGGTGCCCCGGTGAAGAAAAATGCGACACCAGCACATGCCCGAGCCCAGCATCTGCTACCGCAACCCTCGGTCTGTTCCGATCTTAGACTGATAATGAACTCCGTATGCTTAGATTGGGAATGAACTTTGTATGCCTAAGTCAACCCACGAAACGAGCGTGCGGGTGCTCAGCCGGCTAGAGGGGCGGGATGCGCAAACCGACGATCGATCGAGTCCCCCTCTGTGTGCTACCAATCCTGCTGCTGCACCCCTCAGTCTGGTCTGATCTTAGACTGGGAATGAACTCCATATGCCTAAGCCAACAGACGAAACGAGCGAGTGGACGGGCGAGCGGGCACTACGCCAGCCAAAGAGACAGGATGCGCAAGCTGTGGATCGGTAGGGTGGTAGGTGGGTTTAGGCACATCCTCATATTTCTGTGTGCCAGTGCCATTTTTATGGCTTGTAAATTCATACAATGGTCGTTTAAGCCTTCACGTGAAGTTTCATGGCAAGACGACTCGTTCTCTATTTTTCATGATTTTCATGATTTTCAAAACTTTTTATGGTTCGGGAATTTTTAAAATTTTTTTGGAAAGATTTTTAGCCCCAAACTTGGTAGACGTGATCCTTGTTTTTGTTGGCATGCACAAAAAAATTCAGCAAAAAACTCAAAGTGTACAAGATTTTGTGACCATTTCAAAAAAGTGTCCCCATTCCAGACACTTTAATGGCTACTGGCAGCAAACCTATAAAATGTCAAATGCTCTTTAAGGAGGTGTGAGTTCTTGAGGTTTGATGAGTGATAAGGGGCCAATATAAAGGCCAAGTACCAGCACCCATCGTACATCATTTGCGCACACCTCCCTGGCCCCCCCAATCGTAGGAACCCCAATGTCGTTGGTTAAGTTCTTCGGTAATGTTCCGGCGATAGTCCGACGATAGTGCCCTAGCGAAGAAAAATGTGGCACCAGCACATGCCCGAGCCCAACATGTACTGCCGCAACCCTCGGTCTGATCCAATCTTAGGCTGGGAATGAACTACGTATGCTCAGACTGGGAATGAATTTCGTATGCCCAAGTCAACTCACGATACGAGCGTGCGGGCGCTCAGCCGGCAAGAGGGGCGGGATGCACAAGCCGGGGATCGGCCGGGTCCCCCTCTACGTGCTGCCGATCTGGCTACTGCAATCCTCAGTTCGGTCTGATCTTAGACTAGGAATGAACTCCGTCTGCCTAAGACAACCAACGAAATGTGCGGGCAGGCAGGCGGGTACTACGCCAGCTAGAGAGGCGGGATGCGGAAGCCGTGGATCGATAAGGTGGTAGGTGGGTTTAAGCACATCTTCATATTTTTGCATGCCAATGCCATTTTTATGGCTTGGAAATTCATACAACGGTCCCTTAAGCCATCACGTGAAGTTTCATGGCAAGACGACTCGTTTTCTATTTTTCACAATTTTTGAAACTTTTTACAGCTCGAGATTTTTTAAAATTTTTTCGAAAGGAGTATTGGCACCAAACTTGGTAGACGTGATCCTTGTATTTTTCTTGGCATGCAAAAAATAATTCAGCTAAAAACTCGAAGTGTATAAGATTTTGTGACCATTTGAAAAAAGTGTCCCCATTTCAGACACTTTAATGGCTACAGGCAGCAAACCTTCAAAATCTCAAATGCTCTTTAAGGGGGTGTGAGTTCTCGAGGTTTGATGAGGGATAGGGGGCCAATAGAAGGGCCAAGTACCAGCACCCATCGCACATCATGTGCGCACACCACCCCGGCCCCCCCCGATCGCCGGAACCCCAATGCTGTCGGTTAGGTTCTCCGGCGATGCTCCGGCGATGGTGCCCCGATGAAGAAAAATACGACACCAGCACATGCCCGAGCCCAGCATGTGCTGCCTAAACCCTCGGTCCAGTCTGATCTTAGACTGAGAATGAACTCTGTATGCTTAGACTGGGAATGAACTCCGTATGCCTAAGTCAACCCACGAAACGAGCGTACAGGCGCTCAGCCGGTTAGAGGGGCGGGATGCACAAGCCGGGGATCGGTCAGGTCCCCCTGTATGTGCTGCCAATCCTACTACCACAACCCTTGATCCGGTCCGATCTTAGACTGGGAATGAACTCCGTATGCCTAAGCCAACCGACGAAACGGGCGGGCGGGCACTACGTCGGCCAGAGAGACGGGATGCGCAAGCCGTGGATCGATAGGGTGGTAGGTGGGTTTAGTCATATCTTCATATTTCAGCATGCCAATACCATTTTTATGGCTTGTAAATTCATACAATGGTCCCTGAAGCCTTCACGTGAAGTTTCATGGCAAGACGACTCATTCTCTATTTTTCATGACTTTTGAAACTTTTTACGGTTCGGGATTTTTTAAAATTTTTTTGGAAAGAGTTTTGGCCCAAAACTTGGTAAACGTGATCCTTGTATTTTTGTTGGCATGCACAAAAGAATTCAGCTAAAAACTCAAAGTGTACAAGATTTTGTGACCATTTGAAAAAAGTATCCCCATTTCGAACACTTTAATGGCTACTGGCAGCAAACCTGTAAAATCTCAAATGCTCTTTAAGGGGGTGTGAGTTCTCAAGGTTTGATGAGGGATAGGGGGCCAATATAAGGGCCAAGTACCAACATCCATCGCACATCATGTACGCACACCCCCCCGATCGCCGGAACCCCAATGCCGCTGGTCAGGTTCTCTGGTGATGCTCCGACGAAGAAAAATACGACACTAGCACATGCCCGAGCCCAGCATGTGCTGCTGCAACCCTCGGTCCAGTCCGATCTTAGACTGGGAATGAACTCCGTATGCTTAGACTAGGAATGAACTCCGTATGCCTAAGTCAACATACGAAACGAGCGTGCGGGCACTCAGTTGGCCAGAGGGGCATGATGTGCAAGTCGGGGATCGGTCGGGTCCCCCTCTGCGTGCTGCTGATCCTGCTATCGCAACCGTCAGTTTGGTCCGATCTTAAACTGGGAATGAACTCCGTATGCCTAAGCCAACCGACGAAAAGAGCGGGCAAGCGGGCGGGCAGACGGGTGGGCACTACGCGGGCCAGAAAGGCGGGATGCGCAAGCCATGGATCGATAGGGTGGTAGGTGGGTTTAGGCACATCTTCATATTTCTGTGTGCCAATGCCATTTTTATGGCTTGTAAATTCATACAATGGTCCCTTAAGCCTTCACATGAAGTTGCATGGCAAGACGACTCGTTTTCCATTTTTTCAGAAAGGTTTTGGCCCCAAACTTGGTAGACGTAATCCTTGTATTTTTGTTGGCATGCACAAAAAAATTCAGCAAAAAACTTGAAGTGTACAAGATTTTGTGACCATTTGAAAAAAAGTGTCCCCATTTCAAACACTTTAATGGCTACTGGCAGCAAAACCCGTAAAATCTCAATGCTCTTTAAGGGGGTGTGAGTTCTGGAGGTTTGATGAGGGATAGGGGGCCAATATAAGGGCCAAGTACCAGCTCCCATCACACATCTATGCGCACACCCCCCAATCACTGGAACCCCAATGCTGCCGGTCAGGTTCTCCGATGATGCTCCGACAATGGTGCCCCGACGGAGAAAAATACGGCACCAGCACATGCCCAAGCCCAGCATGTGTTGCCGCAACCCTCAGTTTGATCCAATCTTAGACTGGGAATGAACTCCGTATGCTCAAACTGGGAATGAACTCCGTATGCCTAAATCAACCCACGAAACGAGCGTACGGGCACTCAGCCGGCCAGAGGGGTAGGATGCGTAAGTCTGGGATCGACTGGGCCCCCTCTGCGTGCTGCTGATTCTACTGCCATAACCCTCAACCCGATTCGATCATAGACTAGGAATGAACTCCATATGCCTAAGCCAACCGATGAAACGAGCGAGCGAGCAGGCGGACGGGCACTACGCCGGCCAGAAAGATGGGATGCGCAAGCGTGGACGATAGGGTGGTAGGTGGTTAGGACATTTCATATTTTGCATGTCAATGCCATTTTTTTGGCTTGTAAATTCATACAATGGTCCCTTAAGCCTTCACGTGAAGTTTCATGGCAAGACGACTCATTTTCTATTTTTCACGATTTTTGAAACTTTTTACGGTTCGAGATTGTTTAAAATTTTTTTGGAAGAAGTTTTGGCCCCAAATTTGGCAGACGTGAGCCTAGTACTTTTGTTGGCATGCATAAAAACATTCAGCTAAAAACTCGAAGTGTACAAGATTTTGTGACCATTTGAAAAAAGTGTCCCCATTTTAGACACTTTAATGGCTACTGGCAATAAACCTGTAAAATCTCAAATGCTCTTTAAGGGGGTGTGAGTTCTTGAGTTTGATGAGGGTAGGGGGCCAATATAAGGGCCAAGTACCAGCACCCATCGCACATCATGTGCGCACACCCCCCCGGCACCCCCGATCGTCAGAACCCCAATGCTGTCGGTCAGGTTCTCCAGTGATGCTCCGGCGATGGTGCCCCGACGAGGAAAAATGTAGCACCAGCACATGCCCGAGCCTAGCATGTGCTGTCGCAACCCTCGATCCGATCTGATCTTGGACTGGGAATGAACTCCATATGCTTAGACTAGGAATGAAGTCCGTATGCTTAGACTGGGAATGAAGTCTGTGCTTAGACAGGGAATGAACCCCCGATCGTCGGAAGCCTAACGCCGTCGGTCAGGTTCTCCGATGATGCTCTGGTAAAGGTGCCTCGACGAATAAAAATGCAGCACCAGCCCATGCTTGAGCCCAACATGTGCTGTCACAACCCTCGGTCCAGTCCGATCTTAGACTAGGAATGAACTCTGTATGCCTAAGCCAACCGACAAAACGAGCGGGTGGGCGGCGAGCGGGCACTACGTCGACTAGAGAGATGGGATGCGCAAGCCGTGGATCGATATGGTGGTAGGTGGGTTTAGCCACATCTTCATATTTCTGAATGCCAACGCCATTTCCATGGCTTGTAAATTCATACAATGGTCCCTTCAGCCTTCACGTGAAGTTTCATGGCAAGATGACTCGTTTTCTATTTTTCACGATTTTCAAAACTTTTTACTGTTCGGGATTTTTTAAAATTTTTGAATGGCCCAAAGATGTATCACACAGATTTTGTGGCAGCCACAAAAAATTTAGCTA
>NW_019167849.1:3932713-3967638 GCF_002303985.1 Durio zibethinus | reverse complement strand
CTGTCGTAACCCTCGGTATGGTCTGATCTTAGACTAGGAATGAACTCCGTATGCCTAAGCCAAACAACGAAACGGGCGGGCGGGCGGGCGGGCACTACGCCGACCAGAGAGACGGGATGCGCAAATCGTGAATCGATAAAGTGGTATGTGGGTTTACGCACATCTTTATAATTCTGCATGCCAATGCCATTTTTGTGCCTTGTAAATTCATACAATGGTCCCTTAAGCCTTGACGTGAAGTTTCTTGGCAAGAGGACTTGTTTTCTATTTTTCATGATTTTTAAAACTTTTTTTGGTTCGGGATTTTTAAAAAAAATTTTCGGAAAGAGTTTTAGCCCCAAACTTGGTAGACGTGATCCTTGTATTTTTATTAGTATGCACAAAAAAATTTAACTAAAAACTCGAAGTGTACAAGATTTTGTTACCATTTGCCTCGGAAGGAGTTTTGGCCCCAAACTTAGTAGTCGTGATCCTTGTATTTTTGTTGGCATGCATAAAAAAACTCGAAGTGTACAAGATTTTGTGACCATTTGAAAAGGGTGTCCCCATTTCAGACACTTTCATGGCTACTGGCAGCAAACTTGTAAAATCTCAAATGCCCTTTAAGGGGGTGTGAGTTCTCGAGGTTTGATGAGGGATGGGGGGCCAATATAAGGGCCAAGTACCAGCACCCGTCGCACATCATGTACGCACACCCACCCAGCCCCCCCGATCACTGGAACCCCAATGTCGCAGGTCAAGTTCTCCGGTGATGCTCCGACGATGGTGCCCCGACAAAGAAAAATATGGCACCAGCACACAGCTGAGCCTAGCATGTGCTATCGCAACGCTCGATCCGATTTGATCTTAGACTGGCAATGAACTCCGTATGCTTAGACTGGGAATGAACTCCGTATGCCTAAGTCAACCCACGAAACGAGGGTGTGGGTGCTCAGATGACCAGAGGGGCAGGATGCCCAAGCCGGGATCGGCCGGGTCCCCGTCTGCGTGCTGTCTATCCTACTGCCGCAACCCTCGGTCCGGTCCGATCTTAGAGTGGGAATGAACTCCGTATGCCTAAGCCAACCGACGAAACGAGCGAGCGAGCGGGCTGGTGGGCACTACGTCGGCCAGTGAGACGGGATGCGCAAGCCGTGGATCGATAGGGTGGTAGGTGGGTTTAGGCACATCTTCATATTTCTGCGTGCCAATGCAATTTTTATGGCTTGTAAATTCATACAATGGTCCCTTAAGCCTTGACATGAAGTTTCATGGCAAGACGACTCGTTTTCTATTTTTCATGATTTTTGAAACTTTTTGCGGTTCGGGATTTTTTAAAATTTTTTCAGAAGGAGTTTTGGCCCCAAACTTGGTAGACATGATCCTTGTATTTTTGTTGGCATGCACAAAAAATTCAGCTAAAAACTCAAAGTGTACAAGATTTTGTGACCATTTGAAAAAAGTGTCCCCATTTCAGACACTTTAATGGCTACTGGCAGCAAACCTGTAAAATCTCAAATGCTCTTTAAGGGGTGTGACTTCTTGAGGTTTGATGAGGGATAGGGGGCCAATATAAGGGCTAAGTACCAGCACCCATCGCACATCACGTGCGCACACCCCCCCGATCGTCAGAACCCCAATATCAACGGTCAGGTTCTCCGGCGATGCTCTGACGATGGTGCCTCGACGAAGAAAAATACGGCGCCAGCACATGCCCAAGCCAACCCTCGTCCGGTCCGGTCCGAACTTAGACTGGGAATGAACTTCGTATGCCTAAGTCAACCCATGAAACGAGCGTGCGAGCGCTCAGTCGCCCAAAGGGGCGGGATGCGCAAGCCATGGATCGGTCGGGTCCCCCTCTACATGCTGCCGATCCTGCTGTCGCAACCCTCGGTCTGGTCTGATCTTAGACTGGGAATGAACTCTGTATGCCTAAGCGAACAAACGAAACGAGCGAACAAGCGGGCGGGCGGGCACTACGCCAGCCAGAGAGACAGGATACGCAAGCGGTAGATCGATAGGGTGGAAGGTGGGTTTAGGCACATCTTCATATTTCTATGTGCCAATGCCATTTTTATGCTTGTAAATTCATACAATGGTCCCTTAAGCCTTCACGTGAAGTTTCATGGTAAGAGGACTCATTTTCTATTTTTCATGATTTTTGAAACTTTTTACGGTTCGGGATTTTTTAAAAATTTTTTTAGAAGGATTTTTGGCCCCAAACTTGGTAGACGTGATCCTTGTATTTTTGTTGGCATGCACAAAAACATTCAGCTAAAAACTCAAAGTGTATAAGATTTTGTGACCATTTGAAAAAAAGTGTCCCTATTTTAGACACTTTAATGGCTACTAGCAGCAAACCTGTAAAATCTCACATGCTCTCTAAGGGGGTGTGAGTTCTTGAAATTTGATGAGGGATTGGGGGCCAGTATAAGGGCCAAGTACCAGCACCCATCGCACAGCATGTGTGCACACCCCCTGCCCCCCGATCGTCGGAACCCTATTACCGCCGGTCAAGTTCTCCGACGATGCTCCGGCGATGGTGCCTCGACGAAGAAAAATGCGGCACCAGCACATGCCTGAGCCCAGCATGTGCTGCCATAACCCTCGGTCCAGTCCGATCTTAGACTGGGAATGAACTCCGTATGCTTAGGCTGGGAATGAACTCTGTATGCCTAAGTCAACCCACGAAATGAACGTGCGGGACGCTCAGCCAGCCAGAAGGGCGAGATGCACAAGCCGGGGATCGACCGGGTCTCCTCTGCGTGCTGTCGATCCTGCTACCGTAACCCTCAGTCTGGTCCGATCTTAGACTGGAATGAACTCCGTATGTCTAAGCCAACCGACGAAACGAGTGAGCGGGCGGGCGGGAGCGCACTACGCCGGCCAGAGAGGCGGGATGCGCAAGCCGTGGATCGATAGGGTGGTAGGTGCATTTGGGCACATCTTCATATTTCTATATGCCAGTGCCATTTTTATGGCTTGTAAATTCATACAATGGTCCCTTAAGCCTTCACGTGAAGTTTCATGGCAAGATGACTCGTTTTCTATTTTTCATAATTTTTGAAACTTTTTACGGTTCGGGATTTTTTAAAATTTTTTTTGAAGGATTTTTGGCCCCGAACTTGGTAGTCGTGATCCTTGTATTTTTATTGGCATGCACAAAAAAAATTCAGCCAAAAACTCGAAGTTTACAAGATTTTGTGACCATTTGAAAAAAGTGTCCCCATTTCAGACACTTTAATGGGTACTATCAGCAAACCTGTAAAATCTAAAATGCTCTTTAAGGGGGTGTGAGTTCTCAGGTTTGATGAGGGATAGGGGGCCAATATAAGGGCCAAGTACCAGCACCCATTGCACATCATGTGCGCACACCCCCCCTGGCCCCCCAGATCGTCAGAACCCCAATACCACCGGTCAGGTTCTCCGACGATGCTCCGACGATGGTGCCCCGACGAAGAAAAATGCGGCACCAGCACATGCCTAAGCCCGGAATGTGCTGCCGCAACCCTCGGTTCAGTCGAGATCTTAGACTGGGAATGAACTTCGTATGCCTAAGCCAACCGACGAAATGAGCGGGCGCGCGGGCGGGCACTACGCCGGCCAGAGAGACGGGATGCCCAAGCCGTTGACCGATAGGGTGGTAGGTTGGTTTAGGAAAATCTTCATATTTCTGCATGCCAATGCCATTTTTATGTCTTGTAAATTCATACAATGGTCCCTTAAGCCTTCACGTGAAGTTTCATGGCAAGACGACTCGTTTTCTATTTTTCACGATTTTCAAAACTTTTTATGGTTTAGGATTTTTTAAAATTTTTTCAGAAGGGGTTTTAGCCCCAAACTTAATAGACGTGATCCTTGTATTTTTTTTGGCATGCCCAAAAAAATTCAGCTAAAAACTCGAAGTGTACAAGATTTTGTGACCATTTGAAAGAAGTGTCCCCATTTCAGACACTTTAATGGCTACTGGCACCAAACCTGTAAAATCTCAAATGCACTTTAAGGGGGTGTGAGTTCTCAAGGTTTGATGAGGGATAGGGGAACAATATAAGGGCCAACTACCAGCACCCATCGCACATCATGTGCGCACACCCCCCGATCGCCGGAACCCCCATGTCGTTAGTCAGGTTCTCCGACGATGCTCCAGCGATGGTGCCCTGACGAAGAAAAATGCAGCACCAGCACATGCCCGAGCCCAGCATGTCCTGCCGTAACCCTCGGTCCGGTCCGATCTTAGACTTGGAATGAACTCCGTATGCTTAGACTGGGAATGAACTCCGTATGCCTAAGTCAACCCACGAAACAAGCGTGTAGGCGCCCAGCCGGCCAGAGGGGCGGGATGCACAAGCTGGGGATCGATCGGGTCCCCCTCTGCGTGCTGCCGATCCTGTTGTCGCAACCCTCAGTCCAGTCTGATCTTAGACTGGGAATGAACTCCATATGCCTAAGCCGACCGACGAAATGAGTGGGCAGGCGGGTGGGCGGGCACCACGCCGGCCAGAGAGACGGGATGCGCAAGCCATGGATCGATAGGGTGGTAGGTGGGTTTAGGCACATCCTCATATTTCAGAGTGCCAATGCCATTTTTATGGCTTGTAAATTCATAAAATGGTCCCTTATGCCTTCACGTGAAGTTTCATGGCAAGACGACTCGTTTTTTATTTTTCAAGATTTTCAAAACTTTCTGCGGTTCGGGATTTTTTACAATTTTTTCAAAAGGGGTTTTGGCCCCATACTTAATAGACGTGATCCTTGTATTTTTGTTGGCATGCCCAAAAAAATTCAGCTAAAAACTTGAAGTGTACAAGATTTTGTGACCATTTGAAAGAAGTGTCCCCATTTTAGACACTTTAATGGCTACTGGCACCAAACCTGTAAAATCTCAAATGCTCTTTAAGGGGGTGTGAGTTCTGGAGGTTTGATGAGGGATAAGGGGCCAATATAAGGGCCAAGTACCAGCACCCATCGCACATCATGTGCGCACACCCCCCGGCCCCCCGATCATCGGAACCCCAATGCCACCGATCAGGTTCTCTGGCGATGCTCCGACGATGGCGCCCCGACGAAGAAAAATGCGGCACCAGCACATGCCTGAGCCCAGCAAGTGCTGCCGCAACCCTCGGTTCAGTCTGATCTTAGACTGGGAATGAACTCCGTAAGCTTAGACTGGGAATGAACTCCGTATGCCTAAGTCAACCCACGAAACAAGCGTGTAGGCGCTCAGCCAGCCAGAGGGGCGGGATGCACTAGCTGGGGATCGACCGGGTCCCCCTCTACGTGCTGCCGATCCTACTGCCATAACCCTCGGTCTGATCTGATCTTAGACTAGGAATGAACTTCGTATGCCTAAGCCAATCGACGAAACAAGCGGGCGGACGGGCCGGGGGGCACTACGCCAGCGAGAGAGAAGGGATGCGCAAGCTGTGGATGGATAGGGTGGTAGTTGGTTTTAGGCACATCTTTCATATTTCTACGTGCCAATGCCATTTTTATGGCTTGAAAATTCATACAATTGTCTCTTAAGCCTTCACACGAAGTTTCACGGGAAGACGACTCGTTTTCTATTTTTCACGATTTTCAAAACTTTTTATGGTTTGGGATTTTTTAAAATTTTTTCGGAAGGAGTTTTATCCCCAAACTTGGTAGACGTGATCCTTGTTTTTTTTTTGGCATGCACAAAAAAATTCAGCTAAAAACTCGAAGTGTACAAGATTTTGTGACCATTTGAAAAAAGTGTCCCCATTTCAAACACTTTATTGGCTAGTGGCAGCAAACCTGTAAAATCTCAAATGCTCTTTAAGGGGGTGTGAGTTCTCGAGGTTTGATGAGGGATAGGGGGTGAATATAAGGGTCAAGTACTAGCACCCATCGCACATCATGTGCGCACACCCACCCGGACCCCCCGATCGTCGGAACCCTAATTTCGCCTGTCAGGTTTTCCGGTGATGCTCCGGTGATGCTGCCTCGGCAAAGAAAAATGCCGCACCAGCACATGCCCAAGCCCAGCATGTGCTGCCGTAACCCTCAGTCCGGTCCAATCTTAGACTGGGAATGAACTCCGTATGCTTAGACTGGGAATGAACTCGTATGCCTAAGTCAACCCACGGAACGAGCGTGCGGGCGCTCAGTCGGCCAGAGGGGCAGGATGCGCAAGCCGGGGATCGGTCGGGTCTCCCTCTGCGTGCTGCCGATCCTCCTGCCGCAACCCTTGGTCTGATCCAATCTTAGACTGGCAATGAACTCCATATGCTTAGACTGGGAATGAACTCCGTTTACCTAAGTCAACACACGAGACGAGTGTGCAGGCGCTCAGCCAGTTAGAAGATCAAGATGTGTAACTGGGGATCGATCGGGTCCCCCTCTGCGTGCTGCCGATCCTGCTACCACAACCCTTGGTCTAGTCTGATCTTAGACTGGGAATGAACTCTGTATGCCTAAGCCAACCGACGAAACGAGCGGGCGAGCACTACGCCGGCCAGAGAGACGGGATGCGCAAGCCGTGGATCAATAGGGTGGTAGGTGGCTTTAGGTACATCTTCATATTTCTGCCTGCCAATGCCATTTTTATGGCTTATAAATTCATACAGTGGTCCCTTAAGCCTTCATGTGAACTTTCATGGCAAGACGACCCATTTTCTATTTTTCACGATTTTTGAAACTTTTTACGGTTTGGGATTTTTTAAAATTTTTTAGGAAGGAGTTTCGGCCCCAAACTTGGTAGTGTGATCCTTGTATTTTTATTGGCATGCACAAAAAAATTTAGCTCAAAACTCGAAGTGTACAACATTTTGTGACCATTTGAAAAAAGTGTCCCCATTTTAGACACTTTAATTGCTACTGGCAGCAAACCTGTAAGGGATAGTGGGCCAATATAAGGGCCAAGAACCAGCACCCATTGCACATCATGTGCGCACACCCCCCCCTCGATCGCTGGAACCCCAATGCAGCCAGTCAGGTTCTTCAGTGATGATCCGACGATGGTGCCCCGACGAAGAAAAATATGGTACCAGGACAAGCCCGAGCCCAGCATGAGCTGTCGTAACCCTCGATCCGGTCTGATATTAGACTGGGAATGAACTCTGTTTGCTTAGACTGGGAATGATCTCTATATGCCTAAGTCAACCCACATAACGAGCGTGCGGGCGCCTAGCCGGCCAAAGGGTCGGGATGCGTAAGCCGGGGATCGGCGGGGTCCCCCTCTGTGTGCTGCCGATCCTGCTACCGCAACCCTCAGTCTGGTCCAATCTTAGACTGGGAATGAACTCCGTATGCCTAAGCCAACAGATGAAACGAGCGGGCGGGCGGGCACTACGTCGGCCAGAGAGACCGGATGCGTAAGCCGTGTATCGATAGGGTGGTTGGTGGGTTTAGGCACATCTTCATATTTCTACGTGCCAATGCCATTTTTATGGCTTGTAAATTCATACAATGGACCCTTAAGCCTTCACGTGAAGTTTCATGGCAAGATGACTCATCTTCTATTTTTCATGATTTTTGAAACTTTCTACGGTTCAGGATTTTTTAAAATTTTTTCGGAAGGAGTTTTGGCCCCAAACTTGGTAGACGTCATCCTTGTATTTTTTTTGGCATGCACAAAAAAATTCAGGTAAAAACTCGAAGTGTACAAGATTTTGTGACCATTTGAAAAAAGTGTCCACATTTTAGACACTTTAATGGCTACTGGCAGCAAACCTGTAAAATCTCAAATGCTCTTTAAGGCGGTGTGAGCTCTATAGGTTTTATGAGGGATAGGGGGCAAATATAAGGGCCAAGTGCCAGCACCCATCGCACATCATGTGTGCACTCCCCCCCGACCCCCCCGATCGTCGGAACCCTAATGCCACCGGTCAGGTTCTCCGGCAATGCTCCGATTTTTGCCCCGGTGAAGAAAAATGCGGCACCAGCACATGCCCTAGCCCAGCATGTGCAGCCGCAACCCTTGGTCTGGTCCGATCTTAGACTGGGAATGAACTCCATATGCTTAGACTGGGAATGAACTCCGTATGCCTAAGTCAACCCACGAAACGAGCGTGCGGGCGCTCAGCCGGCCAAAGGGGCGGGATGCGCAAGCCGGGGATCGGTCGGGTTCCCCTCTGCGTGCTACCGATCCCGCTGCTGCAACCCTTGGTCCGGTTCGATCTTAGACTTGGAATGAACTCCGTATGCCTAACCCAACTGATGAAACGAGCGGGCGGGCGGACGGGCGGGCATTACGTCAGCCAGAGAGACGGGATGCGCAAGCCGTGGATCTATAGGGTGGTAGGTGGGTTTAGGCACATCTTCATATTTTTGTGTGCCAATGCCATTTTTATGGCTTGTAAATTCATACCATGGTGCCTTAAGCCTTCACATGAAGTTTCATGGCAAGACGACTCGTTTTCTTTTGTTTAAAATTTTCCAAACTTTTTGTGGTTCAGGATTTTTTAAAATTTTTTCGGAAGGCGTTTTGGCCCCAAACTTGGTAGATGTGATCCTTGTATCTTTGTTGGCGTGCACAAAAAAATTTAGCTAAAAACTCAAAGTGTACAAGATTTTGTGACCATATGAAAAAAGTGTCCTTATTTCGAACACTTTAATGGCTACTGGCAGCAAACCTGTAAAATCTCAAATGCTCTTTAAGGGGGTGTGAGTTCTCGAGGTTTGATGAGGGATAGGGGGCCAATATAAGGGCCAAGTACCAGCATCCATTGTACATCACGTGCGTACACCCCCCTCGGCTCCCCCGATCATCAGAACCCCAATACCGTCGGTCAGGTTCTCTGGCGATGCTCCGACGATGGTGCCCCGACGAAGAAAAATGTAGCACCAGCACATGCCCGTGCCCAGCATATGCTGTAGCAACCCTCGGTCCAATCCGATCTTAGACTGGGAATGAACTCCAAATGCATGAGTCAACCCACGAAACAAGCGTGCGGGCGCTCAGCAGGCCAGAGGGGCGGGATGCGCAAGCTAGGGATCGACCGGGTCCCCCATTGCGTGCTGCCGATCTTGCTGCCACAACGTTCGGTCTGGTCCAATCTTACACTGGGAATGAACTCCATTGAATAAGCCAACCGAGAAAATGAGCTAGCGGACGGGCGGGTGGGCACTACGGTAGCCAGAGAGACGGGGTGCGCAAGCCGTGGACGATAGGGTGGTAGGTGGGTTTAGGCACATCTTCATATTTCTGCATGTCAATGCCATTTTTATGCCTTGTAAATTCATACGATGGTCCCTTAAGCCTTCACGTGAAGTTCATGGTAAGACGACTCATTTTCTATTTTTCACGATTTTTGAAACTTTTTGCAGTTAAGGATTTTTTAAAATTTTTTTGGAAGGAGTTTTGGACCCAAAAGTACAAGATTTTGTGACCATTTGAAAAAAGTGTCTCGATTTCAGACACCTTAATGGCTACTGGTAGCAAACCTGTAAAATCTCAAATGCTCTTTAAGGGGGTGTGAGTTCTCGAGGTTTGATGAGGGATAGGGGGCCAATATAAGGGCCAAGTACTAGCACCCATCGTACATCATGTGCGCAAACCTCCCCGGCCCCCCCGATCGTCGGAACCCTAGTGCCGTCGGTCAGGTTCTTTGGGATGCTCTGGCGATGGTGCCCCGAAGAAGAAAAATGTGGCACCAGCACATGCCCGAGCCCAGCATGTGCTCTTGTAACCCTCGGTCCGGTCCGATCTCAGACTGGGAATGAACTCCGTATGCTTAGACTGCGAATGAACTCCGTACGCCTAAGTCAACCCAAAAAATGAGCGTGTGGGCGCTCAGTCGACTAGAGGGGTGGGATGCGCAAGTCGGGGATCAATCGGGTCCCCCTCTACGTGCTGTCGATCTTACTGTCGCAACCCTCGGTTCGATGCGATCGTAGACTGGGAAAGAACTCCGTATGCCTAGGCCAACCGACAAAACGAGCTGGCGGGCGGCGGGCAGACGGTAACTACGACGGCCAGAGAGATGGGAGCGCAAGCCGTGGATCGATAGGGTGGTAGGTGGGTTTAGGCAAATCTTCATATTTCTGCGTGCCAATGCCATTTTTATGGCTTGTAAATTCATACGATGGTCCCTTAAGCATTCACGTGAAGTTCCATGGCAAGACGACTCATTTTCTATTTTTCACAATTTTTGAAAATTTTTGCGGTTCAGGATTTTTTAAAATTTTTTTGGAAGGAGTTTTGGACCCAAACTTGTTAGCCGTGATCTTTGTATTTTTGTTGGCATGCACAACAAAACTCAGCTAAAAACTCGAAGTGTACAGATTTTGTGACCATTTGAAAAAAGTGTCCCCATTTCAGACACTTTAATGACTACTGCAGCAAACCTGTAAAATCTCAAATGCTCTTTAAGGGGGTGAGAGTTCTCGAGGTTTGATGAGGGATAGGGGGCCAATATAAGGGCCAAGTACCAGCACCCATCGCACATCATGTGCGCACACCCCCCGGCCCCCCCGATCACCGTAATCCAAATGTCGTCAGTCAGGTTCTCCGGTGATGCTCCGATGATGGTGCCCGGGGAAGAAAAATACGACACCAGCACATGCCCGAGCCTAGCATGTGCTACCACAACCCTTGGTCTGGTCCAATCTTAGATTGGGAATGAACTCCATCTGCTTAGACTAGGAATGAACTCCGTATGCCTAAGTGAACCCACGAAACAAACGTGCGGGCGCCCGACCGGTCAGAGGGGCGGGATGCGTAAGCCGGGAATCGGCCGGGTCCCCCTCTGCATGCTACCAATCCTGCTATCACAACCCTCGGTCCGGTCTGATCTTAGACTGGGAATGAACTCCGTATGCCTAAGCCAACTGATGAAACAAGCGGGCAGGAGGGCGGGCAGGCACTACGTCGGCCAGAGAGACGGGATGCGCAAGCCGTGGATCGATAGGATGGTAGGTGGGTTTAGGCACATCTTCATATTTTTGCATGCCAATGCCATTTTTCTGGCTTGTAAATTCATACAATGGTCCCTTAAGCCTTCACGTGAAGTTTCATGGCAAGACGACTCGTTTTCTATTTTTCACGATTCTCAAAACTTTTTACGGTTCGGGATTTTTTAAAATTTTTTGGAAGGAGTTTTGGCCCCAAACTTGGTAGACGTGATCCTTGTATTTTTTTTGTCATGCATAAAAAAATTCAGCTAAAACCTCGAAGTGTACAAGATTTTGTGACCATTTGAAAAAAACGTCCCCATTTCAGACACTTTAACAGCTACTGGCAGCGAACCTGTAAAATCTCAAATGCTCTTTAAAGGGGTGTGAGTTCTCGAGGTTTGATGAGGGATAGGGGGCCAATATAAGGGCCAAGTACCAGCACCCATCACACATCATGTGCGTACACCCCCCCGGCCCCCCAATGGCTGGAACCCCAATGCCGCCGGTCAGGTTCTCCGACGATGCTCTGGCGATTGTGCCCTGGCGAAGAAAAATATGACACCAGCACATGCCCGAGCCTAGAATGTGCTATCACAACCCTCGATCTAGTCTGATCTTAGACTGGGAATGAATTTCGTATGCCTAAGTCAACCCACGAAACGAGCGTGCGGGCGCTCAGTCCGGCCAGAGGGGCGGGATTGGCAAGCCGTAGATCGATAGGGTGGTAGGTGGGTTTTGGCACATCTTCATATTTCTGCATGCCAATGCCATTTTTATGGCTTGTAAATTCATACAATGGTCCCGTAAGCCTTCACGTGAAGTTTCATGGCAAGACGACTCGTTTTTTATTTTTCACATTTTTTGAAACTTTTTGCGGTTTGGGATTTTTTAAAATTTTTTCGAAAGGATTTTTAAACCCAAACTTGGTAGACGTGATCCTTATATTTTTTTTGGCATGCACAAAAAAATTCAGCTAAAAACTCGAAGTGTACAAGATTTTGTGACCATTTGAAAAAAGTGTCCCCATTTCAGACACTTTAATGGCTACTGGCAACAAACCTGTAAAATCTCAAATACTCTTTAAGGGGGTGTGGGTTCTCGAGGTTTGATGAGGGATAGGGGGCCAATATAAGGGCCAAGTACCAGCACCCATAGCACATCATGTGCACACACCCCCCCGCCCCCCGATCACCGAAAACCCAATGCAGCCGGTCAGGTTCTCCGAAGATGCTCTGGTGATGGTGCCCCGGTGAAGAAAATTATGCTACCAGTACAAGCTCGAGCCCAGCATTTGCTGCCGCAACCCTCGGTATGGTCGAATCTTAGATTGGGAATGAACTCCATATGCCTAAGCCAACCGACGAAACGAGCGGGCGGGCGGGTGGGCGGGCATTACGCCGGCCAGAGAGACGGGATGCGCAAGCCGTGCATCGATAGGGTGGTAGGTGGGTTTAGGCACACCTTCATGTTTTTGTGTGCTAATGCCATTTTTATGGCTTGTAAATTCATACAATGGTCCCTTAAGCTCGAGCCCAGCATTTGCTGTCGTAACCCTCGGTTCGATTCGATCTTAGACTGTGAATGAACTCCGTATGCTTAGACTGGGAATGAACTCCGTATGCCTAAGTCGACCCATGAAATAAGCGTGCGACTGCTCAACCAGCCAGAGGAGCAGGATGTGCAAGCTGGGGTTCGATCGGGTCCCCTTCTACGTGATGCCGATCCTGCTGTAGCAACCCTCGATCCGATCCAATCTTAGACTGGGAATGAACTCCGTATGCCTACGCCAACCGATGAAACGAGCAGGCGGACGGGTGGACGGGCACTATGCCGGCCAGAGAGACGGGATGCGTAAGTCATGGATCGATAGGGTGATAGGTGGGTTTAGGTACATCTTCATTTTTTTGCGTGCCAATGCTTTTTTTATGGCTTGTAAATTTATACAATGGTCCCTGAATCCTTCACGTGAAGTTTCATGGCAAGATGTCTCATTTTCTATTTTTCATGATTTTTGAAACTTTTTATGGTTCGAGATTTTTTAAAATTTTTTCGGAAGGAGTTTTGGCCCCAAACTTGGTAGACATGATCCTTGTATTTTTGTTGGAATGCACAAAAACCTTTAGCTAAAAACTTGAAGTGTACAAGATTTTGTGACCATTTGAAAAAAGTGTACCCATTTGAGACACTTTAATGGCTACTGGCAGCAAACCTGTAAAATCTCAAATGCTCTTTAAGGGGGTGTGAGTTCTCTAGGTTTGATGAAGGATAGGGGCCCAATATAAGGGCCAAGTACCAGTACCCATCGCACATCATGTACGCACACCCCCATCGGCTGCCCCGATCGTCGAAACCCCAATCTCGTCCGGTGATGGTGCCCCAAACTTGTTAGACTTCATCGTTGTATTTTCGTTGGCATGCATAAAAAAATTCAGGTAAAAACTTGAAGTGTACAAGATTTTGTGACCATTTGAAAAAAGTGACCCCATTTTAGACATTTTAATGGCTACTGACAGCAAACCTGTAAAATCTCAAATGCACTTTAAGGGGGTATGAGTTCTCGAGGTTTGTTGAGGGATAGGGGGCCAATATAAGGGCCAAGTACCAGCACCCACCGCACATCATGAGCGAACACCCCCCCGGCCCCTCCGATCGTTGGAACCCTAATGCCACCGGTCAAGTTCTTCGGCGATGCTCCGACGATGGTGCCCCGACGAAGAAAAATACGGCACCAGCACATGCTCGAGCCCAGCATGTGCTGCCGTAACCTTTGGTCCAGTCCGATCTTAGACTGGGAATGAACTCCGTATGCCTAGGTCAACCAATGAAATGAGCGTGCAGGCGCTCGACCGCCAGAGGGGCGGGATGTGTAAGTCGGGGGTCGATCGGGTCCCCCTCTACGTGCTGGTGATCCTGCTACCGCATCCCTCGGTCCAGTCCAAACTTAGGCTGGGTATGAACTCCGTATGCCTTAGCCAACCGACGAAACGAGCGGGCAAGAGGGCTGGCACTACGACGGCCAGAGAGACGGGATGCGTAAGCCGTGGATCGATAGGGTGGTAGGTGGGTTTAGGCACATCTTCATCTTTCTTTGTGCCAATGCCATTTTTATGGCTTGTAAATTTGTACAATGGTCCCTTAAGCCTTCACGTGAAGTTTCATGGCAAGACGACTCGTTTTTTATTTTTCACGATTTTGGAAACTTTTTACGGTTCGGGATTTTTTAAAATTTTTTCAGAAGGAGTTTTGACCCCAAACTTGGTAGACATGATCCTTGTATTTTTTTTTTGGCATGCACAAAAAAATTCAGTTAAAAACTTGAAGTGTACAAGATTTTGTGACTATTTGAAAACAGTGTCCCCATTTCAAACACTTTAATGGCTACTGGCAGCAAACCTGTAAAATCTCAAATGCTCTTTACGAGGGTGTGAGTTCTCAAGGTTTGATGAGGGATAGGGGGCCAATATAAGCGCCAACTACCAGCACCCATCGCACATCATGTGTGCACACCCCCCCGGCCCCCCGATCGTCGGAACCCTAATGTCGTCCGATGATGGTGCCCCGACGAAGAAAAATGTGGCACCAGCACATGCCTGAGCCCAGCATGTGCTGCCGGAACCCTCGGTCCGATCTCATCTTAGACTGGGAATGAACTCCATATGCTTAGACTGGGAATGAACTCTGTGTGCCTAAGTCAACCCACGAAACGAGTGTGTGGGCGCTCAGCCGACCAGAAGGGCGGGATGCACAAGCCGGGATCGGTCGAGTGGCCCTCTGCGTGCTGCTGATCCTGCTGCTACAACCCTCGGTCTTGTCCCATCTTAGACTGGGAATGAACTCCGTATGCCTAAGTCAACCGACGAAACGAGCGGGCAGGCGGGCACTACGCCGGCCAAAGAGACGAGATGCGCAAGCCGTGGATCGATAGGGTGGTAGGTGGGTTTAGGCACATCTTCATATTTCTATGTGACAATGCCATTTTTATGGCTTGTAAATTCACAAAATGGTTCCTTAAGCCTTCACGTGAAGTTTCATGGAAAGACAACTCGTTTTCTATTTTTCACGATTTTCAAAACTTTTTGCGGTTCGGGATTTTTTACAATTTTTTCAGAAGGAGTTTTGACCCCAAACTTGGTAGACTTGATCCTTGTATTTTTGTTGGCATGCACAAAAAAATTCAGTTAAAAACTCGAAGTGTACAAGATTTTGTGACCATTTGAAAAAAGTGTCCCCATTTAATGGCTACTGGCAGCAAACCTGTAAAATCTCAAATGCTTTTTACGGGGGTGTGAGTTCTCAAGGTTTGATGAGGGATAGGGGGCCAATATAAGGGCCAAGTACCAGCACCCATCGCAGATCATGTGCGCACACCCCCACTGGCCGCCCCAATCGCCGAAACCCCAATGTCGTCCGGCGATGGTGCCCCGACGAAGAAAAATGCGGCACCAGCAGATGCTCGAGCCCAGCATGTGCTGTCGCAACCCTCGATCTGATCCAATCTTAGACTAAGAATTAACTCCGTATGCTTAGATTGGGAATGAACTCCGTATGCCTAAGTCAACCCATGAAACGAGCGTGCGGGCGCTCAACCGACGAGAGGGGCGGGATGCATAAGTCGGGGATCGATCGGTTCCCCCTCTGTGTGCTACCGATCTTGGGATCGTAACCCTCGATTCGGTTCGATCTTAGACTGGGAATGAACTCCGTATGCCTAAGCCAACCGACGAAAGGATCGGGCAACCGGACGGGCGGGCACTACGTCGGCCAGAGAGACGAGATGAGCGAGCCATGGATCGATAGGGTGGTAGGTGGGTTTAGGCACATCTTCATATTTTTGCATGCCAATGCCATTTTTATTACTTGCAAATTCATGCAATGGTCCTTTAAGCCTTCACGTGAAGTTTCATGGCAGGACAACTCGTTTTTTATTTTTCATGATTTTCAAAACTTTTTGAGGTTCGGGATTTTTTAAAATTTTTTCGGAAGGAGTTTTGGCCCCAAACTTGGTAGATGTAATCCTTGTATTTTTGTTGGCATGCACAAAAAAATTCAGCTAAACACTCGAAGTGTACAAGATTTTGTGACCATTTGAAAAAAGTGTCCCCATTTCAGACAGTTTAATGGTTACTGGCAGCAAACCTGTAAAATCTCAACTGCTCTTTAAGGGAGTGTAAGTTCTCGAGGTTTGATGAGGGATAAGGGGCCAATATAAGGGCCAAGTACCAGCACCCATTGCACATCATGTGTGTACACCCCCGGCCCCCCCGATCGTCGGAACCCCAATGTCGCCGGTCAGATTCTTCGGCGATGCTCCAGCGATGGTGCCCCGACGAAGAAAAATGCGGGACCAGCACATGCCCGAGCCCAGCATGTGCTGCCACAACCCTCGGTCCGGTCCAATCTTAGACTGGGAATGAACTCCGTATGCTTAGACTGGGAATGAACTTCGTATGCCTAAGTCAACCCACGGAACGAGCGTGCGGGTGCTCAGCCGGCCAGAGGGGCGGGATGCACAAGTCGGGGATCGGTCGGGTCCCCCTTTGCGTGCTGCTGATCCTGCTGCCGCAACCCTTGGTGTGGTCCGATCTTAGACTAGGAATGAACTCTGTATGCCTAAGCCAATCGACGAAACGAGCAAGCGGGCGAGCAGGCGGGCACGACGCCGTCCAAAGAGACGGGATGCGCAAGCCGTGCATTGATAGGGTGGTAGGTTGGTTTAGGAAAATCTTCATATTTCTGCATGCCAATGCCATTTTTATGGCTTGTAAATTCATACAATGGGCCCTTAAGCCTTCACGTGAAGTTTCATGGCAAGACAACTCGTTTTCTATTTTTCAAGATTTTCAAAACTTTTTAAGGTTCGAGATTTTTTTAAATTTTTTCGGAAGGAGTTTTAGCACCAAACTTGGTAGATGTAATCCTTGTATTTTTGTTGGCATGCACAAAAAATTTCAGCTAAACACTCGAAGTCTACAAGATTTTGTGACCACTTGAAAAATGTGTACCCATTTCAGACACTTTAATGGCTACTGGCAGCAAACCTGTAAAATCTCAAATGCTCTTTAAGGGGGTGTGAGTTCTTGAGGTTTGATGATGGATAAGGGGCCAATACAAGGGCCAAGTACCAGCACCCAATGCACATCATGTGCGCACACCCCCCGGCCCCCCGATCGTCGGAACCCCAATGTCGTCAGTCGGGTTCTCCAGTGATGCTCCGGCGATGGTGCCCCGACGAAGAAAAATGCAACACTAGCACATGCCCGAGCCCAGCATGTACTGTCGTAACCCTCGGTCCGGTCCGATCTTAGACTGGGAATGAACTCTGCATGCTTAGACTGGGAATGAACTCCATATGCCTCAGTCAACCCACGAAATGAGCGTGCGGGCGCTCAGTCGGCCATAGGGGTGGGATGCGCAAGCCGAGATCGGCTGGGTCCCCCTCTTTGTGCTGCCACAACCCTCAGTCCAATTTGATCTTAGGCTAGGAATGAACTCCGTATGCCTATGCCAACCAACGAAACGAGCGGGCGGGTAGGCGGGCACTATGTCGGTCAGAAAGACGGGATGCGCAAGCCATTGGATCGATAGGGTGGTAGGTAGGTTTAGGCACATCTTCATATTTCTACATGCCAATGCCATTTTTATTTCTTGTAAATTCATACAATGGTCCCTTAAGCCTTCACGTGAGGTTTCATGGCAAGACGACTCGTTTTCTATTTTTCACGATTTTTGAAACTTTTTGTGGTTCGGGATTTTTTTAAAATTTTTCGGTAGGTGTTTTGGCCCCAAACTTGGTAGACGTGATCCTTGTATTGTTGTTGGCATGCATAAAAAAATTCAGCTAAAAACTCAAAGTGTGTAAGATTTTGTGACAATTTGAAAAAAGTGTCCCCATTTTAGACACTTTAATGGCTACTGGCAGCAAACCTATAAAATCTCAAATGCTCTTTAAGGGGGTGTGAGTTCTCGAGGTTTGATGAGGGATAGGGGCCAATATAAGGGCCAAGTACCAGCACCCATCGCACATCATGTGCGCACACTCCCTCGGCCCCCCCAATCGCCGGAACCCCAATGCCGTCGGTCAGGTTCTCCGACGATGCTCTGGTGATCGTACCAGGGCGAAGAAAAATGCGGCACCAGCACATGCCCGAGCCTAGCATGTGCTGTCACAACCCTCGGTCTGGTCCGATCATAGACTGGGAATGAACTCCGTATGCTTAAGTTAACTCATGAAACGAGTGTTCGGGCGCTCAGCCTGCCATAGGGGCGGGATGCGTAAGCCGGGGATCGGCCGAGTCCTCCTCTACATGTTGTCGATCCTACTACCACAACCCTCAGTTCGGTCCAATCTTAGACTGGGAATGAACTCCGTATGCCTAAGCCAACCGACGAAACAAGCGGGCGAGCACTACGCCGGCCAGAGAGACTGGATGCGCAAGTCGTGGATCGATAGAGTGGTAGGTGGGTTTAGGCACATCTTCATATTTCTATGTGCCAATGCCATTTTTATGGCTTGTAAATTCATACAATGGTCCTTTAAGCCTTCATGTGAAGTTTTAGTGCAAGACGACTCGTTTTCTATTTTTCAAAACTTTTTACGGTTCGGGATTTCTTAAAATTTTTTCGGAAGGAGTTTTGGCCCCAAACTTGGTAGACGTGATCCTTGTATTTTTGTTGGCATGCATAAAAAAATTTAGCTAAAAACTGGAAGTGTACAAGATTTTGTGACCATTTGAAAAAAGTGTCCCTATTTCAGACACTTTAATGTTTACTGGCAGCAAACCTGTAAAATCTCGAATGCTCTTTAAGGGGGTGTGAGTTCTCGAGGTTTGATGAGGGATAGGGGGCCAATATATGGGCCAAGTACCAGCACCCATTTCACATCTTGTGCGCACACTCCCCCGACCCCCCTATCGTCGGAACCCCAATGCCGCCGGTCAAGTTCTCCGGCGATGGTGCCCCGGTGAAGAAAAATACGGCACCAGCACATGCCCAAGCCCGGCATGTGCTGTCGCAACCCTCGGTCTGGTCTGATCTTAGACTGGGAATGAACTCCGTATGCTTAGATTCGGAATGAACTCCGTATGGCTAAGTCAACCCACGAAACGAGTGTGCGGGCGCTCAGCCGGCCAGAGGCACGGGATGCGCAAGTCGAGGATCGACTGGGTCCCCCTCTACGTGCTGCCGATCTTGCTACCGCAAGCCTTGGTCCAGTCTGATCTTAGACAGGGAATGAACTTCGTATGCCTAAGCCAACCGATGGAATGAGCAGGCTGGCGGGTGGGCGGGCACTATGTCGGCCAGAGAGGCAGGATGTGCAAGCCGTGGATCGATAGGGTGGTAGGTGGGTTTTGGCACATCTTCATATTTCTGCATGCCAATGCCATTTTTGTGGCTTGTAAATTCATACAATGGTCCCTTAAGCCCTCACGTGAAGTTTCATGGCGAGACGACTCGTTTTCTATTTTTCATGATTTTTGAAACTTTTTACGGTTCGAGATTTTTTTAAATTTTTTTGAAAGAAGTTTAGCCCTAAACTTTGTAGACGTGATCCTTGTATTTTTTTTGGCATGCACAAAAAAAATTCAGCTAAAAACTCAAAGTGTAGAAGATTTTGTGACCATTTCAAAAAACTGTCCCCATTTCAGACACTTTAATGGTTACTGCTGCAAACCTATAAAATCTCAAATGCTCTTTAAGGGGCTATGAGTTCTTAAGGTTTGATGAGGGATAGGGGGCCAATATAAGGGACAAGTACCAGCACCCATCGCACATCATGTGCGCACACCCCCCGGCCCACCCGATCGCCGGAACCCCAATGCCGCCGGTCAAGGTCTCTGGCGATGATTCTGCGATTGTGCCCCGGCGAAGAAAAATGCGGCACCAGCACATGCCCCAGCCCAGCATGTGCTATCGCAACCCTCGGTCCGGTCTGATCTTAGACTGGGAATGAACTCCGTATGCTTAGACTGGGAATGAACTCTGTATGCCTAAGTCAACCCACGAAACGAGTATGCGAGCGCTCAGCTAGCCAGAAGGGCGGGATGCGCAAGCTGGGGATCGGCTAGGTCCCACTCTGCGTGCTGCCGATCTTGCTACCGTAACCCTCGGTCCGGTCTGATCTTGGACTGGGAATGAACTCTGTATGCCTAAGCCAATTGACGAAACAAGCGGGCGGGCGGACGGGCGGGCATTACGCTGGCCAGAGAAACGAGATGCGCAAGCTGTGGATCGATAGGGTGGTAGGTGGGTTTAGGTACATCTTCATATTTCTATGGGCCAATGCCATTTTTATGGCTTAAATTCATACAATGGTCCCTTAAGCCTTCACATGAAGTTTCATGGCAAGACGACTTGTTTTTTGTTTTTCATGATTTTCAAAATTTTTGCTGTTCGGGATTTTTTAAAATTTTTTCGGAAGGAGTTTTGGCCCGAAACTTGGTAGACGTGATCCTTGTATTTTTGTTGGCATACACAAAAAAAATTCAGCTAAAAACTCGAAGTGTACAAGATTTTGTGACCATTTGAAAAAAGTGTCCCCATTTCAGACACTTTAATGGCTACTGGCAGCAAACCTGTAAAATCTCAAATGCTCTTCAAGGGGGTGTGAGTTCTCAAGGTTTGATGAGGGATAGGGGGCCAATATAAGGGCCAAGTACCAGCACCCATCGCACATCATGTGCGCACACCCCCCAGCCCCCTATCGCCGGAACCCCAATGCCGCTGGTCAGGTTCTCCGGCGATGGTGCTCGGTGAAGAAAAATATGGCACCAGCACAGGCCTGAGCCCAGCATGTGCTGTTGCAACCCTCGGTCCGATCCGATCATAGACTTGGAATGAACTTCGTATGCCTAAGTCAACCCACAAAACAAGTGTGCGGGCGCTCAGCCGGTCAGAAGGGCGGGATGCGCAAGCCAGGTATCGGCCAAGTCCCCCTCTGCGTGCTACTGATCCTGCTGTCCCAACCCTCAGTCTGGTCTGATCTTAGACTGGGAATGAACTCCGTATGCCTAAGCCAATTAACGAAACGAGCGGGCGGACGGACACTACGTCGGCCAGAGAAACAGGATGCGTAAGTCGTGGATCGATAGGGTGGTAGGTTGGTTTAGGCACATCTTCATATTTTTGTAGGCCAATGCCATTTTTATGGCTTGTCAATTTATAGAATGGCTCCTTAAGCCTTCACGTGAATTTTCATGGCAAGACGACTCATTTTCTATTTTTCACGATTTTCAAAACTTTTTGCAGTTCGGGATTTTTTAAAATTTTTTTTAAAAGTTTTTTGGTCCCAAACTTGGTAGACGTGGTCCTTGTATTTTTGTTGGCATGCACAAAAAATTTCAGTTAAAAACTCGAAGTGTACAAGATTTTGTGGCCATTTGAAAAAAGTGTCCCTATTTCAGACACTTTAATGGCTACTGGCAGCAAACCTGTAAAATCTCAAATGCTCTTTATGGGGTGTGAGTTCTCGAGGTTTGATGAGGGATCGGGGGCCAATATAAGGGCCAAGTACCAGCACCCATCGCACATCATGTGCGCACACCCCCCGCCCCCCGATCGCCAGAACCCCAATGCTGTCGGTCAAGTTCTCCGACGATGCTCCGATGATGGTGCCCCGACGAAGAAAAATGTGGGACCAGCACATGCCCGAGCCCAGCATGTGCTGCTGCAACCCTCGGTCTGATCTGATCTTAGACTGGGAATGAACTTCGTATGCCTAAGTCAATCCACGAAACGAGCGTGCGGGTGTTCAGTCGGCCAGAGGGGTGGGATGCGCAAGCCGGGGATCGGTCGGGTCCCCCTCTACGTGCTGTCGATCCTGCTACTACAACCCTTGGTCCGGTCCAATCTTAGACTGGGAATGAACTTCGTATGCCTAAGCAAATTAACGAAACGAGCGGGCGGATGGGCGGGCGGGCGCTACGTCGGCCAGAGAGATGGGATTTGTAAGCCGTGGATCGATAGGGTGGTAGGTGGGTTTAGGCACATCTTCATATTTTTGCATTCCAATGCCATTTTTATGGCTTGTAAATTCATACAATGGTCCATTAAGCCTTCACATGAAGTTTCATGGCAGGACGACTCGTTTTTTATTTTTCTTGATTTTTGAAACTTTTTATGGTTCGGGATTTTTTAAAATTTTTTCGGAATGAGTTTTGGCCCCAAACTTGGTAGACGTGATCCTTGTATTTTTGTTGGCATGCATAAAAAAATTCAGCTAAAAAATCGAAGTGTACAAGATTTTGTCACCATTTGAAAAAAATGTCCCCATTTCAGACATTTTAATTGTACTGGCAGGAAACCTGTAAAATCTCAAATGCTCTTTAAGGGGTGTGAGTTCTCGAGGTTTGATGAGGGATAGGAGGCCAATATAAGGGCCAAGTACCAGCACCATTGCACATCATGTGCGTACACACCCTCGGCCCCCCCGATCGTCGAAACCCCAATGCTGTCGGTCTGGTTTTTCCGCGATGGTGCCCCGACGTAGAAAAATGTGGCACCAGCACTTGCCCAAGCAAAGCATGTGCTGCCGCAACCCTCGGTCCGGTCCGATCTTAGACTGGAAATGAACTCCGTATGCTTAGACTGGGAATGAACTCTGTATGCCTAAGTCAACCCAAGAAACGAGCGTGCGGGTGCTCAGCCGGGGATCGACCGGGTCCCCCTCTGTGTGTTGCTAATCCTGCTACTGCAACTCCCATTCTGGTTCAATCTTAGACTGGGAATGAACTCCGTATGCCTAAGCCAATCGACAAAACGAGCGGGCGGGTGGGCGGGCGGGTACTACGCCGGCCAGAGAGACGGGATGTGTAAGCCATGAATCGATAGGGTGGCAGGTGGGTTTAGGCACATCTTCATATTTTTGCATGCCAATGCCATTTTTATGGCTTGTAAATTCATACAATGGTCCCTTAAGCCTTCACGTGAAGTTTCATGGCAAGACGACTCATTTTCTATTTTTCATGATTTTTGAAACTTTTTGCGGTTCGGGATTTTTTAAAATTTTTTCGAAAGGAGTTTTGGCCCCAAACTGGGTAGACGTGATCCTTATATTTTTTTTGGCATGCAAAAAAAAAATTCAGCTAAAAACTCGAAGTGTACAAGATTTTGTGACCATTTGAAAAAAGTGTCCCCATTTCAGACACTTTAATGGCTACTGGCAGCAAACCTGTAAAATCTGAAATGCCCTTTAAAGGGGTTTGAGTTCTCGAGGTTTGATTAGGGATAGGGAGCCAATATAAGGGCCAAGTACCAGCACCCATCGCACATCATGTGTGTACACCTGCCTCGGCCCCTCCGATCGTCGAAACCCCAATGGCGCTGGTCAGGTTCTCCAGCGATGCTGTGACGATGGTGCCCCGACGAAGAAAAATGTGGCACCAGCACTTGTCCGAGCCCAGCATGTGCTGTCAGAACCCTTGGTCCGGTCCGATCTTAGATTGGGAATGAACTTCGTATGCCTAAGTCAACACACAAAATGAGCGTGCGAGCGCTCAGCCGGCCAAAGGGGCAGGATGAGCCAGCCGGGGTTCGATCGGGTCCCCTCTGTGTGCTATCGATCCTACTGCCGCAACCTTCAGTCTGATCCGATCTTAGACGGGGAATGAACTCTGTATGCTTAAGCCAACCGATTAAACGATCTGGCAGGCGGAAGGGCGGGGACTACGCTGGCCAGAGAGACGAGATGCGCAAGCCATGGATCGATAAGGTGGTAGGTTGGTTTAGGCACATCTTTATATTTTGCGTGCCAATGCCATTTTTATGCCTTGTAAATTCATACAATGGTCGCTTAAGCCTTCACGTGAAGTTTCATGGCAAGACGACTCGTTTTTTATTTTCCACAATTTTTGAAACTTTTTGATGTTCAGGATTTTTTAAATGTTTTTCGGAAGGAGTTTTGGCCCCAAACTTGGTAGACGTGATCCTTGTATTTTTGTTGGCATTCATAAAAAAATTCAACTAAAAACTCGAAGTGTACACGATTTTGTGACCATTTGAAAAAAGAGTCCCCATTTCAGACACTTTAATGGCTATTGCCAGCAAACCAGTAAAATCTCAAATGCCCTTTAAGGGGGTGTGAGTTCTCAAGGTTTGATGAGGGATAGGGGGCCAATATAAGGGCCAAGTACCAGCACCCATCGCACATCATGTGTGCACACCCCCCGGCCCCCCTGATCGCCTGAACCCCAATGCCGCCGGTCAAGTTCTCTGGTGATGCTTCGACGATAGTGCCCCGGTGAAGAAAAATGAGGCACCAGCACATGTCGGAGCCAAGCATGTGCTACCGCAACCCTCGGTCTGATCCGATCTTTGACTGGGAATGAACTCTATATGCTTAGACTGAGAATGAACTCTGTATGCCTAAGTCAACCGATAAAATTAGCGTGCGGGCGCTCAGCCAGCCAGAGGGGCGGGATGCGCAAGCTGAGGATCGATCGGGTCACCCTCTACGTGCTGCTGATCCTGCTACTGCAACTCTCAGTCTGATCCAATCTTAGACTGGGAATGAACTCTGTATGCCTAAGTCAACCGACGAAATGAGCGGGCGGGCGGGCACTACGCCGGCCAGAGAGATGGGATGCGCAAGCCGTGGATCGATAGGGTGGTAGGTGGGTTTAGGAACATCTTCATATTTCTGCATGGCAATACCATTTTTATGGCTTGTAAATTCATACAATGGTCCCTTAAGCCTTCACGTGAAGTTTCATGGCAAGACGACTCGTTTTCTATTTTTTATGATTTTTGAAACTTTTTACGGTTCGGAATTTTTTTAAAATTTTTCCAGAAGGATTTTTCACCCCAAACTTGGTAGACGTGATCCTTGTATTTTTTCTGGCATGCACAAAAAAATTCAGCTAAAAACTCGAAGTGTACAAGATTTTGTGACCATTTGAAAAAAGTGTCCCCATTCCAGACACTTTAATGGCTACTGGCAGCAAACCTGTAAAATCTGAAATGCTCTTTAAAGGGGTGTGAGTTCTCGAGGTTTGATGAGGGATAGGGGGCCAATATAAGGGCCAAGTACCAGCACCCATCGCACATCATGTGCGCACACGCCCCCCGGCCCCCCGATCGCCGGAACCCCAATGCCGCCGGTTCTCCGACGATGGCGCCCCAACGAAGAAAAATGCGGCACAAGAACATGCCCGAGCCCGGCATGTGCTTCCGCAACCCTTGGTCCAGTCCAATCTTAGGCTGGGAATGAACTCCGTATGCCTAAGTCAACCCACGAAACGAGCGTGCGAGCGCTCAGCCGGCCAGAGGGGCGGGATGCGCAAGCCGAGGATCGACCAGGTCCCCCTTTGCGTGCTGTAGATCCTGCTACTGCAACCCTCAGTCCGATCCGATCTTACACTGGGAATGAACTCCGTATGCCTAAGCCAATCGATGAAATGAGCGGGCGGGCGGGCGGGCACTACGTCGATTAGAGAGACGGGATGCACAAGCCGTGGATCGATAGGGTGGTAGGTGCGTTTAATCACATCTTCATATTTCTAGGTGTTAATGCCATTTTTATGGCTTGTAAATTCATACAATGGTCCGTTAAGCCTTCACGTGAAGTTTCTTGGCAAGACGACTCCTTTTCCATTTTTCATGATTTTTGAATCTTTTTGCCGTTCGGGATTTTTTAAAATTTTTTTCGAAGGAGTTTTGGCCCCAAACTTGGAAGACGTGATCCTTGTATTTTTTTTGGCATGCACTAAAAATTCAAGCTAAAAACTAAAAGTGTTCAAGATTTTGTGACCACTCGAAAAAAGTGTCCCCATTTAAGACACTTTAATGGCCACTGGTAGCAAACCTGTAAAATCTCAAATGCTTTTTAAAGGGGTGTGAGTTCTCGAGGTTTGATGAGGGATAGGGGGCCAATATAAGGGCCAAGTACCAGCACCCATCGCACATCATGTGCGCACACCCCCCTGGCCCCCCGAACGTTGGAACCCCAATGCCGTCGATCAGGTTCTCCAGCAATGCTCTGACGATGGTGCCCCGACGAAGAAAAATGCGGCACCAGCACATGCTCGAGCCCAACATGTGCTGCCGCAACCCTTGGTCCAGTCCGATCTTAGACTGGGAATGAACTCCATATGCCTAAGTCAACCCACGAAATGAACGTACGGGCGCTAAGCCGGCCAAAGGGGCGGGATGCGCAACCTGGGGATCGCTCGGGTCCCCCTCTACGTGTTGCCGATCCTGCTACCGCAACCCTCGGTCCTGTCCGATCTTAGACTGGGAATGAACTCCGTATGCCTAAGCCAACCGACGAAATGAGTAGGCAGACGGGCGGGCGGGCACTACGCCAGCCAGATAGACAAGGATGCGCAAGCTGTGGATTGATAGGGTGGTAGGTGGGTTTGGGCACATCTTCATATTTCTGCATGCCAATGCCATTTTTATGGCTTGTAAATTCATACAAAGGTCCCTTAAGCCTTCACGTGAAGTTTCTTGGTAGGATGACTCATTTTCTATTTTTAACTATTTTAGAAACTTTTTACTGTTCAGGATTTTTTAAAATTTTTTCAGAAGGAGTTTTGGCCCCAAACTTGGTAGACGTGATCCTTGTATTTTTGTTGGCATGCAAAAAAATTTCAGCTAAAAACTCGAAGTGTACAAGATTTTGTGACCATTTCAAAAAAGTGTCCCCATTTCAGACACTTTAATGGCTACTGGCAGCAAACCTGTAAAATCTCAAATGCTCTTTAAGGGGGTGTGAGTTCTCGAGGTTTGGTGAGGGATAGGGGGCCAATATAAGGGCCAAGTACCAGCACCCATCGCACATCATGTGCGCACACCCCCCGACCCCACCGATCGTCGGACCACAACGCCGTCGGTCGGTTCCCTGGTAATGCTCCGGCGATGGTGCGCCGGTGAAGAAAAATGCGGCACCAGCACATGCCTGAGCCCAGCATGTGCTGCCGCAACCCTTGGTCCGGTCCGATCTTAGACTGGGATGACTCCCGTATGCTTAGACTGGGAATGAACTCCGTATGCCTAAGTCAACCCACGAAATGAGCGTACGGGTGCTTAGCCGACCAGAGGGGCAGGATGCGCAAGCCGGGGATCAGCTGGATCCCCCTCTATGTGCTGTTGATCCTTCTGCCACAACCCTCGGTCCGGTCTGATCTTAGACTGGGAATGAACTCCCTATGCCTAAGCCAACCGATGAAATGAGCGAGCGGGCGGGCGGGCACTACGCCGGCCAAAGAGACGGGATGCGCAAGCCGTGAATCGATAGGATGGTAGGTGGTTTTAGGCATATCTTCGTATTTCTGCATGGCAATGCCATTTTTATGGCTTGTAAATTCATACAATGGTCCCTTAAGCCTTGACGTGAAGTTTCATGGCAAGACGACTCGTTTTCTATTTTTCTTGATTTTCAAGACTTTTTGCTGTTCGAGATTTTTTAAAATTTTTTTGGAAGGATTTTTTGAGCCAAACTTGGTAGACGTGATCCTTGTATTTTTTTTGGCACGCACAAAAAAATTCAGCTAAAAACTCGAAGTGTACAAGATTTTGTGACCAATTGAAAAATGTGTCCCCATTTCAGACACTTTAATGGCTACTGGCAGCAAACCTGTAAAATCTCAAATGCTCTTTAAGGGGGTGTGAGTTCTCGAGGTTTGGTGAGGGATAGGGGGCCAATATAAGGGCCAAGTACCAGCACCCATCGCACATCATGTGCGCACACCCCCCTGGCCCCCCGAACGTTGGAACCCCAATGCCGTCGATCAGGTTCTCCAGCAATGCTCTGACGATGGTGCCCCGACGAAGAAAAATGCGGCACCAGCACATGCTCGAGCCCAACATGTGCTGCCGCAACCCTTGGTCCAGTCCGATCTTAGACTGGGAATGAACTCCATATGCCTAAGTCAACCCACGAAATGAACGTACGGGCGCTAAGCCGGCCAAAGGGGCGGGATGCGCAACCTGGGGATCGCTCGGGTCCCCCTCTACGTGTTGCCGATCCTGCTACCGCAACCCTCGGTCCTGTCCGATCTTAGACTGGGAATGAACTCCGTATGCCTAAGCCAACCGACGAAATGAGTAGGCAGACGGGCGAGCGGGCACTATGCCAGCCAGAGAGATAGGATGCGCAAGCTGTGGATTGATAGGGTGGTAGGTGGGTTTGGGCACATCTTCATATTTCTGCATGCCAATGCCATTTTTATGGCTTGTAAATTCATACAAAGGTCCCTTAAGCCTTCACGTGAAGTTTCTTGGTAGGATGACTCATTTTCTATTTTTAACTATTTTAGAAACTTTTTACTGTTCAGGATTTTTTAAAATTTTTTCAGAAGGAGTTTTGGCCCCAAACTTGGTAGACGTGATCCTTGTATTTTTGTTGGCATGCAAAAAAAAAATTCAGCTAAAAACAGGAAGTGTACAAGATTTTGTGACCATTTGAAGAAAGTGCCCCCATTTCAGACACTCTAATGGCTACTGGCAGCAAACATGTAAAATCTCAAATGCTCTTTAAGGGGGTGTGAGTTCTCGAACTTTGATGAGGGATATGGGGCCAATATAAGGGCCAAGTACCAGCACCCATCGCACATCATGTGCGTACACCCCCTCGACCCCCTCTCACCGGAACCCCAATGCCGCCGGTTAGGTTTTTCCGGTGATGCTCAGGCGATGGTGCCCCCGTGAAGAAAAATGTGGCACCAGCACATGCCCGAGCCCAGCATGTGCTACTGCAACCCTCGATTCAGTCCGATCTTAGATTGGGAAAGGCGCGCACATCTTCATATTTTTGCGTTCCAATGCCATTTTTATGGATTGTAAATTCATACAATGGTCCCTTAAGCCTTCGCGTGAAGTTTCATGGCAAGACGACTCGTTTTCTATTTTTCATGATTTTCAAAATGTTTTACGGTTCAAGATTTTTTAAAATTTTTTTGGAAGAAGTTTTGGCCTTAAAGTTGGTAGACGTGATCCTTGTATTTTTTTTGGCATGCACCAAAAAATTCAGCTAAAAACTCAAAGTGTACAAGATTTTGTGACCATTTGAAAAAAATGTCTCCATTTTAGACACTTTAATGGCTACTGGCAACAAACCTGTAAAATCTCAAATGCACTTTAAGAGGGTGTGAGTTCTCGAGATTTGATGAGGGATAGGGGGCCAACATAAGGGCCAAGTACCAACACACATCGCACATCATGTGCGCACAGCCCCTCGGCCTCCCCAATCATCGGAACCCCATTGCCACCGGTCAGGTTCTCCGACGATGGTGCCCCGACGAAGAAAAATGTGGCACCAGCACATGCCCGAGCCCAGCATGTGTTGCCGCAACCCTCGGTCCGGTCCGATCTTAGTCTGGGAATGAACTCCATATGCTTAGACTAGGAATGAACTCCATATGCCTAAGTCAACCCAAGAAACGAGTGTGCGGGCACTCAGCCGACCAGAGGGGCGGGATACGCAAGTCAGGGATCGGTCGGGTCCCACTCTGTGTGCTGCCGATCCTGCTATCACAACCTTCAGTCCGATCTGATCTTAGACAAGGAATGAACTCCGTATGCCTAAGCCAACCGACGAAAAGAGCGGACGGGCGGGCGGGCACTACGCTGGCCAGAGAGACGGGATGTGCAAGTCGTGGATCGATAGGGTGGTAGGTGGGTTTGGGCACATCTTCATATTTCTGCAAGCCAATGCCATTTTTATGGCTTGTAAATTCATACAATGGTCCCTTAGGCCTTCACGTAAAGTTTCATGGCAAGACAACTCGTTTTCTATTTTTCATGATTTTTGAAACTTTTTGTGGTTTGGGATTTTTTTAAAATTTTTTCGGAAGGAGTTTTGACCCCAAACTTGGTCGACATGATCCTTGTATTTTTGTCTGCTTGCATAAAAAACTTCAACTAAAAACTTGAAGTGTACAAGATTTTGTGACCATTTGAAAAAAATGTCCCCATTTCAAACACTTTAATAGCTACTGGCAGCAAACCGCTAAAATCTCAAATGCTCTTTAAGGGGGTTTGAGTTCTCGAGGTTTGATGAGGGATAGGGGGCCAATATAAGGGCCAAGTACCAGCACCCATCGCACACCATGTGGGCACACCCCCCCGGCCCCCCCAATCGTCGAAACCTCAATGCCGCGGGTTAGGTTCTTTGGTGATGCTCCGACGATGGTGGCTCGACGAAGAAAAATACGACACCAGCACATGCCCGAACCCAACATGTGCTGCGCAACCTTTGCTCCGGTCTGATCTGAGATTGGGAATGAACTCCATATGCTTAGACTGGGAATGAACTCTGTATGCCTAAGTCAACCCATGAAACGAGCGTGCAAGTCGGGGATCGAAAAGGTCCCCCTCTGTGTGCTGCCGATCCTACTGCTGCAACCCTCAGTCCGATCTGATCTTAGACTGGGAATGAACTCCGTATGCCTGAGCCAACCGACAAAATGAGCGATCGGGTGGACGGGTGGGCACTATGTCGGCCAGAGAAACGGGATGTGCAAGTCGTGGATCGATAGGGTCGTAGGTGGGTTTTGGTACATCTTCATATTTCTACGTGCCAATTCCATTTTTATGGCTTGTAAATTCATACAATGGTCCCTTAAGCCTTCACGTGAAGTTTCATGGCAAGACACTCGCTTTCTATTTTTCACGATTTTCAAAACTTTTTGCGGTTCAAGATTTTTTAAAATTTTTTCGAAAGGAGTTTTGGCCCCAAACTTGTTAGACGTGATCCTTGTATTTTTTTTGGCATGCACAAAAAAATTCAACTAAAAACTCGAAGTGTACAAGATTTTGTGACCATTTGAAAAAAGTGTCCTTATTTCGGACACTTTAATGGCTACTGGCAGTAAACATGTAAAATCTCAAATGCTCTTTAAGGGGGTCTGAGTTTTCGAGGTTTGATGAGGGATAGGGGCCAATATAAGGGCCAAGTACCAGCACCCATTGCACATCATGTGTGCACACCCCCCGGCCCTCCCGATCACCGGAACCCCAAAGCTGCCGGTTAGGTTCTCCGGCGATGGTGCCCGATGAAGAAAAATACGGCACCAGCGCATGCCCGAGCCCAACATGAGCTACCGCAACCCTTGGTCTGGTCCAATCTTAGACTGGGAATAAACTCCGTATGCCTAAGCCAACCAACGAAACGAGTGGGCGGGCGGGCACTACGCCGGCCAGAGAGACGGGATGCGCAAGCCGTGGATCGATAGGGTGGTAGGTGGCTTTAGGCACATCTTCATACTTCTATGTGCCAATACCATATTTATGGCTTGTAAATTCATACAATGGTCCCTTAAGCCTTCACGTGAAGTTTCATGGCAAGACATCTCGTTTTCTGTTTTTCACGATTTTTGAAACTTTTTACAGTTCGGGATTTTTTAAAATTTTTTCGGAAGGAGTTTTGGCCCCACTTGGTAGATGTGATCTTTGTATTTTTTTTTGGCATGCATAAAAGAATTCAGCTAAAAACTTGAAGTGTACAAGATTTTATGACCATTTGAAAAAAGTGTACCCATTTCAGACACTTTAATGGCTACTAGCAGCAAACCTGTAAAATCTCAAATGCTCTTTAAGGGGGTGTGAGTTCTCGAGGTTTGATGAGTGATAGGGGGAAAATATAAAGGCCTAGTACCAGCACCCATCGCACTTCATGTCCGCACACCCGACCCCCCGATCATCAGAACCCTAATGCCGTCGGTCAGGTTTCCGGCGATGATTCGGCGATAGTGCCCCGACGAAGAAAAATGCGGCACCAGCAGATGCTTGAGCCCAGCATGTGCTACCGCAACCCTCAATCCGATCCGATCTTAGACAGGGAATGAACTCCATATGCTTAGACTGGGAATAAATTTCATATGCCTAAGTCAACCCATGAAATGAGCGTACGGGTGTTCAGCCGGCCAGAAGGGCGGGATGCGCAAGCTGGGGATTGGCCGGGTCCCCCTCTACGTGCTGCAGATCCTACTACCGCAACCCTCGGTCCGGTCCAATCTTAGACTAGGAAAGAACTCCGTATGCCTAAGCCAACCAACGAAACGAGCGGGTGGGCGGGCGGGCGGGCACCACGATGGCTAGAGAGACGGGATGTGCAAGCTGTGGATCGATAGGGTGGTAGGTGGGTTTAGGCACATCTTTATATTTCTATTTGCCAATGCCATTTTTATGGCTTGTAAATTCATACAATGGTCCCTTAAGCCTTCACGTGAAGTTTCATGGCAAGACGACTCATTTTCTATTTTTCATGATTTCAAAACCTTTTGCGGTTCGGGATTTTTTTAAATTTTTTGGAAGGTTTTTGGGCCCAAACTTGGCAGTCATGATCCTAGTATTTTTGTTGCCATGCACAAAAAAATTCAGCTAAAAAATCAAAGTGTACAAGATTTTGTGACCATTTGAAAAAAGTGTCCCCATTTCAGACACTTTAGTGGCTACTGGCAGCAAACCTGTAAAATCTCAAATGTCCTTTAAGGGGGTGTGAGTTCTCAAGGTTTGATGAGGGATAGGGGTCCAATATAAGGCCCAAATACCAGCACCTATCACACATCATGTGCGCATACCCCCCGGCCCCCCGATCACCGGAACCCCAATGCCGCCGGTCAGGTTCTCTGGCGATGCTCCGTTGATGGTGCCCCGGTGAAGAAAAATACGGCACCAGCACATGCCTGAGCCCAGCATGTGCTGCCGCAACCCTCGGTCTAGTCTGATCTTAGACTGGGAATGAACTCCGTATGCTTAAGCCAACCGACAAAACAAGCGGGCCGGCGGGCGGGCAGGCACTACGTCGGCCAGAGAGACGAGATGCGCAAGCCGTGGATCGATAGGGTGGTAGGTGGCTTTAGGCACATCTTCATATTTCTACATGCCAATGCCATTTTTATGGCTTGTAAATTCATACAATGGTCCCTTAAGTCTTCACGTGAAGTTTCATGGCAAGACGACTCGTTTTTTATTTTTCATGATTTTTGAAACTTTTTAAGGTTTGAGATTTTTTAAAATTTTTCTGTTGGGGTTTTGGCCCCAAACTTGGTAGAAAAAATTGAGCTAAAAACTCAAAGTGTACAAGATTTTGTGACCATTTGAAAAAAGTGTCCCCATTTCAGACACTTTAATGGCTACTGGCAGCAAACCTGTAAAATCTCAAATGCTCTTTAAGGGGGTGTGAGTTCTCAAGGTTTGGTGAGGGATAGGGGGCCAATATAAGGGCCAAGTACTAGCACCCATCGCACATCATGTGTGCACACCCCCCGGCCCCCCCGATCGCCAAAACCCCAATGTCGTCGGTCAGGTTCTCCGGTGATGCTCCGACGATGGTGCCCCGACGAACAAAAATGCGGCACCAGCACATGCCCGAGCCCAGCATGTGCTGCCGCAACCCTCGGTCCGGTCCAATCTTAGACTGGGAATGAACTCCGTATGCCTAAGTCAACCCACGAAACGAGCGTACGTGGCGCTCAGCCAACCAGAGGGGCGGGATGCGTAACCCGGGGATTGGCTGGGTCCCCCTCTATGTACTGTCGATCCTAGTGCCACAACCCTCAGTCTAATTCGATCTTAGACTGGGAATGAACACCGTATGCCTAAGCCAACTGACGCAACAAGTGGGCGGGCGGGCGGGCACTACGCCGGCCGGAGAGACGGGATGCGCAAGCCATGGATCGATAGGGCGGTAGGTGGGTTTAGGCACATCTTCATATTTCTGCGTGCCAATACCATTTTTATGGCTTGTAAATTCATACAATGGTCCCTTAAGCCTTCACGTGAAGTTTCATGGCAAGACAACTCGTTTTCTATATTTCATGATTTTTGAAACTTTTTACGGTTCTGGATTTTTTGAAACTTTTTTGGAAGGAGTTTTTGCCCCAAACTTGGTAGACATCATCCTTGTATTTTTGTTGGCATGCACAAAAAAATTCAGCTACAAACTAGAAGTGTACATGATTTTGTGACCATTTGAAAAAAGTGTCCCCATTTCAGACACTTTAATTGCTACTGGCAGCAAACCTATAAAATCTCAAATGCTCTTTAAGGGGGTGTGAGTTCTCGAGGTTTGACGAGGGATAGGGGGCCAATATAAGGGCCAAGTACCAGCACCCATTGCACATCATGTGCGCACACCCCCCTGGCCCCATCTATCGCAGGAACTCCAATGCCGCCGGTCAGGTTCTCCAACGATGCTCCGGCGATGGTGCCCTGGCGAAGAAAAATGTGGCACCAGCACATGGTCGAGCCCAGCATGTGCTGCCGCAACCCTCGGTCTGGTCTGATCTTAGACTGGGAATGAACTCCGTATGCTTAGACTAGGAATGAACTCGACATGTTTAAGTCAACCCACGAAATGAGCGTGCGGGCTCTCAGCCGACCAGAGAGGCGGGATGTGCATGCCGAGGATCGGTCGGGTCCCCCTCTGCATGCTACTGATCCTGCTACCGTAACCCTCCATCCGGTCTGATCTTAGACTGGGAATGAACTCCGTATGCCTTAGCAAACCGACAAAACGAGTGGGCGGGCGGGCGGACGGGCCAGAGAGATAGGATGCCCAAGCCGTGCACCGTTAGGATGGTAGGTGGGTTTAAGTGCATCTTCATATTTCTGCATGCCAATGCCATTTTTATGGCTTGTAAATTCATATAATGGTCCTTTAAGCCTTCACGTGAAGTTTCATGGCAAGACGACTCGTTCCCTATTTTTCACGATTTTTGAAACTTTTTATAGTTCTGGATTTTTGAAAACTTTTTCGGAAGGAGTTTTGGCCCCAAACTTGGTAGACGTGATCCTTGTATTTTGTTTGGCATGCACAAAAAATTTCAGCTAAAAACTCGAAGTGTACAAGATTTTGTGACCATTTGAAAAAAGTGTCCCCATTTCAGACACTTTAATGGCTACTAGCAGCAAACCTTTAAATCTCAAATGCTCTTTAAGGGGGTGTGAGTTCTCGAGGTTTGATGAGGGATATGGGGCCAATATAAGGGCCAAATACCAGCACCCATCGCACATCATGTGCGCACACCCCCCGACCTCACCGATCGCAGGAACCCCAATGCCGCCGGTCAGGTTCTCCAACGATGCTCCGACGATGGTGGCCCCAGGCCAAGAAAATACGCACCAGCTACATGCCCGAGCCTAGCATGTGC
>NW_019167849.1:3893670-3931713 GCF_002303985.1 Durio zibethinus | reverse complement strand
AGTTCATTCCCAGTCTAAGCATATGGAGTTAATTCCAAGTCTAAGATCGGATCGGACCGAGGGTTACGGCAGCACATGCTGGGCTCGGGCATGTGTTTGTGACACATTTTTCTTCACCGGGGCACCGTCACCGGAGGGTGTGCGCACATGATGTGCGATGGGTGCAGTTACTTGGCCCTTATATTGGCCCCCTATCCCTCATCAAACCTCAGGAACTCACACCCCTTTAAAGAGCATTTGAGATTTTATAGGTTTGCTGCCAATAGCCATTAAATGTCTGAAATGGGGACACTTTTTTCAAATGGTCACAAAATCTTGTACACTTCGAGTTTTAAGCTAAATTTTTTTGTGCATGCTAACAAAAATACAAGGATCACGTCTACCAAATTTGGGCCCAAAAATCCTTCTGAAAAAATTTTAAAAAATCTCGAACCGTAAAAAGTTTCAAAAATTATGAAAAATAGAAAACGAGTCGTCTGGCCATGAAACGTCACGTGAAGGCTTAAGGGACTATTGTATGAATTTACAAGCCATAAAAATGGCATTGGCATGTAGAAATATGAAGATGTGCCTAAACCCACCTACCACCCTATCGATCCACGGCTTGCGCATCCCGCCCGCCAGCACGCCCGTCCGCTCATTCCGTGAGTTGGCTTAGGCATATGGAGTTCATTCCCAGTCTAAGATTAGACCAGATCGAGGGTTGCGGTAGTAGGATCGGCAGCACGCAGAGGGGGACCCGGTCGATCCCCAGCTTGCACATCCCGCCCCTTGGCCGGTTGAGCACCCGCACTCTCGTTCCGTGGGTTGACTTAGAAATACGGAGTTCATTCCCAGTCTAAGCATACCGAGTTCATTCCCAGTCTAAGATCGAACCAGACCGAGGATAGTGGCAGCACATTCTGGGCTCGAGCATGTGTTGGTGCTGCATTTTTCTTCGCTTGGGCACCATCGCCAAAGCATTGCCAGAGAGCCTAACCGGTGGCGTTGGGGTTCCGATGATCGGGGGGGCCGGGGGGTGTGTGCACATGATGTATGACGGGTGCTAGTACTTGGCCCATATATTGGCCCTCTATCCCTCATCAAATCTCGAGAACTCACACCCCCTTAAAGTGCATTTGAGATTTTACAGGTTTGCTGCCAGTAGCCATTAAAGTGTCTCAAAATGGGGACACCTTTTTCAAAGTGTCACAAAATCATGTACACTTCGAGTTTTTAGCTGAAATTTTTTTTGCACGCCAAAAAAAATACAAAGATCACGTCTACCAGGTTTGGGTCCAAAACTCCTTCCGAAAAAATTTTAAAAAATCCTGAACCGCAAAAAGGTTTGAAAATCATGAAAAATAGAAAACGAGTCGTCTTGCCATGAAACTTCACGTGAAGGCTTAAGGGACTATTGTATGAATTTACAAGCCATAAAAATGGCATTGGCATGCAAAAATATGAAGATGTGCCTAAACCCACCTACCACCCTATCGATCCAAGGCTTGCTCATCCCACCTCCCTGGCCGGCGTAGTGCCCGCCCGCCCACACGCCCACTCGTTTCGTCAGTTGGCTTAGGCATACAGAGTTCATTCTCAGTCTAAAATTGGACTGGACGAGGGGTTACGGTAGCAAGATCGGGTTAGCATGCAGAAGGGGACCCGATCGATCCCCGGCTTGCGCATCCTGCCCCTCTGGCCGGCTGAGCACCCGCACGGCTCGTTTCATGGGTTGACTTAGGATACAGAGTTTCATTCCCAGTCTAAGCATATGGAGTTCATTCCCAGTCTAAGATCGGACCGGACCGAGGGTTGCGGCAGCACATTCTGGGCTCGGGCATGTGCTGGTGCCACATTTCTTTTCGCCGGGGCACCATCGTCGGGGGTTTGCGCACATGATGCTGCAATGGGTGCTGGTACTTGGCCCTTATATTAGCCCCCTAATCCCTCATCAAACCTCCGAGAACTCACACTCCCTAAAGAGCATTTGAGATTTTACAGGTTTGCTGCCAGTAGCCATTAAAGTGTCTGAAATGGGGACACTTTATTCAAAGGGTCACAAAATCATGTACAGTTCTAGTTTTTAGCTGAATTGTTTTTTGCATGCCACCAAAAATACAAGGATCACGTCTACCTAGCTTGGGGCAAAAATTCCTTACGAAAAAATTTAAAAAAATCCTGACCCGTAAAAATTTTTGAAAATTATGAAAAATAGAAAATGAGTCGTCTTGCCATGAAACTTCACGTGAATGCTTAAGGGACCATTGTATGAATTTACAAGCCATGAAAATGGAATTGGCAAGCAGAAATATGAAGATGTGCCTAAACCCACCTACCACCCTATCAATCCACATCTTGTGCATCCCGTCTCTCTGGCCGGTTGAGCACCCGCACGCTCGTTTCGTGAGTTGACTTAGGCATACGAAGTTCATTCCTAGTCTAAGCATACGGAGTTAATTCCCAGTCTAAGATCGGACCAGACCGAGGGTTGCGACAGCACATGCTGGGCTCGGGCATGTGTTGGTGCCACATTTTTCTTTGTCGGGGCACCATCGTCGGAGCATCACCGGAGAACCTGACCGGCGGCATTGAGGTTTCGACGATCGGGGGGGTCGAGGGAGTGTGCGCACATGATGTGCGATGGGTGCTAGTACTTGGCCCTTATATTGGCCCCCTATCCCTCATCAAACCTCGAGAACTCACACCCCCTTAAAGAGCATTTGAGATTTTACAGGTTTGCGGCTAGTACCATTAAAGAGTTCGAAATGGGGACACTTTTTTCAAATGGTCACAAAATCTTGTACACATGATTTGCGATGGGTGCTGGTACTTGGCCCTTATATTGGCCCCCTTACCCCTCATCAAACCTCTAGAACACACACCCCCTTAAAGAGCATTTGAGATTTTACAAGTTTGCTGCCAGTAACCATTAAAGTGTTTGAAATGGGGACACTTTTTTCTAATGATCACAAAATCTTGTACACTTCGGGTTTTTAGCGAATTGTTTTGTGCATGCCAACAAAAATACAAGGATCATGTCTACGAAGTTTGGGTCCAAAACTCCTTCCAAAAATATTTTAAAAAATCCCGAACCGTAAAAAGTTTTAAAAATCGTGAAAAATAGAAAACGAGTCGTCTTGCCATGAAACTTCACGTGAAGGCTTAAGGGACCATTGTATGAATTTACAAGCCATAAAAATGGCATTGGCATGCAGAAATCTGAAGATGTGCCTAAACCCATCGACCACCCTATCGATCCACGGCTTGCGCATCCCGTCTCTCTGGCCGGCACAGTGCCTGCCTGCCCACCCGCTCTTTTCGTCGGTTGGCTTAGGCATATGGAATTCATTCCCAGTCTAAGATCAGACCAGGACCGAGGGTTGTGGCAGTAGGCATCGGTAGCACGTAGAGGGACTCGGCTTGCGCATCATCGCCCCTCTGGCCGACTGAGCGCCCTACACGCTCGTTTTGTGGGTTGGCTTAGGCATACGGAGTTCATTCCCGGTCAAAGCATACGGAGTTCATTCCCAGTCTAAGATCGGACCAGACCGAGGGTTACGGCAGCACATTCTGGGCTTGGGCATGTGCTGGTGCCACATTTTTCTTTGCCGGGGCACCATCGCCAGAGAACCTGACCGACGACATTGGGGTTCCGACGATCGGGGGCCGGGGGGGTTTGCGCACATGATGTGCGATGGGTGCTGGTACTTGGCCCTTATATTAGCCTCCTATCCCTTATCAAACCTGTAGAACTCACACCCCCTTAAATAGCATTTGAGATTTTACAGGTTTGCTGCCAGCAGCCATTAAAGTGTCTGAAATGGGGACACTTTTTTCAAATGATCACAAAAGCTTGTACACTTCGAGTTTTTAGCTGAATTTTTTTGTGCATGCCAAAAAAAATACAAGGATCACGTCTACCAAGTTTGGATCCAAAACTCCTTCCGAAAAAATTTTAAAAAATCCTAAACCGCTAAAAGTTTTGAAAATCGTGAAAAATAGAAAACGAGTCGTCTTGCCATGAAACTTCACGTGAAGGCTTAAGGGACCATTGTATGAATTTACAAGCCATAAAAATGGCATTGGCATGCAAAAATATGAAGATGTGCCTAAACCCACCTACCACCCTATCGATCCAAGGCTTACTCATCCTGCCTTTTTGGCCGGCGTAGTGCCCGCCCGCCCACCCGCCCACTCGTTTCGTCAGTTGGCTTAGGAATACAGAGTTCATTCTCAGTCTAAGATTGGACCAGACCAAGGGTTACGGTAGCAACATCGACAGCACGCAGAGGGGAACCCGGTCGATCCCCGTCTTGCGCATCCTGCCCCTCTGGCCGGTTGAGCGCCCGCACGCTCGTTTCATGGTTTGACTTAGGCATACGGAGTTCATTCCCAGTCTAAGCATATGGAGTTCATTCCCAGTCTAAGATCGGATCGGACCGAGGGTTGCGGCAGCACATTCTGGGCTCGGGCATGTGCTGGTGCCACATTTCTCTTTGTCGGGGCACCATCGTCGGAGAACCTGACCTGCGACATTGGGGTTCCGGTGATCGGGGGGGCCGGGGGGGTTTGCACACATGATGTACGATGGGTGCTGGTACTTGGCCCTTATATTGGCCCCCTATCCCTCATCAAACCTCTAGAACTCACACCCCCTTAAGGAGCATTTGAGATTTTACAGGTTTGCTGCCAGTAGCCATTAAAGTGTCTGAAATATGGACACTGTTTTCAAATGATCACAAAAATTACAAGGATCCGTCTACCAGTTTGGGTCCAAAACTCCCTCCGAAAAAATTTTAAAAAATCTAAAACCGTAAAAAGTTTCGAAAATCGTGAAAAATAGAAAACGATTTGTCTTGCCATGAAACTTCACGTGAAGGCTTAAGAGACCATCGTATGAATTTACAAGCCATAAAAATGGCATTGGCATGCAGAAATATAAGGATGTGCCTAAACACACCTACCACCCTATTGATCCACGGCTTGCGCAACCCATCTCTCTGGTCGACGTAGCGCCTGCCTGCCACCTACCCGCTCGTTTCATCAGTTGTCTTAGGCATACCTAGTTCATTCTTAGTCTAAGATCAGACCGAATTGAGGGTTGCGATAGCAGGATCGATAGTACATAGAGGGGGACCCGACTGATCCCTGGCTTAAGCATCCCACCCATCTGGCTGGTTGAACGCCCGTACGCTCGTTTTGTGGGTTGACTTAGGCATACGGAGTTCATCCCAATTTAAGATCGGATCAAACTGAGAGATGCGACAGCAGACTGGGCTCGGGCATGTGTTGGTGCCGTATTTTTCTTCACCGGGGCACCATCGTCGAAGCATCGCCAGAGAACTTGACCGACGACGTTGGGGTTCCGATGATTGGGGGGTGTGCGGACATAATGTGTGATGGGTGCTGGTACTTGGCCCTTATATTGGACGCTATCCCTCATCAAACCTTGAGACACCCCCCTTAAAGAGCATTTGAGATTTTACAAGTTTGCTGTCAGTAGCAATTAAAGTGTCTGAAATGGGACATTTTTTTTCAAATGGTCACAAAATCTTGTACACTGCGAGTTTTAGCTGACTTTTTTTGTGCATGCCAAAAAAAAATACAAGGATCACGTTCTACCAATTTGGCGGCTAAAACTCCTTCTGAAAAAGTTGTAAAAATCCCAAACCGTAAAAAGTTTCCAAAATCGTGAAATATAAAAAATGAGTCGTCTTGCCATGAAACTTCACGGTGAAGGCTTAAGGGACCATTGTATTGAATTTACAAGCCATAAAAATAGGCATTGGCATGCAGAAATATGAAGATGTGCCTAAACCCTCCTACCACCCTAATCGATCCATGACTGGCGCATCCTTGTCTCTCTGCCGGTATAGTGCCCGCCCGCCCCGCTCATTTCGTCCGTTGGCTTAGGCATACGGAGTTCATTCCCAGTCTAAGATCAAACCAGACTGAGGGTTGCGGTAGTAGGATTGGCAGTATGCAGATAGGGACCCGATCGATCCCTGACTTACGCATCCCGCCCCTTTCGTTGGCTAAGTACCCACACGCTCGTTTCGTGGGTTGACTTAGGCATACGGAGTTCATTCCTAGTCTAAGCAAATGGAGTCCATGCCCAGTCTAAGATCGGATTGGACCGAGGGTTGTGGCAGCACATGCTGGGCTCGGGTAAGTACTGGTTTCGCATTTTTCTTCACCGGGGCACCATCGTCAGAGCATCGTCGAAGAGCCTAATCGACGACATTGAGGTTTCGACGATCGGGGGGGTCGGGGGGTGTGGGCACATGATGTACGATGGGTGCTGGTACTTGGCCCTTATATTGGCCCCCTATCCCTCATCAAACCTTGAGAACTCATTCCCCCTTAAAGAGAATTTGAGATTTTTCAGGTTTGCTGCCAGTAGCCATTAAAGTGTCTCTAATGGGGACACTTTTTTGATATGGTCACAAAATCTTGTACACTTCGAGTTTGTAGCTAAATTTTTTTGTGCATGCCAATAAAATATAAGGATCACATCTACCAAGTTTGGGGCCAAAACTCCTTTGAAAAAAATTTTAAAAAATCTCGAACTGTAAAAAGTTTCAAAAATCGTGAAAATAAAAAACGAGTCGTCTTGCCATGAAACTTCACGTGAAGGCTTAAGGGACCACTGTATGAATTTACAAGCCATAAAAATAGCATTGGCATGCAGAAATATGAAGATGTGCCTAAACCCACCTACCACCCTATCGATCCACGACTTGCGCATCCCGTCTCTCTGGCCGGCATAGTGCCCATCCGCCCACTCATTTCGTCCGTTGGCTTAGGCATACGGAGTTCATTCCCAGTCTAAGATCAGACTGGACCGAGGGTTACAGTAGTAGGATCGATAGCACACAAAAGGGGACCCGATCAACCCCGACTTGCGCATCCCGCCCCTCTGGTCGGATGAGCGCCCGCACACTCATTTCGTGGGTTGACTTAGGCGTACGGAGTTTATTCGCGGTCTAAGCATACGGAGTTCATTCCCAGTCTAATATCAGATCGGACCGAGGGTTGCAGTAGCACATGCTGGGCTCCGGCATGTGCTGGTGTCGCATTTTTCTTCGCCTGGGCACCATCACCGTAGCATCGCCGGAGAACCTGACCGACGGCATTGGGGTTCGAGATCGGGGGGGGGGGGGCGGGGGTGTGCACACATGATGTCGATGGGTGCTGGTACTTGGCCCTTACATTGGCCCTATCCCTCATCAAACCTTGAGAACTCACACCCCCTTAAAGAGCATTTGAGAGTTTACAGGTTTGCTACCAGTAGCCATTAAAGTGTCTGAAATGGGGACACTTTTTTCAAATGGTCACAAAATCTTGTACACTTCGAGTTTTTAGCTGAATTTTTTTATGCATGCCAATAAAAATATGAGGATCATGTCTACCAGGTTTGGGGCCAAAACGCCTTCCGAAAAAATTTTAAAAAATCCCGAACCGCAAAAAGTTTCAAAAATCGAAAAAAATAGAAAACGAGTTGCCTTGCCATGAAACTTCACGTGAAGGCTTAAGGGACCATTGTATGAATTTACAAGCCATAAAAATGGCATTGGCACGTAGAAATATGAAGATATGTCTAAACCCACCTACCACCCTATCGATCCACGGCTTGCGCATCCCATCTCTCTGGCCGACGTAGTGCCCACCTGCCGCCGCCCGCCGTCGCTCGTGCTCGCTCGTTTCATCGGTTGGCTTAGGCATACGGAGTTCATTCCAGTCTATGATCAGACTGAACTGAGGGTTACGGCAGCAGGATTGGTAATATGCAGATAGGGACCCGGTTGATCCCTGGCTTGGGCATCCCGCCCCTCTGGTTGGCTGAGCACCCGCACGCTCATTTCGTGGGTTGACTTAGGCATACGGAGTTCATTCCCAGTCTAAGCATATGGAGCTCATGCCCAGTCTAAGATCGAATTGGATCGAGGGTTGTGGCAGCACATGCTGGGCTCGGGCAAGTACTAGTTCCGCATTTTTCTTCGTCGGGGCACCATCGTCGGAGCATCGTCGGAGAAACCTAACGATGTCACTGGGGTGTTCGACGATCGGTGGGGGTAGGTGGTGGTGTGGCACATGATGTGCGATGGGTGCTGGGTACTGTTGGCCCTTATATTGGCCCCCTATCCCTCATCAAACCTCGAGAACTCACACCCCTTAAAGAGCATTTGAGATTTTTCAGGTTTGCTGCCAGTAGTCATTAAAGTGTCTCCAATGGGGACACTTTTTTCAAATGGTCACAAAATCTTGTACACTTCGAGTTTGTAGCTAAATTTTTTTGTGCATGCTAATAAAATACAAGGATCACGTCTACCAAGTTTGGGGCGAAAAATCCTTTGAAAAAAATTTTAAAAAATCCCGAACTGTAAAAAGTTTCAAAAATTGTGAAAATAGAAAACGAGTCGTCTTGCCATGAAACTTCACGTGAAGGCTTAAGGGACCATTGTATGAATTTACAAGCCATAAAAATGGCAGTGGCACACAGAAATATGAAGATGTGACTAAACCCACCTACCACCCTATCGATCCACGGCTTATGCATCTCGTCTCTCTGGCCGGCGTAGTGCTCGCCCGCCCGCTCGTTTCATCGGTTGGCTTAGGATACGGAGTTCATTCCCAGTCTAAGATTAGACCAGACTGAGGGTTGTGACAGTAGGATCGGCAGCACGTAGAGGGGGACCCGATCAATCCCCGGTTGCTCATCCCGCCCCTCTGGCCAGCTGAGTGCACGCACGCTCATTTCTTGGGTTGACTTAGGCATACAGAGTTCATTCCCAGTCTAAGCATACGGAGTTCATTCCCAGTCTAAGATCAGATCGACCGAGGGTTGCAGCAGCACATCCTGGGCTCGAGAATGTGCTGTGCCACATTTTTCTTCACCAGGGCACCATCGTCGGAGCATCGTCGGAGAACCTGACCGGCGGCATTGGGATTCTAGTGATCGAGGGGCCGGGGGGTGTGTGCGCACATGATGTGCGATGGGTGCTGGTACTTGGCCCTATATTGGCCCCCTATCCCTCATTAAATCTCGAGAACTCACACCCCCTTAAAGAGCATTTGAGATTTTACAGGTTTGCTGCCAACAGCCATTAAAGTGTCTAACATGGGGACACTTTTTTGAAATGGTCACAAAATCTTGTACACTTTGAGTTTTTAGCTGAATTTTCTGTGCATGCCAACCAAAATACAAGGATCACGTCTACCAAGTTTGGGGCCAAAACTCCTTCCGAAAAAATTTTCAAAAATCGGATCGCAAAAAGTTTTTAAAATCATGAAAAATAGAAAACGAGTCGTCTTATGAAACTTCACGTGAAGGCTTAAGGGACCATTGTATGAATTTACAAGCCATAAAAATGGCATTGGCACAGAAATATGAAGATGTGCCTAAACCCACCTTCCACCCTATCGATCAAGCTTGCGCATCCCGTCTCTCTGGCCGGCGTAGTGCGCCGCCCCCCGCCCGCTCGTTTCGTCGATCGGCTTGGGCATACGGAGTTCCTTCCCAGTCTAAGATTAGATCAGACTGAGGGTTGCGGTTGTAGGATCGGCAGCACACAGAGGGGGACCCAGCCGATCCCCGGCTTAAGCATCCCGCACCTCTTGCCGGATGAGCACCCGCACACTAGTTTCGTGGGTTGACTTAGGCATACGGAGTTCATTCCCAGTCTAAGCATACGGAGTTCATTCCCAATCTAAGATCGGACCAAACCGAGGGTTACGGCAGCACATGCTGGGCTTGGCCATGTGCTGGAGCCACATTTTTCTTCGTCGGGGCACCATCATCGGAGCATCGCCGGAGAACCTGACCGACGGCATTGGGGTTCCGACGATCGGGGGGGCCGGTGGGGTGTGCGCACATGATGTGCGGTGGGTGCTGGTACTTGGCCCTTATATTGGCCCCTATCCCTCATCGAACCTCGAGAACTCACACCCTCTGAAAGAGCATTTGAGATTTTACAAGTTTGCTGCCAGTAGCCATTAAAGTGTCTGAAATGGGGACACTTTTTTCAAATGGTCACAAAATCTTGTACACTTTGAGTTTTTAGTTGAATTTTTTTGTGCATGCCAAAAAAATACAAGGATCACGTCTACCAAGTTTAGGGCCAAAACTCCTTTCGAAAAAATTTTAAAAAATCCCGAACCGTAAAAAGTTTTGAAAATCATGAAAAATAGAAAACGAGTTGTCTTGCCATGAAAGTTCACGTGAAGGCTTAAGGGACCATTGTATGAATTTACAAGCCATAAAAATGGCATTGGCACGTAGACATATGAAGACGTGCCTAAACCCACCTACCACCCTATCGATCGACGGCTTACACATCCCGTCTCTCTGGCCGGCGTAGTGCCCGCCCGTTCGCCTGCGCGCTCGTTTCGTGGGTTGACTTAGGCATACGGAGTTCATTCCCAGTCTAATATCAGATCGGATCGAGCTTTACGGTAACACATTCTTGGCTCGGGCATGTGTTGGTGCCGTATTTTTCTTCGTCGGGGCACCATTACCGGAGCATCACCGGATAACCTGATCGGCAGCATTAGGGTTCCGATGATTGGAGGGGCCGGGGGGTGTGCACATATGATGTGCGATGGGTGCTGGTACTTGGCCCTTATATTGGCCCCCTATCCCTCATCAAACCTCGAGAACTCACACCCCCTTAAAGAGCATTTGAGATTTTACAGGTTTGCTGCCAGTAGCATTTGAAAAAAGTGTCTGAAATGGGGACACTTTTTTCAAATGGTCACAAAATCTTGTAGACGTCAAGTTTTTAGCTGAATTTTTTTGTTCATGCCAATAAAAATACAGGGATCACGTCTACCAAATTTGGGGGCAAAACTCCTTCTAAAAAACTTTTTAAAAATCTCAAACTGCAAAAAGTTTCAAAAATCTTGAAAAATAGGAAACAAGTCGTCTTGCCATGAAACTTCACGTGAAGTTTTAAGGGACCATTGTATGAATTTACATGCCATAAAAATGGTATTGGCATGCAGAAATATGAAGATGTGCCTAAACCCACCTACCACCCTATCGATCCACGGCTTGCGCATCCCTCTCTGGCCGGCGTAGTGCCTGCCCGTCCGCTCATTTTGTCGGTTGGCTTAGGCATACGGAGTTCATTCCCAGTCTAAGATCAGATCGAATCGAGGATTGTGGCAGCAGGATCGGCAGGACACAGAGGGTGACCTGGTCGATCCCCAGCTTGCGCATGCCGCCCCTCTGGTCGGCTAAGCACCCGTACACTCGTTTGAGTTCATTCCCAGTCTAAGATCAAACCGAATCGAGGGTTGTGGCAGTAGGATCGGTAGGACACAGAGGGTGACCTGGTCTATCCCCAGCTTGCGCATCCCGCCCCTCTGGCCGGCTAAGCACCCGTACGCTCATTTCATGGGTTGACTTAGGCATACGGAGTTCATTCTAGTCTAAGCAATACAAGAGCATTTCCAGAATTCTGTCTTCCTGTCCTGTTTCTCTTTAACTTGCGTAATCAGCCCTTCCCTTTGTTCTAGTGCCCGCACGCTTGTGTTTTAGGCTGACTTAGGCATCAAGGACGAGATTCCAAGCCTAAGGCCGCACGGATTCTGAGTCTAAGGTCGGAGCCCGTGACAGTTGGTATCAGAGCAAGTTCGATTCTGCGTGTTTGTGTTGTGCAGGTTAGATCGTGATTGAGGAGATGGCATCCCAAAGCGACGTTGCTAGCCAACAACCAGAGGCCCAGGAGCATGGGCGAGGAAGAGGCAAGAAAGCTTGTTCTAGAGATATCTGGTCTACCATGGACGGTAGGCTGGCCAAGGTGGAGGTGACCATAGGCGACATGGGGGAGAAGCTGGAGGAAGTAGAAACTCACATTGCATCGCTAGACTCCATGGGGGAGGAGATCCAAAGTGAGCTAGCAGCTGCTCTCAACAATGGCCTGGATGAGATCACCCGAAAGAATGAATCCTTGGAGGCGGAAGTTCTGACTTTGCGAGATGGCATGGAGGCCATGCGCCAGCGGATGGAGGAGCTTACCAGTGAGCTCGTTACTTGCAAGACTGCCATTGGGAATGGCATGTTTGCTGGAGTGTCCAGATCCAGATTGGATGTCCCCAAGCCTAAGGAGTTTAAGGGGACTAGGGCGGCCAAAGAAGTAGACAACTACCTTTGGGGTATGGAGCAGTACTTCCAGGCCATGGGCATGCAAGACGAGGCGATAAAGGTAAGCACCGCTGCTATGTATCTCACTGATGTAGCCTTATTGTGGTGGAGGCGCAGGTGTGATGATGTCAGGCGTGGGAACGCCAAGATTGGAACCTGGGCAGAGTTCCAAAAAGAGTTCAGAGAACAATTTTACCCGGAGTATGCCGATGATGAGGCACGGGCAAAGTTGCGCAGGTTGAGCCAGCAAGGGAACATAAGAGAGTATGTTCAAAAATTCTCTGAACTGATGCTACAGATCTCGGATCTAGGCGAGAAGGACGCATTCTTTGCTTTCATGGATGGGCTGAAGCCGTGGGTGAAGCATGAGCTACAAAGGAGGGGAGTTCATGACTTGGCTAAAGCCATGACCACTGCCGAGGCGTTGATAGAGTTCAAGCCTCTGAACAAGTTCGAGTCTACCAAGCCCAAGGGTAAGGGCAGGGACGATAGGGACCGGAAGAAGCAGTCCAATGGGAAGGACCGTGACCGAGAGTCCAAGGATGGAGACCGAGATCGTTCAACCAAGGATGGCGAAGAAGTAGCCATCAGCAGGCAAGTGGAAGAGCAAGAGGGGACCGAGAGCCACTAACATGCTACCTATTGAGGGAGCACATAGCATGCAATTCCCGCAGATGGGCAAGCTGGCTGCTGTAGACAAGGAGTCTAACGAGGAGCCAGATCAGGGGCAGCAAAGCTTGGGTCGTTTCGTCAATGCTGTCCAGAGTAAAGGGAGCCGCAAGCCAAAGGGCTTGATGTTTGCGGATCTGATGGTTGCGGGTCAGAAGGTGAGCGCACTGGTGGACACAGGTGCCTCACATCTTTTTTTATTTCAGGTGATGGAGCCCGAAAGCTCGAACTAAAGGTACAGAAAGGGATTGGTACCATTAAAACGGTGAACTCCAAGGAAGTTCCAGCCATTGAGTAGCACGGGGAGTGGAATTGCAGCTTGGAGACTGGAAAGGCAAGGAGACCATTGAGGTAATACCCTTGACGACTATGAGTTTGTGATTGGGTTGGATTTCCTTGTTCGGATTAACGCCTTCCTTGTGCCTTTTGCCGATTGTGTTTGCATCTTGGATGCACGGTGCCAATGCCTAGTGCCATTGAGGAGAGGGTCTAGAGTTGGGTCACGGGTCGTGTCAGCCATCCAATTTGCCAAGGCGGTAAGCAGTAAGAAGAAGACACCTTCTTGGCAGCCCTGAAATATGATGAGCCAAGGGAGAAGGAGACCGAGTCACCCTTGGAGGTGCTAAAGGTGCTGAAGACCTTTAGTGATGTGATGCCCGCAAAGCTACCTAGCAAGCTACCACCTAAGAGGAAGGTGGACCACAAGATCGAGCTGGTGTCCGAGGCCAAGCCACCAGCCAGAGCCCCTTACCGAATGTCTCTACCAGAGTTGGAGGAGTTGAGGAAGCAGCTCAAGGAGTTAGTTGATGCTGGCTTCATCAGGCCATCGAAAGCACCCTATGGTGCACCGGTTCTATTCCAGCGCAAGCATGATGGGTCGTTGCGACTGTGCATAGACTACTGGGCTTTGAACAAGTTGACCATCAAGAACAAGTACCCCATCCCACTCATTGCGGACTTGTTCGATCAACTTGGAAGCGCAAGGTGGTTCACCAAGTTGGATTTGAGGTCGGGCTACTATCAAGTCAGGATCACGGAGGGAGATGAGCAAAAGACAGCATGTGTCACTCGGTATGGTTCGTATGAGTTCTTGGTGATGCCTTTCGGACTCACGAATGCCCCAGCAACATTCTGCACCCTTATGAACAAGGTACTTCAGTCATTCCTTGATTGATTTGTTATGGTTTATTTGGATGACATTGTGATCTACAGCCAGACTTTGAGAGAGCATGTAGACCACTTGAGACAGATGTTCGAGGTGTTACGGGCACACAAGCTGTTTGTCAAGAGGGAAAAGTGCTCATTCGCCCAGCAGGAGATCCCGTTCCTTGGCCACATAGTGGAGGTGCAGGATACCATGGATGAAGGCAAAGATACAAGCCATCTTGGAGTGGCAACCGCCAGCCAAGTCACTGAGTTGAGATTGTTCCTTGGGCTGGTTAACTACTACAGGTTGCTTCATCAAGGTCATTTCAGCAATAGCCACGCCATTGACTGACTTGCTCAAAAAAGGGAGAGCATGGGAGTGGAGTGCAGGGTGCCAGGAAGCCTTTGATAGGTTGAAGCGGGCTGTGACCGAGGAGCCAGTCTTGGCCTTCCCAGACCATGCCAAACCATATGAGGTGCATACGGATGCATCAGACTTTGCCATAGGGGGCGTGTTGATGTAAGAGGGATGTCTAGTCGCCTTTGAAAGCAAGAAGCTGAACGAGACTGAACGCAAGTACACAGTCCAAGAGAAGGAGATGACTACAATGGTGCATTGCTTGTGCACTTGGCGCCATTACCTGTTGGGGTTGAGGTTCGTGGTGAGGACAAACAATGTGGTGACCAGCTATTTCCAGACGCAGAAGAAACTATCCCCCAAGCAGGCAAGATGGCAAGATTTTTTTATGGAATTTGACTTTCAGATGGAGTACAAGCCAGGGTGGGCGAACCTAGTGGCAGACGCCCTGAGCAGGAATGCTAACCTTACTGCCATTAGCCAACCAGAGGGGTGCCACACATCAAGAAGGGACTTGCGTATGATCCTACAGCCAAGGCTTTGATGGAATACGCCTAGCAAGGTAAGACTAGGTGTTTTGGTTGCAGATGGTTTGTTGTACACCAGGGCAGTAGGCTGTTTGTACCACAGCACGGGAAGCTCCGCAAGGAAGTTTTGTAAGAGTGTCATGATTCAAGGTGGGCTGGACACCCAGGAGTGAGCCGCACCTTGGCACTGATCGATGACCGGTACTATTGGCCGTACATGAGGGACGATGTGGAGGCCTATGTGAAGACTTGTCTTGTGTGCCAACAGGACAAGGTGGAGCTCAAAAAACCAGGGGGTCTCTTGGAGCCATTGCCAGTGCCAGAACGACCATGGGAGAGTGTTTCTCTGGACTTTATAGTTGGTCTACCCAAGACAGAGGGGTTTGGAAGCATCATGGTAGTGGTGGACAAGTTTTTCAAGTATGGAATCTTCATTCCAATAACCAAGGAGTGCCCAGCCGAAGAGGCAGCTTGATTGTTCCTGAAGAACATGGTTAAGTACTGGGGAGTGCCGAAGACCATTGTTAGTGATCGGGACGGGTGGTTCACGGGCAGGTTCTGGACTGAGTTGTTCAAGCTATTGGGGTCAGACTTGAACTTTTCCACCAGCATGCATCTGTAGACCGATGGGCAGATAGAGCGTGTGAACGGACTACTAGAGGTCTACCTCAGGCACTATGTGAGTGCCACACAAAGGGACTGGCCAAAGCTACTGGATATTGCGCAGCTTTCCTACAACTTGTAAAGGAGCGAGGCAACGAACTAGAGCCCATTTGAGGTTGTGACAGGGCAACAACCACTAACACCCAGTTCGATTGCTGCAGGTTATACAGGGCCGAATCCAGCAGCATACAAGTTTGCCAAGGCATGGCAGGAGCAAACTGACTTGGCCAGAGTTTGTCTACATAAGGTGGCCAAGAGGTCGAAGAAGTGGGCAGACCAGCATAGGCGGGATGTGCAGTTCCAGGTTGGAGACTTGGTATTGGTGAAGTTGCATCCCATTGTGCGCCACAGGGGGCTGCACAAAGGCCTAGTCCAAAGGTATGAGGGACCTTTCCGAGTAGTCAAGAGGGTAGGCAAGGTTGCCTACAAGCTGGATATGCCACCCAAGCCGAGGGTACACCTGGTGTTCCATGTGAGAATGCTCAAGCCATTCCATGAGGATGAGGGAGATCCAGGACGGGCAGAGTCGAAGCGTGCGCCATTGAGAGCAAGGGCCTCATATGAGAAGGAGGGTCTACAGCATCATAGCTGATCGAGAGGTGAGACGGAAGAACTATCAACCAAGACATGAGTACTTGGTGCGCTAGAAGGGACTTCCAAACAGTGAGGTGAGCTGGGAACCGACAGAGGACTTATGGCAGTTTGGGGACCAGATCAGGCAGTACCATGCAGAAGACGCAATGAGGGCGTTGCGCAATCAGGTGGGGGAGAATGTCACACCCTGGACGGGCGTGCCAGGCACATCAGGCAGACCAGCAGGTGAGCCAGAGGTTGAGGCCCATAGACCAGGTGTGCTGGCGGGTATCAGTATGCAAAGCCTAGCAAACAAGCTTAGAACGCCTGCCCGACTTGCAGGCCAGCCCATGAGACCAAGGCCTGTCATACAAGCTACCCGCACCACATCCAGAAGGGCCCAAGGTGCTGGAAATGCAAGGGAAGCTTCTGGAACCAGGCAGGATCAGCATCAGCATCCTGGCAGATTTGGTTGACCCGAAAATCAGGAGCCAGCATCTTGATTGATTATAATCCCATGATTTTAGCCTTTATTCTAGGGATATGCCATTAAGTTGTAGCTGGAGCCTCAACTATAAATAGAGGGCTGCTCCACCCTCATTTGTAACAGTCTAAGATCGAACCAGACTGAGGGTTGCGGTAGCACATGTTGGGCTCGGGCATGTGCTGGTGCCCTATTTTTCTTCGTCGGGGCACCATCGTCGGAGCATCGCCGGAGAACCTAACCGGCGGCATTGGGGTTCCGATGATCGGGGGGCCAGGGGGGTGTGCGCACATGATGTGTGATGGGTGTGGTACTTGGCCCTTATATTGGCTCCCTATCCCCCATCAAACCTCGAGAACTCACACCCACCCTTAAAGAGCATTTGAGATTTTACAGGTTTGCTGCCAATAGCCATTAAAGTGTCTGAACTGGGGACACTTTTTTCAAATGCTCACAAAATCTTGTACACTTCGATTTTTTAGCTGAATTTTTTTGTGCATGCCAATAAAAATACAAGGATCATGTCTACCAAGTTTGGGGCCAAAACTCCTTCCGAAAAAATTTTAAAAAATCTCAAACCGCAAAAAGTTTCAAAAATCGTGAAAAATAGAAAACAAGTCATCTTGCCATGAAACTTCACGTGAAGGCTTAGGGGACCATTGTATGAATTTACAAGCCATAAAAATGGCATTGGCATGCAGAAATATGAATATGTGCCTAAACCCACCTACCACCCTATCGATCCACAGCTTGCGCATCCCGTCTCTCTGGCCAACGTAGTGCCCACCCGCTCGTTTCGTCGGTTGGCTTAGGCATATGGAGTTCATTCCAAGTCTAAGATCTGACCGAACCGAGGGCTGTGGTAGCAGGATCGACAGCACGTAGAAGGGGACCGAGTCAATCCCTGGCTTGCGCATCCCGCCCCTCTAGCCGGCTGAGCGCCCGCACGCTCGTTTCATGAGTTGACTTAGGCATACGGAGTTCATTCCCAGTCTAAGCATACGGAGTTCATTGCTTCGTCGGGGCACCATCATTCCCGACACGTTGGAAGAAACATCCGCGAGCGGCATTGGGGGTTCAACGATCGGGGGGCAGAGGGTGTGACGCACATGTGGTATAATGGAATGCTAAGACGTTGGCCATATATTTGCCCCCTACTCCCCATCGAAACCTCAGAACTTCACACCCCCGTAAGGGCATTGAGATTTTAGTAGGTTGCTGCCAGTAGCCATTAAAGTGTACTGAAATGGACACTTTTTCAAATGGGTCACCAAAATCTTGTACATCTTCGAGATTTTAGCTGAAGTATTAAGTGCATGCCAACAAAAAATACAAGATCTGGCTCTACCAAGTTAAGGGCAAAACTCCCTTCCTGAAAAAATTTTTAAAAAATCTCGGAACCGCAAAAGCATTTGAAAATCAGTGAAAATTAGACAACGAGTCGTCTTGCCATGAAACGTCACGTCATGGCTTAAGGGACCATTGTATGAATTTACAGGCCATAAAAAAGGCATTGGCAATGCAGAAATATGAATATGTGCCTAAACCCACCTACCACCCTATCGATCCACGGGCTTGCGCATCCCGTCCTCTGGCAACGTAGTGCCCGCCACCCGCCCGATCAACTCGTTTCGTCAGTTGGCTTAGGCATACAAGAGTTCATTCCCAGTCTAAGATCGGACCGGATCGAGGGTTGTGGTAGTAGGATCGGTAACACGTAGAGGGGGACCCGACCGATCCCCAGCTTGCGCATCCCGCCCCTCTGGCCGGTTGAGCGCCCGCACGCTCATTTCGTGGGTTGACTTAGGCATACGGAGTTCATTCCCAGTCTAAGCATACAGAGTTCATTCCCAGTCTAAGATCGGACCAGACCGAGGGTTACGGTAGCACATGCTGGGCTTGGGCATGTGCTGGTGCCACATTTTTCTTCATTGGGGCACCATCGCCGGCGCATCACCGGAGAACCTGACCAGCGGCATTGGGGTTTCGACGATCAGGGGGGCCGGAGTTGTGTGCGCAAATGATGTGCGATGGGTGCTGGTACTTGGCCCTTATATTGGCCCCCTATCCCTTATCAAACCTCGAGAACTCACACCCCCTTAAAGGGCATTTGAGATTTTACAGGTTTGCTACCAGTAGCCTTTAAAGTGTCTGAAATAGGGACATTTTTTTCCAAAACTCCTTCCGACAAAATTTTGAAAAATTCAGCTAAAAAAGGCTCGTTTCGTGGGTTGACTTAGGCATACGAAGTTCATTCCCAGTCTAAGATCAAACTGGACCAAGGGTTTTAGCAACACATGCTGGGCTCGGGTATGTGCTGGTGTCATATTTTTCTTGTCCGGGGCACCATCGTCGGAGCATCGCCCGAGAACGTGACCGGCGGCATTGGGATTCCAGCGATCGAGGGGGTCGGGGGGGTGTGCGCACATGATATGCGATGGGTGCTGGTACTTGGGCCTTATATTGGCCTCCTATCCCTAATCAAACCTCTAGAACTCACACTCCCTTAAAGAGCATTTGAGATTTTACAGGTTTGCTGCCAGTAGCCATTAAAGTGTCTAAAATGGGGATACTTTTTTCAAATGGTCACAAAATCTTGTACACTTCGAGTTTTTAGCTGAATTTTTTTGTGCATACAAAAAAAAATACAAGGATCATGTCTACCAAGTTTGGGGCCAAAAATCCTTTCGAAAAAATTTTAAAACATCTCGAACCGTAAAAAGTTTCAAAAATCATGAAAAATAGAAATCAAGTCGTGTTGCCAGGAAACTTCACGTGAAGGTTTAAGGGACCATTGTATGAATTTACAAGCCATAAAAATGGCATTGCCATGCAGAAATATGAAGATGTGCCTAAACCCACCTACCACCCTATCGATCCACGGCTTGTGCATCCCGTCTCTCTGGCCGATGTAGTGCCTACCCGCCCGCCAGCCCGCTTGTTTCGTCGGTTGGCTTAGGCATACGGAGTTCATTCCCAGTCTAAGATCAGACTCGACCGAGGGTTGTGGCAGCAGGATCGGCAGCACGTAGAGGGGGACCCAGTCGATCCTCGGCTTGCGCATCCTGCCCCTCTAGCTGGCTGAGCGCCCGCACGCTCGTTTCATGGGTTGACTTAGGCATACGGAGTTCATTCCCAGTCTAAGGATACGGAGTTTCATTGCCAGTCTAAGATCAGACCGGATCGAGGGTTTCAACAGCAAATATTGGGCTCGGGCATGTGCTGGTGCCATATTTTTCTTCGTCGGGGCACCATCACCGGAGCATCGTCGGAGACCTTACCGACGGCATTGGGGTTCCGACGATCGGAGGGCCAGGGGGTGTGCGCACATGATGTGTGATGGATGCTGGTACTTGGCCCATATATTGGCCCCCTATCCCTCATCAAACCTCAACAACTCACACCCCCTTAAAGGGCATTTGAGATTTTACAGGTTTGCTGCCAGTAGCCATTAAAGTGTCTGAAATGGGGACAATTTTTTCAAATGGTCACAAAATCTTGTACACTTCGAGCTTTTAGCTGAATTTTTTTGTGCATGCCAATAAAAATACAAGTATGACGTCTACCAAGTTTGTGGCAGCAGGATCGGTAGCACGCAGAGGGGGACTCGACCGATCCCCGACTTGCGCATCCCGCCCCTCTGGCCGGCTGAGCGCCCGCACGTTCGTTTCGTGGGTTGACTTAGGCATACGGAGTTCATTACCAGTCTAAGCATACGGAGTTCATTCCCAGTCTAAGATCAGACCGGACCAAGGGATGCGACAGCACATGCTGGTGCCACATTTTTCTTCACCGGAGCACCATCGTCGGAGCATCGTCGGAGAACCTGATCGGCGGCACTGGGGTTCTGTCGATCGGGGGGGCCGGGGGTGGTGTGCGCATATGATGTGCGAAGGGTGCTGGTACTTGGCCCTTATATTGGCCCCCTATCCCTCATCAAACCTTGAGAACTCAACCCCCTTAAAGAGCATTTGAGATTTTACAGGTTTGCTGCCAGTAGCCATTAAAGTGTCTGAAATGGGGACAGTTTTTTCAAATGGTCACAAAATCTTGTACACTTCGAGCTTTTAGCTGAATTTTTTTATGCATGCCAATAAAAATACAAGTATGACATCTACCAAGTTTGTGGCAGCAGGATCGGTAGCACGCAGAGGGGGACCCAGCCGATCCCCGACTTGCGCATCCCGCCCTTCTGGCCGGCTGAGCACCCGCACGTTCGTTTCATGGGTTGACTTAGGCATACGGAGTTCATTACCAGTCTAAGCATACGAAGTTCATTCCCAGTCTAAGATCGGACCGGACCAAGGGATGCGACAGCACATATTGGGTCGGGCATGTGCTGGTGCCGTATTTTTCTTCACCGGAGCACCATCGTCGGAGCATCGTCGGAGCATCGTCGGAGAACCTGATCGACGGCATTGGGGTTCCGTCGATCGGGGGGACCGGGGGGGTGTACGCATATGATGTGCGAAGGGTGCTGGTACTTGGCCCTTATATTGGCCCCCTATCCCTCATCAAACCTTGAGAACTCAACCCCCTTAAAGAGCATTTGAGATTTTACAGGTTTGCTGCCAGTAGCCATTAAAGTGTCTGAAATGGGGACAGTTTTTTCAAATGGTTACAAAATCTTATACACTTCGAGCTTTTAGCTAAATTTTTTTGTACATGCCAATAAAAATACAAGTATGACGTCTACCAAGTTTGGGGCCAAAACTCCTTTCGTAAAAATTTTAAAAAATCTCGAACCGTAAAAAGTTTGAAAAATTATGAAAAATAGAAAACGAGTCATCTTGCCATGAAACTTTACGTGAAGGCTTATGGGACCATTGTATGAATTTACAAGCCGTAAAAATGACATTGGCACATAGAAATATGAAGATGTGCCTAAACCCACTTACCACCCTATCGATCTATGGCTTGCGCATCCTGTCTCTCTGGCTGGCATAGTGCCCGCCCGACCGCTCGTTTCATCAATTGGCTTAGGCATACGGAGTACATTCCCAGTCTAAGATCAGATCAGACCAAGGGTTGCAACAGCAGGATTGGCAGCACGTAGAGGGGGACCCGACTGATCCCCGACTTGCGCATCCCGCCCCTCTGGCTGGCTGAGCGCCCGCACGCTCGTTTTGTGGTTTGACTTAGGCATACGGAGTTCATTCCCAGTCTAACCATACGAAATTCATTCCTAGTCTAAGATCGGATCGGACCGAGGGTTGCAACAGCACATGCTAGGCTCAGGCATGAAACTTCACGTGAAGGCTTAAGGGACCACTGTATGAATTTACAAGCCATAAAAATGGCATTGACATGCAGAAATATGAAGATGTGCCTAAACCCACCTACCACCCTATGGATCCACAGCTTGCACATCCCGTCTCTCTGGCCGGTGTAGTGCCCTTCCGCCCTTTGCCCGCACGTTTCGTTGATTGGCTTAGGCATATAGAGTTCATTCGCAGTCTAAGATTGGACCAGATTGAGGGTTGCGGTTAGCCAGGATTGATAGCACGCAGAGGAGGACCAGGCCGATCCTCAGCTTACGCATCCCGCCCTTCTGGCCGACTGAGGCCCGCACGCTCGTTTCATGGGTTGACTTAGGCATACGGAGTTCATTCCCAATCTAAGCATACAGAGTTCATTCCCAGTCTCAGATCGAACTAGACCGAGGGTTGCGGTAGCACATGCTAGGCTCGGGCATGTGCTCGTGCCACATTTTTCTTTGTCGGGGAACCATCGTCGGAGAACCTGACCGGTAGCCATTAAAGTGTCTGAAATGGGGACACCTTTTTCTAATGGTCACAAAATCTTGAACACTTTGAATTTTTTGCTGAATCTTTTTGTGCATGCCAACAAAAATACAAGGATGATGTCTACCAAGTTGGGGGCCAAAACTCCTTTCGAAAAAATTTAAAAAAATCCCAAACCGTAAAAAGTTTCAAAAATCGTGAAAAATAGAAAATGAGTTGTCCTAGCACGAAACTTCACGTAAAGGCTTAAGGGACCATGGTAAGAATTTACAAGCCATAAAAATGGCATTGGCACACAAAAATATAAAGATGTGCCTAAACCCACCTACCACCCTATCGATCCACGGCTTGCTTATCCCATCTTTCTGGCCGGCATAGTGCCCGCCCGCCTGCCCGCTGTTTCGTCGATTGGTTTAGGCATACGGAGTTCATTCCCAGTCTAAGATTGGACCGGACTGAGGGTTGCAGTAGTAGGATAGGCAGCACACAGAAGGGGACCCGACCGATCCTCGGCTTACGCATCCCGCCCCTCTAGTCGGTTGAGCGCCTGCACGCTCGTTTCGTGGGTTGACTTAGGCATACGGAGTTCATTCCCAGTCTAAGCATACGGAGTTCATCCCAGTCTAGATCGAACCATACGAGGGTTGCGGTAGCACATGCTGGGCTCAAGCATGTGCTGGTGCCGTATTTTTCTTCGCCTTGGTACCATCGCCGGAGAACTTGACCGGCGACATTGGGGTTCCGGGGATCGGGGGGCTGGGGGTGTGCGCACCTGATGTGCGATGGGTGCTGGTACTTGGCTCTTATATTGGACCCCTATCCCTCATCAAACCTTGAGAACTCACACCCCCTTAAAGAGAATTTGAGATTTTACAAGTTTGCTGCCAGTAGCCATTAAAGTGTCTGAAATGGGGACATTTTTTTCAAATGGTCACAAAATCTTGTACACTTCGAGTTTTTAGCTAAATTTTTTTGTGCATGCCAAGAAAAATACAAGGATCACGTCTACCAAGTTTGGAGCCAAAAATAATTCTGAAATAATTTAAAAAAATCCTGAATCACAAAAAGTTTCAAAAATCATGAAAAATAGAAAACGAGTCATCTTGCCATGAAACTTTACGTGAAGGCTTAAGGGACCATTGTATGAATTTGCAAGCCATAAAAATGGCATTGGCACGCAGAAATATGAAGATGTGCCTAAACCCACCTATCACCCTATCGATCCACAGCTTGCGCATCCCGTCTCTCTAGCCGGTGTAGTGCCCGCCCGCCCTCACGCTCGTTTCACCAGTTAGCTTAAGCATACGGAGATCATTCCCAGTCTAAGATCGAACCAGACCGATGGTTGGGGCAGTACGATTAACAGCACGCAGAGGGGGTCCCAGCCGATCCCCGGCTTGCGTATCGCGCCCCTCTGGCTTGCTGAACGCCCGTACGCTCGTTTCGTAGGTTGACTTAGGCATACAGAGTTCATTCCTAGTCTAAGCATATGGTATTCATTCCCAGTCAAGATCAGATCGGATCGAGGGTTGTGGCAGCACATGCTAGGCTCGAGCTTGTGATGGTGCCGCATTTTTCTTCGCTGGGGCACCATCGTCGGAGCATCGTCGGAGAACCTAATTGGCGGCATTGGGGTTCCAGCGATCGGGGGGGTTGGGGGGGTGTGCGTACATGATGTACGATGGGTGCTGGTACTTGGCCCTTATATTGGCCCCTATCCCTCATCAAACCTCGAGAACTCACACCCCCTTAAAGAGCTTTTGAGATTTTACAGGTTTGCTGCCAGTAGCCACTAAAGTGTTTGAAATGGGGACACTTTTTTCAAATGGTCACAAAATCTTGTACACTTCGAGTTTTTAGCTGAATTTTTTTGTGCATGCCAAAAAAAATACAAGGATCATATCTACCAAGTTTGGGGCCAAAACTCCTTTGAAAAAAATTTTAAAAAATCCCAAACCGTAAAATTTTTTGAAAATCATGAAAAATAGAAAACGAGTCGTCTTGCCATGAAACTTCACGTGAAGGCTTAAAGGACCATTGTATGAATTTACAACCCATAAAAATGGCATTGGCATGTAGAAATATGAAGATGTACCTAAACCCACCTACCACACAATCGATCCACGGCTTGCGCATCCCGCCTCTCTGGCCGGCGTGGGGCCCGCCCGTCCGCCCGCCCGCTCATTTTGTCGGTCGGCTTAGGCATACGGAGTTCATTCCCAGTCTAAGATTGAACTAAACTGAGGGATGCGATCACAGGATTGATAGCACGTAGAGGAGGACTCGACCGATCCTCGACTTGCGCATTCTGCCCCTCTAGTCGGCTGAGCGCCTGCATGCTTGTTCCGTGGGTTGACTTAGGCATATCGAGTTCATTCCCAGTCTAAGCATACGGAGTTCATTTCCAGTCTAAGATTGGACCAGACCGAGGGTTGCAGCAGCACATGCTGGGCTCGGGCATGTGTTGCTGTCGCATTTTTCTTCACCGGGGCACCATCGTCGGAGCATCGCCTGAGAACCTGACCAACGGCATTAGGGTTTCGGTGATCGGGGGGGCCGGGGGGTGTGCGCACATGATGTGCGATGGGTGCTGGTACTTGTCCCTTATATTGGCCCCCTATCCCTCATCAAATCTCGAGAACTCACACCCCTTAAAGAGCATTTGAGATTTTACAGGTTTGCTGCCAGTAGCCATTAAAGTGTCTGAAATGGGGACACTTTTTTCAAATGATCACAAAATCTTGTACACTTCGAGTTTTTGGCTGAATTTTTTTGTGCATGCCAACAAAAATACAAGGATCATGTCTACCAAGTTTGGGCCCAGAACTCCTTCCGAAAAATTTTTTAAAAAATCCCGAACCACAAAAAGTTTAAAAAATCATGAAAAATAGAGAACGAGTCGTCTTGCCATGAAACTTCATGTGAAGGCTTAAGGGACCATTGTATGAATTTACCAGCCATAAAAATGGCATTGGCACACAGAAATATGAAGATGTGCCTAAACCCACCTACCACCCTATCGATCCACGATGTGTGCATCCCGTCTCTCTGGCCGGCGTACTGCCCGCCCGCCCACTCGTTTCATTGGTTGGCTTAGGCATACAAAGTTCATTCCCAGTCTAAGATCGGACCAGACCGAGAGTTGCAGCAGGAGGATCGGCAACATACAGAAGGGGACCCAGTCGATCTCTGGCTTGCGCATCCCGGCCCTCTGGCCGACTGAGCACCCGCACGCTCATTTTGTTGGTTGACTTAGACATACAGAGTTCATTCTCAGTCTAAGCATACAGAGTTCATTCCCAGTCTAAGATCGGACCAGACCAATGGTTGTGGCAGCACATGCTGGGCTCGGGCATGCGTTAGTGTCGTATTTTTCTTCATCGGAGCACCATCACCGAAGCATCACCGGAGAACCTTACTGGCGACATTAGGGTTCCGACGATCGGGAGGGCCGGGGGGTGTGCGCACATGATGTGCGATGGGTGCCGATACTTGGCCCCTATATTGGCCCCCTATCCCTCATCAAACCTCGAGAACTCACACCCCCTTAAAGAGCATTTAAGATTTTACAGGTTTGCTGCAGTAGCCATTAAAGTGTCTGAAATGGGGACACTTTTTTCAAATGGTCACAAAATCTTGTACACTTCGAGTTTTTAGCTGAATGTTTTTGTGCATGCCAACAAACATACAAGGGTCACGTATACCAAGTTTGGTGCCAAAACTCCTTTCGAAAAAATTTTAAAAAATCCCAAACCGTAAAAAGTTTCAAAAATCATGAAAAATAGAAAAACGAGTCGTCTTGCCATGAAACTTCATGTGAAGGCTTAAGGGATGATAGTATGAATTTACAAGCCATAAAAATGGCATTGGCACGCAAAAGTATGAAGATGTGCCTAAACCCACCTACCACCCTATCGATCCACGGCTGGCGCATCCCGTCTCTCTGGCCGACGTAGTGCCCGCCCGCCCGCTCATTTCGTCGATTGGCTGAGGCATACGAAGTCATTCCCAGTCTAAGATCAGACCAGACCGAGGGTTGCGGCAGCAGGATCAGCAGCACGTAGAGGGGGACCCGATCGATCCCTGGCTTGTGCATCCTGCCCCTCTTGCCGGCTGAGCACCCATACGGAGTTCATTCCCAGTCTAAGATCGGATTGGACCGAGGGTTGCGGCAGAACATGCTAGGATCGGGCATGTGTTGGTGCTGCATTTTTCTTCGTAAGGGCACCATCGTCGGAGCATCGTCGAAAAACCTGACCGGTGGCATTGGGGTTCCGGTGATCGGGGGGCCGGGGGGGTGTGCACACATGATGTGTGATGGGTGCTGGTACTTGGCCCTTATATTGGCCCCCTATCCCTCATCAAACCTTGAGAACTCACATCTCCTTAAAGAGCATTTGAGATTTTACAGGTTTGCTGCCAGTAGCCATTAAAGTGTATGAAATGGGGTCACTTTTTTCAAATGGTCACAAAATCTTGTACACTTCGAGTTTTTAGCTAAATATTTTTGTGCATGCCAAAAAAAATACAAGGATAACATCTAACAAGTTTGGGGCTAAAGCTCCTTCCGAAAAAATTTTCAAAAATCCCAAACCGTAAAAAGTTTCAAAAATCGTGAAAAATAGAAAACGAGTCATCTTGCCATGAAACTTCACGTGAAGGCTTAAGGGACCATTGTATGAATTTACAAGCCATAAAAATGGCATTGGCATGGAGAAATATGAAGATGTGCCTAAACCCACCTGCCACCCTATCAATCCACGGCTTGCACATCCCGTCTCTCTGGCCGACGTACTGCCTGCCTGTCTGCTCGCCCGCTCGCTCGTTTCATCGGTTGGATTAGGCATACGAAGTTCATTCCCAGTGTAAGATCGAACCAGATCGAAGGTTACGACAGCAGAATCGACAACACACAGAGGGGGACCCGATCGATCCTCGACTTGCGTATCCCACCCCTCTGGCCGACTGAGCACCTGCACGCTCGTTTCGTGGGTTGACTTAGGCATACAGAGTTCATACCCAGTCTAAGCGTACGGAGTTCATTCCCAGTCTAAGATCGAACTGGACCAAGGGTTACAGCAGCACATGCTGGGCTCGAGCATGTGTTGCTGCCGCATTTTTCTTCGTCGGGGCTCCATCGCGATGCATCGTCGGAGAACCTGACCGACGGCATTGGGGTTCCGACGATCGGGGGCCTCGGGGGGGCGTGCACACATGATGTCCCCCTATCCCTCATCAAACCTCGAGAACTCACACTCCCTTAAAAAACATTTGAGATTTTACAGGTTTGCTGCCAGTGGCCATTAAAGTGTCTGAAATAGGGACACTTTTTTCAAATGCTCACAAAATCTTGTACACTTCGAGTTTTTAGCTGAATTTTTTTGTGCATGCCAAAAAAAATACAAGGATCACATCTAAAAATTTTGGGGCCAAAAATCCTTCCGAAAAAATTTTAAAAAATCCCGAACCACAAAAAGTTTTGAAAATCATGAAAAATAGAAAACGAGTCGTCTTGCCATGAAACTTCACGTGAAGGCTTAAGGGACCATTGTATGAATTTACAAGCCATAAAAATGGCATTGGCACGTAGAAATATGAGGATGTGCCAAAACCCACCTACCACCCTATCGAGCCACGAGTTACGCATCCCGTCTCTTTGGCCAAGATAGTGCCGGCCGGCCCGCCCGCTCGTTTCGTCGGTTCGCTTAGGCATACGGAGTCCATTCCCAGTCTAAGATCGAACCGGACCGAGTGTTGCGGCAGCAGGATTGTTAGCACGCAGAGGGAGACCCGACTGATCCTTGGCTTGCGCATCCTGCCCCTCGGTCGGCTGACCGCCCGCACGCTCGTTTCGTGGGTTGACTGGTAGGCATGCGGAGTTCATTTCCCCGGTCTAACCATTATAGAGTTCATTTCCAAGTCTAAGATCGGACAGGATCGAGCGTACGGAGCAAATGTGGGCTTCGGGCATGTGCTTGTGCCATATTTTTCTTCGTGTCGGGGCACCATTACCGAGCATCGCCCAGGAGAACCTGACCGGTGGTATTGGTGTTTCGACCGATCGGGTAGGGTCGGGGGGTGAGGGCACATGGCATTGGCACGCAAAATATCAAGATGTCCCTTAAACCCACCTACCACCCCTTTTCATAGAATCCACGGCTTGCACATCTCGTCTCTCTAGTAGGCGTATGCCCGCCAGCCCGCTCGTGGTCGTCGTTGGCTTAGGCGATACAGAGTTCATTCCCAATCTAAGATCAGATCGGACTGCGGGTTTGGGTGCAGGATCAACAGCAACATAGAGGGGGACCGATTTGGATCCCCGGACTTTATGCATCCCGCCCCTTGGCCCACTGAGGCTCCCGCTATGCTCGTTTCAGTTGGGTTGACTTAGGCTACAGAGTTCTATTCCCAGTCTAAGCAAACGGAGTTCATTCCCATTCAAAGATCGGACAAGATCGAGGGTTGTATGCAGCACATGCTGGGGCTCGGGCATGTGCTGTGCCACATTTTTCTTCGCCGGGGCACCATCATCGGAGCATCGTCAGGAAAACCTGACCGCTGCATTGGGATTCCGACGATTGGAGGGGCCGGGGGGTGTGCATACATGATGTGTGATAGGTGCTGTACTTGGCCCTTATATTGGCCCCCTATCCTTCATCAAACCTCGAGAACTCATACCCCCTTTAAGAGTATTTGAGAATTTACAGGTTTGCTGCAAGTAGCCATTAAAGTGCCTGAAATGGGGACACTTTTTTCAAATGGTCACAAAATCTTGTACACTTCGAGTTTTTAGCTAAATTTTTTGTGCATGCCAAAAAAAATACAAGGATGACGTCCACCAAGTTTGGGGCCAAAACTCCTTTCGAAATAATTTTACAAAATCCTGAACCACAAAAAGTTTCAAAAATCATGAAAAATAGAAAACGAGTCATCTTGCCATGAAACTTCACGTGAAGGCTTAAGGGACCATTGTATGAATTTAGAAGCCATAAAAATGGCATTGGCATGCAGATATATGAAGATGTGCCTAAACCAACCTACCACCCTATCGATCTACGGCTTGCGCATCCCATCTCTCTGGCTGGCGTAGTGCTCGCCTTCCTGCCCGTCCACTTGTTTCGTCGGTTGGCTTAGGCATACGGAGTTCATTCCTAGTCTAAGATCAGACCAGAGTGAGGGTTACGGTACCAGGATCAGCAGCACACAGAGGGGGACCCAGTCGATCCCCGACTTGCGCATCCCGCCCTTCTAGCCGGTTGAGTGCCCGTACGCTCATTTCGTGGGTTGACTTAGGCATACGGAGTTCATTCCCAGTCTAAGATCGGACTAGACCGAGGGTTGCGGCAGCACATGCTGGGCTCGGGCATGTGCTGGTGCCACATTTTTCTTCGCCGGGGCACCATCGTCGGAGCATCGCCGGAGAACCTGACTGGCAGCATTGGGGTTTCGACGATCGGGGGGGCCGGGGGGTGTGCGCACATGATGTGTGATTGGTGCTGGTAATTGGCCCTTATATTGGCCCCCTATCCCTCATCAAACCTTGAGAACTAACACCCCCTTAAAGAGCATTTGAGATTTTACAGGTTTGCTCCAAGTAGCCATTAAAGTGTCTGAAATGGGGACACTTTTTTCAAATGGTCACAAAATCTTGTACACTTCGAGTTTTTAGCTGAATTGTTTTGTGCAAGCCAACAAAAATACAAGGATCACGTCTACCAAGTTTGGGGCCAAAACTCTTTGCCAAAAAATTTAAAAAAATCACGAACCGTAAAAAGTTTCAAAAATCATGAAAAATAGAAAACGAGTCGTCTTGCCATGAAACTTCACGTGAAGGCTTAAGGGACCATTGTATGAATTTACAAGCCACAAAAATGGCATTGGCACACAGAAATTTGAAGATGTGCCTAAACCCACCTACCACCCTATTGATCCACGGCTTACGAATCCCATCTCTCTGGCCGCGTAGTGCCCGCTGCCCGCGCTCGTTTCATCGGTTGGCTTAGGCATACGGAGTTTATTCCCAATCTAAGATAGAGCCAGACCAAGGGTTGCGATAGCAAGATCGGCAGCAGGCAGAAGGGGACCCGACCGATCCCCAGCTTGCGCATCCCACCCCTTTGGCCTACTGAGTGCCCGCATGCTTGTTTCGTGGGTTGACTTAGGCATATAAAGTTCATTCCAAGTCTAAGATCAGACCAGACCGAGGGTTCCGGCAGTACATGCTGGGCTCAGGCATGTGCTGGTGTGACTTTTTTCTTCGTCGGGGCACCATCGCCGGAGCATCGTCAGAGAACCTGTCCGACGGCATTGGGGTTCTGGCGATCGAGGGGGCCGGAGGGGTGTGCGCACATGATGTGCGATGGGTGCTGGTACTTGGCCCTTATATTGGCCCCCTATCCTTCATAATCCTCGAGAACTCACACCCCCTTAAAAAGCATTTGAGAATTTACAGGTTTGCTGCCAGTAGCCATTAAAGTGTCTAAAATGGGGACACTTTTTTCAAATGGTCACAAAACTTGTACACTTCGACTTTTAGCTAAATTTTTTGTGCATGCCAACAAAAATACAAGGATGACGTCCACCAAGTTTGGGGAAAACTCCTTTCGAAATAATTTTACAAAATCCCGAACCGCAAAAAGTTTCAAAAATCATGAAAAATAGAAAACGAGTCATCTTGCCATGAAACTTCACGTGAAGGCTTAAGGGACCATTGTATGAACTTAGAAGCCATAAAAATGGCATTGGAGTGCAGAAATATGAAGATATCCCTAAACCAACCTACCACCTTATCGATCTACGACTTGTGCATCCCATCTCTCTGGCCGACATAGTGCCCGCCTGCCCGCCCGCTCGTTTCGTCGGTTGGCTTAGGCATACGGAGTTCATTCCCAGTCTAAGATCAGATCAGATTGAGGGTTGCGGTAGCAGGATCGATAGCACACAGAGGGGGACCCGATTGATCCCCGGCTTGTGCATTCCGCCCCTCTGGCCGCTGAGCGCTCGCATGCTCGTTTCGTGGGTTGACTTAGGCATACGGAGTTCATTCCCAGTCTAAGCATATGGAGTTCATTCCCATTATAAGATTGGACTAGACCGAGGGTTGTGGCAGCACATGCTGGGCTCAGGCATGTGCTGGTGCCACATTTTTCTTCGCCGGGGCACCATCGTCGGAGCATCGCCGTAGAACCTGACCGGCAGCATTGGGGTTTCGACGATCGAGGGGGCCGGGGGGTGTGCGCACATGATGTGTGATTGGTGCTGGTACTTGGCCCTTATATTGGCCCCATATCCCTCATCAAACCTCAAGAACTCACACCCCCTTAAAGAGCATTTGAGATTTTACAGGTTTGCTGCCAGTAGCCATTAAAGTGTCTGAATTGAGGACACTTTTTTCAAATGGTCACAAAATCTTGTACCCTTCGAGTTTTTAGCTGAATTTATTTGTGCATGCCAACAAAAAGACAAGGATCATGTCTACCAAGTTTGGGGCCAAAAATCCTTCCGAAAAAATTTTCAGAAATCCCGAACCATAAAAAGTTTCAAAAATCATGAAAAATAGAAAATGAGTCGTCTTGCCATGAAACTTCACGTGAAGGCTTAAAGGACCATTGTATGAATTTACAAGCCATAAAAATGGCATTGGCACGCAGAAATATGAAGATGTGCCTAAACCCACCTACCACCCTATCGATACACGGCTTGCGCATCCCGTCTCTCTGGCCGGCGTAGTGCCCGCCCACCCGCCTGCCCGCTCGCCCGCTCGTTTCGTTGGTTGGCTTAGGCATACAGAGTTTATTCCCACTCTAAGATCAGACCGAACTGAGGGTTGTGGTAGTAGGATCGGCAGCACGCAGAGGGGGACCTGACCGATCCCTGACTTACGCATCCCGCCCCTCTGGTCGGCTTAGCACCCGCACGCTCGTTTCGTGGGTTGACTTAGGCATACGGAGTTCATTCCCAGTCTAAGATCAGACCGGACCGAGGGTTACGACAGCACATGCTGGGCTCGGTATGTGTTGGTGTCACATTTTTCTTCGCCAGGGCACCATCGCTGGAGCATCGAGAAGAACCTGATCGGCGGCATTCGGGTTCCGACGATGGGGGGGTCGGGGGGGTGTGCGCACATGATGTGTGATGGGGGCTTGTATTTGGCCCTTATATTGGCCCCCTATCTCTCGTCATTCCTCAAGAACTCACACCCCTTAAAGAGCATTTGAGATTTTACAGGTTTGCTGCCAGTAGCCATTAAAGTGTCTGAAATGGGGACACTTTATTCAAATGGTCGTAAAATCTTTGTACACTCTGACTTTTTAGCTGAATTTTTTTTTGCATGCCAACAACGATACAGGGATCACGTCTACCAATTTTTGGGTCAAAACTCCTTTCGAAAAAATTTTAAAAAATCCCGAACTGCAAAAAGTTTGGAAAATCGTGAAAAATAGAAAAACGAGTCGTCTTGCCATGAAACTTCACGTGAAGGCTTAAGGGACCATTGTATGAATTTCCAAGCCATAAAAATGGCATTGGAATGCAGCAATATGAAGATGTGCCAAAACCCACCTACCACCCTATCGATCCACGGCTTGCGCATCCTGTCTATCTGGTCGGCGTAGTGCCCGCCCACCCGCCCGTCCGCTCATTTCGTCAGTTGGCTTAGGCATATAGAGTTCATTCCCAGTCTAAGATAAGACTGGACCGAGGGTTGCGACAGGAGGATCGGTAGCATGCAGAGGGGGAACCGGTCGATCCTCGGCTTGTGCATCCCACCCCTCTAGCTGGCTGAGCACCCGCACGCTTGTTTCGTGGGTTGACTTAGGCATACGGAGTTCATTCCCAGTCTAAGCATAGGGAGTTCATTCCCAGTCTAAGATCGGACCGGACCGAGGGTTGAAGCAGCACATGCTGGGCTTGGGCATGTGTTGGTGCCACATTTTTCTTTGCCGGGGCACCATCGTCGAAGAACCTGACCGGCAGCATTGGGGTTCCGACGATCGGGGGGGCTGGGGTTTGTGCGCAATGATGTGCGATGGGTGCTGGCACTTGGCCCTTATATTGGCCCCATATCCCTCATCAAACATCGAGAACTCACACCCCCTTAAAGAGCATTTGAGATTTTACAGGTTTGCTGCCAGTAGCAATTAAAGTGTCTAAAATGAGGACATTTTTTTCAAATGGTCACAAAATCTTGTACACATCGAATTTTTAGCTGAAATTTTTTGTGCGTGCCAAAAAAAATACAATGATCATGTATACCAAGTTTGGGGAGAAAACACCTTCCGAAAAAATTTTAAAAAATCCCAAACAGTAAAAAGTTTCAAAAATCGTGAAAAATAGAAACGAGTCGTCTTGCCATGAAACTTGACGTGAAGGCTTAAGGGACCATTGTATGAATTTACAAGCCAGAAAAATGGCATTGGCACATAGAAATATGAAGATGTGCCTAAACCCACCTGCCACCCTATCGATCCACGACTTGTGCACCTCGTCTTTCAGCCCGACGTAGTGCTCGCCCGCCCGCTCGCTCGTTTCGTCGGTATATGGAGTTCATTCCCAATCTAAGATTGGACCGGACCCAGGGTTGCAGCAGTAGGATCGACAGCACGTAGAGGGGGACCTGGCCGATCCCGGCTTGCGCATCCCGCCCCTCTGGCCGACTGAGCGCCCGTACGCTCGTTTCGTGGGTTGACTTAGGCATACAAAGTTCATTCCCAGTCTAAGCATACATAGTTCATTCCCAGTCTAAGATCGGACCAAACCGAGGGTTGCGGCAGCACATGCTGGGCTCGGGCATGTGCTGGTGCCATATTTTTCTTCGTTGGGGCACCATCGCCGGAAAACCTGACCGATGGCATTGGGGTTCCGACGATCGGGAGGGCTGGGGGGTGTGCGCACATGATGTGCGATGGGTGCTGGTACTTGGCCCTTATATTGGGCCCCTATCCCTCATCAAACCTCAAGAACTCACACCCTGGTTTAAAGAGCATTTGAGATATTTAACAGGTTGGCTGCCAGTGGGCCATTAAAGTGGGGTTGGGAAATGGGGAACACTGTTTTCAAATGATCACAAATCTTGTACACTTTAAGTTTTTAAAGCTGATATTTTTTTGTGCATGCTAAAAAAAGTACCAAGGATCATGTCTACAAGTTTTGGGCCCGAAACTCCCTCCGAAAAAAATTTAAAATCCCGAACTTGCAAAAAGGTTTCAAAAATTTATGAAAAATCGGAAACGCATCATTCTTGCCATGATACTTCACGTGAAGGCTTAAGGGACCATTGTATGAATTTACAAGCCATAAAAATGGCATTGGCATGCAGAAATATGAAGATGTACCTAAACCCACCTACTACCCTATCGATCCACGGCTTGCGCATCCTGTCTCTCTGGTCGGCGCAGTGCCCGCCCGCTCGTCTGCTCGTTTCGTTGGTTGGCTTATGCATACAGAGTTCAATCCCAATCTAAGATCAGACCAAACCGAGGGTTGCGGCAGCAAGATTGGCAGCACGCAGAGGGGGACTCGACCGATCCCCGGCTTTCGCATCCCACCCCTCTGGCTGGCTGAGCACCCGCACGCTCGTTCATGGGTTAACTTAGGCATACGGAGTTCTTTCCCAGTCTAAGCATGCAGAGTTCATTCCCAGTCTAAGATTCGAAAATCATGAAAAATAGAAAACGAATCGCCTTGCCATGAAACTTCACGAGATGGCTTAAGGGACCATTGTATGAATTTACAAGCCATAAAAATGGTATTGGCTTTCAGAAATATGAAGATGTGCCTAAACCAACCTACCACCCTATCGATCCACAGCTTGCGAATCCCCTCTCTCTAGCCAACGTAGTGCCCGCCCGCCCGCCCGCTCGTTTCGTCGGTTGGCTTAGGCATACGGAGTTCATTCCCAGTCTCAGATCAGACCGGATCGAGGGTTGCGACAGTAGGATCGGCAGCATGCTAAGGGGGACCCGACCGATCCCTGGCTTGCGCATCCTGTCGCTCTGGCCGACTGAGCACCCGCACGCTCAATTCATGGGTTGACTTAGGCATACGGAGTTCATTCCCAGTCTAAGATCGGACTGGACCGAGGGTTGCGATAGCAAATGCTGGGCTCGGGCATGTGCTGGTACTTGGCCCTTATATTGGCCCCCTATCTCTCATCAAACCTCGAGAACTCACACCCCCTTAAAGAGCGTTTGAGATTTTACAGGTTTGCTGCCAGTAGCCATTAAACTGTCTGAAATAGGGACACTTTTTTCAAATGGTCACAAAATCTTGTACACTTCGATTTTTTAGCTGAATTTTTTTGTGCATGCCAACAAAAATACAAGGATCACGTCTACCAAGTTTGGGGCCAAAAATCCTTCCAAAAAAAGTTTAAAAAATCCCGAACCGTAAAAAGTTTCAAAAATCATGAAAAATAAAAAACGAGTCGTCTTGCCATGAAACTTCACGTGCAGGCTTAAGGGACCATTGTATGAATTTACAAGCCATAAAAATGGCATTGGCATAGGGAAATATGAAGATGTGCCTAAACCCACCTACCACCCTATCGATCCACGACTTGCGCATCCCGTCTCTCTGGCCGGCGTAGTGCCCGCCCGCTCGTTTCGTCGGAGTTCATTCCCAGTCTAAGATTGTACCAAACTGAGAGTTGTGGTAGCAGGATCGACAGCACGCAGAGGGGGACCTGACCGATCCCCGGCTTGCGCATCCCGCCCCTCTGGCCGGCAGAGAACCTGCACGCTCATTTCATGGGTTGACCGAGGCATATGGAGTTCATTCCCAGTCTAAGCATACGAGTTCATTCCTTGTCTAAGATCGGACCGGACTGAGGGTTGCAGCAGCACATGCTGGGCTCGGGCATGTGCTGGTGCCACATTTTTCTTCGTCGAGGCACCATCGTCAGAGCATCGCCGGAGAACCTGACTGGGTATTGGGTTCCGACGATCAGGGAGGTCGGGGGGGCTGTGCGTACATGATGCGCGATGGGTGCTGGTACTTGGTGCTCATATTGGCCCCCTATCCCTCAGCAAACCTCGAGAACTCACACCCCCTTAAAGAGCGTTTGAGATTTTACAGGTTTGCTGCCAGTAGCCATTAAAGTGTTTGAAATAGGGACACTTTTTTCAATTGGTCACAAAATCTTTTTTCAAATGGTCACAAAATCTTTTTTCAAAAGATCACGTCTACCATGTTTGGGGCCAAAACTCCATCCGAAAAAATTTTAAAAAATCCCGAACCGCAAAAAGTTTCAAAAATCGTGAAAAATAAAAAACGAGTTGTCGTGCGATGAAACTTCACGTGAAGGCTTAAGGGACCATTGTATGAATTTACAAGCCATAAAATGGCATTGGCACGTAGAAATATAAAGATGTGCCTAAACCCACCTACCACCCTATCGATCCACGGCTTGCGCATCCAGTCTCTCAGGCCGGCGTAGTGCCCGCCCACCCGCCCTTTCATTTCGTCAGTTGGCTTAGGCATACAGAGTTCATTCCCAGTTTAAGATCGGACCGGATCGAGGGTTGCAGCAGCAGGATTGGTAGCATCCAGATCCCTGGCTTATGCATCCCGCCCTTCTGGTCGGTTGAGCGCCCACTCGCTCATTTCTTGGGTTGACTTAGGAACATGGAGTTCATTCGTAGTCTAAGCATACGGAGTTCATTCCCAATCAAGAGCAGACCAGACCGAGGGTTGCAGCAGCACATGCTGGGCTTGGGCTTGCAATGGTGCCGCATTTTTCTTCGTTGGGGCCCCATCGTCGGAGCATTACTGCAGAACATGACCGGCGACATTTTGGTTCCGGTGATCGGAGGGGTCGGGAGGGTGTGCACACATGATGTGTGATGGGTACTGGTACTTGGCCCTTATATTGGCCCCCTATCCCTCATCAAACCTTGAGAAATCACACCCCTTTAAAAAGCATTTGAGATTTTACAGGTTTGATGCCAGTAGCCATTAAAGTGTTTGAAATGGGGACACTTTTTTCACATGGTCACAAAATCTTGTACACTTCGAGTTTTTAGATCAATTTTTTTGTGCATGCCAACTAAAATATAAGGATCACGTCTACCAAGTTTGGAGCCAAAACTCCTTCCAAAAAAATTTTAAAAAATCCCAAACCACAAAAAGTTTCAAAAATAGTGAAAAATAGAAAACGAGTCGTCTTGCCATGAAACTTCACGTGAAGGCTTAAGGGACCATTGTATGAATTTACAAGCCATAAAAATGGCATTGGCACACAGAAATATTAAGATGTGCCTAAACCCACCTACCACCCTATCGATCCACGACTTGCGCATCTCGTCTCTCTGGCCGACGTAGTGCCCGTCCGCCCGCCCGCCCGCCTGCTCGTTTCGTCGGTTGGCTTAGGCATACGGAGTTCATTGCCAGTCTAAGATCGGATCGGATGGAGGGTTGCGGCAGAAGGATCGACAGCACATAGAGGGGGACCCGACCATCCCTGACTTGCGCATCCCGCCCCTCTAGCGGGTTGAGCACCCGCATGTTCGTTTCGTGGGTTGACTTAGGCATACGGACTTCATTCCCAATTTAAGCATACAGAGTTCATTCCTAGTCGAAGATCAGACCGGACCGAGGGTTACGACAGCACATGCTGGGCTCAAGCATGTGTTGGTGCCGTACTTTTCTTCGTTGTTGCACCATCACCGGAGCATCGTCGGAGAACCTGACCGGTGGCATTGGGGTTTCGACGATCGGGGGGTCGGGGGGGGTGTGCGCACGTGATGTGCGAT
>NW_019167849.1:3818965-3892670 GCF_002303985.1 Durio zibethinus | reverse complement strand
TCACACCAGCACATGCCTGAGCCCAGCATGTACTGTTGGAACCCTCGGTCTGGTCTGATCTTAGACTTGGAATGAACTTTATATGCCTAAGTCAACCCACGAAATAAGCGTGCGGGCACTCAATAGGCCAAAGGGGTGGGATACGCAAGCTGGGGATCGGTCGGGTCCCCTTCTGCATGCTGCCGATCCTGCTATCGCAACCCTTGGTCCAGCTCTATCTTAGACTGGGAATAAACTCCGTATGCCTAAGCCAACCGATGAAACGAGCGGGCGGGCGGGCACTACGCGAGCCAGAGAGATGGGATTCGTAAGCCGTGGATCAATAGGGTGGTAGGTGGGTTTAGGCACATCTTCAAATTTCTGTGTGCCAATGCCATTTCTGTGGCTTGTAAATTCATACAATGGTCCCTTAAGCCTTCACGTGAAGTTTCATGGCAAGACGACTCGTTTTCTGTTTTTCACGATTTTTGAAACTTTTTACAGTTCGTGATTTTTTAAAATTTTTTGGCAAAGAGTTTTGGCTCCAAACTTGGTAGACGTGATCCTTGTATTTTTGTTGGCTTGCACAAAACAATTCAGCTAAAAACTCGAAGTGTACAAGATTTTGTGACCATTTGAAAAAAGTGTCCCCATTTCAGACACTTTATTGGCTACTTGGAGCAAACCTATAAAATCTCAAATGCTCTTTAAGGGGGTGTTAGTTCTCGAGGTTTGATGAGGGATAGGGGGCCAATATAAGGGCCAATTACCAGCACCAATCACACATCATGTGCGCACACCCCCCGGCCCCCCCGATCGCCGAAACCCCAATACTGCCAGTCAGGTTCTCCGGCGATGCTCCGACGATGGTGCCCCGGCGAAGAAAAATGTGGCACCAGCACATGCCCGAGCCCAGCATGTGCTGCCGCAACCCTCGGTCTAGTCCGATCTTAGACTGGGAATGAACTCCGTATGCCTAAGTCAACCCACGAAATGAGCGTACGGGCACTCAACCGGCTAGAGGGGCGGGATGCGCAAGTCGGGGATCGACTGGGTCCCCCTCTGTGTGCTGCTGATCCTGGTACTGTAACCCTCACTCCGGTCTGATCTTAGACTAGGAATGAACTCCGTATGCCTAAGCCAACCGACGAAACAAGCGGACGGGCAGGAAGGCGAGCACTACGCCAGCCAGAGAGATGGGATGCGCAAGTCGTAGATCGATAGGGTGGTAGGTTGGTTTAGGCACATTTTCATATATCTGCATGCCAATGCCATTTTTATGGCTTCTAAATTCATACAATGGTCCCTTAAGCCTTCACGTGAAGTTTCATGGCAAGATGACTCGTTTTCTATTTTTCATGATTTTTGAAACTTTTTGTGGTTCAGGATTTTGTAAAATTATTTTGAAAAGAGTTTTGGCCCCAAACTTGGTGGACGTCATCCTTGTATTTTTTTTGGCATGCACAAAAAATTTAGCTAAAAACTCGAAGTGTACAAGATTTTGTGACCATTTGAAAAAAGTGTCCCCATTTCAGGCACTTTAATGGCTACTTGCAGCAAACCTGTAAATTCTCAAATACTCTTAAAGGGGGTATGAGTTCTCGAGGTTTGATGAAGGATAGGGGGCCAATATAAGGGCCAAGTACCAGCACCTATCACACATCATGTATGCACACCCCCCGGCCCCTCCAATCGTCGGAATCCCAATGCAGCCGGTCAGGTTTTCTGACGATGCTCCGATGATGGTGCCCCGGCGAAGAAAAATGTGGCACCAGCACATGCCCGAGCCCAGCATGTGCTGCATCAACCCTCGATCTTGTCCGATCTTTGAATGGGAATGAACTCCGTTTGCTTAGACTGGGAATGAACTCTGTATGCCTAAGTCAACCCATGAAACGAGCATGCGGGAGCTCAGTGGCCAGAGGGGCGGGATGCATAAGTCGGGGATCAATCGGGTCCCCCTCTATGTGCTGTTGATCCTGCTACCACAACCCGCAGTCCGATCTGATCTTAGATTGGGAATGAACTCTGTATGCCTAAGCCAACCGACGAAACGAGCGGGCTGGCGGGCATACGCCTACTAGAGAGACGAGATGTGCAAGCCGTGGATCGATAGGGTGGTAGGTGGGTTTAGGGACATCTTGATATTTTTGCGTGCCAATGCCATGTGCGCACACCCCCCCGACCCTACCGATCGTCGAAACACCAATACCACCGGTCAGGTTCTCTGGCGATGCTCCGGTAATGGTGCCCCGACGAAGAAAAATATGGCACTAAGCACATGCCCGAGCCCAGCATTTGCTACCGTAACCCTCGATCCTGTCCGATCTTAGACTGGGAATGAACTCTATATGGTTAGACGGGGAATGAACTCCGCATGCCTAAGTCAACCCACGAAACGAGCGTGCGGGCGTTCAGCCGACCGAGGGGCAGGATGCGCAAGCCAGGGATCAGTCGGGTCTCCCCCTGCGTGCTACCGATCCTGCTGCCGCAACACTCGGTCCAGTTCGATCTTAGACTGGGAATGGACTCCGTATGCCTAAGCGAACCGACGAAACGAGCGGGCGGGCGGGCCGGCACTATCCTGGCCAAAGAGACGGGATGCGCAAGTCGTGGCTCGATAGAGCGATAGGTGGGTTTTGGCACATCCTCATATTTCTATGTGCCAATGCCATTTTTATGGCTTGTAAATTCATACAATGGTCCCTTAAGCCTTCACGTGAAGTTTCATGGCAAGACGACTCATTTTCTATTTTTCATGATTTTCAAAACTTTTTGTGGTTCGGGATTTTTTAAAATTTTTTCGGAAGGATTTTTGGCCCCAAAATTTTTAGATGTGATCCTTGTATTTTTTTTGGCATGCACAAAAAAATTCAGCTAAAAACTCGAAGTGTACAAGATTTTGTGAGCATTTGAAAAAAGTGTCCCTATTTCAGACACTTTAATGGCCACTGGCAGCAAACCTGTAAAATCTCAAATGTTTTTTAAGGGAGTGTGAGTTCTTGAGGTTTGATGAGGGATAGGGGGCCAATAGAAGGGCCAAGTACCAGCACCCATCGCACATCAGGTGCGCACACCCCCAGCCCCCCGATCCCCGGAACCCCAATGTCGCCGGTCAAGTTCTCCGATGATGGTACCAAGGCGAAGAAAAATACGGCACCAGCACATGCTCGAGCCCAGCATGTGCTACCGCAACCCTCGGTCTGGTCCGATCTTAGACTGGGAATGAACTCCGTATGCTTAGACTGGGAATGAACTCCGTATGCCTAAGTCAACCCACGAAACGAGCGTGCAGGAGCTCAATCGACTAGAGGGGCGGGATGCGTAAGTCGGGGATCGGTCGGGTCCCCTTCTGTGTGCTGCCTATCCTACTACTGCAACCCTCAGTCGGGTCCAATCTTAGTGGCTACTGGCAGCAAACCTGTAAAATCTCAAAAGCTCTTTAAGGGGGTGTGAGTTCTTGAGGTTTGATGAGGGATAGGGGCCAATATAAGGGCCAAGTACCAGCACCCATCATACATCATGTCGCACACCCCAACCCCCGATCGTGAACCCCAATACGCAATTTAGGGTTCTCCGAGGATGCTCCGCGATGGTGCCCCAGGAAGAAAAATACGCGCAACCATCACAAGCTCGAGCCTGCATGCTGCCGCAACCCTCGGTCCGATCTGATCTTGACTGGGAATGAATACGTATGCTTAGACTAGGAATGAATCTGTATTGCCTAAGTCAACCAAGAACGACGTAACGGGCGCTCAAGCAAGCCAGAGGGGCGCGATGCGCAAGCCGGGGATCGGCTAGGACCCCTCTGGTGCTGTTAATCGTACTGCTCCAACGTGGTCTGGTTCGATCTTAGACTGGGAATGAACTCCGTATGCTTAAGCCAACTGGTGGAACGAGCGTGAGGGCGGGCGGGCACTACGCCGGCCAGAGAGACGGGATGCGCAAGCTGTGGATCGATAGGGTGATAGGTGGGTTTAGGCACATCTTCATATTTCTACGTGCCAATGCCATTTTTATGGCTTGCAAATTCATACAATGGTCCCTTAAGCCTTCACGTAAAGTTTCATGGCAAGATGACTCGTTTTCTATTTTTCATGATTTTTGAAACTTTTTGTGATTCAGGATTTTTTAAAATTATTTCAGAATTATTTTTGGCTCCAAACTTGGTAGACGTGATCCTTGTATTTTTCTTGGCATGCACAAAAAAATTTAGCTAAAAACTCGAAGTGTACAAGATTTTGTGACCATTTGAAAAAAATGTCCCCATTTCAGACACTTTAATGGCTACTGGCAGCAAACTTGTAAAATCTCAAATTCTCTTTAAGGGGGTGTGAGTTCTCAAGGTTTGATGAGGGATAGGGGGCCAATATAAGGGCCAAGTACCAGCACCCATCGCACATCAGGTGCGCACACCCCCAGCCCCCCGATCCCCGGAACCCCAATGTCGCCGGTCAAGTTCTCCGACGATGGTACCAAGGCGAAGAAAAATACGGCACCAGCACATGCTCGAGCCCAGCATGTGCTACCGCAACCCTCGGTCTGGTCCGATCTTAGACTGGGAATGAACTCCGTATGCTTAGACTGGGAATGAACTCCGTATGCCTAAGTCAACCCACGAAACGAGCGTGCAGGCGCTCAACCGACTAGAGGGGCGGGATGCGTAAGTCGGGGATCGGTCGGGTCCCCTTCTGTGTGCTGCCTATCCTACTACTGCAACCCTCAGTCGGGTCCAATCTTAGACTGGGAATGAACTCCGTATGCCTAAGCCAATTGACGAAACAGCTGGCAGGCGGGCGGGCACTACGCCGGCCAGAGAGATGGGATAAGCAAGCCGTGGATCGATAGGGTGGTAGGTGGGTTTAGGCACATCTTTATATTTCTGTGTGCCAATGCCATTTTTATGGCTTGTAAATTCTTACCATGGTCCCTTAAGCCTTTACGTGAAGTTTCGTGGTAGGACAACTCGTTTTCTATTTTTCACGATTTTTGAAACTTTTTACGGTTTGGGATTTTTTTAAATTTTTTCGAAAGGAGTTTTGGTCCCCAACTTGGTAGACGTCATCCTTGTATTTTTGTTGGCATGCACAAAAAGATTCAGCAAAAAATTCAAAGTGTTCAAGATTTTGTGACCATTGGAAAAAGGTGTCCCCATTTCAGACACTTTAATGGCTACCGGTCAGGTTCTCCGACGATGCTCCGGCGATGGTTCCCCGACAAAGAAAAATGTGGCACGAGCACATGCCCGAGCCTAGCATGTGCTACCGCAACCCTCGGTCTAGTTCGATCTGAGACTGGGAATGAACTCTGTATGCTTAGATTGGGAATGAACTCCGTATGCCTAAGTCAACCCATGAAACGAGCGTGCGGGCCCTCAGTCGGCCAGAAGGGCGGGATGCGTAAGCCGAGGATCGGCCTGGTCCTCCTCTGCGTGCTATCGATCCTGCTACCGCAACCCTCAATCTGGTCCAATCTTAGACTGCGAATGAACTCTGTATGCCTAAGCCAATCGACGAAACGTGCGGGCAGACGGGCGGGAGGGCACTACACCGGCCAGAGAGACGGGATGCGCAAGCTGTGGATCCATAGGGTGGTAGGTGGGTTTAGGCACATCTTCATATTTCTGCATGTCAATGCCATTTTTATGGCTTGTAAATTCATACAGTGGTCCCTTAAGCCTTCACGTGAAGTTTCATGCCTGAGCCTAGCATGTGCTGCTGCAACGCTCGGTGAGATCCGATCTTAGACTAGGAATGAATTCCGTATGGTTAGACTGGGAATGAACTCCGTATGCCTAAGTCAAACCACAAAACGAGCGTGCGGGTGCTCAGCCAGCCAGAGGGGCGGGATGCGCAAGTCGGGGATCAGTCGGGTCCCCCTCTGCGTGCTGCCAATCCTGCTGTTGCAACCCTTGGTCTGAACTGATCTTAGACTGGGAATGTACTCCGTATGCCTAAGCCAATTGATGAAACGAGCGGTCGGGCGGGCACTATGCCGGCCAGAGAGACAGGATGCGCAAGCCATAGATCGATAGGGTGGTAAGTGGGTTTAGGCACATCTTCATATTTCTATGTGCCAATGCCATTTTTATGGCTTGTAAATTCATACAATGGTCCCATAAGCCTTCACGTAAAGTTTCATGGCAAGATGACTCGTTTTCTATTTTTCATAATTTTTCAAACTTTTTACGGTTCGATATTTTTTAAAATTTTTACGGAAGGAGTTTTGGCCCCAAACTTGGTAGACGTCATACTTGTATTTTTATTGGCATGCACAAAAATATTCAGCTAAAAGCTCGAAGTGTATAAGATTTTGTAACCATTTGAAAAAACTGTCCCCATTTCAGACACTTTAATGGCTACTGGCAGCAAACCTGTAAAATCTCAAATGCTCTTTAAGGGGGTTGAGTTCTCAAGGTTTGATGAGGGATAGGGGGCCAATATAAGGGCCAAGTACCAGCACCCTTCGCACATCATATGCGCACACCCCCCCGGCCCCCCCGATCGACGGAACCCCAATGCCGTCGATCAGGTTCTCCGACGATGCTCCGACGATGGTGCTCCGGTGAAGAAAAATGCGGCACCAGCACATGCCCGACCCAATATGTGCTGTCGCATCCCTTGGTCCGGTCCGATCTTAGACTGGGAATGAACTCCGTATGCTTAGACTGGTAATGAACTCCGTCTGCCTAAGTCAACCCATCAAACGAACGTGCGGGTGCTCAGCCGGCCAGAGGGGCGGGATGCGCAAGTCGGGGATCGGTTGGGTCCCCCTCTGCGTGCTACCGATCCTGCTGCCACAAACTTGGTAGACGTGATACTTGTATTTTTATTGGCATGCACAAAAAAATTCAGCTAAAAGCTCGAAGTGTACAAGATTTTGTGACAATTTGAAAAAACTGTCCCAATTTCAGACACTTTAATGGCTACTGGCAGCAAACCTGTAAAATCTCAAATGCTCTTTAAGGGGGTTGAGTTCTCAAGGTTTGATGAGGGATAGGGGGCCAATATAAGGGCCAAGTACCAGCACCCTTCGCACATCATATACGCACAACCCCCCGGCCCCCCCGATCGACGGAACCCCAATGCCGTCGATCAGGTTCTCCGGCGATGCTCCGACGATGGTGCTCCGGTGAAGAAAAATGCGGCACCAGCATGTGCTGTCGTATCCCTTGGTCCGGTCCGATCTTAGACTGGGAATGAACTCCGTATGCTTAGACTGGTAATGAACTCCGTATGCCTAAGTCAACCCATGAAACGAACGTGCAGGCGCTCAGCCGGCCAGAGGGGCGGGATGCGCAAGTCGGGGATCGGTCGAGTCCCCCTCTGCGTGCTACCGATCCTGCTGCCACAAACTTGGTAGACGTCATACTTGTATTTTTATTGGCATGCACAAAAAAATTCAGCTAAAAGCTCGAAGTGTACAAGATTTTGTGACCATTTGAAAAAATTGTCCCCATTTCAGACACTTTAATGGCTACTGGCAGCAAACCTGTAAAATCTCAAATGCCCTTTAAGGGGGTGTGAGTTCTTGAGGTTTGATGAGGGATAAGGGGCCAATATATGGGCCAAGTACTAGCATCCATCACACATCATGTGCGCACACCCCCTGGCCCTCCCGATCGTCGGAACCCCAATGCCGTCGGTAAGGTTCTCCGACGATGCTCCGGTGATGGTGCCCCGACGAAGAAAAATATGGCACCAGCACATGCCCGAGCCCAGTATTTGCTGTTGAAACCCTCGATCCGATCTGATCTTAGACTGGCAATGAACTCCGTATGCTTAGACTGGGAATGAACTCCGTATGCCTAAGTCAACCCATGAAACGAGCGTGCGGGCGCTCAGCCAGCTAGAGGGGCGGGATGCGCAAGCCGAGGATCGACTGGGTCCCCCTCTACGTGCTGCCGATCCTGCTGCCACAACCCTCGGTCGAGTCTGATCTTAGACTGGGAATGAACTCTGTATGCCTAAGCCAACCGACGAAACAAGCGGGCTGGCGGGCGGGTAGGCACTACATCGGCCAGAGAGACGGGATGCACAAGCCGTGGATCGATAGGGTGGTAGGTGGGTTTAGGCACATCTTCATATTTCTGCATGCCAATGCCATTTTTATGGCTTGTAAATTCATACAATGGTCCCTTAAACCTTCATGTGAAGTTTCCGGCAACACGACTCGATTTCTATTTTTCATGATTTTTGAAACTTTTTACGGTTCGAGATGTTTTAAAATTTTTTCGAAAGGATTTTTGGCCCCAAACTTGGTAGACATGATCCTTGTATTTTTTTTTGGTATGCACAAAAAAAATTCAGCTAAAAACTCGAAGTGTACAAGATTTTGTGACCATTTGAAAAAAGTATCCCCATTTTAGACACTTTAATGGCTACTGGCAGCAAACCTGTAAAATCTCAAATGCTCTTTAAGGGAGTGTGAGTTCTAGAGGTTTGATTAGGGATAGGAGGCCAATATAAGGCCCAAGTACCAGCACCCATCGCATATCATGTGCGCACACCCCCCCGGCCCCCTCGATCGCTGGAATCCCAATGCCGCCGGTCACGTTCTCGGGCGATGCTCCGACGATGGTGCCCCGGACAAGAAAAATATGACACCAGCACATACCCAAGCCCGGCATGTGTTGCTGAAACCCTTGGTCCAGTTTGATCTTAGACTGGGAATGAACTTCGTATGCCTAAGTCAACCCACGAAACGAGCCTTTTTTAGCTGAATTTTTCAAAATTTTATCGAAAGGAGTTTTGGAAAAAAGTGTCCCCATTTCAGACACTTTAAAGGCTACTGGTAGCAAACCTGTAAAATCTCAAATGCCCTTTAATGGGGTGTGAGTTCTCGAGGTTTGATGAGGGATAGGGGGCCAATATAAGGGCCAAGTACCAGCACCCATTGCACATCATTTGCGCACACAACTCCGGCCCCCCCGATCGTCGAAACCCCAATGCCGCTGGTCAGGTTCTCCGGCGATGCGCCGATGATGGTGCCCCGATGAAGAAAAATGTGGCACCAACACATGCCCAAGCCCAGCATGTGCTACCGTGAACCTCGATCTGGTCCGATCTTAGATTGGGAATGAACTCTGTATGCTTAGACTGGGAATGAACTCCGTATGCTTAAGTCAACCCACGAAATGAGCGTGCGGGCGCTCAACCGGCCAGAGGGGCGGGATGCGCAAGCTGGGGATCGGTCGGGTCCCCCTCTGCGTGTTACCGATCCTACGACCACAACCCTCGATCCGGTCCGATCTTAGACTGGGAATGAACTCTGTATGCCTAAGCCAACTGACGAAACGAGTGATCGGGCGGGTGGGCGGGCACTACGTTGCCAGAGAGACGGGATGCGCAAGCCGTGGATCGATAGGGTGGTAGGTGGGTTTAGGCACATATTCATATTTCTGCATGCCAATGCCTTTTTTATGGCCTGTAAATTCATACAATGGTCCCTTAAGCCATGACGTGAAGTTTCATGGCAAGACGACTCGTTTTCTATTTTTCACGATTTTCAAAACTTTTTGCGGTTCGAGATTTTTTAAAATTTTTTCAGAAGGAGTTTTGCCCTTAACTTGGTAGACACGATCCTTGTATTTTTGTTGGCATGCACTAAAAACTTCAGCTAAAATCTCGAAGTGTACAAGATTTTGTGACCATTTGAAAAAAGTGTCCCCATTTCAAAGACACTTAATGGTATGGCAAAAAGCCTAATAAAATTCAAATGCCTTTAAGGGGGTGTGAGTTCTTGAGGTTTGATGAGGGATAGGGGGCATATATGGGCCAAGTAGACTAGCATCCATTATACATCATGTGCGTACACCCCTCTGGCACCCGATCGTTGGAACCCAAAATGCCGCCGGTAAGGGTTCTCCAACGATGCTTCGGTGGATGGTGCCCCGACGAAGAAAATACGGGACCAGACATGCCCGAGGCCAGTATTTGCCTGTTTTTCACCTCAAGTCTGATCCGATCTTGACTGGCAATGAACTCCGTCGTGCTTTTAGACTGGCGAATGAATGGTATGCCTAAGTCAACTCATGAAACGAGCGTGCGGGCGCTCAGCCGGCTAGAGGGGCGGGATGCGCAAGCCAGGGATTGACTCGGTCCCCCTCTACGTGCTGTCGATCCTGCTACCATAGCCCTCGGTCGGTCAGATCTTAGACTTGGAATGAACTCCATATGCCTAAGCCAACCGACGAAACGAGCGGGCGGGCACTACGTTGGCCAGAGAGACGGGATGCGCAAGCCGTGGATCGATAGTGTGGTAGGTGGGTTTAGGCACATATTCATATTTCTGCATGCCAATGCCATTTTTATGGCTTGTAAATTCATACAATGGTCCCCTAAGCCTTCACGTGAAGTTTCATGGCAAGATGACTTGTTTTCTATTTTTCACGATTTTTGAAACTTTTTGCGGTTTGAGATTTTTTAAAATTTTTTCGGAAGGAGTTTTGGCCCCAAACTTGGTAGACATGATCCTTGTATTTTTATTGGCATGCACAAAAAAATTCAGCTAAAAAATCGAAGTGTACAAGATTTTGTGAGCATTTGAAAAAAGTGTCCCCAGTTCAGACACTTTAATGGCTATTGGCAGCAAACCTGTAAAATCTCAAATGCTCTTTAAGGGTGGGTGTGAGTTCTCGAGGTTTGATGGGGGATAGGGAGCCAATATAAGGGCCAAGTACCAACACCCATCACACATCATGTGCGCACACCCCCCTGGCCCCCCGATCATCGGAACCCCAATGCCGTCGGTTAGGTTCTCTGGCGATGCTCCGACGATGGTACCCCGACGAAGAAAAATGCGGCACCAGCACATGCCCGAGCCCAACATGTGCTACCGCAACCCTCAGTCTGGTTCGATCTTAGACTGTTACAAATGAGGGTGGAGCAGCCCTCTATTTATAGTTGAGGCTCCAGCTACAACTTAATGGCATATCCCTAGAATAAAGGCTAAAATCATGGGATTATAATCAATCAAGATGCTGGCTCCTGATTTTCAGGGTCAACCAAATCTGCCAGGATGCTGATGCTGATCCTGCCTGGTTCCAGAAGCTTCCCTTGCGTATCCAGCACCTTGGGCCCTTCTGGATGTGGTGCGGGTAGCTTGTATGACAGGCCTTGGTCTCATGGGCTGGCCTGCAAGTCGGGCAGGCGTTCTAAGCTTGTTTGCTAGGCTTTGCATACTGATACCCGCCAGCACACCTGGTCTATTGGCCTCAGCCTCTGGCTCGCCTGCTGGTCTGCCTGATGTGCCTAGCACACCCGTCCAGGGTGTGACATTCTCCCCCACCTGATTGCGCAACGCCCTCATTGCGTCTTCTGCATGGTACTGCCTGATCTGGTCCCCAAACTGCCATAAGTCCTCTGTCGGTTCCCAGCTCACCTCACTGTTTGGAAGTCCCTTCTAGCGCACCAAGTACTCATATCTTGGTTGATAGTTCTTCCGTCTCACCTCTCGATCAGCTATGATGCTGTAGACCTCCTTCTCATATGAGGCCCTTGCTCTCAATGGCGCACGCTTCGACTCTGCCCGTCCTGGATCTCCCTCATCCTCATGGAATGGCTTGAGCATGCTCACATGGAACACCAGGTGTACCCTCGGCTTGGGTGGCATATCCAGCTTGTAGGCAACCTTGCCTACCCTCTTGACTACTCAGAAAGGTCCCTCATACCTTTGGACTAGGCCTTTGTGCAGCCCCCTATGGCGCACAATGGGATGCAACTTCACCAATACCAAGTCTCTAACCTGGAACTGCACATCCCGCCTATGCTGGTCTGCCGACTTCTTCGACCTCTTGGCCGCCTTATGTAGACAAACTCTGGCCAAGTCAGTTTGCTCCTGCCATGCCTTGGCAAACTTGTATGCTGCTGGATTCGACCCTGTATAACCTGCAGCAATCGAACTGGGTGTTAGTGGTTGTTGCCCTGTCACAACCTCAAATGGGCTCTAGTTCGTTGCCTCGCTCCTTTACAAGTTGTAGGAAAGCTGCGCAATATCCAGTAGCTTTGGCCAGTCCCTTTGTGTGGCACTCACATAGTGCCTGAGGTAGACCTCTAGTAATCCGTTCACACGCTCTATCTGCCCATTGGTCTACAGATGCATGCTGGTGGAAAAGTTCAAGTCTGACCCCAATAGCTTGAACAACTCAGTCCAGAACCTGCCCGTGAACCACCCGTCCCGATCACTAACAATGGTCTTCGGCACTCCCCAGTACTTAACCATGTTCTTCAGGAACAATCAAGCTGCCTCCTCGGCTGGGCACTCCTTGGTTATTGGAATGAAGATTCCATACTTGGAAAACTTGTCCACCACTACCATGATGCTTCCAAACCCCTCTGTCTTGGGTAGACCAACTATAAAGTCCAGAGAAACACTCTCTCATGGTCGCTCTGGCACTGGCAATGGCTCCAAGAGACCCCCTGGTTTTTTGAGCTCCACCTTGTCCTGTTGGCACACAAGACAAGTCTTCACATAGGCCTCCACATCGTCCCTCATGTGCGGCCAGTAGTACCGGTCATCGATCAGTGCCAAGGTGCGGCTCACTCCTGGGTGTCCAGCCCACCTTGAATCATGACACTCTTGCAAAACTTCCTTGCGGAGCTTTCCGTGCTGCGGTACAAACAGCCTACTGCCCCTGGTGTACAACAAACCATCCTGCAACCAAAACCACCTAGTCTTACCTTGCTAGGCGTATTCCATCAAAGCCTTGGTTGTAGGATCATACGCAAGTCCCTCCTTGATGCGTGGCACCAGTGACCCCTCTGGTTGGCTAATGGCAGCAAGGTTAGCATTCCTGCTCAGGGCATCTGCCACTAGGTTCGCCCACCCTGACTTGTACTCCATCTGAAAGTCAAATTCCATAAGAAAATCTTGCCATCTTGCCTGCTTGGGGGATAGCTTCTTCTGCGTCTGGAAGTAGCTGGTCGCCACATTGTTTGTCCTCACCACGAACCTCGACCCCAACAGGTAATGGCGCCAAGTGCGCAAGCAGTGCACCATTGTAGTCATCTCCTTCTCTTGGACCGTGTACTTGCGTTCAATCTCGTTCAGCTTTTTGCTCTCAAAGGCGACTGGACATCCCTCTTGCATCAACATGCCCCCTATGGCAAAGTCTGATGCATCCGTATGCACCTCATATGGTTTGGCATGGTCTGGCAAGGCCAAGACTGGCTCCTCGGTCACAGCCCGCTTCAACCTATCAAAGGCTTCCTGGCACCCTGCACTCCACTCCTATGCTCTCCTTTTCTTGAGCAAGTCAGTCAATGGCGTGGCTATTGCTGAATGACCCTTGATGAAGCACCTGTAGTAGTTAACCAGCCCAAGGAACAATCTCAACTCAGTGACCTTGGCTGGCGGTTGCCACTCCAAGATGGCTTGTATCTTGCCTTCATCCATGCGTATCCTGCCACCTCCCACTATGTGGCCAAGGAACGGGATCTCCTGCTGCGCGAATGAGCACTTCTCCCTCTTGACAAACAGCTTGTGTGCCCGCAACACCTCGAACATCTGTCTCAAGTGGTCTACATGCTCTCCCAAAGTCTGGCTGTAGATCACAATGTCATCTAAATAAACCATAACAAATCAATCAAGGAATGATTGAAGTACCTTGTTCATAAGGGTGCAGAATGTTGCTGGGGCATTCGTGAGTCCGAAAGGCATCACCAAGAACTCATACGAACCATACCGAGTGACACATGCTGTCTTTTGCTCATCTCCCTCCGTGATCCTGACTTGATAGTAGCCCGACCTCAAATCCAACTTGGTGAACCATCTTGCGCTTCCAAGTTGATCGAACAAGTCCGCAATGAGTGGGATGGGGTACTTGTTCTTGATGGTCAACTTGTTCAAAGCCCAGTAGTCTATGCACAGTCACAACGACCCATCATGCTTGCGCTGGAATAGAACCGGTGCACCATAGGGTGCTTTCGATGGCCTGATGAAGCCAGCATCAACTAACTCCTTGAGCTGCTTCCTCAACTCCTCCAACTCTGGTAGAGACATTCGGTAAGGGGCTCTGGCTAGTGGCTTGGCCTCGGACACCAGCTCGATCTTGTGGTCCACCTTCCTCTTAGGTGGTAGCTTGCTAGGTAGCTTTGCGGGCATCACATCACTAAAGGTCTTCAGCACCTTTAACACCTCCAAGGGTGACTCGGTCTCCTTCTCCCTTGGCTCATCATATTTCAGGGCTGCCAAGAAGGTGTCTTCTTATCTTCTTACCGCCTTGGCAAATTGGATGGCTGACACGACCCGTGACCCAACTCTAGACCCTTTCCTCAATGGCACTAGGCATTGGCACCGTGCATCCAAGATGCAAACACAATCGGCAAAAGGCACAAGGAAGGCGTTAATCCGAACAAGGAAATCTAACCCAATCACAAACTCATAGTCGTCAAGGGGTATTACCTCAATGGTCTCCTTGCCTTTCCAGTCTCCAAGCTGTAATTCCACTCCCCGTGCTACTCTAATGGCTGGAACTTCCTTGGAGTTCACCGTTTTAATGGTACCAATCCCTTTCTGTACCTTTAGTTCGAGCTTTCGGGCTCCATCACCTGAAATAAAAAGATGTGAGGCACCTGTGTCCACCAGTGCGCTCACCTTCTGACCCGCAACCATCAGATCCGCAAACATCAAGCCCTTTGGCTTGCGGCTCCCTTTACTCTGGACAGCATTGAACACCAACGACCCAAGCTTTGCTGCCCCTGACTCTGGCTCCTCGTTAGACTCCTTGTCTACAGCAGCCAGCTTGCCCATCTGCGGGCAATTGCATGCTATGTGGCTCCCTCCACATAGGTAGCATGCTAGTGGCTCTCGGTCCCCCTTTGCTTTCCACTTGCCTGCTGATGGCTTCCTCTCGCCATCCTTGGTTGAATGATCTCAGTCTCCATCCTTGGACTCTCGGTCACGGTCTTTCCCATTGGACTGCTTCTTCCAATCCCTATCATCCCTGCCCTTACCCTTGGGCTTGGTAGACTCGAACTTGTTCAGAGGCTTGAACTCTATCAAGGCCTCGGTAGTAGTCATGGCTTTAGCCAAGTCATGACTCCTATCCTTTGTAGCTCATGCTTCACCCACCGCTTCAGCCCATCCATGAAAGCAAAGAATGCGTCCTTCTCGCCTAGATCCGAGATCTGTAGCATTAGTTCAGAGAATTTTTGAACATACTCTCTTATGTTCCCTTGCTGGCTCAACCTGCGCAACTTTGCCCGTGCCTCATCATCGACATACTCCAGGTAAAATTGTTCTCTGAACTCTTTTTGGAACTCTGCCCATGTTCCAATCTTGGTGTTCCCACGCCTGACATCATCACACCTGTGCCTCCACCACAATAAGGCTACATCAGTGAGATACATAGCAGCGGTGCTTACCTTTATCGCCTCGTCTTGCATGCCCATGGCCTGGAAGTACTGCTCCATACCCCAAAGGTAGTTGTCTACTTCCTTAGCCGCCCTAGTCCCCTTGAACTCTTTAGGCTTGGGGACATCCAATCTGGATCTGGACACTTCAGCAAACATGCCATTCCCAATGGTAGTCTTGCAAGTAACGAGCTCACTGGTAAGCTCCTCCATCCGCTGGCGCATGGCCTCCATGCCATCTCACAAAGTCAGCACTTCCGCTTCCAAGGATTCATTCTTTTGGGTGATCACATCTAGGCCATTGTTGAGAGCAGCTGCTAGCTCACTTTGGATCTCCTCCCCCATGGAGTCTAGCGATGCAATGTGAGTCTCTACTTCCTCCAGCTTTTCCCCCATGTCGTCTATGGTCATCTTCACCTTGGCCAGCCTACCGTCCATGGTAGACCAGATATCTCTAGAACTGGCTTTCTTGCCTCTTCCTCGCCTATGCTCCTGGGCCTCTGGTTGTTGGCTAGCAACGTCACTTTGGGATGCCATCTCCTCAATCACGATCTAACCTGCACAACACAAACACGCATAATCAAACTTGCTCTGATACCAACTGTCACGTGCTCTGACCTTAGACTCAGAATCCGTGCGGCCTTAGGCTTGAAATCTCCTCTTTTATGCCTAAGTCAGCCTAAAACACAAGCGTGCGGGCACTAGAATAATGGGAAGGGCTGATTACGCAAGTTAAAGAGAAACAGGACAGGAAGACAGAATTCTGGAAATGCTCTTGTATTGCTTAGACTAGAAATGAACTCCGTATGCCTAAGTCAACCCATGAAACGAGCGTACGGGTGCTTAGCCAACCAGAGGGGTGGGATGCGCAAGCTGGGGATCGACCAGGTCACCCTCTGTGTCCTATCGATCCTACTGCCACAACCCTCAATTCGGTCTGATCTTAGACTGGGAATGAACTCCGTATGCCTAAGTCAACCCATGAAACGAGCGTACGGGTGCTTAGCCGGCCAGAGGGGCGAGATGCACAAGCTGGGGATCGACCAGGTCACCCTCTGTGTCCTGCCGATCCTGCTGCCACAATCCTCGATTCGGTCTGATCTTAGACTGGGAATGAACTCCGTATGCCTAAGCCAACCGACAAAATGAGCGGACGGGCAGGCACTACGCCGGCCAAAGAGACGGGATGCGCAAGCCGTGGATCGATAGGGTGGTAGGTGGGTTTAGGCACATCTTCATATTTCTGCATGCCAATACCATTTTTATGGCATGTAAATTCATACAATGGTCCCTTAAGCCTTCACGTGAAGTTTCATGGCAAGACGACTTGTTTCCTATTTTTCAAGATTTTTGAAACTTTTTGCAGTTTGAGATTTTTAAAAAGTTTTTTAGAAGGAGTTTTGCCCCCAAATTTGGTAGACGTGATCCCTGTATTTTTATTGGCATGAACAAAAAAATTCAGCTAAAAACTTGACGTCTACAAGATTTTGTGACCATTTGAAAAAAGTGTCCCCATTTCAGACACTTTTTTCAAATGCTACTGGCAGCAAACCTGTAAAATCTCAAATGCTCTTTAAGGGGGTGTGAGTTCTCGAGGTTTGATGAGGGATAGGGGGCCAATATAAGGGCCAAGTACCAGCACCCATCGCACATCATATGTGCACACCCCCCGGCCCCTCCAATCATCGGAACCCTAATGCTGCCGATCAGGTTATCCGGTGATGCTCCGGTAATGGTGCCCCGACGAAGAAAAATACGGCACCAACACATGCCCGAGCCAAGAATGTGTTACCGTAAAGCTCGATCCGATCTGATATTAGACTGGGAATGAACTCCGTATGCCTAAGTCAACCCACGAAACGAGCGCGCAGGCGAACGGGCGGGCACTACGCCGGCCAGAGAGACGGGATGTGTAAGCCGTCGATCGATAGGGTGGTAGGTGGGTTTAGGCACGTCTTCATATGTCTACGTGCCAATGCCATTTTTATGGCTTGTAAATTCATACAATGGTCCCTTAAGCCTTCACATGAACTTTCATGGCAAGACAACTCGTTTTCTATTTTTCATGATTTTCAAAACTTTTTACGGTTCGGGATTTTTTAAAATTTTTTCGAAAGGAGTTTTGGCCCTAAACTTGGTAGACGTGATCCTTGTATTTTTTTTGGCATGCACAAAAAATTCAACTAAAAACTCAAAGTGTACAAGATTTTGTGACCATTTGAAAAAAGTGTCCCCATTTCAGACACTTTAATGGCTACTGGCAGCAAACCTGTAAAATCTCAAATGCTCTTTCAGAGGGTGTGAGTTCTCGAGGTTCGATGAGGGATAGGGGCCAATATAAGGGCCAAGTACCAGCACCCACCGCACATCATGTACGCACACCCCACCGGCCCCCCCGATCATCGGAACCCTAATGCCATCGGTCAGGTTCTCCGGCGATGCTCCGACGATGGTGCCCCGACAAAGAAAAATGTGGCTCCAGCACATGGCCAAGCCCAGCATGTGCTGTCGTAACCCTCGGTTTGGTCCGATCTTAGATTGGGAATGAACTCCGTATGCTTAGACTGGGAATGAACTCTGTATGCCTAAGTCAACCCACGAAACTAGCGTGCGGGTGCTCATCCGGCAAGAGGTGCGGGATGCGCAAGCCGGGGATCGACTGGGTCCCCCTCTACGTGCTGTCGATCCTACAACCACAACCCTCGGTTCGATCTAATCTTAGACTGGGAAGGAACTCCGTATGCCCAAGCCGATCGACGAAACGAGCGGGCGGGCGGGCGTGCGGGCACTACGCCGGCCAGAGAGACGGGATGCGCAAGCGTTTGATCGATAGGGTGGAAGGTGGGTTTAGGCACATCTTCATATTTCTGTGTGCCAATGCCATTTTTATGGCTTGTAAATTCATACAATGGTCCCTTAAGCCTTCACGTGAAGTTTCATGGTAAGACGACTCGTTTTCTATTTTTCATGATTTTAAAAACTTTTTGCGATCCGAAATTTTTGAAAATTTTTTCGGAAGGAGTTTTGGCCCCAAACTTGGTAGACGTGATCCTTGTATTTTGGTTGGCATGCACAGAAAATTCAGCTAAAAACTCAAAGTGTACAAGATTTTGTGACCATTTCAAAAAAGTGTCCCCATGTTAGACACTTTAATGGCTGTTGGCAGCAAACCTGTAAAATCTCAAATGCTCTTTAAGGGGGTGTGAGTTCTCGAGATTTAATGAGGGATAGGGGGCCAATATAGGGGCCAAGTACCAGCACCCATCGCACATCATGTGCGCACACACCCCCCGGCCCCTCGATCACTAGAATCCCAATGCCGCCGGTCAGGTTCTCCGACGATGCTCCGACGATGGTGCCCTGGTGAAGAAAAATGTGGCACTAGCACATTCTCGAGCCCAGGATGTGCTGCTGCAACCCTCGGTCCGATCTGATCTTAGACTGGGAATGAACTCCGTATGCTTAGACTGGGAATGAACTCTGTATGCCTAAGTCAACCCAAGAAATGAGCGTGCGTGCGCTCAGCTGGCCAGAGGGGCGGGATGAGCAACCGGGGATTGATCGGGTCCCCCTCTACGTGCTGTCGATCCTACTGTCACAACCCTCAGTCTGGTCCGATCTTAGACTGGGAATGAACTCCGTATCCTAAGCCAATCGATGAAACGAGCGGGCGGGCGAGCACTACGCCGGCCAGAGAGACGAGATGCGTAAGCCGTGGATCGATAGGGTGGTAGGTGGGTTCAGTCACATCTTCATATTTCTGTGTGCCACTGCCATTTTTATGGCTTGTAAATTCATACAATGGTCCCTTAAGCCTTCACGTGAAGTTTCATGGCAAGACGACTCGTTTTCTATTTTCACAATTTTTGGAACCTTTTACAGTTCGGGATTTTTTAAAATTTTTTTCAAAGGATTTTTGGCCCCAAACTTGGTAGATGTGATCCTTGTATTTTGGTTGGCATGCACAGAAAATTCAGCTACAAACTCGAAGTGTACAAGATTTTGTGACCATTTGAAAAAAGTGTCCCCATTGGAGACACTTTAATGACTACTGGCAGCAAACCTGAAAAATCTCAAATGCTCTAATCTTAGACTGGGAAGGAACTCCGTATGCCCAAGCCGATCGACGAAACGAGCGGGCGGGCGGGCGTGCGGGCACTACGCCGGCCAGAGAGACGGGATGCGCAAGCCTTCGATCGATAGGGTGAAAGGTGGGTTTAGGCACATCTTCATATTTCTGTGTGCCAATGCCATTTTTATGGCTTGTAAATTCATACAATGGTCCCTTAAGCCTTCACGTGAAGTTTCATGGCAAGACGACTCGTTTTCTATTTTTCATGATTTTAAAAACTTTTTGCGATCCGAGATTTTTGAAAATTTTTTCGGAAGGAGTTTTGGCCCCAAACTTGGTAGACGTGATCCTTGTATTTTGGTTGGCATGCACAGAAAATTCAGCTACAAACTCGAAGTGTACAAGATTTTGTGACCATTTGAAAAAAGTGTCCCCATTGGAGACACTTTAATGACTACTGGCAGCAAACCTGAAAAATCTCAAATGCTCTTTAAGGGCGTGTGAGTTCTCGAGGTTTGATGAGGGATAGGGGGCCAATATAAGGGCCAAGTACCAGCACCCATCGCACATCATGTGCCCACACCACCCGACCCCCCGATCGTCGGAACCCCAGTGACGTCGGTTAGGTTCTCCGACGATGCTCCGACGATGGTGCCCCGACGAAGAAAAATGCGGAACCAATACTTGCCCGAGCCCAGCATGTGCTGCCACAACCCTCGATCCAATTCGATCTTAGACTGGGCATGAGCTCCATATGCTTAGACTGGGAATGAACTCCGTATGCCTAAGTCAACCCACGAAACGAGCGTGCGGGTGCTCAGCCATCCAGAGGGGCGGGATGCACAAGCCAGGGATCAACCGGGTCCCTATCTGCATATTACCAATCCTGCTACCGTAACCCTCAGTTCAGTCTGATCATAGACTGGGAATGAACTCCGTATGCCTAAGCCAACCGACGAAACGAGCGGATGGACGGGCGGGCGGGCAGGCGGGCACTACGCCGGCCTGAGAGACGGGATGCGCAAGCCGTGGATCGATAGTGTGGTAGGTGGGTTTAGACATATCTTCATATTTCTACGTGCCAATGCCATTTTTATGGCTTGTAAATTCATACAATGGTCCCTTAAGCCTTCACGTGAAGTTTCATGGCAAGGCAACTCGTTTTCTATTTTTTTCGATTTTTGAAATTTTTTGCGGTTTGGGATTTTTTAAAATTTTTTCGGAAGGCGTTTTGGCCCCAAACCTGGTAGACATGATCCTTGTATTTTTATTGGCATGCATAAAAAAATTCAGCTAAAAACTCGAAGTGTACAAGATTTTGTGACCATTTGAAAAAAGTGTCCCCATTTCAGACACTTTAATGGCTACTGGTAGCAAACCTGTAAACTCTCAAATGCTGTTTAAGGGGGTGTGAGTTCTCAAGGTTTGATGAGGGATAGGGGGCCAATGTAAGGGCCAAGTACCAGCACCCATCGGACATCATGTGTGCACAACCCCCGCCCCTCGATCGTCGGAACCCCAATGCCGTCGGTCAGGTTCTCCGGCGATGCTACGGTGATGGTGCCCAGGCGAAGAAAAATGCGACACCAGCACATGCCCGAGCCCAGCATGTGCTACTGCAACCCTCGGTCTGATCTGATATTAGACTGGGAATGAACTCCGTATGCTTAGACCGCGAATAAACTCCGTATGCCTAAGTCAACCCACAAAACGAGCGTGCGGGCGCTCATCCGACCAGAGGGGTGGGATGCGCAAGTCGGGGTTGATCGGGTCCCCTTTTGTGTGCTATCGATCCTACTACTGTAACCCTCGGTCCAGTCTGATCTTAGACTGGGAATGAACACCGTATGCCTAAGCCAACGGACGAAACGAGTCGGCGGATGGGCACTATGCCGGCCAGAGAGACGGGATGCGCAAGTCGTGGATCGATAGGGTGGTAGGTGGGTTTAGGCACATCTTCATATTTCTGCATGCCAATGCTATTTTTATGGCTTGTAAATTCATACAATGGTCCCTTAAGCCTTCACGTGAAGTTTCATGGCAAGACGACTCGTTTTCTATTTTCACGATTTTCGAAACTTTTTACAGTTCGAGATTTTTTAAAATTTTTTTCAAAGGAGTTTTGGCCCCAAACTTGGTAGATGTGATCCTTGTATTTTATTGGCATGCACAAAAAAATTTAGCTACAAACTCGAAGTGTACAAGATTTTGTGACCATATGAAAAAAGTGTCCCCATTGGAGACACCTTAATGGCTACTGGCAGCAAACCTGAAAAATCTCAAATTCTCTTTAAGGGGGTGTGAGTTCTCGAGGTTTGATGAGGGATAGGGGGCCAATATAAGGGCCAAGTACCAGCACCCATCGTACATCATGTGCCCACACCCCCCGACCCCCCCGATCGTCGAAACCTCAATGCCGTCGATTAGGCTCTCCGACGATGCTCTGACGATGGTGCCCCGGCGAAGAAAAATGCGAAACCAGTACTTGCCCGAGCCCAGCATGTGCTGCCGCAACCCTCGGTCCAATCCGATCTTAGACTGGGCATGAACTCCATTTGCTTAGACTGGGAATGAACTCCATATGCCTAAGTCAACCCACGAAACGAGCGTGTGGGTATTCAGCCAACGAAAGGGGCGGGATGCGTAAGTCGGGGATCGATCGGGTCCCTATCTGCATACTGCCGATCCTACTGCCGCAACCTTCAGTCTGGTCTGATCTTAGACTGGGAATGAACTCCGTATGCCTAAGCCAACGGACGAAATGAGCGGGCGGGCGGGCACTATACCGGTCAGAGAGACAGGATGCGCAAGTCATGGATCGATAGGGTGGTAGGAGGGTTTAGGCACATCTTCATATTTCTGCATGCCAATGCTATTTTTATGGCTTGTAAATTCATACAATGGTCCCTTAAGCCTTCACGTGAAGTTTCATGGCAAGACGACTCGTTTTCTATTTTTCACAATTTTTGAAACTTTTTGCGGTTCGGGAATTTTTAAAATTTTTTTGGAAGTTGTTTTGGCCCCAAACTTGTTAGACATGATCCTTGTATTTTTGCTGGCATGCATAAAAAAATTCAGCTAAAAACTCAAAGTGTACAAGATTTTGTGACCATTTGAAAAAAGTGTAAACATTTCAGACACTTTAATTGCTATTGGCAGCAAACCTGCAAAATCTCAAATGCTTTTTAAGGGGCTATGAGTTCTCGAGGTTTCATGAGGGATAGGGGGCCAATATAAGGGCCAAGTACAAGCACCCATCACACATCATGTGCGCACACCCCCCGGCCCCCCCGATCACTAGAACCCCAATACCGTCGGTCAGGTTCTCCGACGATGCTCCGACGATGGTGCCCCGGTGAAGAAAAATGCGACACCAGCACATGCCCGAGCCTAGCATGTTCTACCGCAACCATCATTCTGATCCGATCTTAGACTGAGAATCAACTCCGTATGCTTAGACTGGGAATGAACTTCGTATGCCTAAGTCAACGCACGAAACGAGCGTGCGGGCACTCAGCCGCCCAGAAGGGTGGGATGTGCAAGCCGAGGATCGACCGGGTGTCCCTCTACGTGCTGTCGATCCTACTGCCGTAACCCTTGGTTTGGTCTGATCTTAGACTGGGAATGAACTTCGTATGCCTAAGCCAACCGACGAAACGAGCGGGCGGGCGAGCCGGCGGGCACTACACTGACCAGAGAGAGGGGATACGCAAGCCGTGGATAGATAGGGTGGTAGGTGGGTTTAGGAACATCTTCATATTTCTACGTGCTAATGCCATTTTTATGGCTTGTAAATTCATACAATGCTCCCTTAAGCCTTCACATGAAGTTTCATGGCAAGACGACTCGTTTTTTATTTTTCATGATTTTTGAAACTTTTTGCGGTTCGGGATTTTTTAAAATTTTTTTGGAAGGAGTTTTGGCCCCAAACTTGGTAGATGTTATCCTTGTATTTTTTTTGGCATGCACAAAAAAATTCAGCTAAAAACTCGAAGTGTACAAGATTTTGTGACCATTTGAAAAAAGTGTCCCCATGTTAGACACTTTAATGCTACTGGCAGCAAACCTGTAAAATCTCAAATACTCTTTAAGGGGGTGTGAGTTCTCAAGGTTTGATGAGGGATAGGGGGCCAATATAAGGGCCAAGTACCAGCACCCATCGAACATCATGTGCGCACACCCCCCGATCATCGGAACCCCAATACCGTCAGTCAGGTTCTCCGACGATGCTCCGATGATGGTGCCCTGGTGAAGAAAAATACGGCACCAGCACATGCCTGAGCCCAGCATGTTCTGCCGTAACCCTCAGTCTGGTCTGATCCTAGACTGGGAAAGAACTCCATATGCTTCGACTGGGAATGACATCTGTATGCCGTCAACCCATGAAACGAGCGAGCGGGGGCTCAGCCGGCCAGAGGGGCGGGATGTGCAAGCCGGGGATCAGCTGGGTCCCCCTCTGTGTGCTGCCGTAACCCTTGGTCTGATCCAATCTTAGACTGGGAATGAACTCCGTATGCGTAAGCCAACCGACGAAATGAAACGACGGGCGAGCCGGCGGGCACTACGTCGGCCAGAGAAAGGGGATGCGCAAGCCGTGGATAGTTAGGGTGGTAGGTGGGTTTAGGAACATCTTCATATTTCTACGTGCCAATGGCTTTTATATGGCTTGTAAATTCATACAATGCTCCCTTAAGCCTTCACGTGAAGTTTCATGGCAAAATGACTCGTTTTTTATTTTTCACGATTTTTAAAACTTTTTGCGGTTCGAGATTTTTGGAAGGAGTTTTGGCCCCAAACTTGGTAGATGTGATCCTTGTATTTTTTTTGGCATGCACAAAAAAATTCAGCTAAAAACTCAAAGTGTACAAGATTTTGTGACCATTTGAAAAAAGTGTCCCCATTTCAGACACTTTAATTGCTACTGGCAGCAAACCTATAAAATCTCAAATAGTCTTTAAGGGGGTGTGAGTTCTCGAGGTTTGATGAGGGATAGGGGGCCAATATAAGGGCCAAGTACCAGCATCCATCGCACATCATGTGCGTACACCCCCTGACCGTCGGAACCCCAATGCCGTCGGTCAGGTTCTCCAGCGATGCTCCAATGATGGTGCCCCGGTGAAGAAAAATGCGGCACCAGCACATGCCCAAGCCCAGCATGTGCTGCTGCAACCCTTAGTCTGGTCCGATCTTAGACTGGGAATGAACTCCGTATGCTTAGACTGGGAATGAACTCCATATGCCTAAGTCAACCCACGAAACAAGCGTGCGGGGTGCTCAGCCGGCCAGAGGGGCGGGATACGCAAGTCGAGGATCGATCGGGTCCCCCTCTGTGCGCTGCCAATCCTGCTGCCGCAACCCTCAATCTGGTCCAATCTTAGACTGGGAATGAACTCCGTATGCCTAAGCCAACTGACAAAACAAGCGGGCGGACGGGCAGGTGGGCACTACACCTGCCAGAGAGAGGGGATGCGTAAGCCGTGGATCGATAGGGTGGTAGGTGGGTTTAGGCACATCTTCATATTTTTGTGTGCCAATGCCATTTTTATGGCTTGTAAATTCATGCAATGGTCCCTTAAGCCTTCATGTGAAGTTTCATGGCAAGACGACTTGTTTTCTATTTTTCATGATTTTCGAAAACTTTTTGCAGTTCGAGATTTTTTAAAATTTTTTCAGAAGGAGTTTTGGACCCAAACTTGGTAGACGTGATCCTTGTATTTTTTTTGGCATGCAAAAAAAAAATTCAGCGAAAAACTCTAAGTGTACAAGATTTTGTGATCATTTGAAAATAGTGTCCCCATTTCGGACACTTTAATGGCTACTAGCAGCAAACTTGTAAAATCTCAAATGCTCTTGAAGGGGGAGTGAGTTCTCGAGGTTTGATGAGGGATAGGGGGCCATTATAAGGGCCAAGTGCCAGCAACCATTGCACATCATTTGCGCACATCCCCCCGGACCCCCCAATCGCCGGAACCCCAATGCCGCCGATCAGGTTCTCTGGTGATGCTTCGGTGATGGTGCCCCGACGAAGAAAAATGCGACACCAGCACATGCCCGAGCCCAACATGTGCTGTCGCAACCCTCGATCCGATCCGATTTTAGATCGAGAAAGAACTTCGTATGCTTAGACTGGGAATGAACTCCATATGCCTAAGTCAACCCACAAAATGAGCGTGAGGGCGCTCAGCCGGCCAGAGGGGCGGGATGCACAAGCCGAGGATCGACTGGGTCCCCCTCTGTGTGCTGTCGATTCTGCTACTGCAACCCTCAATCTGGTCGGATCTTAGACTGGGAATGAACTCCGTGTGCCTAAGCCAACCGACGAAACAAGTGGGCGGGTGGGCGAGTGGGCACTACGTCGGCCAGAGAGACGGGACGCATAAGCCATGGATCGATAGGGTGGTAGGTGGGTTTATGCACATCTTCACATTTCTGCATGCCAATGCCATTTTTATGGCTTGTAAATTCATACAATGGTCCCTTAAGCCTTCACTTGAAGTTTCATGGCAAGACGACTCGTTTTCTATTTTTCATGATTTTTGAAACTTTTTCCGGTTTGGAATTTTTAAAATTTATTCGGAAGGAGTTTTGGCCCCAAACTTGGTAGACGTGATCCTTTTATTTTTCTTGGCATGCATAAAAAAATTCAGCTAAAAACTCAAAGTGTACAAGATTTTGTGACTATTTGAAAAAAGTGTCCCCATTTCAGACACTTTTTTCAAATGCTACTGGTAGCAAACCTATAAAATCTCAATTGCTCTTTAAGGGGGTGTGAGTTCTTGAGGTTTGATGAGGGATAGGGGGCCAATATAAGGGCCAAGTACCAGCACCCATAGCACATCATGTGCGGACAGCCCCCCGGCCCCCCAATCGTCGGAACCCCAATGCCGTCGGTCAGGTTCTCCGACGATGCTCCAGCGATGGTGCCTCGGGGAAGAAAAATGTGGCACCAGCACAATCCCAAGCCCAACATGTGCTCCTGTTACCCTCGGTCTGGGCCGATCTTAGACTGGGAATGAAGTCCGTATGCTTAGACTGGGAATGAACTTCGTATGCCTGAGTCAACCCACAAAACAAGCGTACGGGCGCTCAGCCGGCCAGAGGGGCAGGCTACGCAAGCCGGGGATAGTCGGGTCCCCCTCTACGTGCTGCTGATCCTGCTGCCACAACCCTCAATCCGATCTGATCTTAGCTCGGAATGAACTCCGTATGCCTAAGCCAACTGACGAAACGAGCGGACGGGCGGGCGGGCACTACGTCGTCCAGAGAGACGGGATGCGCAAGCCGTGGATCTATAAGGTGGTAGGTGGGTTTAGGCACATCTTCATATGTCTATGTGCCAACACCATTTTTATGGCTTGTAAATTCATGCAATGGTCCCTTAAGCCTTCACGTGAAGTTTCTTGGCAAGATGACTCATTTTCTATTTTTTACGATTTTTGAAACTTTTTACGGTTCGATATTTTTTAAAAGTTTTTCAGAAGGAGTTTTGGCCCCAAACTTGGTAGACGTGATCCTTGTATTTTTTTTGGCATACACATAAAAATTCAGCTAAAAACTCGAAGTGTACAAGATTTTGTGACCATTTGAAAAAAGTGTCCCCATTTCAGAAACTTTAATGGCTACTGGCAGCAAACCTGTAAAATCTCAAATGCTCTTTAAGGGGGTGTGAGTTCTTGAGGTTTGATGAGGGATAGAGGGCCAATATAAGGGCCAAGTACCAGCACCCACCTCACATCATGTGCGCACACCCCCGACCCCCCTGATCATTGGAACCCCAATGCCGCCAGTCAGGTTCTCCGACGATGGTGCCCCGACGAAGAAAAATGCGGCACCAGCACCTGCTCGAGCACAGCATGTGCTACTGTAACCCTCGGTCCAGTCCAATCTTAGACTGGGAATGAACTCCGTATGCTTAGACTTGGAACGAACTTGTATGCCTGAGTCAACCCACGAAACGAGCGTGCGGGTGCTCAGCCGGTCGGAGGGGCGAGCTGCGCAAGCCGGGGATCGGTCGGGTCCCCCTCTGTGTGCTGCCGATCCTGCTGCCACAACCCTCAGGCCGGTCCGATCTTAGCTGGGAATGAACTTTGTATGCCTAAGCCAACCGACGAAACGAGCGGACGGGCGGGCGGGCGGGCCATATGCTAGGCCAGAGCGACGGGATGTGCAAGCCGTGGATAGATAGGGTGGTAGGTGGGTTTAGGCACATCTTCATATTTCTATGTGCCAATGCCATTTTTATGGCTTGTAAATTCATACAATGGTCCCTTAACCTTCACGTGAAGTTTCATGGCAAGACGAATCGTTTTCTATTTTTCACGATTTTTGAAACTTTTTTTGGTTCGAGATTTCTTAAAATTTTTTCGAAAGGAGTTTTGGCTCCAAACTTGGTAGACGTGATCCTTGTATTTTTGTTGGCATGCATAAAAAAATTCAGCTAAAAAATCAGACTGTCCAAAATTTTGTGACCATTAGAAAAAAGTGTCCCCATTTCAGACACTTTAATGGCTACTGGCAGCAAACCTGTAAAATCTCAAATGCTCTTTAAGGGGGTGTGAGTTCTCAAGGTTTGATGAGGGATAGGGGGCCAATATAAGGGCCAAGTACCAGCACCCATCGCACATCATGTGCGCACACCCCCCCAGCCCCCCGATCGTCGGAACCCCAATGCCGTCGATCAGGTTCTCCGACGATGCTCCGATGATGGTGCCCCGACGAAGAAAAATGCGACACCAGCACATGCCCGAGCCCAGCATGTGCTACCACAACCCTCGGTCTGGTTCAATCTTAGACTGGGAATGAACTCCATATGCTTAGACTGGTAATGAACTCCATATGCCTAAGTCAAGCCACGAAAGGAGCGTGTGGGCGCTCAGCCGGCCAGAGGGGCGGGATGCACAAGCCGAGGATCGGTCGAGTCCATTTCTGCGTGCTGCCAATCCTGCTGCCGCAACCCTTGGTCTGGTTCGATCATAGACTGGGAATGAACTCCGTATGCCTAAGCCAACCAACGAAACGAACGGGCGGCCGGGCAGGCGGGCACTACGCCAGCCAGAGAGACGGGATGCGCAAGCCGTGGATCGATAGGGTGGTAGGTGGGTTTAGGCACAGCTTCATATTTCTGTGTGCCAATGCCATTTTTATGGCTTGTAAATTCATAAAATGGTCCCTTAAGCCTTCATGTGAAGTTTCATGGCAAGACGACTCGTTTTCTATTTTTCACGATTTTTGAAACTTTTTACGGTTCGAGATTTTTTAAAATGTTTTGAAAGGAGTTTTGGCCCCAAACTTGGTAGACGTGATCCTTGTATTTTTGCTGCCTTGCACAAAAAAAATCAGCTAAAAACTTAAACCGTACAACATTTTGCGACCATTAGAAAAAAGTGTCCCTATTTCAGACACTTTAATGGCTACTGGCAGCAAACTTGTAAAATCTCAAATGCTCTTTAAGGGGGTGTGAGTTCTCAAGGTTTGATGAGGGATAGGGGGCCAATATAAGGGCCAAGTAGCAGCACCCATCACACATCATGTGCGCACACCCCCCAGCCCCCCCGATCGTCGGAACCCCAATGCCGTCGGTCAGGTTCTCCGACAATGCTCCGGCGATGGTGCCCCGACAAAGAAAAATGGGGCACCAGCACATGCCCGAGCCCAGCATGTGCTGCCGCAACCCTCGGTCTGGTTCAATCTTAGACTGGGAATGAACTCCGTATGCTTAGACTGGTAATGAACTCCATATGCCTAAGTCAAGCCACGAAACAAGCGTGCGGGCGCTCAGCCGGCCAGAGGGGCGGGATGCACAAGTCGGGGATCGGTCGGGTCCCCTTCTGCGTGCTGCCAATCCTACTGTCACAACCCTTGGTCTGGTTCAATCATAGACTGGGAATGAACTCCGTATGCCTAAGCCAACCAATGAAACGAGCGGGCGGGTGGGCAGGCGGGCACTACGTCGGCCAGAGAGACGGGATGCGCAAGCCGTGGATCGATAGGGTGGTAGGTGGGTTTAGGCACAGCTTCATATTTCTACGTGCCAATGCCATTTTTATGGCTTGTAAATTCATAAAATGGTCCCTTAATTCTTCATGTGAAGTTTCATGGCAAGACGACTCGTTTTCTATTTTTCACGATTTTTGAAACTTTTTGCGGTTCGAGATTTTTTAAAATGTTTTGAAAGGAGTTTTGGCCCCAAACTTGGTAGACGTGATCCTTGTATTTTTCTTGGCCGGCACAAAGAAATTCAGCTAAAAACTCAAAGTGTACACCATTTTGTGACCATTTGAAAAAAGTGTCCCCATTTCAGACACTTTAATGGCTACTGGCAGCAAATTGTTGAAAATCTCAAATGCTTTAAGGGGGTGTGAGTTCTCAAGGTTTGATAGGGATAGCGGGCCAATATAAGGGCCGAGTACAGCACCCATCACAACATCATTGCGCAGCACCACCCTGACCCCCAAATCGTCGGAGACCCTAATCCGTCGTCAGGGTTCTCTGACGATGCTGGTGCCTCGACGAAGATAAAATACGGCCAAGCACATGCCCGAGCCTACGTGCTGCCACAACCCTCGGTCGCGGTCCGATCTTAGACAGGGAATGAACTCCGTATACTTAGACTGGGAATGAACTCTGTATGCTTAGACTGGGAATGAACTCCGTATGCCTAAGTCAACCCATGAAACGAGCGTGCGGGCGCTCAGCCGGCCAGAGGGGAGGGATGCGCAAATCGGGGATCGATCGAGTCCCCCTCTGCGTGCTACCAATCCTACTGCTGCAACCCTTGGTCCAGTCCGATCTTAGACTGGGAATGAACTCCCTATAATTAAGCCAACCAACAAAACGAGCAGGCAGGCGGGCACTATGCCAGCCAAAGAGATGAGATGCGCAAGTCGTGGATCGATAGGGTGGTAGGTGGGTTTAGGCACATCTTCATCTTTCTGCATGCCAATGCCATTTTTATGGCTTGTAAATTCATACAGTGGTCCGTTAAGCCTTCACGCGAAGTTTCATGGAAAGGTGACTCGTATTCTATTTTTCACAATTTTTGAAACTTTTTACGGTTCGGGATTTTTTAAAATTTTTTTGGAAGGATTTTTGGCCCCAAACTTGGTAGACATGATCCTTGTATTTTTGTTGGCATGCACAAAACAATTCAGCTAAAAACTAGAAGTGTACAAGATTTGGTGACCATTTGAAAAAAGTGTCCCCATTTCAGACACTTTAATGGCTAATGGTAGCAAACCTGTAAAATCTCAAATGCTCTTCAAGCGGGTGTGAGTTCTCGAGGTTTGATGAGGGATAGGGGGCCTATATAAGGGCCAAGTACCAGCACCCATCACATATCATTTGCGCACAGCCCCCCTCGGCCCCCCGATCGTCGGAACCCTAATGTCGCCGGTCAGGTTCTCCAGCGATGCTCCGGCGATGGTGCCTCGACGAAGAAAAATGCGGCACCAGCACATGCCCGAGCCTAGCATGTGCTGCCACAACCCTCAGTCTGGTCCGATCTTAGACTGGGAACGAACTCCGTATGCTTAGACTGGGAATGAACTTCGTATGCCTAAGTCAACCTACGAAACGACCGAGCAGGCACTCAGTCGGCCAGAGGGGTCGCATGCGCAAGTCGGGGATCGATCGGGTCCCCCTCTACATGCTGCCGATCCTACTACCGTAACCCTTGGTCCGGTCCGATCTTAGACTAGGAATGAACTCCATATGCGTAAGCCAACCGATGAAACGAGCCAGCGGGCGGGCGGGCGAGAACTACGCCGGCCAGAAAGACGGGATGCGCAAGCCGTGGATCGATAGGGTGGTTGGTGGGTTTAGGCACATCTTCATATTTCTGTGTGCCAATGCCATTTTTATGGCTTGTAAATTCATACAATGGTCCCTTAAGCCTTCACGTGAAGTTTCATAGCAAGACGACTCGTTTTCTATTTTTCATGATTTTTGAAACTTTTTACGATTCGGGATTTTTTAAAATTTTTTCGGATGGAGTTTTGGCCCCAAACTTGATAGACGCGATCCTTGTATTTTTTTTGGCATGCACAAAACAATTCAGCTAAAAAGTCGAAGTGTACAAGATTTTGTGACCAATAGAAAAAAGTGTCCCCATTTCAAACACTTTAATGGCTACTGGCAGCAAACCTGTAAAATCTCAAATGCTCTTTAAGGGGGTGTGAGTTCTCGAGGTTTGATGAGGGATAGGGGGCAAATATAAGGGCCAAGTACCAGCACCCATCACACCTCTTATGCGCACACCCCCCCGGCCCCCCGATCACCGGAACCTCGATGCCGCTGGTCAGGTTCTCCGGCGATGGTTCCCTGACGAAGAAAAATGTGGCACCAGCACATGCCCGAGCCCAGCATGTGCTGCCGTAACCCTCGGTCCGATTCGATCTTAGACTGGGAATGAACTCCATATGCTTAGACTGGGAATAAACTCCGTATGCCTAAGTTAACCCATGAAACGAGCGTGCGGGTGCTCAGTCGGCCAGAGGGGCGGGATGCACAAGCCAAGGATCGGTCGGGTCCCCCTCTACATGCTGTAGATCCTGCTGCCACAACCCTCAATCTGATCTGATCTTAGACTGGGAATGAACTCCGTATGCCTAAGCCAATCGACGAAACGAGCGGGTGGGCGGGCGGGCACTGCCCCGGCCAGAGAGACGGGATGCGCAAGCCGTGGATCAATGGGGTGGTGGGTGGGGTTAGGAAGATCTTTATATTTCTATGTGCCAATGCCATTTTTATGGCCTGTAAATTCATACAATGGTCCCATAAGCCTTCACATGACGCTTCATGGCAAGACGACTCTTTTTTTATTTTTCATCACTTTCAAAACTTTTTGCGGTTCGGGATTTTTTAAAATTTTTTCGAAAGAAGTTTTGGCCCCAAGCATGGTAGATGTGATCCTTGTATTTTTGTTGGCATGCATAAAAAAATTCAGCTAAAAACTCGAAGTGTACAAGATTTTGTGACCATTTGAAAAAAGTGTCCCCATTTTAGACACTTTAATGGCTACTGGCAACAAACCTGTAAAATCTCAAATGCTCTTTAAGGGGGTGCGAGTTCTTGAGGTATAATGAGGGATGGGGGGCCAATATAAGTGCCAAATATAAGCACCCATCGCACATCATGTGCGCACACCCCCCCGTCCACCCCGATCGTCAGAACCCAAATGCCGTTGGTCAGGTTCTCTGGCGATGCTCTGGTGATGGTGCCCCGGTGAAGAAAAATACGGCACCAGCATATGCTCGAGCCCAGCATGTGCTGCCACAAGCCTCGATCCAGTCTGATCTTAGACTGGGAATGAACTCCGTATGCCTAAGCCAACCGATGAAACGAGCCGGTGGGTGGTCGGGCGGGCACTACACCGGCCAGAGAGACGGGATGCTAAGCCGTGGATTGATAGGGTGGTAGGTGGGTTTAGGCACATCTTCATATTTCTGTGTGCCGATGCCATTTTTATGGCTTGTAAATTCATACAATGGTCCCTTAAGCCTTCACGTGAAGTTTCATGGCAAGACGACTCTTTTTCTCTTTTTCATGATTTTCAAAACTTTTTACGATTGGGGATTTTTTAAAATTTTTTCAGAAGGAGTTTTGGCTTCGAACTTGGTAGACATGATCCTTGTATTTTTATTGGCATGCATAAAAACATTTAGCTAAAAACTCAAAATCTACAAGATTTTGTGACCATTTGAAAAAAGTGTCCCCATTTCAAACACTTTAATGGCTACTGGCAGCAAACCTGTAAAATCTCAAATGCTCTTTAAGCGGGTGTGAGTTCTTGAGGTTTAATGAGGGATAGGGGGCCTATATAAGGGCCAAGTACTAGCACCCATCACATATCATTTGCGCACAGCCCTCCTCGGCCCCCTCGATCGTCGGAACCCCAATGTCGCCGATCAGGTTCTCCAACGATGCTCTGGCGATGGTGCCCCGACGAAGAAAAATGTGGCACTGGCACATGCTCGAGCCCCGCATGTGCTATCGCAACCCTCAGTCTGGTCTGATCTTAGACTGGGAATTAACTCCGTATGCTTAGACTGGGAATGAACTCCGTATGCCTAAGTGAACCCACGAAATGAGCGTGCGGGCGCTCAGCCGGCCAGAGTGGCGGGATGTGCAAGCCGGGGATCGACCGGGTCCCCCTCTGCATGCTACCGATCCTGCTATCGCAACCTCATTTCGGTCTGATCTTAGACTAGGAATGAACTCCGTATGCCTAAGCAAATCGATGAAACGAACGGGCCGGCGAGTGGGCGGGCACTACGCCAGCTGGAGAGACGGGATGCACAAGCCGTTCATCGATAGGGTGGTAGGTGGGTTTAAGCACATCTTCATATTTCTGCATGCCAATGCCATTTTTATGGCTTGTAAATTCATACAATGGTCCCTTAAGCCTTCACGTGAAGTTTCATGGCAAGACGATTCGTTTTCTATTTTTCACAATTTTTGAAACTTTTTACAGTTCGGGATTTTTGAAAATTTTTTTGGAAGGAGTTTTGGTCCCAAACTTGGTAGACGTGATCCTTGTATTTTGTTTGGCATGCACAAAAAAATTCAGCTAAAAACTCAAGGTGTACAAGATTTTGTGACCATTTGAAAAAAGTGTCCCCATTTCAGACACTTTAATGGCTACTGGCAGCAAACCTTTAAAATCTCAAATGCTCTTTAAGGGGGTGTGAGTTCTCAAGGTTTGATGAGGGATAGGGGGCCAATATAAGGGCCAAGTACCAGCACCCATCCCACATCATGTGTGCACACCCCCCAACCCCCCCGATTGCAGGAACACCAATACTGTCGGTCAGGTTCTCCGACGATGCTCCAACGATGGTGCCCCAGCGAAGAAAAATGCAGCACCAGCACATGCCCGAGCCTAGCATGTGCTGCCACAACCCTCGGTCCGATCCGATCTTAGACTGAGAATGAACTCCGTATGCTTAGACTGGGAATGAACTCCGTATGCCTAAGTCAACCCATGAAACGAGCGTGCGGGCACTCAGTCGGCCAGAGGGGTGGGATGCGCAAGCCGGGGATCGATCGGGTCCCCCTCTGTATGCTGTCGCAACCCTTAGTCCGGTTCGATCTTAGACTGGGAATGAACTCCGTATGCCTAAACCAACCGACGAAACGAGTGGACGGGCGGGCGGGCACTACGCCGGCCAGAGAGACGGGATGCACAAGCCGTGGATCGATAGGGTGGTAGGTAGGTTTAGGCACATCTTCATATTTCTGCACGCCAATGCCATTTTTATGGCCTGTAAATTCATACAATGGTCCCTTAAGCCTTCACGTGAAGTTTCATGGCAAGACGACTCATTTTCTATTTTTCAAGATTTTTGAAACTTTTTCTGGTTCGGGATTTTTTAAAATTTTTTCGGAAGGAGTTTTGGCCCCAAACTAGGTAGACATGATCCTTGTATTTTTTTTGGCATGCATAAAAAAATTCAGCTAAAAACTCAAAGTGTATAAGATTTTGTGACCATTTGAAAAAAGTGTCCCCATTTCAGACACTTTAATGGCTACTGGCAGCAATCCTGTAAAATCTCAAATGCTCTGTAAGGGGGTGTGAATTCTTGAGGTTTGATGAGGGATAGGGGCCCAATATAAGGGCCAAGTACCAGCACCCATCACACATCATGTAAGCACCCCCCCGGCCCCCTCGATCTTCGGAACCCTAATGCCGCCGGTTAGGTTCTCCGACGATACTCCGACAATGGTGCCCCGGCGAAGAAAATACGGCACCAGCACATGCTTGAGCCCAGTATGTGCTGCTGTAACCCTCGGTCTGATCCGATCTTAGATTGGGAATGAACTCCGTATGCCTAGGTCAACCCACGGAACGAGCGTGCGGGTGCTCAGCCGGCCAGAGGGGCGGGATGCACAAGTCGGGGATCGGCCGGGTCCCCCTCTACGTGCTGCCGATCCTGCTACCACAACCGTCGGTCTGGTCTGATCTTAGACTGAGAGTGAACTCCGTATGCCTAAGCCAACCAACGAAACGAGCGGGCGGGAGGGGGCAGGCACTATGTCGGCCAGAGAGGCGGGATGCGCAAGCTGTGGATCGATAGGGTGGTAGGTGAGTTTAGGCACATCATTATATTTCTGCATGCCAATGCTATTTTTATGGCTTGTAAATTCATACAATGGTCCCTTAAGCCTTCACGTGAAGTTTCATGGCAAGATGACTCGTTTTCTATTTTTCATGATCTTCGAAACTTTTTGTGGTTCGGGATTTTTTAAAATTTTTTCGGATGGATTTTTGGCCCCAAACTTGGTAGACGTGATCCTTGAATTTTTGTTGGCATGCACAAAAAAATTCAGCTAAAAACTCGAAGTGTACAAGATTTTGTGACCATTTGAAAAAAGTGTCCCCATTTCAGACACTTTAATGGTTACTGGCAGCAAATTTGTAAAATCTCAAATGCTCTTTAAGGGGGTGTGAGTTCGTGAGGTTTGATGAGGGATAGGGGGCCAATATAAGGGCCAAGTACCAGTATCCATCGCACATCATGTGCGCACACCCCCCCAGCCACCCCGATCATCAGAACCCCAATGCCGCCGGTCAGGTTCTTCGGCGATGTTCCAACGATGGTGCCCCGACGAAGAAAAGTGCGGCACCAGCACATGCCCAAGCCCAGCATGTGCTGCCGCAACCCTCGGTCTGGTCCGATCTTAGATTGGGAATGAACTCTGCCTTTCTAAGTCAACCCACGAAACGAGTGTGCGGACGCTCAGTCGGCCAGAGGGGCGAGATGCGCAAGCTAGGGATCGGTCGGGTCCCCCTCTGCGTGCTGCCGATCCTGCTGCCACAACCCTCGATCCGGTCTAATCTTAGACTGGGAATGAACTCCGTATGCCCAAGCCAATCGATAAAACGAGCCAGCAGGCGGGCGGGCAGGCACTACGCTAGCCAGAGAGACGGGATGCGCAAGCCGTGGATCGATAGGGTGGTAGGTGGGTTTAATCACATCTTCATATTTCTATGTGCCAATGCCATTTTTATGGCTTGTAAATTCATACAATGGTCCCTGAAGCCTTCACGTGAATTTTCATGGTAAGATGACTCGTTTTCTATTTTTCATGATTTTTGAAACTTTTTGCAGTTCGGGATTTTTTAAAATTTTTTGGGAAAGAGTTTTGGTCCCAAACTTGGTAGACGTGATCCTTGTATTTTTGTTGGCATGCACAAAAAAATTCAGCTAAAAACTCGAAGTGTACAAGATTTTGTGACCATTTGAAAAAAGTGTCCCCATTTCAGACACTTTAATTGCTACTGACAGCAAACCTGTAAAATCTCAAATGCTCTTTAAGGGGGTGTGAGTTCTCAAGGTTTGATGAGGGATAGCGGTCCAATATAAGGGCCAAGTACCAGCACCCATCACACATTATGTCCGCACACCCCCCCAATCATCGGAACCCCAACGCCGCCGGTCAGGTTCTCTGGCGATGCTTCGACGATGGTGCCCCGGTGAAGAAAAATGCGGCACCAGCACATGCCCGAGCCCAGTCTGCTGTCGCATCTCTCGGTTTGATCCGATCTTAAATTGGGATGAACTCCGTATGCCTAAGTCAACCCACGAAATGAGCGTACGGGCGTTCAACCAGCCAGATGGGTGGGATGCTTAAGCCGGGGATCAGTCGGGTCCCCCTCTACGTACTATCGATCCTGCTATCGTAACCCTCAATTCGGTCTGATCTTAGACTAAGAATGAACTAGGTATGCCTAAGACAACTGATGAAATGAGTGGGTAGGTGGCAGGCAGGCGCTACGTCGGCCAGAGAGATGGGTTGCGCAAGCCGTGGATCAATAGGGTGGTAGGTGGGTTTAGGCACATCCTCATATTTCTGCATGCCAATGCCATTTTTATGGCTTGTAAATTCATATGATGGTCCCTTAAGCCTTCACGTGAAGTTTCATGGCAAGACAAATCGTTTTCTATTTTTCACGATTTTCGAAACTTTTTATGGTTTTAGATTTTTTAAAATTTTTTCGGAGGGAGTTTTGGACCCAAACTTGGTAGACGGGATCCTTGTAATTTTTGTGATCATTTGAAAATAGTGTCCATATTTCAGACACTTTAATGGCTACTGGCAGCAAACCTGTAAAATCTCAAATGCTCCTTAAGGGGGTGTGAGTTCTAGAGGTTTGATGAGGGATAGGGGGCCAATATAAGGGCCAAGTACCAGCACCCATCGCACATCATGTGTGCAAACCCCCCCGGCCCCCCCGGTCACCGGAACCCCAATGCCGCAGGTCAGGTTCTCCGACGATGGTGCCCCGACAAAGAGAAATGTGGCACCAGCACATGCCTGAGCCCAGAATGTGCTGCCGCAACCCTCGGTCTGATCCGATCTTAGACTGGGAATGAACTCCGTATGCTTAGACTGGGAATGAACTCCGTATGCCTAAGTCAAACCATGAAACGAGCGTGCGGGCGCTCAGCCGGCCAGAGGGGCAGGATGCGCAAAACGGGGATCGACCGGGTTCCCCTCTGCGTGCTGTCGATGTTGCTACCGTAACCCTTGGTCTGGTCCAATCTTAGACTGAGAATGAACTCTGTATTCCTAAGCCAACTGACGAAATGAGTTGGCGGGCGGGCGGGCGGGCGGGCACTACGCCGGCCAAAAAGGCGGGATGAGTAAGCCTTGGATCGATAGGGTGGTAGGTGGGTTTAGGCACATCTTCATATTTCTGCATGCCAATGCCATTTTTATGGCTTGTAAATTCATACATTGGTCCCTTAAGCCTTCACGTGAAGTTTCATGGCAAGACGACTCGTTTTCTATTTTTCACGATTTTCAAAACTTTTAGCGGTTTAGGATTTTTTAAAATTTTTTCGGAAGGAGTTTTGGATCCAAACTTGGTAGACGTGATCCTTGTATTTTTTTTGGTATGCACAAAAAAATTCAGCTAAAAACTCGAAGTGTACAAGCTTTTGTGATCATTTGAAAAAAGTGTCCCCATTTCAGACACTTTAATGGCTGCTGGTAGCAAACCTGTAAAATCTCAAATGCTATTTAAGGGGGTGGGAGTTCTACAGGTTTGATAAGGGATAGGAGGCTAATATAAGGGCCAAGTACCAGCACCCATCGCACATCATGTGCGCAAACCCCCCCGGCCCCCCGATCGTCGAAACCCTAATGTCGTCGGTCAGGTTCTCCGGCGATGGTGCCCCGGCAAAGAAAAATGTGGCACCAGCACATGCCCAAGCCCAGAATGTACTGCCGTAACCCTCGGTCCGGTCCGATCTTAGACTGGGAATGAACTCCGTATGCTTTGACCAGGAATGAACTCCGTATGCCTAAGCCAACCCACGAAACGAGCGTGTAGGCGCTCAGTCGGCCAGAGGGGCGAGATGCGCAAGCCGAGTCCCCCTCTACGTGCTACCGATCCTGCTGCCACAACCCTCGGTCCGGTCTGATCTTAGACTGGGAATGAATTCCATATGCCTAAGCCAACCGACGAAACGAGCGGGTGGGCAGGCAGGCACTGTGCCGGCCAGAGAGACGGGATGCGCAAGCCGTGGATCGATAGGGTGGTCGATGGGTTTAGGCACATCTTCAGATTTCTGCATGCCAATGCCATTTTTATGGCTTGTAAATTCATACAATGGTCCCTTAAGCCTTCACGTGAAGTTTCATGGCAGACGACTCATTTTCCTAGACTCACGATTTTAAAACTTTTACGTTCGGATTTTTGTAAAATATTTTTGAAGGAGTTTTGGCCAACTTGTGACATGATCTTGGTAATTTTGTTAGCATGCACAAAACAATTCCAGTAAAACCCAGTGTACAGATTTTGTTCATTAGAAGTGTCCCCATTTCAAGATCTTTAATGGCTACAGTTTTGTAAATCTCAAAAGAAGGTGTGTGTGTTCTGAGTTTGATGAGGCAGGGGCCATTATAGGGCCAAGTTACCAAATCAAACATCGGACAAGCAAACCAATTAAAAAGTCATTTCAAATGCTGCAAATTGTAAGCCCGGTGTAGTTCTCGAGGTATAGGAGGGGCATATAAGGGCCAAGTACTAGCACCCATCGCACATCATGTGCGCACACCCCCTCGACCCCCCCGATCGTCGGAACCCCAAAGACGTCGATCAGGTTCTCCGGTGATGCTCCGACGATGGTACCCCGACGAAGAAAAATGTGGCACCAACACATGCCCGAGCCCAGCATGTGCTGTCGCAAGCCTCGGTTTGGTCCGATCTTAGACTGGGAATTAACTCCGTATGCTTAGACTAGGAATGAACTCCGTATGCCTAAGTCAACTCACGAAACGAGCGTGCGGGTGCTCAACCGGCCAGAGAGACGGGATGCACAAGATGTGGATTGATAGGGTGGTAGGTGGGTTTAGGCACATCTTCATATTTCTGCATGCCAATGCCATTTTCATGGCTTGTAAATTCATAAAATGGTCCCTTAAGCATTCACGTGAAGTTTCATGGCAAGACGACTCGTTTTCTATTTTTCACAATTTTCAAAAATTTTTACGGGTCAGGATTTTTTTAAATTTTTTCGTAAGGAATTTTTGCCCCAAGCTAGGTAGACGTGATCCTTGTATTTTTAGTGGCATGCAAAAAACAATTCAGCTAAAAACTAGAAGTGTACATGATTTTGTGACCCTTTGAAAAAAGTGTCCCCATTTCAGACACTTTAATTGCTACTGGCAGCAAACCTGTAAAATCTCAAATGCTCTTTAAGGGGGTGTGAGTTCTCGAGGTTTGATGAGGGATAGGGGGCCAATATAAGGGCCAAGTACCAGCACCCATTGCACATCATGTGCGCAAACCCCCCGACGATGGTGCCCCGGCGAAGAGAAATGTGGCACCAGCACATGCCCGAGCCCAGAATGTGCTGCCGCAACCCTCGGTCCGGTCCGATCTTAGACTGGGAATGAACTCCATATGCTTAGACTGGGAATGAACTCTGTATGCCTAAGTCAACCCATGAAACGAGCGTGCGGGCGCTCAGCCGGCCAGAGGGGCAGGATGCGCAAGCCGGGGATCGATCGGGTCCCCCTCTGCATGCTACCGATCTTGCTACCGTAACCCTCGGTCCAGTCCAATCTTAGACTGAGAATGAACTCCGTATGCCTAAGCCAATTGACGAAACGAGTGGGCGTGTGGGCGGGCGGGCACTACGCCGGCCAGGGAGGTGAGATGAGCAAGCCTTAGATCGATAGGGTGGTAGGTGGGTTTAGGCACATCTTCATATTTTTGCATGCCAATGCCATTTTTATGGCTTGTAAATTCATACAATAGTCCCTTAAGCCTTCACGTGAAGTTTCATGGCAAGACGACTCGTTTTCTATTTTTCATGATTTTCAAACCTTTTTGCGGTTCAGGATTTTTTAAAATTTTTTCGGAAGGAGTTTTGGACCCAAACCTGGTAGACGTGATCTTTGTATTTTTTTTGGCGTGCAAAAAAAAATTCAGCTAAAAACTCGAAGTGTACATGATTTTGTGACACTTTGAAAAAGGTGTCCCCATTTTGAGACACTTTAATGGCTACTGGCAGCAAACCTGTAAAATCTCAAATGCTCTTTAAGGGGGTGTGAGTTCTCGAGGTTTGATGAGAGATAGAGGGCCAATATAAGGGCCAAGTACTAGCACCCGTCATACATCATGTGCACACACCCCCTGGCCCCCCCGATCATCGGAACCCCAACGCCACCGGTTAGGCTCTCTGGCAATGCTTTGGCGATGGTGCCCAGGCGAAGAAAAATGCAGCACCAACACATGCTCGAGCCCAGAATGTGCTGCCACTATCCTCGGTTTGGTTCGATCTTAGACTGGGAATGAACTCGGTATCCTTAGACTGGGAATGAACTCCGTATTTCTAAGTCAACCCACGGAACGAGAGTGCGGGTGCTCAACCGGCCAAAGGGGCGGGATGTGCAAGCCGGGGATCGACCGGGTCCTCCTCTGCGTGCTGCTGATCCTGCTACCGCAACCCTCGATCTGGTCTAATCTTAGACTAGGAATGAACTCCATATGCCTAAGCCAACTCACGAAATGAGCGGACAGGCGGGCTGGCGGGCGGGCACTACGCCGGCCAGAGAGACGGGATGCGCAAGCCGTGGATCGATAGGGTGGTAGGTGGGTTTAGGCACATCTTCATATTTCTACATGCCAATGCCATTTTTATGGCTTGTAAATTCATACAATGGTCCCTTAAGCCTTCACGTGACATTTCATGGCTAGACGACTCGTTTTCTATTTTTCATAATTTTGGAAACTTTTTGCGGTTCGAGATTTTTTAAAATTTTTTTAGAAGGATTTTTGGGCCCAAATTTGGTAGACGTGATCCTTGTATTTTTGTTGGCATGCACAAAAAAATTTAGCTTAAAACTCGAAGTGTACAAGATTTTGTGACCATTTGAAAAAAGTGTCCCCATTTCAGACACTTTAATGGCTATTGGCAGCAAACCTATAAAATCTCAAATGCTCTTTAAAGGGGTGTGAGTTCCTGAGGTTTGATGAGGGATAGGGGGCCAATATAAGGGCCAAGTAACTGCACCCATCGCACATCATGTGCGCACACCCTCTGATGACGGTGCCCCGGTGAAGAAAAATGTGTCACAAACACATGCCCGAGCCCAGCATGTGCTGCCGTAACCCTCGGTCCGATCCGATCTTAGACTTGGAATTAACTCCATATGCTTAGACTGGGAATGAACTCTGTATGCCTAAGTCAACCCACGAAATGAGCGTACGGGTGCTCAGCCGACCAGAGGGGCAGGATGCGTAAGCCAGGGATCGGTCGGGTCCCCCTCTACGTGCTGCTGAGCTTGCTACGACAACCCTTAGTCCAGTTTGATCTTAGACTGGGAATGAACTCCGTATGCCTAAGCCAACCGATGAAAGGAGCAGGCGGGCGGGCAGGCGGGCACTACGCCAGCCAGAGAGATGGGATGCGTAAGCCGTGGATCGATAGGGTGGTAGGTGGGTTTAGGCACATTTTCATATTTCTGTGTGCCAACGCCATTTTTATGGCTTGTAAATTCATACATTGGTCCCTTAAGCCTTCACGTGAAGTTTCATGGCAAGACGACTCGTTTTCTATTTTCACGATTTTAGAAACTTTTACGGGTCAAGATTTTTTAAAATTTTTTCATAATTAGTTTTGGCCCCAGGCTTGGTAGAGGTGATCCTTGTATTTTTATTGGCATGCACAAAAAAATTCAGTTAAAAACTCGAAGTGTACAAGATTTTGTGACCCTTTGAAAAAAGTGTCCTCATTTCAGACACTTTAATGGCTACTGGCAGCAAACCTATAAAATCTCAAATGCTCTTTAAGGGGGTGTGAGTTCTTGAGGTTTGATGAGGGATAGGGGGCCAATATAAGGGCCAAGTACCAGCACCCATCGCACATCATATGAGCAAACCCCCCGGCCCCCCCGATCGTTGGAACCCCAATGCTGCCGGTTAGGTTCTCCGGTGATGGTGCCCCAACGAGGAACAATGTGGCACCAACACATGCCCGAGCCCAGCATGTGCTGTCGTAACCCTCGGTCCGGTCTGATCTTAGACTTGGAATCAACTTCGTATGCTTAGATTGGGAATGAACTCCGTATGCCTAGGCCAACCGATGAAACGATTAAACGGGCAGGCGGACGGGCACTACGCCGGCCAGAGAGACGGGATGCGCAAGCCGTGGATCGATAGGGTGGTAGGTGGGTTTAGGTGCATCTTCATATTTCTGCTTGCCAATGCCATTTTTATTGCTTGTAAATTCATACAATGGTCCCTTAAGCCTTCATGTGAAGTCTCATGGCAAGACGACTCATTTTCTATTTTTAATGATTTTTGAAACTTTTTACGGTTCAGTATTTTTTAAAATTTTTTTGGAAGGATTTTTGGCCCCAAACTTGGTAGACGTGATCCTTGTATTTTTGTTGGCATGGACAAAAAAATTCAGCTAAAAAATCGAAGAGTACAAGATTTTGTGACCATTTGAAAAAAGTGTGAGTTCTCAGGGTTTGATGAGGGATAGGGGCCAATATAAGGGCCAAGTACTAGCACCCATCGCACATCATGTGCGCGCACACCCCCCGGCCCCCCCGATTGCCGGAACCCCAATGCCACTGGTCAGGTTCTCCGGCTATGCTCCGACGATGGTGCCCCGACGAAGAAAAATACGACACCAACACATGCCCGAGCGTAGCACGTGCTGTAGCAACCCTCGGTTCAGTCCGATCTTAGACTGGGAATGAACTCCGTATGCTTAGACTGGGGATGAACTCCGTATGCCTAAGTCAACCTACAAAACGAGCGTGGGGGTGCTCAACCGGCCAGAGGGGTGGGATGCGCTAGCCAGGGATCAGTCGAGTCCCCTTTTTTTGCGCTGTCGATCCAGCTACCAAAACCCTCGGTCCGGTCTGATCTTAGACTGGGAATGAACTCCGCATGCCTAAGCCAACCGACGAAATGAGCGGGCGGGCACTACGTCGGCCAGAGAGACGGGATGCGCAAGCCTTGGATCGATAGGGTGGTAGGTGGGTTTAGGCACATCTTCATATTTCTGCGTTCCAATACCATTTTTATGGCTTGTAAATTCATACAATGGTCCCTTGAGCCTTCAGGTGAAGATTCATGGCAAGATGACTCGTTTTCTATTTTTCACGATTTTTGAAACTATTTGCGGGTCAGGATTTTTTAAAATTTTTTCAGAAGGAGTTTTGCCCCAAGCTTGGTACACATGATCCTTGTATTTTTGTTGGCATGCACAAAAAAATTCAGCTAAAAACTCAAAGTGTACAAGATTTTGTGACCATTTGAAAAAAGTGTCCCCATTTCAGACACTTTAATGGCTACTGGCAGCAAACCTGTAAAATCTCAAATGCTCTTTAAGGGGGTGTGAGTTCTCGAGGTTTGATGAGGGATAGGGGGCCAATATAAGGGCCAAGTTCCAGCACCCATCACCCATCATGTGCGCAAACCTTCCCCGGCCCCCCCGATCGTCAGAACCCCAATGCTGCCGGTCAGGTTCTCCGGCGATGCTCCGGTGATGGTGCCCGGCGAAGAAAAATTCGGCACCAACACATGCCCCAGCCCAGCATGTGCTGCCGCAACCCTCGGTCTGGTCCGATCTTAGACTGGGAATGAACTCTGTATGCTTAGACTGAGAATGAACTCCGTATGCCTAAGTCAACCCACGAAACGAGCGTGCTGGTGCTCAACCGGCCAGAGGGGTGGGATGTGCAAGCCAGGGATCGGCCGGGACCCCCTCTACGTGCTGCCGATCCTGCTGCCACAACACTCAGTCCAGTCTGATCTTAGACTAGGAATGAACTCCGTATGCCTAAGCCAACCGACAAAACGAGCGGACGGGCGGGCGGGCATTGCGCCGGCCAGAGAGACGGGATGCGCAAGCCATGGATCGATAGGGTGGTAGGTGGGTTTAGGCACATCTTCATATTTCTGTGTGCCAATGCCATTTTTATGGCTTGTAAATTCATACAATGGTCCCTTAAGCCTTCACGTGAAGTTTCATGCCAAGACGACTCGTTTTCTATTTTTCATGATTTTCAAAACATTTTACGGTTCGGGATTTGTAACAATTTTTTCGAAATGAGTTTTGGCCCCAAACTTGGTAGATGTGTTCCTTGTATTTTTGTTGGCATGCATAAAAAAATTCAGGTAAAAACTCAAAGTGTACAAGATTTTGTGATCATTTGAAAAAAGTGTCCCCATTCTAGACACTTTAATGGCTACTGGCAGCAAACCTATAAAATCTAGAATGCTCTTTAAAGGGTGTGAGTTCTCGAGGTTTGATGAGGGATAGGGGGACAATATATGGGCCAAGTACCAGCACCCCTCGCACATCATGTGCGCACACCCCCCAACCCCACCGATCGTCGGAACCCCAATGCCGCTGGTCAGGTTATCCGGCGATGCTCCGATGATGGTGCCCCGACGAAGAAAAATGCGGCACCAGCACATGCCCAAGCCCAGCATGTGCTGCCGCAACCCTCAATCCGGTCTTATCTTAGACTGGGAATGAACTCTGTAAGCTTAGACTGGGAATGAACTCCGTATGCCTAAGTCAACCAATGAAACAAGCGTGCGGGTGCTCAACCGGCTAGAGGGGTGGGATGCGGAAGCCAGGGATCGGCCGGGTCCCCCTCTACGTGCTGCCAATCCTACTGCCTCAACCCTCAGCCCGTCCAATCTTAGACTGGGAATGAACTCCGTATGCCTAAAACATCGATGAAACGAGCGGGCGGGCGGGCGGGCACTACGCCGGCCAGAGAGACGGGATGTGCAAGCCGTGGATCGATAGGGTGGTAGGTGGTTTTAGGCACATCTTCATATTTCTGCATGCCAATGCCATTTTTATGGCTTCTAAATTCATACAATGGTCCCTTAAGCCTTCACGTGAAGTTTCATGGCCAGATGACTTGTTTTCTATTTTTCATAATTTTTGAAACTTTTTACGGTTCGGGATTTTTTAAAATTTTTTTGAAAGGAGTTTTGGACCCAAATTTGGTAGCCGTGATCCTTGTATTTTTGTTGGCATGCACAAAAACATTCAGCTAAAAACTCGAAGTGTACAAGATTTTGTGACCATTTGAAAAAAGTGTCCCCATTTCAGATACTTTAATGGCTACTGGCAGCAAACCTATAAAATCTCAAATGCTCTTTAAAGGGGTGTGAGTTCTCGAGGTTTGATGTGGGATAGGGGGCCAATATAAGGGCCAAGTAACTGCACCCATCGCACATCATGTGCGCACACCCCCCGGCCCCCCCGATCATCGGAACCTCAATGTTGCCGGTCAGGTTTTCCGACGATGCTCCAGCGATGGTACCCCGGTGAAGAAATATGTGGCACCAACACATGCCCGAGACCAGCATGTGCTGCCGTAACCCTTGGTTTGAGCCGAGATGGGATGCGCAAGCCATGGATCGATAGGGTGGTAGGTTGGTTTAGGCACATCTTCATATTTCTATGTGCCAATGCCATTTTTATGGCTTGTAAATTCATACAATGGTCCCTTAAGCCTTCACGTGAAGTTTCATGACAAGACGACTCATTTTCTATTTTTCTTGATTTGGAAACTTTTTGCTGTTCGGATTTTTTAAAATTTTTTTGGAAAGAGTTTGGGCCCCAAACTTGGCAGACGTGATCCTTGTATTTTTTTTGGCATGCACAAAAAAATTCAGCTAAAAACTCGAAACGTGCAAGATTTTGTGACCATTTGAAAAAAGTGTCCCCATTTTAGACACTTTAATGGCTACTGGGAGCAAACCTGTAAAATCTCAAATGCTCTTTAAGGGGGTGTGAGTTCTCAAGGTTTGATGAGGGATAGGGGGCCAATATAGGGGCCAAGTACTAGCACCCATCGCACATCGTGTGCGTACACCCCCCCGGCCCCCCCGATCATCGGAACCCCAATACCGTTGGTCAGGTTCTACGGTGATGCTCCGGTGATGGTGCCCTGACGAAGAAAAATGTGGCATCAATACCGTATGCTTAGATTGGGAATGAACTCCATATGCCTAAGTCAACCCACAAAACGAGCGTGTGGGTGCTCAGTCGACCAGAGGGGTGGGATGCGCATGCCAAGGATCAGCCGGGTCCACCTCTGTGTGCTGTTGATCCTGCTGTCGGAACCCTCGGTCTGGTCCAATCTTAGACTGGTAATGAACATCGTATACCTAAGCCAATCGACAAAACGAGTGGGCAAGCGGGAGGGTGGGCACTACGCCGGCCAGAGTGACGGGATGCGCAAGCCAGGGATCGGTCGGGTGGTAGGTGGGTTTAGGCACATCTTCGTATTTCTGCATGCCAATGCCATTTTTATGGCTTGTAAATTCATAGAATGGTCCCTTAAGCCTTCACGTGAAGTTTCAGGGCAAGACGACTCGTTTTCTATTTTTCACGATTTTTGAAACTTTTTACGGTTCAGGATTTTTTAAAATTTTTTTGGAAGGAGTTTTGGCCCCAAACATGGTAGACGCGATCCTTTTACTTTTGTTGGCATGCACAAAAAAATTTAGCTAAAAACTCGAAGTGCACAAGATTTTGTGACCATTTGAAAAAAGTGTCCCCATTTCAGACACTTTAATTGCTACTGGCAGCAAACCTGTAAAATCTCAAATGCTCTTTAAGGGGGTGTGAGTTCTGGATGTTTTATGAGGGATATGGGGCCAATATAAAGGCAAAGTACCAGCACCCATCACCCATCATGTGCGCACACCCCTTCGGCCCCCCGATCGTCGGAGCCCCAATGCCGCCGGTCAGGTACTCCGACGATGCTCTAGCAATGGTGCCCCGACGAAGAAAAATGCGGCACCAACACATGCTTGAGCCCAGCATTTGCTGTCGTAACCCTCAGTCTGGTCCGATCTTCGACTGGGAATGAACTTCGTATGCTTAGACTAGGAATGAAGTCCGTATGCCTAAGTCAACCCGTGAAATGAGTGTGCGGGTGCTCAGCCGACCAAAGGGGCAAGATGCGCAAGCCGGGGATGGCCGGGTCCCCCTCTGCGTGCTGTCGATCCTGTTGCCACAACCCTCCCTCCGGTCTGATCTTAGACTGGGAATGAACTCCGTATGCCTAAGCCAACCGGCGAAATGAGCAGATGGGCGGGCGGGCAGGCACTACACCGGCCAGGGAGACAGGATGCGCAAGCCGTAGATCGATAGGCTGGTAGGTGGGTTTAGGCACATCTTCATATTTCTATGTGCCAATGCCATTCTTATGGCTTGTAAATTCATACAATGGTCCCTTAAGCCTTCACGTGAAGTTTCATGGCAAGACGACTCGTTTTCTATTTTTCATGATTTTTAAAACTTTCTACGGTTCAGGATTTTTTAAAATTTTTTCGGGAGGAGTTTTGGCCCCAAACTTGGTAGACGTGATCCTTGTATTTTTGTTGGCATGCACAAAAAAATTCAGCTAAAAGCTCGAAGTGTACAAGATTTTGTGACCATTTGAAAAAAGTGTCCCCATTTCAGACACTTTAATTGCTACTGGCAGCAAACCTGTAAAATCTCAAATGCTCTTTAAGGGGGTGTGAGTTCTCAAGGTTTAATGAGGGATAGGGGGCCAATATAAGTGCCAAGTAGCAGCACCCATCGCACATCATGTGCGCACACCCCCCGGCCCTCCGATCGTTGGAACCCAATGCCACCGGTCAGGTTCTCCGACGATGCTCCGACGATGGTGCCTCGATGAAGAAAAATACGGCACCGACACATGCCCGAGCCCAGCATGTGCTGCCGAAACCCTCGATTCGGTTCGATCTTAGACTGGGAATGAACTTCGTATGCCTAAGTCAACCCATGAAACGAGCGTGCGGGTGTTCAGCCGGCCAGAGGGGCGGGATGCGCAAGCCGGAGATCGACCGGGTCCCCCTCTGTATGCTGCTAATCCGACTGCCACAACCTTCTGTTCGGTCTGATCTTAGACTGGGAATGAACTCCGTATGCCTAAGCCAACCGACGAAGTGAGCGGGCGGGCGGGCGGCCACTACGCCGGCCAGAGAGACGGGATGCACAAGCCGTGGATCGATAGGGTGGTAGGTGGGTTTAGGCACAGCTTCATATTTCTGCGTGTCAATGCCATTTTTATGGCTTGTAAATTTATACAATGGTCCCTTAAGCCTTCACGTGAAGTTTCATGGCAAGACGTCACGTTTTCTATTTTTCATGATTTTTGAAACTTTTTACAGTTTGGGATTTTTTTAAAATTTTTTCGGAAGGAGTTTAGCCCCAAACTTGGTAGACGTGATCCTTGTATTTTTGTTGCCATGCAAAACAAAATTCAGCTAAAAACTCAAAGTGTACAAGATTTTGTGACCATTTGAAAAAAGTGTCCCCATTTTAGACACTTTAATGGCTACTCGCAGCAAACCTGTAAAATCTCAAGTGCTCTTTAAGGGGATGTGAGTTCTCGAGTTTGATGAGGGATAGGGGGCCAATATAAGGGCCAAGTACCAGCACCCATCGCACATCATGTGCGCACACCCCCCCGACCCCCCCGATCACTGGAACCCCAACGTCGTCGGTCAGGTTCTCCGATGATGCTCCGGTGATGGTGCCCCGACGAAGAAAAATGTGGCACCAGCACATGCCCGAGCCCAGCATGTGCTGCCGCAACCCTCGGTCTGGTCCAATCTTAGACTGGGAATGAACTCCTATGCCTAAGCCAATCGACGAAACGAGTGGGTGGGCGGGCGGGCACTACGTCAGCCAGAGACACGGGATGCACAAGCCGTGGATCGATAGGGTGGTAGGTGGGTTTAGGTACATCTTCATATTTCTATGTGCCAATGCGATTTTTATGGCTTGTAAATTCATACAATGCACTCTTAAGCCTTCACGTGAAGTTTCATGGCAAGACAACTTGTTTTCTATTTTTCACGATTTTCAAAACTTTTTGTGGTTCGAGATTTTTAAAATTTTTTCGGAAGGAGTTTTGGCCCCAAACTTGGTAGACGTGATCCTTGTTTTTTTGTTGGCATGCATCAAAAAATTCAGGTAAAAACTCGAAGTGTACAAGATTTTGTGACCATTTGAAAAAAGTGTCCCCATTTCAGACACTTTAATGGCTACTGGCAGCAAACCTATAAAATCTCAAATGCTCTTTAAGGGGGTGTGAGTTCTCGAGGTTTGATGAGGGATTGGGGGCCAATATAAGGGCCATGTACCAGCACCCATCGCACATCATGTGCGCACACCCACCCGGCCCCTCCAATCGTCGGAACCCCAATGCCGTCGGTCAGGTTCATCGGCGATGCTCCGACGATGGCACCCCGGTGAAGAAAAATACGGCAACAGCACCTGCCCGAGCCCAGCATGTGCTGGCGCAACCCTCGGTCTGGTCCAATCTTAGACTGAGAATGAACTCTGTATGCCTATGTCGACCCACGAATGAGCGTGCGAGCGCTCAGTCGGCCAGAAGGGCAGGACGCGCAAGCCGAGGATCGGTCAGGTCCCCTTCTACGTGCTGCCTATCCTGCTGTCGCTACCCTCTTTCCGGTTCGATCTTATACTGGGAATCAACTCCGTATGCCTAAGCCAACCGATGAAATGAGCGGACGGGCGGGCGGGCACTACATCGGCCAGAGAGACGAGATGCGCAAGTCGTGGATCGATAAGGTGGTAGATGGGTTTAGGCACATCTTCATATTTTTGAGGGCCAATGCCATTTTTATGGCTTGTAAATTCATAAAATGGTCCCTTAAGCCTTCACGTGAAGCTTCATGGGAAGATGACTCATTTTCTATTTTTCACGATTTTCAAAACTTTTTACGGTTCGGGATTTTTTAAAATTTTTTCGGAAGGGTTTTTGGCCCCAAATTTGGTAGATGTGATCTTGTATTTTTTTTTGGCATGCACAAAAAAATTCAGCTAAAAACTCAAAGTGAACAATATTTTATGACCATTTGAAAAAAGTGTCCCCATTTCAAACACTTTAATAGCTACTGGCAGCAAACCTGTAAAATCTCATATGCTCTTTAAGGGGGTGTGAGTTCTTAAGGTTTGATGAGGGATAGGGGACCAATATAAGGGCCAAGTACCGGCACCCATCGCATATCATATGCGCACACCCCCCCCGGCCCCCCCGATCGCCAAAACCCCAATGTCGCCGGTCAGGTTCCTCGACGATGCTCCGGTGATGGTGCCCCGAAGAAGAAAAATACAGCACCAGCACATGCCCGAGCCCAGCATGTGCTACCGCAACCCTCAATCTGGTCTGATCTTAGACTGGGAATGAACTCCATATGCTTAGATCGGGAATGAACTCCGTATGCCTAAGTCAACCCACGAAACGGGCGTGCGGGTGCTCAGCTGGTCAGAGGGGCGAGATGCTCAAGCTGGGGATCGGCCGAGTCCCCCTCTATGTGCTGTCGATCCTGCTATTGCAACCCTCGGTCCAGTCCAATCTTATATTGGGAATGAACTCCGTATGCCTAAGCCAACCGACGAAACGAACGGGCGGGCAGGCACTACATCGGCCAGAGAGACGGATGCGCAAGCTGTGGATCGATAGGGTGGTAGGTGGATTTAGGCACATCTTCATATTTCTGTGTACCAATGCCATTTTTATGGTTTGTAAATTCATACAATGGTCCCTTAAGCGTTCACGTGAAGTTTCATGGCGAGACGACTCGTTTTCTATTTTTCACGATTTTAAAAACTTTTTACGGTTTAGGATTTTTTAAAATTTTTTTGAAAGGAGTTTTGGCCCCAAACTTGGTAGACGTGATCCTTGTTTTTCTTTTGGTTTGCACAAAAAAATTCAGCTAAAAACTCAAAGTGTGCAAGATTTTGTGACAATTTGAAAAAAGTGTCCCCATTTCAAACACTTTAATGGCTACTGGCAGCAAACCTGTAAAATCTCCAATGCTCTTCAAAGGGGTGTGAGTTCTCAAAGTTTGATGAGGGATAGGGGGCCAATAAAAGGGCCAAGTACCAGCACCCATCGCACATCATGTGCGTACACCCCCCGACCCCCCGATCGTCGGAACCCCAATGCCGTCGGTCAGGTTCTCTGACGATGGCGCCCCGATGAAGAAAAATACGGCACCAGGACATGCCTGAGCCCATCATGTGCTGTCGTAACCCTCGGTCTGGTCCGATCTTAGACTGGGAATGAACTCCGTATTCTTAGACTGCGAATGAACTCCGTATGCCTAAGTCAACTCATGAAACAAGCGTGCAGGCACTCAGTCGACCAGAGGGGCGGGATGCGCAAGCCAGGGATCGGCCGGGTCCCCTTCTACGTGTTGCTGCAACCCTCGGTCTGGTTCAATCTTAGACTGGGAATGAATTCTGTATGCCTAAGCCAACCGTCGAAATGAGCGGGCGGGCGGACGGGCACTACGTTGGCCAGAGAGACGGGATGTGCAAGCCGTGGATCCATAGGGTGGTAGGTGGTTTTAGGCACATCTTCATATTTCTGCATGCCAATGCCATTTTTATGGCTTGTAAATTCATACAATGGTCCCTTAAGCCTTCACGTGAAGTTTCATGGCAAGATGACTTGTTTTCTACTTTTCACTATTTTTGAAACTTTTTGCGGTTCGAGATTTTTTAAAATTTTTTCAGAAGGATTTTTGGCCCCAAAATGGTAGATGTGATCCTTGTATTTTTGTTAGCGTGCACAAAAAAATTCAGCTAAAAACTCGAAGTGAACAAGATTTTGTGATCGTTTGAAAAAAGTGTCCCCATTTCAGATACTTTAATGTCTACTGGCAGCAAACATGTAAAATCTCAAATGCTCTTTAAGGGGGTGTGAGCTCTCGAGGTTTGATGAGGGATAGGGGGCCAATATAAGGGCCAAGTACCAGCACCCATCGCACATCATGTGCGCACACCCCCCGGCCCCCCCGATCGTTAGAACCCTAATGCCGCCGATCAGGTTCTTCGGTGATGGTGCCTCGGGGAAGAAAAATGCGGCACCAACACATGCCCGAGCCCAGCATGTGCTGTCACAACCCTTGGTTCGGTCTGATCTTAGGCTGGGAATCAACTCCGTATGCCTAAGTCAAACCATGAAACGAGCGTGCGGGTGCTCAGCCGGCCAGAGGGGCAAGATGCACAAGCCGGGGATCGATCGGGTCCCCCTCTGTGTACTGACAATCCTGTTGCGGCAACCCTCGGTCTGGTCCAATCTTAGACTGGGAATGAACTCTGTATGCCTAAGCCAACCGACGAAATGAGCGAGCAAACGGGCAGGCGGGCACTACATCGACCAGAGAGACGGGATGCACAAGCCGTGGATCGATAGGGTGGTCGGTGGGTTTAGGCACATCTTCATATTTCTACATGCAATGCCATTTTTATGGCTTGTAAATTCATACAATGGTCCCTTAAGCCTTCACGTGAAGTTCATGGCAAGACGACGCCTTTTCTATTTTTCACGATTTTTGAAACTTTTTACGGTTCAGGATTTTTTTAAAATTTTTTCGGAAGGAGTTTTGGCCCCAAACTTGGTAGACGTGACCATTGTATTTTTGTTGGTGTGCATAAAAAAATTGAGCTAAAAACTCGAAGTGTACAAGATTTTGTGACCATTTGAAAAAATTGTCCTCATTTTAAACACTTTAATGGCTACTGGTAGCAAACCTGTAAAATCTCAAATGCTCTTTAAGGGCGTGTGAGTTCTCAAGGTTTGATGAGGGATAAGGGGCCAATATAAGGGCCAAGTACCAGCACCCATCGCACATCATGTGCGCACACCCCCCGGCCCCCCCGACCGTCGGAACCACAATGCCGCCGGTCAGGTTCTCCAGCGATGCTCCGACAATGGTGCCCCAGTGAAGAAAAATTCATCACCAACACATGCCCGAGCCCAGCATTTGCTGTCGCAACCCTTGGTCCGGTCCAATCTTAGACTGAGAATGGACTCCGTATGCTTAGACTGGGAATGAACTCCGTATGCCTAAGTCAACCCACGAAACGAGCGTGCGGGTGCCCAGCCGGCCAGAAGTGCGGGATGCGCAAGTCGGGGATCGGCCGGGTCCCCCACTGCGTGCTGCCAATCCTGCTGCTGCAACCCTCAGTCCGGTCTGATCTTAGACTGGGAATGAACTCCATATGCCTAAGCCAACCGATGAAACGAGCGGATGGGCGGGCGGGCACTACGTTGGCCAGAGAGACCGGATGCGCAAGCTGTGGATCGATAGGGTGGTAGGTGGGTTTAGGCACATCTTCATATTTCTGCATGCCAATGCCATTTTTATGGCTTGTAAATTCATACAATGGTCCCTTAAGCATTCACGTGAAGTTTCATGGCAAGACGACTCGTTTTCTATTTTTCACGATTTTTGAAACTTTTTGAGGTTCGGGATTTTTTAAAATTTTTTTGGAAGGAGTTTTGGCCCCAAATTTGGCAGACATGATCCTTGCATTTTTTTGGCTTGCACAAAAAAATTCAGCTAAAAGCTCGAAGTGTACAAGATTTTGTGACCATTTGAAAAAAGTGTCCCCATTTTAGACACTTTAATGGCTACTGGCAGCAAACGTGTAAATTCTAAAATGCTCTTTAAGGGGGTGAGAGTTCTCAAGGTTTGATGAGGGATAAGGGGCCAATATAAGGGCCTAGTACCAGCACCTATCGCACATCATGTGCGCACACCCCCTGGCCCCCCAATCGTTAGAACCCCAATGCCGCCGATCAGGTTCTTCGGTGATGGTGCCCCGGGAAAGAAAAATACGGCACCAACACATGCCCGAGCCCAGCATGTGCTGTTGAAACCCTCAATTTGGTACGATCTTATGCTGGGAATGAAACTTCGTATGCCTAAGTCAACACACGAAACGAGCGTGCGGGTGCTCAGCCGGCCAGAGTGACGGGATGCGCAAGCCGGGGATCGATCGGGTCCCCCTCTGCGTGCTGTCGATCCTGTTGCCGCAACCCTCGACCTGGTCTAATGTTAGATTGGGAATGAACTCTGTATGCCTAAGCCAACCGACGAAATGAGCGGGCGGATGGGCGGGCGGGCACTATGCCGGCCAGAGAGACGGGATGCACAAGCCGTGGATCGATAGGGTGGTAGGTGGGTTTAGGCACATCTTCATATTTCTGGATGACAATGCCATTTTTATGGCTTGTAAATTCATACCATGGTCCCTTAAGCCTTCACGTGAAGTTTCATGGCAAGACGACTCGTTTTTTATTTTTCATGATTTTCAAACCTTTTTATGGTTCGTGATTTTTTAAAATTTTTTTAGAAGGAGTTTTGGCCCCAAACTTGGTAGATGTGATCCTTGTATTTTTGTTGGTGTGATAAAAAAATTCAGCTAAAAACTGGAAGTGTACAAGATTTTGTGACCATTTGAAAAAAGTGTCCCCATTTTAGACACTTTAATAGCTACTGGCAGCAAACCTATAAAATCTCAAATGCTCTTTAAGGGGGTGTGAGTTCTCGAGGTTTGATGAGGGATAAGGGGCCAATATAAGGGCCAAGTACCAGCACCCATCACACATCATGTGCGCACACCCCCCGGCCCCCCGATCGTCGGATCCCCAATGTCGTCGGTCAGGTTCTCCAGTGATGCTCCGACGATGGTGCCTCGGTGAAGAAAAATGTAGCACCAACACATGGCTGAGCCCAGCATGTGCTGTCGCAACCCTTGGTCCGGTTTGATGTTAGACTGGGGATGTGCATGCCGGGGATGGGTGGGATGTGCATGCCGAGGATGGCCCCAAACTTGGTAGACGTGATCCTTGTATTTTTGTTGGCATGCACAAAAAAAATTCAGCTAAAAACTTGAAGTGTACAAGATTTTGTGACCATTTGAAAAAAGTGTCCCCATTTCAGACACTTTAATGGCTCCTGGCAGCCAAACCTATAGAGAGGCGAGATGCTTCGGGAGTGGGGTGTGAGTTCTCGATGTTTGATGAGGATATGGGGGCCAATATAAGGGCCAAGTACCAGCACCCATCGCACATCATGTGCGCACCCCTCGGACCCCCGATGTCGGAACCCCAAATGCCATCGTCAGGTTCTCCGGCAATGCTGCCACCGACGAAGAAAAAATAGCGGCACCAAGCACATGGCTCGATGCCCAGCAGTGCTGCCGTAACCCTCGATCCAGTCTGATCTTAGATTAGGAATGAACTCTATATGCCTAAGTCAACCCATAAAATGAGCGTGCAGGCGCTCAGCCGACCAGAGGGGTAGGATGCGAAAGGCGGGGATCGGTCGGGTCCCCCTCTGTGCGCTACCGATCTTGCTATCGTAACCCTTGATCTGATCCGATCTTAGACTGGGAATGAACTCCGTATGCGTAAGCCAACCGAGGAAACAAGCGGGCAGGCAGGCGGGCGGGTGGGCACTACATCGGCCAGAGAGACGTGCTACGCGAGCCATTGATCGATAGGGTGGTAGGTGGGTTTAGGCACATCTTCATATTTATGTGTGCCAATGCCATTTTTATGGCTCGTAAATTCAAACAATGGTCCCTTAAGCCTTCACGTGAAGTTTCATGGCAAGATGACTCATTTTCTATTTTTCACGATTTTCAAACTTTTTACGGTTTGAGTTTTTTAAAATGTTTTTTGAACTAAGTTTTGGCACCAAACTTGGTAGACGTGATCCTTGTATTTTTGTTGGCATGCACAAAAGAATTCAGCTAAAAACTCGAAGTGTACAAGATTTTGTGACCATTTGAAAAAAGTGTCCCCATTTCAGACACTTTAATGCTACTGGTAGCAAACCTGTAAAATCTCAAAATGCTCTTGTAAGGGGTGTTGGTTTTGAGGTTTGATGAGGGATAGGGGCAATATATAGGGCCAAGTGCCAGCACCCATCGCACATCATGGTGCGCAACACCCCCTCGACCCCCCGGATCACCGGAACCCCAATGCCTCCGATCAGGTTCTCCGGAGATGCTCTAGCGATGGTGCCCCGGTGAAGAAAAATACGACACCAACATATGTCCGAGCCTAGCATGTGCTGCTGCAAACCCTCGGTCTGATCCGATCTTAGATGAGATTGAACTCCATAAGCTTAGATTGGGAATGAACTCCGTATGCCTAAGTCCACTCATGAAACGAGCGTATGGGCGCTCAGCCGGCCAGAGGGGCGGGATGCGCAAGCTGAGGAACGATCAGGTCCCCCTCTGCGTGCTGTCGATCCTACTACCGCAACCCTCGGTCTAGTCTGATCTTAGACTGGGAATGAACTCCGTATGCCTAAGCCAACCGACGAAACGAGTGGGCGGGCGGGCACTACGTCGACCAGAGAGACGGGATGCGCAAGCCGTGGATCGATAGGGTGGCAGGTGGGTTTAGGCACATCTTCATATTTCTATGTACCAATGCCATTTTTATGGCTTATAAATTCATACAATGGACCCTTAAGCCTTCACGTGAAGTTTCATGGCAAGACGACTCTTTTTCAATTTTTCACGATATTTGAAACTTTTTACGGATCAAGATTTTTTAAAATTTTTTCGAAAGGAGTTTTGGCCCCAAACTTGGTAGACGTGATCCTTGTATTTTTGTTGGCATGCACAAAACAATTCAGCTAAAAACTCGAAGTGTACAAGATTTGGTGACCGTTTGAAAAAAGTGTCCCCATTTTAAACACTTTAAAGGCTACTGGCAGCAAACCTGTAAAATCTAAAATGCTCTTTAAGGGGGTGTGAGTTCTCAAGGTTTGATGAAGGATAGGGGGCCATTATAAGGGTGAAGTACCAGCACCCATCGCACATCTTGTGCGCACACCCCCCCGACCCCCCCGATCGTCGGAACCCCAATGCCGCCAATCAGGTTCGCCGGGGATGGAGCCCCGGTGAAGAAAAATACGGCCCTAGCACATGCCCGAGCCCAGCATGTGCTACAGCAACCCTCGGTCCGGTCTGATCTTACACTGGGAATGAACTCCGTACGCCTAAGTCAACCCACGAAATGAGCGTGCGGGTGCTCAGTCGGCCAGAGAGGTAGGATGCGTAAGGCGGGGATCGACCGGGTCCCCCTCTGCGTGCTGCCGATCCTGCTGTCGTAACCCTCGATCCAATTTGATCTTAGACTGGGAATGAACTCTGTATGCCTAAGCCAACCGACGAAACGAGCTGTCAAGCGGGCGGGCGGGCACTATGCCGACGTGACAGACGGGATGCGCAAGCCTTGGATCGATAGGGTGGTAGGTGGGTTTAGGCACATCTTCATATTTTTATGTACCAATGCCATTTTTATGGCTTATAAATTCATACAATGGACCCTTAAGCCTTCACATGAAGTTTCATGGCAAGACGACTCCTTTTCAATTTTTCATAATTTTTGAAACTTTTTGCGGTTCAAGATTTTTTTTAATTTTTTCAGAAGGCGTTTTGGCCCCAAACTTGGTAGACGTGATCCTTGTATTTTTTTTGGCATGCACAAAAAAATTCAGCTAAAAACTCGAAGTTTACAAGATTTGGTGACCATTTGAAAAAAGTGTCCCCATTTCAGACACTTTAATGGCTACTGGCAGCAAACCTGTAAAATCTCAAATGTTCTTTAAGGGGGTGTGAGTTCTCTAGGTTTGATGAGGGATAGGGGCCAATATAAGGGCCAAGTACCAGCACCCATCGCACATCATGTGCGTACACCCCTTTCGGTGCACCGATTACCGGAACCCTAATGTCACCGGTCAGGTTCTCCCGATGATGGTGCCCCGACGAAGAAAAATGCGGCACCAGCACATGCCTAAGCCCAGCATGTGCTATTGAAACCCTCCATCCGATCCGATTTTAGACTGGGAATGAACTCCGTATCCCTAAGCCAACCGACGAAACGAACGGGTGGGCGGGCAGGCGGGCACTACGTCAGCTAGAGAGGCGGGATGCGCAAGCCGTGGATCAACAGGGTGGTAGGTGGGTTTAAGCACATCTTCATATTTCTGCGTGCCAATGCCATTTTTACGGCTTGTAAATTCATACAATGGTCCCTTAAGCCTTCACGTGAAGTTTCATGGCAAGACGACTCATTTTCTATTTTTCACAATTTTCAAAACGTTTTACGGTTCGGGATTTTTTAAAATTTTTTCGGATGGAGTTTTGGATCCAAACTTGGTAGACGTGATCCTTGTATTTTTTTTGGCATGCACAAAAAAATTCAGCTAAAAACTCGAAGTGTACAAGATTTTGTGACCATTTGAAAAAAGTGTCCCCATTTCAGACACTTTAAAGGCTACTGGCAGCAAACCTGTAAAATCTCAAATGCTCTTTAAGGGGGTGTGAGTTCTCAAGGTTTGATGAGGGATAGGGGGCCATTATAAGGGCCAAGTACCAGCACCCATCGCACATCATGTGCGCACACCCCCTGGGCCCCCCGATCGTCGGAACCCCAATGCCGCCAGTTAGGTTCTTCGGGGATGGTGCCCTGGTGAAGAAAAATGTGGCACCAGCACATGCACGAGCCCAGCATGTGCTACCGCAACCCTCGGTCTGGTCTGATCTTAAACTGGGAATGAACTCCGAATGCCAAAGTCAACCCACGAAACGAGCGTGTGGGCGTTCAATCGGCCAGAGAGGCAGGATGCGTAAGCCGGGGATTGACCGAGTCCCCCTCTGCGTGCTGCTGATCCTATGTGGCAACCCTCGATCCATTATGATCTTAGACTAGGAATGAACTCTGTATGCCTAAGCCAACTGTCGAAATGAGCGGTCGGACGGGCGGGCGGGCACTACGCCGGCCAGAGAGACGGGATGCGCAAGCTTTGGATCGATAGGGTGATAAGTGGGTTTATGCACATCTTCATATTTCTACATGCCAACGCCATTTTTAAGGCTTGTAAATTCATAGAATGGTCCCTTAAGCCTTCACGTGAAGTTTCATGGCAAGACAACTCGTTTTCTATTTTTCATGATTTTTGAAACTTTTTACGGTTCGGGATTTTTGAAAATTTTTTCGGAAGGAGTTTTGGCCCCAAACTTGGTAGATGTGATCCTTGTATTTTTGTTGGCATGCACAAAAAAATTTTGCTAAAAACTCGAAGTGTACAAGATTTTGTGATCATTTGAAAAAAGTGTTCCCATTTCAGACACTTTAATGGCTACTGGCAGCAAACCTGTAAAATCTCAAATGCTCTTTAAGGGGGTGTGAGTTCTCGAGGTTTGACGAGGGATAGGGGCCAATATAATAGCCCAGTAGCAGCACCCATCGCACATCATGTGCGCACACCCCCCCGATCATCGAAACCTCAATGCCGTCGGTCAGGTTCCCCGACGATGCTTCGATGATGGTGCCCTGACGAAGTAAAATGCGATACCAGCACATGCTCGAGCCCAGCATGTGCTGTCGCAACCCTTGGTCCGGTCTGATCTTGGACTGGGAATGAACTCCGTATGCTTAGACTGGGAATGAACTGCGTATGCCTAAGTCAACCCACGAAACGAGCGTGCGGGCGCTCAGTTGGCCAGAGGGGCGGGATGCGCAAGCCAGGAATCGACCGGGTCCCCCTCTACGTGCTGTCGATCCTGCTGTCGCAACTCTCAGTCTGATCCGATGTTACACTGGGAATGAACTCCGTATCCCTAAGCCAACCGACGAAACGAGCGGGCGGGCGAACGGGTGTGCACCACGCCGGCCAGAGAAACGGGATGCGTAAGCCATGGATCGATATGGTGGTAGGTGGGTTTAGGCACATCTTCATATTTCTATGTGCCAATGCCATTTTTATGGCTTGTAAATTCATACAATGGTCCCTTAAGGCTTCACGTGAAGTTTCATGCCAAGACGACTCATTTTCTATTTTTCATGATTTTTGAAACATTTTGCGTTTCAGGATTTTTTAAAATTTTTTCGGAAGGAGTTTTGGCCTCAAACCTGCTAGACGTGATCCTCCTATTTTTGTTGGCATACACAAAAAACTTCAGCTAAAAACTCAAAGTGTACAAGATTTTGTGACCATTTGAAAAAAGTGTCCCAATTTTAGACACTTTAATGGCTACTGGCAGCAAACCTGTAAAATCTTAAATGCTCTTTAAGGGGGTGTGAGTTCTCGAGGTTTGATGAGGGATAGGGGGCCAATATAAGGGCCAAGTACCAGCACCCATCACACATCATGTGCGCACACCCCCCCGGCCCCCCCGATCGTCAGAACCCCAATGCTGTCGATCAGGTTCTCTGACAATGCTCCGACAATGGTGCCCCGACGATGAAAAATGCGGCACCAACACATGCCCGAGCCCAGCATGTGCTGCCGCAACCGTCGGTCCGATCTGATCTTTGACTGGGAATGAACTCCGTATGCTTAGACTAGGAATGAACACCGTATGCCTAAGTCAACCCATGAAACTAGCGTGCGGGCGCTCAGCGGCCAGAGGGGTGGGATGCGCAAGCCAGGGATCGGCCGAGTTCTTTCTCTGCATGCTGCTGATCCTATTGCTGCAACCTTCGATCTGGTCCGATCTTAGAATGGGAATGAAATCCGTATGCCTAAGCCAACCGACGAAACAAACGGGCGGGCGGGCGGGCACTACGTCGGCCAGAGAGACGGGATGCGCAAGTCGTGGATCGATAGGGTGGTAGGTGGGTTTAGGCACATCTTCATTTTTCTATGTGCCAATGCCATTTTTATGGCTTGTAAATTCATACAATGGTCCCTTAAGCCTTCACGTGAAGTTTCATAGCAAGACGACTCGTTTTCTATTTTTCATGATTTTTGAAACTTTTTACGGTTGGAGATTTTTTAAAATTTTTTCGGAAGGAGTTTTGGCCCCAAACTTGGTAGACATGATCCTTGTATTTTTGTTGGCATGCACAAAAGAATTCAGCTAAAAACTCGAAGTGTACAAGATTTTGTGACCATTTGAAAAAAGTGTCCCCATTTCAGACACTTTAATAGCTACTGGCAGCAAACCTGTAAAGTCTCAAATGCTCTTTAAGGGGGTGTGAGTTCTCGAGGTTTGATGAGGGATAGGGGGCCAATATAAGGGCCAAGTACCAGCACCCATTGCACATCATGTGCGCACACCCCTCACGGCCCCCCCGATCGCCGAAACCCAATGCCGTCGGTCAGGTTCTCCGACGATGCTCTGACGATGGTGCCTCGGTAAAGAAAAATGTGGCACCAGCACATGCTCGAGCCCAGCATGTGTTGCCAAAGCCCTCGGTCCGGTCTGATCTTAGATTGGGATTGAACTCCGTATCCCTAAGCCAACCGACGGAATGAGCGGGTGGGCAGGCAGGCGGGCACTACGTCAGCTAGAGAGGTGGGATGCGCAAGCCGTGGATCGATAGGGTGGCAGGTGGGTTTAGGTACATCTTCATATTTCTGCATGCCAATGACTTTTTTATGGCTTGTGAATTCATACAATGGTCCCTTAAGCCTTCACGTGAAGTTTCATGGCAAGATGACTCGTTTTCTATTTTTCATGATTTTTGAAACTTTTTACGGTTTGAGATTTTTTAAAAATTTTTCGGAACGAGTTTTGGCCCCAAACTTGGTAGACGTGATCCTTGTATTTTTGTTGGCATGCACAAAAAATTTCAGCTAAAAACTCGAAGTGTACAAGATTTTGTGACCATTTGGAAAAATGGCCCCAATTCAGACGCTTTAATGGCTACTGGCAGCAAACCTGTAAAATCTCAAATGCTCTTTAAGGGGGTGTGAGTTCTCGAGGTTTGATGAGGGAGGGGGCCAATATAAGAGCCAAGTACCAGCACCCATCGCACATCATGTGCGCACACCCCCCCGCCCCTCCGACGTCGGAACCCCAATGCTGCCGGTCAAGGTTCCTCCGACGATGCTACCGAATGATGGTGCCAGACGAAGAAAAATGTGGCACCAGCTACATGCCCGAGCACCAGCATGTGCTACCGCAACCCTCGGTCTGGTCCGATCTTAGATTGGAAATGAACTCTGTATGCTTAGACTGGGAATGAACTTCGTATGCCTAAGTCAACCCACGAAATGAGCGTGGGGGCACTCAGCCTGCCAGAAGGGGCGGGGATGCACAACCCGAGGATCGACCGGGTCCCCCTCTGCGTGCTGTCGATCCTATTGCTGCAACCCTCAGTCTGGTCTGATCTTAGACTGGGAATGAACTCCGTAAGCCTAAGCCAATAGACAAAACGAGTGGGCGGGCGAGCGGGCGGGCACTACACCGGCCAGAGAGACGGGATGCGCAAGCCGTGGATTGATAGGGTGGTAGGTGGGTTTAGGCACATCTTCATATTTTTGCATGCCAATGCCATTTTTATGGCTTTTAAATTCATACAATGGTCCCTTAAGCTTGCACGTGAAGTTTCATGGCAAGACGACTCATTTTCTAGTTTTCATGATTTTTAAAACTTTTTTCGGTTCGGGATTTTTTAAACTTTTTTTAGAAGGAGTTTCGGCCCCAAACTTGGTAGACGTGATCCTTGTATTTTTGTTGGCATGCACAAAAAAATTCAGCTAAAAAATCGAAGTGTACAAGATTTTGCGACCATTTGAAAAAAATGTCCCTATTTCAGACATTTTAATGGCTACTGGCAGCAAACTTGTAAAATCTCAAATGCTCTTTAAGAGGGAGTGAGTTCTCGAGGTTTGATGAGGGATAGGGGGCCAATAAAAGGGCCAAGTACCAGCACCCATCGCACATCATGTGCGCACACCCCACCGACCCCCCAGATCGTCGGAACCCCAATGCCTTCGTTCAGGTTCTCCGGCGATGCCCCGACGAAGAAAAATGCGGCACCAGCACATGCTTGAGCCCAGCATGTGTTGTCGCAACCCTCGGTCCAGTCCGATCTTAGACTGGGAATGAACTCTGTATGCTTAGACTGGGAATGAACTCTGTATGCCCAAGTCAACCCATGAAACGAGCGGGCGGGCGCTCAGCCGGCCAGAGGGGCGGGATGCATAAGTCGGGGATCGGTCGGGTGCCCCTCTATCTGCTGTCGATCCTGCTGCCATAACCCTCGGTCTGATTCGATCTTAGACTGGGAATGAACTCCATATGCCTAAGCCAACCAACGAAACGAGTAGGCGGGCGGGCCGACGGGCCCTACGCCGGCCAGAGAGACGGGATGCGCAAGCCGTGGATCGATAGGGTGGTAGGTGGGTTTAGGCACTTCTTCATATTTTTGCATGCCAATGGCATTTTTGTGGCTTGTAAATTCATACAATGGTCCCTTAAGCTTTCACATGAAGTTTCATGGCAAGACAACTCGTTTTCTATTTTTCATGATTTTTGAAACTTTTTGTGGTTCAGGATTTTTTAAAATTTTTTCGGAAAGATTTTTGGCCCTAAACTTGGCAGATGTGATCCTTGTATTGTTATTGGCTTGCACAAAAACATTCAACTAAAAATTCAAAGTGTACAAGATTTTGTGCCATTTGAAAAAAGTGTCCCTATTTTAGACACTTTAATGGCTACTGGCAGCAAACCTGTAAAATCTCAAATGCTCTTTAAGGGGGTGTGAGTTCTCGAGCTTTGATGAGGGATAGGGGGCCAATATAAGGGCCAAGTACCAGCACCCATCGCACACCACGTGTGCTCACGCCCGCCGGCCCCCCCGATCGTCGGTACCCCAATGCCGTCGGACAGGTTCTCCGGTAATGCTCCGGCGATGGTGCCCCGACGAAGAAAAATGTGGCACCAGCACAAGCACAAGCCCGAGCCCAGCATGTGCTACCGCAACCCTCGGTCCGATCCGATCTTAGACTGAGAATGAACTCTGTATGCTTAGACTGGGAATAAACTCCGTATGCCTAAGTCAACCCACAAAACGAGCGTGCGGGCACTCAGTCGGCCAGAAGGGTGGGATGCGCAAGCCGGGGATCGGTTGGATCCCCTTTTACATGCTACCGCAACCCTCAATCCAGTCCGATCTTAGACTGGGAATGAACTCTGTATGCCTAAGCCAACCGAGAAAACGAACGGGTGGGCGGGCGGGCAGGCACTACGTCGGCCAGAGAGACGGGATGCGAAAGCCGTGAATCGATAGGGTGGTTGGTGGGATTAGGCACATCTTCATATTTCTACGTGCCAATGCCATTTTTATGGCTTCTAAATTCATACAATGGTCCCTTAAGCCTTCTCGTGAGGTTTCATGGCAAGACGACTCGTTTTCTATTTTTCATGATTTTTGAAACTTTTTACGGTTCGGGATTTTTTAAAATTTTTTCGAAAGGAGTTTTGGCCCCAAACTTGGTTGACGTGATCCTTGTATTTTTGTTGGCATGCACTAAAAAATTCAGCTAAAAACTCAAAGTGTACAAGATTTTGTGACCATTTGAAAAAAGTGTCCCCATTTCAGACACTCTAATCGCTACTGGCAGCAAACCTATAAAATCTCAAATGCTCTTTAAGGGGGTGTGAGTTCTCGAGGTTTGATGAGGGATAGGGGGCCAATATAAGGGCCAACTACCAGCACCCATCGCACATCATGTGCGCACACCCCCCGGCCCCCCGATCGTCGGAACCCCAATGCCGCCGGTCAAGTTCTCCGGCGATTCTCCGGCGATGGCGCCCCGACGAAGAAAAATATGGCACCAGCACTTGCTCGAGCCCAACATGTGCTGCCACAACCCTCGGTCCGATCCAATCTTAGACTGGGAATGAACTCCGTATGCTTAGACTGGGAATGAACTCCATATGCCTAAGTCAACCCACGAAACGAGTGTGCGGGCGCTCAGCCGGCCAGAGGGGTGGGATGCGCAAGCCGGGGATCGATCGGGTCCCCCTCTATGTGCTATTGATCCTGCTGCCTCAACCCTCAGTCTGGTCCGATCTAAGACTAGGAATGAACTCCGTATGCCTAAGCCAACCGACGAAGCGGGCGGGCGGGCGGGCAGGCGGGCACTACGCCGGCCAGAGAGACGGGATGCGCAAGCCGTGGATCGATATGGTGGTAGGTGGATTTAGGCACATCTTCATATTTCTACGTGCCAATGCCATTTTTATGGCTTGTAAATTCATACAATGGTCCCTTAAGCCTTCACGTGAAGTTTCAAGGCAAGATGAGTCGTTTTCTATTTTTTTTATTTTTGAAACTTTTTACGGTTCAGGGATTTGTTAAAATTTTTTGGAAGTTGTTTTGGCCCCAAACTTGGTAGATGTGGTCCTTGTATTTTTGTTGGCAAGCACAAAAAAATTCAGCTAAAAACTCGAAGTGTACAAGATTTTGTGACCATTTTAAAAAAGTGCCCCCATTTCAGACACTTTAATGGCTACTGGCAGTAAACCTGTAAAATCTCAAATGCTCTTTAAGGGGGTGTAAGTTCTCAAGGTCTGATAAGGGATAGGGGGCCAATATAAGGGCCAAGTACCAGCACCCATTGCACATCATGTGCGCACACCCCCCGGCCCCCCCGACCAACGGAACCCCAATGCCGCCGGTCAAGTTCTCCGGCGATGGTGCCCAGACGAAGAAAAATGCGGCACTAGCACATGCCCAAGCCCAGCATGTGCTGCCACAACCCTCGGTCTGATCCTATCTTAGACTGGGAATGAACTCCATATGCTTAGATTGGGAATGAACTCCGCATGCCTAAGTCAACCCACGAAACGAGTGTGCGGGCGCTCAACCGACCAGAGGGGCCGGACGCGCAAGTCGGGGATCGATTGGGTCCCCCTTTGTGTGCTGCCGATCCTACTACCGCAACCCTCGATCCAGTTCGATCTTAGACTGGGAATGAACTCCGTATGCCTAAGCCAACTGAAGAAATGAGCGTGCGGGTGGGCAGGCGGGCACTACGCCGGCCAGAGAGACGGGATGCGCAAGCCGTGGATCGATAGGGTGGTAGGTGGGTTGAGGCACATCTTTATATTTTTGTGTGCCAATGAAATTTTTATGGCTTGTAAATTCATACAATGGTCCCTTAAGCCTTAACGTAAAGTTTCATGGCAAGACGACTCATTTTCTATTTTTCACGATTTTTGAAACTTTTTACAGTATGAGATTTTTTAAAATTTTTTCGGAAGGAGTTTTTCGCCATAAACCTGGCAGACATGATCCTTGTATTTTTGTTGGCATGCACAAAACAATTCAGCTAAAAACTTGAAGTGTACAAAATTTTGTGACCATTTGAAAAAAATGTCCCCATTTCAAACACTTTAATGGCTACTGGCAGCAAACCTGTAAAATCTCAAATGCTCTTTAAGGAGGTGTGAGTTTTGAGGTTTGATGAGGGATAGGGGGCCAATATAAGGGCCAAGTACCAGCACCCATCGGACATCATGTGGGGACACCCCCCCGGCCCCCCCGATCATCGGGACCCTAATGTCGCCGAACAGGTTCTCCGGCGATGCTCCAACAATGGTGCCCCGACGAAGAAAAATGCTGCACCAACACGTGCCCAAGCCCAGCATGTGCTGCCGTAACCCTCGGTCCGGTCCGATCTTAGACTGGGAATGAACTCCGTATGCTTAGACTGAGAATGAACTCCGTATGCCTAAGTCAACCCACGAAACGAACATGCGAGTGTTCAGCCAGCCAGAGGGGCAGGATGCGTAAGTCAGGGATTGGTCGGGTCCCCCTCTGCCCGCTGCCACAGCCCTCGGTCCGATCCAATCTTATACTGGGAATGAACTTCGTATGCCTAAGCCAACCGATGAAATGAGCGGACGGGTGGGCCGGCACTACGCCGGCCAGAGAGACGGGATGCACAAGCCATAGATCGATAGGGTGGTAGGTGGGTTTAGGCTCGTCTTCATATTTCTATGTGCCAATGCCATTTTTATTTCTAGAAAATTCATACAATGGTCCCTTAAGCCTTCACGTGAAGTTTTATGGCAAGACGACTCGTTTTCTATTTTTCACGATTTTTGAAACTTTTTACGATTCGAGATTTGTGAAAATATTTTCGAAAGGAGTTTTGGCCCCAAACTTGGTAGACGTGATCCTTGTAATTTTGTTGGCATGCACAAAAAATTCAGCTAAAAACTCGAAGTGTACAAGATTTTATGACCATTTGAAAAAATTGTCCCCATTTCAGAGACTTTAATGGCTATTGGTAGCAAACCTGTAAAATCTCAAATGCTCTTTAAGGGGGTGTGAGTTCTCGAGGTTTGATGAGGGATAGGGGGCCAATATAAGGGCCAAGTACCAGCACCCATCACACATCAGTGCGCACACCCCCCTCGGCCCCCCCGATCGCCGACACCCCAATGCCGCAGGTCAGGTTCTCCGACGATGGCGCCCCGACAAAGAAAAATGTGGCACCAGAACATGCCCGAGCCAAGCTTGTGCTACCGCAACCTCGATTCGGTTCGATCTTAGACTGGGAATGAACTCCGTATGCTTAGACTGGGAATGAACTCCGTATGCCTAAGTCAACCCACGAAACGAGCGTACGGGTGCTCAACCGGCCAGAGGGGCGAGATGCATAAGTCGGGGCTCGACTGGGCCCCCTCTACGTACTATCAATCTTGCTGCCGCAACCCTCAGTCCGGTCTGATCTTACACTAGAAATGAACTCCGTATGTCTAAGCCAACCGACGAAACGAGCGGACGGGCGGGCAGGCACTACATCGACCAGAGAGACGGGATGCGCAAGTCGTAGATCGATAAGGTGGTAGGTGAGTTTAGGCACATCTTCATATTTCTGCGTGCCAATGCCATTTTTATGGCTTGTAAATTCATACAATGGTCCCTTAAGCCTTCACGCGAAGTTTAATGGCAAGACAACTCATTTTCTATTTTTCACATTTTGCAAAACTTTTTACGGTTTGAGATTTTTGAAAATTGTTTCGGAAGGAGTTTTGGCCCCAAACTTGGTAGACGTGATCCTAGTATTTTTGTTGGCATGGACAAAAACATTAAGCTAAACACTCGAAATGTACAAGATTTTGTGACCATTTGAAAAAAATGTCCCCATTTCAGACACTTTAATGGCTACTAGCAGCAAACCTGTAAAATCTGAAATGCTTTTTAAGGGGGTGTGAGTTCTCGAGGTTTGATGAGGGATAGGGGGCCAATATAAGGGCCAAGTACCAGCGCCCATCGCACATCATGTGCGCACACCCCCCCGGCCCCCCGATTGCCGGAACCCCAATGTCGCCGATCAGGTTCTCCGGTGATGCGTTGACATTGGTGCCCCGGTGAAGAAAAATGCGACACCAGCACATGCCCGAGCCCAGCATGTGCTGCCGCAACCCCCGGTTCGATCCGATCTTAGACTTGGAATGAACTCCGTTTGGTTAGACTAGGAATGAACTCCGTTTGGTTAGACTAGATGAACTCCGATTGCTTAGACTGGGAATGAACTCCGTATGCCTAAGTCAACCCATGAAACGAGCGTGCGGGCATTCAACTGGCTAGAGGGGCGGGATACGCAAGCCAGGGATCGGCCAGGTCCCCCTTTACGTGCTATCGATCCTGCTGTCGTAACCCTCGGTCCGATTCGATCTTAGACTGGCAATGAACTCCGTATGCCTAAGCAAACCGACGAAACAAGCGGGTGGGCGGGTACTACGCCGGCCAGAGAGGCGGGATGCGCATGCCATGGATCGATAGGGTGGTAGGTGGGTTTAGGCACATCTTAATATTTCTGCATGCCATGCCATTTTTATTTCTTGTAAATTCATACAATGGTCCTTTAAGCCTTCACGTGAAGTTTCGTGGCAAGACGACTCGTTTTCTATTTTTCATGATTTTGGAAACTTTTTACGGTTCGAGATTTTTTAAACTTTTTTCAGAAGGAGTTTTGGCCCCAAACTTGGTATACGTGATCCTTGTATTTTTGTTGGCATGCACAAAAACATTCAGCTAAAAACTCGAAGTGTACAAGATTTTGTGACCATTTGAAAAAAGTGTCCCCATTTCAGACACTTTAATGGCTACTGGCAGCAAACCTGTAAAATCTCAAATGCTCTTTAAGGGGGTGTGAGTTCTAGAGGTTTGTTGAGGGATAGGGGGCCAATATAAGGGCCAGGTACCAGCACCATTCACACATCATGTGGGCACACCCCCCCGGCCCCCCCGATCGTCGAAACCCCAATGCCGTCGGTCAGGTTCTTCGACGATGCTCTGGTGATGGTGCCCCAGTGAAGAAAAATGCAAGACCAGCACATGCCCGAGCCCAGCATGTGCTGCCACAACCCTCGGTCCAGTCTGATCTTAGACTGGGAATGAACTTCGTAAGCTTAGATTGGGAATGAACTCCGTATGCCTAAGTCAACCCACGAAACGAGCGTTCGGGCGCTCAGCCGGCCAGAGGGGCGGGTTGCACAAGTCGGGGATCGGTCGGGTCCCTCTTTACGTGCTGTCGATCCTGCTGTCGCAACCCTCAGTCTGGTCCGATCTTAGACTAGGAATGAACTTTGTATGCCTAAGCCAATCAACGAAACGAGCGAGCGGGTGAGCGGGCAGGCGGGCGGGCACTATGTCGGCCAGAGAGGTTGGGTCACCCTCTGCGTGCTACCAATCCTGTTGCTGTAACCCTCGATCTTATTCGATCTTAGACTGGGAGTGAACTCTGTATGCCTAAGCCAACCGATGAAATGAGCGTGCGGGCGGGCGGGCACTACATCGACCAGAGAGGCGGGATGCGCAAGCCGTGGATCGATAGGGTGGTAGGTGGGTTTAGGCACATCTTCATATTTCTACGTGCAAATGCCATTTTTATGGCTTGTAAATTCATACAATGGTCCTTTAAGCATTCACGTGAAGTTTCATGCCAAGATGACTCATTTTCTATTTTTCATGATTTTCGAAACTTTTGGCGGTTCGAGATTTTTTATAATTTTTTCGGAAGGAGTTTTGGCCCCAAACTTGGAAGACGTGATCCTTGTATTTTTTTTTGCATGCACAAAAACATTTAGCTAAAAACTCGAAGTGAACAAGATTTTGTGACCATTTGAAAAAAGTGTCCCCATTTCAGATACTTTAATGGCTACTGGCAGCAAACCTGTAAAATCTCAAATGCTCTTTAAGGGGGTGTGAGTTCTCGAGGTTTGATGAAAGATAGGGGGCTAATATAAGGCCCAAGTACCAGCACCCATCGCACATCATGTGCGCACACCCCCCGGTACCCCCGATCATTGAAACCCCAATGCCGTCGATCAGGTTCTCCGACGATGGTGCCTCGACGAAGAAAAATGTGACACCAGCACATTCTCGAGCCCAGCATGTGCTGCCGCAACCCTTGGTTCGGTCCGATCTTTGACTGGGAATGAGCTCTGTATGCTTAGACTGGGAATGAACTTCGTATGCCTAAGTCAAATCACGAAATGAGTGTACGGGTGCTCAACTGGCCAGAGGGGCGGGATGCGCAAGCTGGGGATCGGTCGGGTGCTCTTTTGCGTGCTGCCTATCCTGCTGCTGCACCCTTCAGTTCGGTCCAATCTTAGAGTGGGAATGAACTCCGTATGCATATGCCAACCGACGAAACGAGCAGGCGGGCGGGCGGGCGGGCACTATGTCGACCAGAGAAGCGAGACGCACAAGCCGTGGATCGATAGGGTGGTAGGTGTGTTAAGGCACATCTTCATATTTCTACATGCCAATGCCATTTTCATGGCTTGTAAATTCATACAATGGTCCCTTAAGCCTTCACGTGAAGTTTCATGGCAAGACGACTCGTTTTCTATTTTTGATGATTTTCAAACTTTTTATGGTTCAGGATTTTTTAAAATTTTTTCAAAAGGAGTTTTGGCCCCAAACTTGGTAGACGTGATCCTTGTATTTTTTTTTGGTATGCACAAAAAAATGCAGCCTAAAACTCGAAGTGTACAAGATTTTGTAACCATTTGAAAAAGGTGTCCCCATTTCAGACACTTTAATGGCTACTGGTAGCAAACCTGTAAAATCTCAAATGCTCATTAAGGGGGTGTGAGTTCTTGAGGTTTGATGAGGGTTAGGGGGCCAATATAAGGGCCAAGTACCAGCACCCATCGCACATCATTTGTGCACAGCCCCCTGGCCCCCCCGATCGTCGGAACCCTAATGCCGCCGGTTAGATTCTCCGGAGATGCTCCGGCGACGGTGCCCCGACAAAGAAAAAATGTGGCACCAGCACATGCCCGAGCCCAGCATGTGCTGTCGCAACCCTTGGTCCAGTCCGGTCTTAGACTGGGAATGAATTCCATATACTTAGACTGGGAATGAACTCCGTATGCCTAAGTCAACCCACGAAACGAGTGTGCGGGCGCTCAACCGGCCAGAGGGGCGGGATGCGCAAGTCGGGGATCGATCGGGTCCCCCTCTATGTGCTGTCAATCCTGTTGCTGCAACCCTTGGTCTAGTCCAATCTTAGACAAGGAATGAACTCCGTATGCCTAAGCCAACCGACGAAATGAGCGGGTGGGCAGGCGGGCGGGCACTACTCCAGCTAGAGAGGCGGGATGCACAAGCCGTGGATCGATAGGGTGGTAGGTGGGTTTAGGCACATCCTCATATTTTTGCATACCAATGCCATTTTTATGGCTTGTAAATTCATACAATGGTCCCTTAAGCCGTCACGTTAAGTTTCATGGCAAGACTACTCGTTTTCTATTTTTCATGATTTTTGAAATTTTTGCGGTCTGAGATTTTTTAAAATTTTTTCGGATGGTGTTTTGGTCCCAAACTTGGTAGACGTGATCCTTCTATTTTTGTTGGCAAGCACAAAAAAATTCAGCTAAAAACTCGAAGTGTACAGGATTTTGTGACCATTTGAAAAAAGTGTCCCCATTTTAGACACTTTAATGGCTATTGGCAGCAAACATGTAAAATCACAAAAACTCTTTAAGGGCCAATATAAGGGCCAAGTACCAGCACCCATCACACATCATGTGTACACACCCCCCTGGCCTCCCCGATCGTCGAAACCCCAATACCGTCGATCAGGTTCTCCGACGATGCTCTGGCGAAGAAAAATGTGGCACCAGCACATGCCTGAGCCCAGCATGTGCTGCCGCATCCCTCGGTCTGGTCCGATCATAGACTAGGAATGAACTCCGTATGCTTAGACTAGGAATGAACTCCGTATGCCTAAGTCAACCCATGAAATGAGCCTGCGGGTGCTTAGCCGGCCAAGGGGACGGTATGCGCAAGTCGGGGATCGACCGGGTCCCCCTCTGTGTGCTGCCGATCTTGCTACTGTAACCCTCAGTCCAGTTCGATCTTAGACTGGGAATGAACTTTGTATGCCTAAGCCAACCGATGAAACGAGCGGGCGGGCGGGCAGGCAGGCAGTACGCCGGCCAGAGAGGAAGGATGCACAAGCCATGGATCGATAGGCTGGTAGGTGAGTTTAGGCACATCTTCATATTTTTGTGTGCCAATGCCATTTTTATGGCTTGTAAATTCATACAATGGTCCCTTAAGCCTTCACGTCAAGTTTCATGGCAAGATGACTCGTTTTCTATTTTTCATGATTTTTAAAACTTTTTACGGTTCGGGATTTTCTAAAATTTTTTCAGGAGTTTTGACCCCAAACATGGTAGACGTGATCCTTGTATTTTTGTTGGCATGCACAAAAACTTTCAGGTAAAAACTCGAAGTGTACAAGATTTTGTGACCATTTGAAAAAAGTGTCCCCATTTTAGATACTTTAATGGCTACTGGCAGCAAACCTGTAAAATCTCAAATGCTCTTTAAGGGGGTGTGAGTTCTCAAGGTTTGATGAGGGATAGGGGGACAATATAAGGGTCAAGTACCAGCACCCATTGCACATCATGTGCGCACAGCCCCCAGCCCCCCTGATCCCCTAAACCCCAATGCCGCCGGTCAGGTTCTCCTGATGATGCTCCGGTAATGGTGCCCCAGTGAAGAAAAATGAGGCACCAGCACATGCTCGAGCCTAGAATGTGCTATCATAACCCTTGGTCTGGTCTGATCTTAGACTGGGAATGAACTCCGTATGCCTAAGTCATCCCACAAAACGAGCGTATGGGCGCTCAAGCGGCCAGAGGGGCGGGATGCGCAAGTCAGG